>JAPDPM010000012.1:6430000-7630000 GCA_032173925.1 Heritiera fomes | reverse complement strand
TTAATAATTAACTTAAAAAATTCAGTCTCTGTGGGTTCGACCCTTACTCCGCTATCTACATAGTAGAGTTAGGAAATTTTATTTTTGGTGACTGACGACACTCATCAGCTGCACAGGTGTTAACGACACGGGTTGGTAGTATACAATACGCAAATTGCCAAGCTTGAACGAACGAGCTTAGTCTTTGCTTTCGGTAAGTTTACTATGCAAGTTATGAGTAGTAGCTTATAGGGTAAGTGCCCTACATGAGCTACACGTAGTGATTATAAAATAAATGAAAGGTTTATAAAGTAAAGAAATTGATTGAGATGTGAATTTTGAGATATGTTGCTGTTGGAATATAAATTGTTTTCCTTTGCAGGCTAGGTAATGACATATCTTAACCCTATCTTATTGTAGAAATTTTGAAAAATTGTTAAAAGTTGGATGTAGGTCTCCATGTCTACATCAAGATATTGCATCTTTATGCATAATTGTTTTTATGAGATTTCAGCTTACATGAAGTTTTTACGAAATGTATGAAAGCTTTTATATCTCATTTACATCATGTTTTGAAGTATGTGAATGATATGACTTTATAGCATATGCATATGAGTTTTTTGAATTGAGCATGCATTGCTTGCACATCCTATTGATGTGAGACTTCAAAACATGAGATGATGACTAGTTTACAGACTTTTATGGCATCCCATTGTATTATGAGACTAATAGAGCACTATGGAACATGCTCGAGTAGCTGATACTCTTATATGGGCAATACGAGACTTGTCCGACATTGTCGTCGACAGGTTCCAATTCTGGCTGATCACTGGGATTGGAGATGACGAGGAATATGGCCATAAATAACACCCTAGTTCTGGGGTAACGAGGACTGCTTGCTGATAGCTACAGTAGGCTAAGACTTTATTAGTTGAATTACTGGGTTTGCCTAATAAGAAATGTTTTATGAACATGGCATATGAGATTACATGATATGTGATTGAACTTTACGAAGCATTGTTTTTATGTTAATCGTATTGTTTGACAAAACCGACTTTGCATCATTTAACTTGCATGACATTGGTTTTATCATAAAGGCATTGTGATATTGAATTATATGAGATACGAAGTTTAAATGAGTTGTTAACATACGATTTTATACGAAACACTTGTTACATGCATTAGTGGTGCTATATCCTGTTTGTTACTATCTCTGCCCTTGGGTAGTGGCTTACTTAGCTTTTCCCCAAAAACTCACCCCTTCATTCTCCTCCACAAGTTAAGCTGAGATAGCAACATTTGATTAGAGCCGTTCCTTGTTTTGATGTTTCCAGCTAGACGTCAGACTTCAGTTCATAGCTCGGTATATATGTTTACCATTCTTATGTACTTGGAATTTGATAATTTTGTATAGTATATGTAGTGTGAGATGTGATAAGTATGAATATGTGATTATTTTCAAAAATTGAGTTAAAACGGGATGTAAATGAGGGTTGGTTGATTGTTGATGTGAATAGTATTTTAAGTTGTGAAATGAACTGGGATCTAAGGAAATCAACCTTGAACTGTAATCGATGAATAGTAAATCAAAATTAAAGGAGTAAGACTACTGATGCGTACGGACAAGAGGAAACGTAGCTTGGAAATTGAAGGGGTTGAAATCGCAAAGGACAGAAACAAAGTTGATGAATGACAACTTCTGAAACCTAGACCCGAAGCCTAAAGAGACGCGAACCCAAAGGTATTGGACCTCGACCCTACGAATAAGAATTCGAGAACCTAAGGTATAGCAATGGTGGATGGTGAAGAAGGAGGCGCCACAAGGAAGAAGACCTTGATAAGCCTAGTAGAGAGGGAACCCAAGAGAAAGGCACACTCAAATTCTGAAATTCAAAACTGATCTGTTCATCAATAGCGTTTACAAGGTATTTATAATAATACCTAGCACTTAAGCCCATAAACAAGTGGGCCGGAATTAACACAAACAGAAAATAAGACTAAACCCAAATTCATGCCTAAATCTAGTTACATAAAATAAATAGTCCAAGACACAACAAGACTCAAACGTGGGCTATTGAAACACTTAGCCCATCTTATTGTTAAGCTAAAATAAGACAGTAAACCATGCTCATGTCATTTGGGCTTCCAAGAAAGTATAGATGTCTTGGGACTCTTCATGGAAGCTTCCTTGACACTTCAATGATGCCAGAGCTTGTTGCATTAATGAGGCCAGGGCTTGTTGCGTCTTCTTAGCTTTAGCTCGGGTAATTGGACCTCCTTGGATGACCAATGGATCCTTAGCATCACGAACATCACGAGCAAGTGGATCTCCATCATTCCCCCTCTCCTCAAAAGGATTTGTCCTCAAATCGCATGTACCTTCATCAAAAGAAAAGGGAGAAAGATCAGAAACATTAAAAGTAGCAGATACACCATACTCACCAAGAAGATCCAATTTGTAGGCATTATTGTTGATCTTCTCTATGACTTGGAATGGTCCGTCTCCTCGAAGATGCAGCTTGGTTCGTCGCTGAATAGGAAACCTCTCCTTTCTCATATGCACCCAAACCCAATCACCAGGCTCAAAGACTACTCTCATATAACCTTTCCTCATAAGCTCCTCAACTTGTCTTTGTAGCTCTTTCGTCTCCGTGGGATTACTTCTGTAGGCTGGATGGTTAGGAATGGCAGCTCCAGGGACAAGGTCAATCGTGTGCTCGATCCCACGAATCGGTGGTAATCCACTTGGGATCTCTTCAGGGAGGACATCCTCGAACTCCTGCAACAATGAGACAACATCAGTAGGCAAAGTATCCTGGAGTTCAGCATCAATAAAAATAAGAATCTTTAAATAAGAGTAAAAGGATAGGAGACTTAGCAAGAAATGCAGTCTTCACATCTCGGGGTTTGGCATAGCAGCTCATTGTTTTGCTTTCCATGTTTTCCTTCTTTCCTTTCTTTTCTTTAGCTTGCTTCTTTTGCTCATCATATTGCTCCTTTAGCCTTAATCGGTCCTCATAAATCTCCTTGGGGCCCGTGTAACCACGGGGTCGTTTTATTTCGTCGTTTTCTTTAAAATGGGTACTCGCACGCTTCCTAACTCAACCAAATTTTTCGGTTTGAACAGTACCGCAACATGTTTTTTGAATTCTTCTTTTTTTTCCTGCGAATTCTTTTTTTTTCCTCCCTTTTTTTGTTTTTTTTAATCTGAGGTTTGCGGCTTCCTTGAAAAAAGTAGGGGTGCGACTAGCGTTGAATTAAGTGGCGGCTAGGGTTATAAAATAAGTGTCGGGTAGGGTTTTTGTGTAATGAAATAAGTGGCGGCTAGGGTTTAGGGTTAAGAAATAAGTGACGGCTAGGGTTTTAGGGTTATGAAACAAGTGGCGGCTAGGGTTTAGGGTTTTGAAATAAGTGGCGGCTAAGGTTTAGGGTTATGAAATAAGTGGCGGCTAGGGTGATGCGTAGGACAAGAGGAAACGTAGCTTGGAAATTGAAGGTGCTGAAAACACAAAGGACAGAAACAAAGTTGATGAATGACAACTTCTGAAACCTAGACCCGAAGCCTAAAGAGATTCGAACCCAAAGGTATTGGACCTTGACCCTACGAATAAGAATTCGAGAACCTAAGGTATAGCAATGGTGGATGGTGAAGAAGGAGGTGCCACAAGGAAGAAGACCTTGATAAGCCTAGTAGAGAGGGAACCCACGAGAAAGGCACACTCAAATTCTGAAATTCAAAACTGATCTCCCCATCAATAGCGTTTACAAGGTATTTATAATAATACCTAGCACTTAAGCCCATAAACAAGTGGGTTGGAATTAACACCAATAGAAAATAAGACTAAACCCAAATTCATGCCTAAACCTAATTACATAAAATAAATAGTCCAAAACACAGCAAGACTCAAACGTGGGCTATCCAAACACTTAGCCCATCTTATTGTTAAGCTAAAATAAGACAGTAAATCATGCTCATGTCGTTTGGGCTTCCAAGTAAGTATAGATGTCTTGGGACTCTTCATGGAAGCTTCCTTGACACTTCAATGATGCCAGAGCTTGTTGCATTAATGAGGCCAAGGCTTGTTGCATCTTCTTAGCTCGAGCTCGGGTAATTGGACCTCCTTGGATGACTAATGGATCCTTAGCATCACGAACATCACGAGCAAGTGGATCTCCATCATAGGGTTTAGGGTTATGAAATAAGTGGCGGCTGGGAACACACAAACAAACCAGAAAGTGGAACGAACAAAAGAAAAAAACTTGAAACCAAAAAAACCAAAAAATCGAAAAGTGAGTGACGCACAAACAAACCAGAAAATCGGAACTTGAGCTCCGAATACCAATTGATGCGTACGGACAAGAGGAAACGTAGCTTGGAAATTGAAGGGGACGAAAGCGCAAAGGACAGAAACAAAGTTAATGCATGACAACTTCTGAAACCTAGACCCGAAGCCGAAAGAGACTTGAACCAAAGGTATTGGACCTTGACCCTACGAATAAGAATTCGAGAACCTAAGGTATAGCAATGGTGGATGGTGAAGAAGGAGGCGCCACAAGGAAGAAGACCTTGATAAGCCTAGTAGAGCGGGAACCCAAGAGAAAGGCACACTCAAATTCTGAAACTCAAAACTGATCTCCCCATCAATAGCGTTTACAAGGTATTTATAATAATACCTAGCACTTAAGTCCATAAACAAGTGGGCTGGAATTAACACCAATAGAAAATAAGACTAAACCCAAATTCATGCCTAAACCTAATTACATAAAATAAATAGTCCAAAACACAGCAAGACTCAAATGTGGGCTATCCAAACACTTAGCCCATCTTATTGTTAAGCTAAAATAAGACAGTAAACCATGCTCATGTCGTTTGGGCTTCCAAGTAAGTATAGATGTCTTGGGACTCTTCATGGAAGCTTCCTTGACACTTCAATGATGCCAGAGCTTGTTGCATTAATGAGACCAAGGCTTGTTGCATCTTCTTAGCTCGAGCTCGGGTAATTAGACCTCCTTAGATGACTAATGGATCCTTAGCATCACGAACATCACGAGCAAGTGGATCTCCATCATAGGGTTTAGGATTATGAAATAAGTGACGGCTGGGAACACACAAACAATCCAGAAAGTGGAACAAACAAAAGAAAAAAAATTGAAACCAAAAAAACCAAAAAATCGAAAAGTGAGTGACGCACAAACAAACCAGAAAATCGGAACTTGAGCTCTGAATACCAACTGATGCGTACGGACAAGAGGAAACGTAGCTTGGAAATTGAAGGGGCCGAAAGCGCAAAGGACAGAAACAAAGTTAATGAATGACAACTTCTGAAACCTAGACCCGAAGCCTAAAGAGACTCGAACCTAAAGGTATTGGGCCTTGACCCTACGAATAAGAATTCGAGAACCTAAGGTATAGCAATGGTGGATGGTGAAGAAGGAGGCGCCACAAGGAAGAAGACCTTGATAAGCCTAGTAGAGAGGGAACCCAAGAGAAAGGCACACTCAAATTCTGAAATTCAAAACTGATCTGTTCATCAATAGCGTTTACAAGGTATGTATAATAATACCTAGCACTTAAGCCCATAAACAAGTGGGTTGAAATTAACACAAACAGAAAATAAGACTAAACCCAAATTCATGCCTAAATCTAGTTATATAAAATAAATAGGCCAAGACACAACAAGACTCAAACGTGGGCTATTCAAACACTTAGCCCATCTTATTGTTAAGCTATAATCAGACAGTAAACCATTCTTATGTCGTTTGGGCTTCCAAGAAAGTATAGATGTCTTGGGACTCTTCATGGAAGCTTCCTTGACACTTCAATGATGCCAGAGCTTGTTGCATTAATGAGGCCAGGGCTTGTTGCATCTTCTTAGCTCGAACTCGGGTAATTGGACCTCCTTGGATGACCAATGGATCTTTAGCATCACGAACATCACGAGCAATTGGATCTCCATCATTCCCCCTCTCCTCAAAAGGATTTGTCCTCAAATCGCATGTACCTTCATCAAAAGAAAAGGGAGAAAGATCAAAAACATTAAAAGTAGCAGATACACCATACTCACCAAGAAGATCCAATTTGTAGGCATTATTGTTGATCTTCTCTATGACTTGGAATTGTCCGTCTCCTTGAAGATGCAGCTGGGTTCGTCGCTGAATAGGAAACCTCTCCTTTCTCATATGCACCCAAACCCAATCACCAGGCTCAAAGACTACTCTCATATAACATTTCCTCATAAGCTCCTCAACTTGTCTTTGTAGCTCTTTCGTCTCCGTGGGATTACTTCTGTAGGCTGGATGGTTAGGAATGGCAGCTCCAGGGACAAGGTCAATCGTGTGCTAGATCCCACGAATCGGTGGTAATCCACTTAGGATCTCTTCAGGGAGGACATCCTCGAACTCCTGCAACAATGAGACAACATCAGTAGGCAAAGATCATGGAGTTCAGCATCAATAAAATAAGAATCTTTAAATAAGAATAAAAGGATAGGAGACTTAGCAAGAATTGCAGTCTTCAAATCTCGGGGTTTGGCATAGCAGCTCATTGTTTTGCTTTCCATGTTTTCCTTCTTTTCTTTCTTTTCTTTAGCTTGCTTCCTTTGCTCATCATATTGCTCCTTTAGCCTTAATTGGTCCTCATAAATCTCCTTGGGGCCCGTGTAACCACGGGGTCGTTTTATTTCGTCGTTTTCTTTAAAACGGGTACTCGAACGCTTCCTAACTCAACCAAATTTTTCGGTTTGAACAGTACCACAACATTTTTTTTTGAATTCTTCTTTTTTTTTCCTCCCTTTTTTTTGTTTTTTTTAATCTGAGGTTTGCGGCTTCCCTGAAAAGAGTAGGGGTGCGACTAGCGTTGGATTAAGTGGCGGCTAGGGTTATAAAATAAGTGGCGGCTAGGGTTTTATGGTTATGAAACAAGTGGGGGCTACGGTTTTTTTAGGGTTATGAAATAAGTGGCGGCTAGGGTTTAGGGTTATGAAATAAGTGGCGGCTGGGAACACACAAACAAACCAGAAAGTGGAACAAACAAAAGAAAAAAAATTGAAACCAAAAAAACCAAAAAATCGAATAGTGAGTGACGCACAAACAAACCAGAAAATCGGAACTTGAGCTCTGAATACCAACTGATGCGTACGGACAAGAGGAAACGTAGCTTGGAAATTAAAGGGGCTGAAAGCGCAAAGGACAGAAACAAAGTTGATGAATGACAACTTCTGAAACCTAGACCCGAAGCCTAAAGAGACTCGAACCCAAAGGTATTGGACCTTGACCCTACGAAGGGTAAAATGGTCTTTTAGTTAATAAGGTTGTTTGGGGTGGGGTAGGTTTAGTAATTTGTGGGGTAGGAATAGAAATTCCCAAGATAGGAAGGATGGAAGAGTGAATCGGTGAGAGGAAGGGTGATGAACGAGAGACACAAAGGAAGTAGAGAAGAGAGGAAAAGAAAATGAAGTGGAGAGGTGAAGAGAAAGATCTGGCGATAGAGAAAGGAAAGCAGTAGTGAAGAGTACCGACATGTGAGGAAGAACAAAAGCATATAAAAGGCCAGATTTCGGGGCCTGGTGTGAAATCCCCAATTTCATGTAAAGTCCTCTTATTTGTAAAGTACTATAAGCAGAAATGATTTAAATGAATATGAGAATTAATGTACAAATGATGTAAGGAACTTAGAAGAAGTAATGAAATGGATAGTCAAATGGTCAAGGAATTTAATGTTGACATAGGAAAATATTAGAGAATAATAAAAGAAGAATAAATATCAGATTTTCATAATTAAATGATATATGTGGCTGACATGAGGAAGGAAAGAAGAAGAAGAATTGATTGGTGGTCAAATTGTCAAAGGGCTAAGGAGTTATGGCTGGCATGAAGGGATAAATACACATTTATGGCATTTAATGCCAACTTTTCCAGCAAAGAGGGCCGGCAGCCATAGCTCTTCCTCTGAAAATTCTCTAAGGTTTTCTTCCATATTCACCTTGTAGAACTGCCTTATTCCTCCAACGAATCAACAAACACCTTAAACGAAAAACGTTCTTTATCACTAGCTCTGCTCATACCTATAATATGGAAGGCTGAAACAAAGTATTTGAGGAGATCAGAAATCCTGTAAATTTGGCTATTGACAAAGGTAAGAAAAGAAATTGATTCATTTGATTTCGTCCATAATTTGGAGTCATGTGATGTTGGTATAGTATCCTTATGGTGTTGAAATGAAAGAAAGTTAAAGGTTTCAATTTATATGAATTATGCAGTTTTGAAGAAGTGAAGGAAAGAATCGGTGCAACCAAGGGATTTCGTATTATTTGGCTATTTGAGGCAAGGAATATATGTAACGGACGTAGGGTGACTATGTCCACATGTTTTAAATGTTTTGGGATGAAACAAAAGTTGGTGTAAGTGCAGGAAATGTAAAATTCGCGGTTTTCGCCCAGTTACGATTTGGTTCGGGGCAGCCGACTGCCCTAAATAGCAGCCGACTGCTCAGAGACAGTCGTAGCGTAAATTTTTCCGAAACCGACTTAGAGCAGCCGACTGCCCTATATAGCAGTCGACTGCCATTTTTCTAGAATCCTTCTGTTTGCAAACCAGTCAACCGCTAAAGAGGCTGTCGACTGCATTTTTCCGAGAAACATTCTGTTTGCGGGCCAGTCGACTGCCCCATTTTAGCAGTCAACTGCCCTACTTGCATCCGAAAATTAAATATTTTAAATGCAAAAAGAAAATAAAATTTATTGAATATTTTTATACTATAGCGGTCGACTGCCCTAAAAGAGCAGTCAACTGCCCCCTTTGAAAAATAATAATTTTTAATTTATTTATATAAATGTATTTGGATTATCATTAAAGTATATAAGAAGGGTTATGAATATCCATGGTTTTACAAGAATGAGTTTTACTACTCAATATTTTGAGATTAACGACTCCATTGGTGATCATGCATATTACTTGATTATTTGTATTTGGCTGGGGGACTCTAGTCAAGCCCTCAGTACCACGGGTGTCACCTGACTAGTGCACACCGTGGAATATTGACAATGGCCATTAGTCCTTTAAATGTGTTTGGCTTAAGGGAGGATCCCTGGCCCATACGTGGGTACGCCACTTTATTTGGTGCATGATTCTATTGGATGTTGATGGTCTCCCCCTATTTGAAGACTATTTGTATATGTAATTTCAAGTTATTTGACATATATATATGTGAAAGTATTTGAGTTATTTGAATACGTGCAAGTGACTTCATATGATTTTGTCATGTGTTATATGATATTTGATGAACTTATATGTTATATGTTTTTACAAGAATATTACATGACGTTATAGAGCCAAGCAGGAAAACTGCATATAGTGGCATAGTACGCTCTTTTATGTATATTTCTTACTGAGCGTAAACTCATTCCTTTATAATATTTTTCATCCAGATTATTTGCAGTGAAGTCTGCTCTTGGTAGAGGAGCATATATTTGGACTATACGATATTCCTTCGAGGCTAGTTTCCAATCCCTTGAAGGTAGATACATTTTGATTATGTAATTCAGACTATAGTACAGTGCTGTATATTAGACACATTGGGGATGTAAATTGTTAAAGAGATTAATATGTAATTTTTATTAGAGTTTTAGACTTATGTGTAAGACGATCCTGTATGTGTATGAGAAATATATCATCATGTAAACAATATAGTGTTAGCTATATTAAAGAAGAAGGATGCACCGTTGAACAGCCTAACCAAAACTATCGGAAAGAAAGAAAAATTTAGTTGGTATTTGGGAGTGACGAGGATGTCACAGATTGGTATCAGAGCAAGGTTAGTCTGACGTTTGACGGCGTCATTCGGCTAGAAATAGTGTACATCCCCATGTACTGTATTTGTCTGAATACATATATGTGGTTGAATTGCTGAAAGTGTACTAAACGCTTGACCTTGTGGTGATATTGGCAGAATGAGCACTCGTAGAAGGGGTACTGGTAGAGGACGAGGACGAGGACGGGGTAGAGTAGAACCGTCCCCAACACAGTCTCCTCCTCCATCTCCATCGGGTAGCCCGAACGCTCGATTGTCGAGAGTGGAGCGAAGTACTGAAACTATGGCCACTCTATTTAATCAGTTCATGTCTAATTTCCCAAACGTGGCCACTAATGCATCAACAGAACCACCTATAGTACCTCCTATTCCATCTGGGAATGCTCCTCCTATTCCTCCAGTACAGCCCCCACCGGCACAGCCTGAGTTGCTCCCACCAGCTCAAGTTAATGAGAGGCAAGATCCTAAGGCCTACTGCAGTGTGGTCTTAATTAAAGAATTTAAGAAGCTGGATCCGCCTAAGTTTAAGGGGGATAGAGATCCGTTGACCGCCGAGAACTGGGTGAAGGCAGTCACCAAATCTTTTGGGTACTGACCTGTTCTGAGAAAGAAAAAGTGGGTTTGGCAGCTTATTTGTTAGTAGACGATGCCGAGCATTGGTGGCAGTCTACTCGGGCCAGTTTGGAGACTCAACATACTGAGGTTACGTGGGATAGATTTTTAGAGGCCTTTAATGAACAGTACATCCCACGCACTGAACAGACTAGGTTGAAGATTGAGTTTTTGAGCTTGACTCAGGGGACTATGACGGTAAATCAATATGAGTCGAAGTTCATTTCTTTAAGCAGATTTGACCCTGAAGTCCTAAGGAGTGAAGGACATAAGATCTACCGATTCATAGAGGGATTAAGGTCTCCTATTATATTGAAGTTATATCCTATGGATATCACTACTTATAATGAGGCAGTCCGTAAGGCTCAATTGTGTGAGCAGGACTATAATCTTCACCATGCTGATTTCCGAGCCAAGGGTAAAGGCAAAGAACCGATGAAGCGGAAGTCAGATGAGAGAGCCTCTAGTGACAGATATCCATCTAAAAAAAGTAGACCATATGAAAGAGCTTCAGCAGGTAAAAAAATAAATTTTAAGGGAAGGAAATGTATCTTAGTTTAATGGTTATATGGAAATATACTAAATTTTGAAGTTTTATAATAATTATGGTACAGGGACTCCTAGATCTACCGGGATTAAGATAAATGATGAAAAATCCCGATATTCAGCTGGTAGTACAGCAAGCTCGCCCAAGAGTGTGACACAGAAATGTGAGCATTGCGGGAGATTCCATGGGTCACAACCATGTCGTATGGCGAGCGGGGCTTGTTTTTGGTGTGGCGAGAGGGGACAAATGATTAAAGATTGTCCCAAGATTTCTAAAAGAGTGTCTGAAGAATCGGAAAGGACCACCCAACCATAGCCTAAGGCCACAGCTGCTGAGAAGGGAAAGAAAGCTGTGACTCAAGGACGAGTATTTGCTATAGACGAGGAGTCTACCGATGCTTCGTCCAAGGTGATTAAGGGTAAGATTCACCTTTTTGATATAAGTGTTACTGCTTTATTTGATCCAGGCTCTACACACTCCTTTGTTTCTCCCATAATTGCTACAAGATTACCTGTTGAACCTGAGCCTTTAGGGCATTTGTTACAAATAAGTACACCGTTTAGAGAATCCCAGATGACAGATATAGTGTATCGTAGTTGTAAGCTACAGGTAGGAGAGAGAGAATCGATAGTTGACCTAATCCTACTGAATATATATGGATTTGATGTCATATTAGGAATGGATTGGTTAGCTAAGAATCATGTGATATTGGATTGTTATGCTAAAAGCATGATCTTCTCTTCTCCCGTTAGCTATGTTGTAAATTTTGCAAATGTTTAATACAAAAGTATGTTTATATTTATTGGTAAAAGAAATTAATAGAGAATATATTTGTTATGTGAAGGATTCATAGCGTATGTGGTGGACGTAGAAAGGAAACGTCCCGAACTTCATGAAATTCCAATAGCCAATGAGTTTCCATGTGTGTTTCCGGATGATCTTCCAGGACTTCCTCCGGATAGGGAAATCGAGTTTACTATCGATTTGGTGCCAGGGACTGAGCCCATTTCGAGACCACCCTATCGGATGGCCTTAGTGGAATTGGAAGAACGTAAGAAACAGCTGCAGGAGTTACTAGATAAGGGGTTTATACGGCCAGGTATATCCCCATGGGGTGCTCCTGTGCTATTTGTCCGGAAGAAGGACGACAGCTTGAGGCTTTGTATTGATTATCGATGGTTAAATAAGGTGACAATCAAGAACAAGTACCCTCTTCCCAGGATTGACGATCTCTTTGATCAGCTTCGGGGTGCACGAGTCTTCTCCAAGATAGACTTGAGATCGGGATATCATCAATTGAAGATCCGAAGTGAAGATATCCGTAAGACTGCGTTTAGGACACGGTATGGTCACTATGAATTCCTAGTGATGCCGTTTGGTTTAACCAATGCACCTGCGGCTTTTATGAACTTGATGAATGATGTGTTCAAACAGTATTTGGACCAGTTTGTCATTGTTTTCATCGATGACATATTGGTGTATTCAAGATCATGGGAAGAGCATGAGCAGCATTTGAGGATAGTTCTACAAACCCTCAAAGATCGAGGATTATATGCCAAGCTAAGTAAGTGTGAGTTTTGGCTAGATCAAATATCCTTTTTGGGTCACATAATCAATAAAGATGGAGTTTCGGTCGATCCATCGAAGATTGAAGCTGTGGTGCAATGGGAGAGACCGAAAACAGTGACGGAGATTAGGAGTTTCTTGGGTCTAGCCGGCTATTATCGACGATTTGTAGAGGGTTTTTCGAGGTTAGCTGCTCCCTTGACGCGCTTAACGCGCAAAGAGGTGAAGTTTGAATGGAATGATGCCTGCGAGCGCAGTTTCCATGAGCTGAAGCGCAGGTTAACTACTGTACCTATTCTCACCATTCCTAGTGGTTCTGGAGGATTTTCTGTATATAGTGATGCCTCTGCACAAGGTTTAGGTTGTGTGTTAATGCAACATGGCAAGGTAGTTGCATATGGTTCTCGTCAATTAAAGGACCATGAGAAGAACTACCCGACTCATGATTTGGAGTTAGCAGCAGTGGTGTTTGCTCTAAAGATTTGGAGGCATTACTTGTATGGTGAGAAATTTCAGATTTTTACAGATCATAAAAGTCTGAAGTATTTGTTCTCTCAGAGGGAATTGAATATGAGACAGAGGAGATGGCTTGAGCTTCTGAAGGATTATGATTGTGAGATCCTATACCACCCGGGAAAAGCCAATGTGGTGGCAGATGCTCTGAGTAGGAAGCATATGAGGATACTATCATACATGATGGTAAGAGAATATGAACTACTTGAGCAGTTTGCAAGCCTTAATCTCAATGTTGTGCCTTATAAGCATTTTGGAATGATAACAAGTTTGATGATTGAGCCGGAGTTGATGGGTAAAATTCGGATTGCTCAAAGGGAAGATGATCAATGTATGGAGGCCATGAATCAGATCCAATCAGGTATGCCATCGGAATTTAGCATTGATAGTAATGGACTCTTGAGATTTAAGAATCGTATATGTGTTCCTAAGGATAAGGAGTTGAAGAAGTTAATTTTGACTGAAGCACACTCCACTAAGTATACTTTGCATCCGGGAAATACGAAGATGTATTATAATCTTCGCAAGGTGTATTGGTGGACTGGCATGAAAAGAGACATAGCAGAGTTTGTAGCAAGGTGTCTCACGTGCCAGCAGGTTAAGGTAGAGCACCAAAGACCAGCAGGTTTACTACATCCTCTACCTATACCGATGTGGAAGTGGGAGCACATTACGATGGATTTTGTCATGGGACTACCTCGAACGAGGAGGAATCATGATGGTATTTGGGTCATTGTGGATCGGTTAACTAAGTCAGCTCACTTCCTGCCTATGAAGTCTACAGATACACTTAGTGCTTTGGCAGATTTGTATGTGAAAGAAGTTGTCAGACTACATGGAGTTCCAGTGAGCATTACATCTGACAGAGATTCCAGGTTCACTTCTCATTTTTGGGAACATTTCCAAGAGGCCATGGGATCTCAATTAAATTTTAGCACGGCTTTTCATCCACAGACTGATGGTCAGTCCGAGCGCACCATTCAGACGCTCGAGGATATGTTGAGAGCTTGTGCGTTGGACTTTAAAGGCTCCTGGGATGATCATCTGCCATTGGCTGAGTTTGCATACAACAATAGTTACCATGCAAGTATCGGGATGGCACCATATGAAGCTCTATATGGTAGAAGGTGTCGATCTCCGATTGGGTGGGAAGAAGTGGGCGAGCGTAAGTTATTAGCCCCAGACTTAGTCGAGCAAGCCTCTGAGGATGTTAAGTTAATTTGCCAAAGACTTAAGACAGCTCAGAGCCGACAAAAGAGTTACGCAGATGCTCGACGGAGACCACTCGAGTTTTTGGTTGGGGATTCGGTGTTTTTGAAAGTCTCTCCATCCAAAGGGATCATGAGGTTTGGCCGAAGAGGTAAGCTTAGTCCTCGCTACATAGGGCCATTTGAAGTCTTAGACCGAGTCGGAGATGTTGCTTATAGATTGGCACTACCTCCGGAGCTATCTGGAGTACATAATGTTTTCCATCTGTCGATGCTTCGGAAGTATAATCCGGATCCATCTCATGTCATTGAATATGAGCCCTTAGAGATTCGGGAAGACATGAGTTATGTGGAGAAGCCGGTTCGGATTTTGGATAGGAAGGAGAAAGTGCTAAGGTCAAAGACAATTCCCTTAGTCAAAATTCTCTGGCAATACCATACCATGGAAGAAGCTACATGGGAGCTAGAGAGCTTAATGAAGGAAAGGTATCCGGAGCTATTTGAGTAGTAACCCGATTTAAATTTGGAGGACCAAATTCTCAAAGGTGGGGAGAATGTGAAATCCCCAATTTCATGTAAAGTCCTCTTATTTGTAAAGTACTATAAGCAGAAATGATTTAAATGAATATGAGAATTAATGTACAAATGATGTAAGGAACTTAGAAGAAGTAATGAAATGGATAGTCAAATGGTCAATGAATTTAATGTTGACATAGGAAAATATTAGAGAATAATAAAAGAAGAATAAATATCAGATTTTCATAATTAAATGATATATGTGGCTGACATGAGGAAGGAAAGAAGAAGAAGAATTGATTGGTGGTCAAATTGTCAAAGGGCTAAGGAGTTATGGCTGGCATGAAGGGATAAATACACATTTATGGCATTTAATGCCAACTTTTCCAGCAAAGAGGGCCGGCAGCCATAGCTCTTCCTCTGAAAATTCTCTAAGGTTTTCTTCCATATTCACCTTGTAGAACTGCCTTATTCCTCCAACGAATCAACAAACTCCTTAAACGAAAAACGTTCTTTATCACTAGCTCTGCTCATACCTATAATATGGAAGGCTGAAACA
Organism: Heritiera fomes; assembly: GCA_032173925.1. NCBI lineage: Eukaryota > Viridiplantae > Streptophyta > Magnoliopsida > Malvales > Malvaceae > Heritiera > Heritiera fomes. The sequence continues at coordinate 7,614,692 of JAPDPM010000012.1, read as the reverse complement.
AAGTATTTGAGGAGATCAGAAATCCTGTAAATTTGGCTATTGACAAAGGTAAGAAAAGAAATTGATTCATTTGATTTCGTCCATAATTTGGAGTCATGTGATGTTGGTATAGTATCCTTATGGTGTTGAAATGAAAGAAAGTTAAAGGTTTCAATTTATATGAATTATGCAGTTTTGAAGAAGTGAAGGAAAGAATCGGTGCAACCAAGGGATTTCGTATTATTTGGCTATTTGAGGTAAGGAATATATGTAACGGACGTAGGGTGACTATGTCCACATGTTTTAAATGTTTTGGGATGAAACAAAAGTTGGTGTAAGTGCAGGAAATGTAAAATTCGCGGTTTTCGCCCAGTTACGATTTGGCTCGGGGCAGCCGACTGCCCTATATAGCAGTCGACTGCCATTTTTCCAGAATCCTTCTGTTTGCAAACCAGTCGAACGCTAAAGAGCCAGTCGACTGCATTTTTCCGAGAAACATTCTGTTTGCGGGCTAGTCGACTGCCCCATTTTAGTAGTCAACTGCCCTACTTGCATCCGAAAATTAAATATTTTAAATGCAAAAAGAAAATAAAATTTATTGAATATTTTTATACTATAGCAGTCGACTGCCCTAAAAGAGCAGTCAACTGCCCCCTTTGAAAAATAATAATTTTTAATTTATTTATATAAATGTATTTGGATTATCATTAAAGTATATAAGAAGGGTTATGAATATCCATGGTTTTACAAGAATGAGTTTTACTACTCAATATTTTGAGATTAACGACTCCATTGGTGATCATGCATATTACTTGATTATTTGTATTTGGCTGGGGGACTCTAGTCAAGCCCTCAGTACCACGGGTGTCACCTGACTAGTGCACACCGTGGAATATTGACAATGGCCATTAGTCCTTTATATGTGTTTGGCTTAAGGGAGGATCCCTGGCCCATACGTGGGTACGCCACTTTATTTGGTGCATGATTCTATTGGATGTTGACGGTCTCCCCCTATTTGAAGACTATTTGTATATGTAATTTCAAGTTATTTGACATATATATATATATATATGTGTGTGTGAAAGTATTTGAGTTATTTGAATACGTGCAAGTGACTTCATATGATTTTGTCATGTGTTATATGATATGTGATGAACTTATATGTTATATGTTTTTACAAGAATATTACATGACATTATAGAGCCAAGCAGGAAAACTGCATATAGTGGCATAGTACGCTCTTTTATGTATATTTCTTACTGAGCGTAAACTCATTCCTTTATAATATTTTTCATCCAGATTATTTGCAGTGAAGTCTGCTCTTGGTAGAGGAGCATATATTTGGACTATACGATATTCCTTCGAGGCTAGTTTCCAATCCCTTGAAGGTAGATACATTTTGATTATGTAATTCAGACTATAGTACAGTGCTGTATATTAGACACATTGGGGATGTAAATTGTTAAAGAGATTAATATGTAATTTTTATTAGAGTTTTAGACTTATGTGTAAGACGATCCTGTATGTGTATGAGAAATATATCATCATGTAAACAATATAGTGTTAGCTATATTAAAGAAGAAGGATGCACCGTTGAATAGCCTAACCAAAACTATGGGAAAGAAAGAAAAATTTAGTTGGTATTTGGGAGTGACGAGGATGTCACACCTGGAAATAAGGCTTTTCGTCCAAGTTTTAGGCTGAATGCTTGTGCTTTCAAAGGTTGAAGTTTGCTATTTTATAATGTTGTAAACAAGGATATTTTAGATGGCTCTCGGCAAGGCTATTCTTGGCTGAACCTTAGCAGGTAGGCATGGTGGAAGGTAAAGGATTTAAGGGCCAAAGGAGAGCTGTGTTTATGGACTAAAAGCAGGGGAGATAAGGGCTACTTTGGGTGGCCTGATCAGGGAAATAAGCAACAAACTTGGTGTTGTTTTAAGGAGACTAGTTCAAGCGTGAACAGGGGCTTCGTGCGTGGCATTGATGCTGCTAGAATGGCATGATAAAAGGAGTTGAAAATAGTGGCATTTGAAGCTAAGTTTATGGCCTGAAATATGAGGTTATTATAAGGTTAAAATCCTGATTAAAATAAGATTTTTAAAAGGGCTGCTTTGACTTGTGCTTAAAGATGGAAATACTGATGTTTGGGTGGTGCTTGGTGCTGATTTTCAAAGCCTTTCAGTGTTTTTTAAAAGCTGGGAAAGAAGGGTGGAATGAAACAAGTTGTGGTATGAGGATGAGGGCTGAATGGTGTGAGGTTGTGATGAGTTAAAGAGGCGAGTTTTTAGACTTAAAAACAGAGATTTAAAAGCTGGATTTGGTGGCTTTTGAAACATGTAACGGCTAAAAAATGGGGACAGTACAAGGTGGCTTATAAGGAGGTTTGAAGAGACTAGTTTATGTGCTGTTAAGGAAGTTGAAGGCTGGTCTAATGGCATAGAGAATAGGGCTGGAAAAGGGGAGGAAACGTTATTGTTATAAGGATGTTACAGGTTGTTTTAAAGGTAAAATGATATGGACCTCACCGAAAGAAGATGAGGTTCATATGAAGAAGACGAAGAACACTTGAAAAAAAAACAATAACAAGTTAAAAACGCAGCAAAAGAAAATAAAAATTAGAAGTAAAACCAAGACCCGTTGTGTAGAAACACAAGAACCTATGGTATTGGACCAAGACCCGTTGCCTAGAAAAGCAAGAACCTATGGTATATATTGGTGGAAGGTAGAAGAACGCCACAAGGAAGACCTTGATAAGTTCAAGAGTTCTCAAGAGAACCAAAGAGAAGAAGTCTCTCAATTTTATTGCTAAAATCAATTGTGTTCTCCCCAAAGGGTTACATAACTATTTATAGGCAAATAGATAACTTGCAGCACAAGTAATAGGAATCCTACTTTCCTAACTTGCAGAATAGGAAATAGCAAACTTGCAGAACAAGCAATAGGAATCCTACTCTCCTAACTTGCAGAACAAGTAATAGAAGTCTTACAAAATCTATTATTTAAAAAGGAATTGGGCTTAAATTAAATTAAGACAATGTTCAGCCCAATAATACTTAACTAAATAAAATATGCATCTAGCCTAATTTGCATTTCGGCCCAATACTTATGTGTCTTCAAGAAGGTTGAACTTGGGCTTGGATCATGTTGTAGAAGACTTTATCATCCTCCATGCTCAAGCTTTGTTGGGCTTTCTCTCTAGCAATATCAATGAAACCAGCCAAGGCTTATTGCATCATCTTTGATTTAGCTCTTGTAATTGGACCTCCATGGATACTCAAAGGATCACGATCATCACGAACATGACTTGAGCTTTGTGAGCTTGGATCTCCATCATTCCCCCTCTCCTCGAAAGGATTTGTCCTCAAATCAGAATCACCTACATCAATATCAAAGGGAGAAAGATCAGAAACATTAAATGTAGCACTAACATTATACTCACCTGGAAGATCTAACTTATAAGCATTGTCATTGATCTTCTTAATCACTTGGAATGGTCCATCTCCTCGAGGTTGCAACTTGGAGCGACGCTGAGCAGGAAATCTCTCTTTACGCATATGTACCCAAACCCAATCACCAGGTTCAAAGACAACTTTCTTGCGATGCTTGTTGGCTTGAGTAGCATATTGCTCAGTCCTCTTTTTAATGTTTTGACGTACCTTCTCATGTAGTTGCTTAAGAAAATCAGCTTTCTTTTCCCCATCCAAACTAGCTCTCTCCTCAATAGGTAGTGGTAAAAGATCCAATGGAGTGAGTGGATTAAAACCATAGACAACTTCAAATGGAGAATAACTAGTAGTGGAATGCACACTTCTATTGTAAGCAAACTCCACATGAGGCAAACAATCTTCCCAATTCTTCAAATTCTTTTGAATAATGGACCTCAACAAAGTAGACAAAGTACGATTGACTACTTCAGTTTGACCATCGGTTTGTGGATGACAAGTAGTTGAAAACAATAGCTTTGTTCCTAACTTTCCCCATAATGTTTTCCAAAAATAGCTAAGGAACTTCACATCACGGTCAGAAACAATGGTCCTCGGAACCCCATGTAGACGAACAATTTCCTTGAAGAATAAATCGGCAATGTTACTTGCATCATCTGTCTTGTGACAAGCAATGAAGTGAGCCATCTTAGAGAACCTATCAACAACAACAAAAACAGAATCTCTACCTCTCTTTGTTCTTGGTAACCCCAAAACAAAGTCCATAGAAATGTCAGTCCAAGGAGCAGTAGGAATAGGCAATGGAGTATAAAGACCATGATTCATAACTCTAGACTTAGCTTGTTTACAAGTGACACATCTCTCACACAATTTTTCAACATCTCTTTTCATGTTAGGCCAAAAGAAGTGATCATGCAATATATCTAAAGTTTTCTTTACTCCAAAATGTCCCATTAACCCACCACTATGGGCTTCTCTAACAAGTAATTCTCTTAAAGAACTCCTAGGCACACATAATCTATTTTCCCTAAATAAGAATCCATCATGCCTATAAAACTTTCCAAAACCAGTTTTCTCACATGCAATGAACACATTTTCAAAATCCTCATCAGTAGCATACAAGTCTTTAATATACTCAAATCCAAGTAGTTTTGCATTAAGAGTAGTGATTAGAGTATACCTTCGAGATAATGCATCAGCCACGACATTTTCTTTACCTTGTTTATATTTGATCACATATGGAAATGTTTCAATGAACTCCATCCACTTGGCATGACGCTTGTTCAACTTGCTTTGTCCTTTCAAGTGCTTCAAGGACTCATGATCAGTGTGGATGACAAATTCCTTGGGCCATAAATAGTGTTGCCATGTTTCCAAGGCCCTCACTAATGCATACATCTCTTTATCATATGTGGGATAGTTAAGGGCAGCTCCACTTAACTTCTCACTGAAAAAAGCAATGGGGCGCTTCTCATGCATTAAAACAGCTCCAATACCTATACTTGAAGCATCACACTCAATCTCAAAAGTTTTAGAAAAGTCAGGTAAGGATAATAAAGCTGCAGAACAAAGCTTCTCTTTAAGCAAGTTAAAAGCATGATCTTGCTCAAGACCCCATTTAAATCCAACATTCTTTTTAACAACATCAGTTAGAGGTGCAGCTATTGTACTGAAGTCTCTAACAAACCTACGATAGAAACTAGCTAATCCATGAAAACTACGCACCTCAGAGATATTCTTAGGTATAGGCCAATCTTTAATTGCCTTGACCTTTTCATCTTCTACTGCTATACCCTTAGAAGAAATAACATATCCAAGAAATGTAATCTTATCAGTGCAAAAGGAACATTTCTTAAGGTTAGCATACAACTTTTCCTTTCTCAAGACATTAAGCACATTCTTTAAATGTTCAATATGTTCATGCAAACTTCTACTATAGATCAAGATATCATCAAAATAGACAACTACAAATTTTCCAATGAAAGCACGCAAGACATGGTTCATTAATCTCATGAAAGTGCTAGGTGCATTAGTTAATCCAAAAGGCATAACTAACCATTCATACAAACCATGCTTAGTCTTAAATGCAGTTTTCCATTCATCACCTTCTCTCATGCGAATTTGATGATAACCACTTTTCAAATCAATTTTAGAAAAGATGCAAGAACCATGTAACTCATCAAGCATATCATCTAATCTAGGAATGGGATAGCGATACTTTACAGTGATTTTGTTGATGGCACGACAATCAACACACATCCTCCACGTCCCATCCTTCTTAGGAACAAGTAACACAGGAACAGCACATGGACTCATGCTCTCTCTAACGTAGCCTTTCTTCATGAGCTCGTCAACTTGCCTTTGAAGCTCCTTTGTCTCCTCGGGATTACTTCTATAGGCAGGTCTGTTGGGAATGGCAGCTCCAGGAACAAGGTCTATTTGATGCTCAATTCCCCTAATAGGTGGCAAACCATTTGGAATCTCCTCGGGGAATATATCTCCAAATTGCTTCAAAAGAGACACAACATTAGTAGGCAAAGAAGATTTAAGATCATTAGAACTAAAACAAGATTCTTTATATAAAAACAAAAGGATTGGGCACTTAGCTAAAAAAGCAGCCTTTACATCACTTTGCTTTGCATAGAAGCTCACGTCCTTTCTTTCTTTCTTTGCAATATCTTTGCCTTTATCTAGATTCTTCGACCTTTGTTGTGATTCATTCTGCTCTTTCAACCTCAATTGATCCTCATAAATCTCCGTAGGACTCAAGGGTGCAAGTGTGAATTTCTTACCAGCCATGGTAAATGAATAACAGTTTGTAAATCCATCATGTATGACATGTCTATCAAATTGCCATGGTCTTCCTAAAAGCAAATGACCAGCATGCATAGGCACAACATCACACAACACTTTATCATTGTACCTTCCAATTGAAAATAGCACCAATACTTGCTTGGTCACATTTACTTCTCCACAATTATTGAGCCATTGAAGTTTGTATGGTTTGGGATGTTTTGTAGTGGGCAAACTCAATTTGTCAATCAAATAAGTGCTAGCAACATTAGTGCAACTACCACCATCAATAATCAAAGAGCATACCTTATTGTTGACGTGGCATCTAGTATGAAAAATATTTTCTCGTTGCACTTCATCTTCATCCTTAACTTGGGCACTTAATGCACGACGAGCTACAAGTGCTTCACCATGTGCAGCAAACTCAACATAGTCATCATCCTCATTAATGTCCTCCAATGGTGGCATCTCATCATCAACATCAGAATCTTCACTTACAACATCACCATCATCACGCATAATCATGACTCGTTTGTTTGGGCATTGTGATGCAATGTGTCCTCTTCCCAAACATCTAAAACACTTAATGTCTCTACTCTTACCTTGGGATGCTTGGATAGCCTCGGGTTTGGGCTTTTGGACACTCTCACCCTTAGGCTTGAATGAGGATTCAGTCTTAAGTTTGAATGTAGTCTTATCATCCCTTCGAAAGGTGTTCGGTTTCCAAGAAGAAGATGAACTAGAACCTTGCATAAAACGAGATGAATAACCTTTTCTCTTGAGTTGCCTTTCAACCTTGATAGCCATATGCAACATATCATCAAACTCCACATAGTGATGTAACTCCACTACATTAGCAATCTCACGATTCAATCCTTGTAAGAATCGAGCCATAGTAGCTTCACTATCCTCTTCAACATTAGCTCTGATCATGATAATTTCCATTTTTTTATGATAATCCTCAACACTCTTAGAACCTTGAGTGAGACCTTGTAACCTTTGATAAAGCTCTCTATAGTAATGATTAGGAACAAACCTTTTTCTCATAACACGTTTCATTTCATTCCATGTAACTATAGGTGGCTCTCTATTCCTACGTCTACCAAGCATGAGTTGGTCCCACCAAATGATTGCATAATCCGTGAACTCTACAGCAGCAAGTTTCACCTTTTTTTCTTCGGAATAGTTATGGCAATCAAAGACCATCTCCACTTTCTTTTCCCATTCTAAGTAAGCCTCAGGATCATTCTTACCTTGAAAGGAAGGAATCTTCAATTTGATACTTCCTAAATTTCCATCTATCCTATCATAATACCTATCTCCTTTATACCTATCTCCACGACCTCCTTTATTACCATGGTTACCTTTAACACTTCTACTAAACTCATCATCATCAAACTCATCATCAACTTTATCATCAAAGTCATTATTCACAACATTGCCATTCTCATGAGAAGTATCACTTGGCTTTACCTGGGCTAGGACAGCTTCATGTTCCTCCAACTTATCATGAATATTATTAAACCTCAACTCTATCCTTGAAAATTGTTGTTGCATAGCTTGGAACATGAACTCGATCTTACTCAAATCAGGCTTTTCACTATTAGAAGACATGATTTTATCCTGCAAGAAACGTTAGTAAAAGAAAAGGACCTCACAAGTATGACCTCACGTGTTTACACACAAGACTGTAACACACACTCGTGTTTCACACAATTTTAATATGGCTTTTCTCTACTAATGTTACTCACACACTCTTGCCTTTTTCCCTCACACAACTTTTCTCTATAGGTTCTATATTGAACTCAAGACTTAATCAAAAATCAGCTTATGGAATTCAACTATCAACCAACAATAAACAAGATGAGCACAAGATTTTAATCAAGGGAAAACAAAACAATGAATACTCAACAAGACTTAGCAAGACTCAGCAAGACTCAATAAGACTTAAGAAGACTCCAATGAAACTAAACCTTGAAGGAAATTTGTGTATTTTGGGGTGTTTAATTAAGGTAGGGTTTAGCCAAAGGTGGGGTAGTTTTGTCCTTTTATGTGGTAGGGTCAAAAAGGTAATTTTAGACAGTAGGGTAAAATGGCAGTAATGAATTTTCAAATTAGGCAAATAAGAAATCGCAAAGCTCAAGAAAGAATGACTACCTCAAGATTTTCATGAAGCACACCTCCACGAATTACCTTTGATATTGCACTTGCTACACACGATGTAATAAAATCCCCTCTTGAATTGATTTTTCTTTTCTCTTTTTTTTTCTTTTCTTTTTTTTCTCTTTTTTCTCTTTTTTTTTTATATTTTACTAAACTAAACGAACAATGAAGAAAAAAAAATCTAAATAATAAGAAGAGGTTTACTTGGGGAACAAGGCAACTTTTTGACAAAAACAAGCTAGTTTTGGTAGCAGCTTGTGTACCAAGGAATGAGAGGGAACGGTGGCTTGTGAAACAAGTAGTCTTTATGTGATGTAGAGCTTTTGAAGGTTTCTTGGTGAGCAAGAAAACCTTTGGGATTTGGTTGCTTGGAGAACAAGATAGGGTTTACTTGGTGGCTAAGTAAAGACAATAGGTTTGAGGGACAAACAATATTAGTGATGGCTTGGAAAAGGATTCAAGATCAAGGTTTGTCCATGACAAAAGACAAAGAAAAAAAAAACAAAAACGAAACTCCCACGAATTAAACCTAAGCTCTGATGCCAAATGATATGGACCTCACCGAAAGAAGATGAGGTTCATATGAAGAAGACGAAGAACACTTGAAAAAAAAACAATAACAAGTTAAAAACGCAGCAAAAGAAAATAAAAATTAGAAGTAAAACCAAGACCCGTTGTGTAGAAACACAAGAACCTATGGTATTGGACCAAGACCCGTTGCCTAGAAAAGCAAGAACCTATGGTATATATTGGTGGAAGGTAGAAGAACGCCACAAGGAAGACCTTGATAAGTTCAAGAGTTCTCAAGAGAACCAAAGAGAAGAAGTCTCTCAATTTTATTGCTAAAATCAATTGTGTTCTCCCCAAAGGGTTACATAACTATTTATAGGCAAATAGATAACTTGCAGCACAAGTAATAGGAATCCTACTTTCCTAACTTGCAGAATAGGAAATAGCAAACTTGCAGAACAAGCAATAGGAATCCTACTCTCCTAACTTGCAGAACAAGTAATAGAAGTCTTACAAAATCTATTATTTAAAAAGGAATTGGGCTTAAATTAAATTAAGACAATGTTCAGCCCAATAATACTTAACTAAATAAAATATGCATCTAGCCTAATTTGCATTTCGGCCCAATACTTGTGTGTCTTCAAGAAGGTTGAACTTGGGCTTGGATCATGTTGTAGAAGACTTTATCATCCTCCATGCTCAAGCTTTGTTGGGCTTTCTCTCTAGCAATATCAATGAAACCAGCCAAGGCTTATTGCATCATCTTTGATTTAGCTCTTGTAATTGGACCTCCATGGATACTCAAAGGATCACGATCATCACGAACATGACTTGAGCTTTGTGAGCTTGGATCTCCATCATAAAATGTGAAGGCCGAATCGTGGTTTTAAAAGCTAGTTATAGGATAGTTTAAAGGCTGATTTGGGGGGTTGTAAGTTGTAAATAATGGGAGGTCAAATGGTGGCTGATTTTAGACAAAAGAAGTGAAAACATAAAGAGCAAAGAAAAGAAAAGAAAGAAAAGAATAGAAAGGAAAAAAAAGAAAGAATAGAATAAAATAAGGGGAATTTTACGCTTAGCCTGAGTTAGTAGTAAAAAAAATCGGTAAGATGAGCCACAAATACCATTTCTTTTAGTTTTATAAAAATATTTTGAAATTTATCGGATTAATACTAAGTCGACTTAATTGAATGTGTAGCGCGACTCAAAGGTGACAACACGAGTCCAACTAAGCTCGACACACGCGCACGCTAAGCTCGAAGTCGGTAAGACGTTTATATAATTCAGATTTAGAATTATATTGTATAGGTATAGTTAGATTGTGTGATAATAATAATGATTAAAGGTTAAAACTTAGTGATATATAAGGAGTAATAGGCCTATGATATGATGATAAATTGATGAAATGATTGTGGGATGTTGGTAGTGTGATGTTGGTATTGTGATTGAATGATTAATGAAATAGGCCTTGAATGAGCTTGTTTATGTTTGAATGATTTTACCATTATTGTTAAAGTTGATAATATAATATTTAAATCTACGTGAAATACTAAGAAGATCCACATTCGGTGGTTGGTGGTCTTAGTATTGATATAGAAAAGTAAAGGTGATTAATTTGAGTGATAGATGTTGTGAAATGAAATTGAATGTTATGGAATGATAGAAAATATTGAATTGATTTGTTAAATACAATCTTGTTGAAATCGAAAGGATGAAATTGAGGAATTAAAGAGAAATGTGCAATGATGTTAAGCTAGATATAGGTGATATATTGATGTGTTTTGAGGGTGAGGATTAAAGGAGAAATTAGCATTATAGTTAGCACTATATCAAATGATATTGCATCGATACAATTCATGAGCACGATAGTAGATTGTTTTAAACTCAGGTTTTAATTTGCATTGCCTTTCAAGTATGCTTTGTTTATAACTTGAGATTTTCAAAGGATTTATTCATGCGATACTTATATGAATATTTTTTTATGTTTGAATTGTTTTGAAAAGACTAAATATGTAGTGTAACTATATGTATTTATATATGTAAATGATATTAAAGAAACGTGTTACATACTTTACACTATCTTCATAAGAAAAGTGAAATGTTTAAATGTTTTATGAGACTATAGGCACCCTAAGAGAGTTAAACTCAATAAAACATAGTGGAAACAGCCTAATTGGAGATTACTCATTAGGCAGAGATGCTTGTTTGACAATAGTCGTGGATAGGGCTCAGTCACACCTGATCAGGAAGGTTGAGAGACATGAGGTTTATGGCCATAGGTAACGCCCTAGTTGGTTTCCAGGGGACGATGACATGATTTTCATTGCTAGCTACAGTGATTAAAGTCTTTATTGATGGAGTACTAGGGATTCAACCTAGTCTTAAACCTGATATGATATGCTGTCTAGAGTATGATTTTAATTGGTATGAACTCTAGACTTGACACAATTTTTACAGTATATGAGAAATGTTTTGAGACTGTATATGTTTTAGACATGCTCTAAAAGTGAATATAAAATGTTTTGAGGCATTACATGTTTATAAGCATACCTTAAAAGTGCAATTGATATGATTTACGAATTGTTCATACTCTAACATGTCTTAAAGGTGAACACGAAATGAATTGAGATTTACATGTTTTGAACATGCTCTAAAAATATATGTAATATGATTTGAAATGATAGTCGTTTTCATACAATAAAGCTTACATAAGTTTGCATAATGAATCATGACAAAACAATATGTTTTCTGCATGAAAGATGTCATGACCCTATACTGTACATAAACCTGATAATTACATGAAGAGTGACATAACTACATACTATATGTGATCATGTTTTCACGTGAAAAGTGACATGATTTAATACTGTATAGAGGCTAAATTTCTATATGATAAATGACATGATTTAATATTGTGCATGGTTATGGTTTCCATATGAGTTGTGATATAACATGAGATTGATATGAGTATAGCTTAACACCATATGATGTCGAAACTACTTATGATGCACTATTACATGATATACCACGGTGTAAGGACAAGAGAGTTGAAAAATAATTGAATTGATACGATCAAAGGTTTATGTGATAAACTTGCACAGAGATGGAAATGATGAGGTAATTTCGAGTACCCTTACATCGATACCTTAAAACTCTTACCCACTTATAGTCTTTAGGGCATGATCTGAGATGTTCTAATAAACAATTACAAATGGAATATGATATGAGAATTTTTAATTAAAGGGTCCATGCATCTACCTTATAACAGTATAAATCTAATTCTGCACTTATATGAATGACTTACTGAGCCTTCACTCATTAAATGAGAACTATTTTTCAAATTGAGTCAAGGGACACGTTGGACAATTCTGGTGATTTGATAGTGTCTCGACACTTAAAGCCCTTGTTGTTGAATATCTTGGTATAGTAATATTTATTCTCTATATGCTCTTATTTTGAGGTAATGTTTGTACAGTACTGTAGGATGGGATGTAAACTAGGACAATGAGTAGTTGATGTAATATTCTGATATTATATTATGTGTATGTGGTGATCAGTTGTGAATATGATGGGCACGGGCAAGAGAAAACGCAACTTGAAATTTGAAGGAACTGAAACGCAACAAGGCAGAAACAAAGTTGATGAATGACAACTTCTGAAAACCTAGACCCGAAGCCTAAAGAGACTCGAACCCAAAGGTATTGGACCTTGACCCTACGAATAAGAATTCGAGAACCTAAGGTATAACAATGGTGGATGGTGAAGAAGGAGGCGCCACAAGGAAGAAAACCTTGATAAGCCTAGTAGAGAGGGAACCCAAGAGAAAGGCACACTCAAATTCTGAAAATTCAAATTATTGATCTGTTCATCAATAGCGTTTACAAGGTATTTATAATAATACCTAGCACTTAAGCCCATAAACAAGTGGGCTGGAATTAACACCAATAGAAAATAAGACTAAACCCAAATTCATGCCTAAACCTAGTTACATAAAATAAATAGTCCAAAACACAACAAGACTCAATCGTGGGCTATCCAAACACTTAGCCCATCTTATTGTTAAGCTAAAATAAGACAGTAAACCATGCTCATGTCGTTTGGGCTTCCAAGTAAGTATAGATGTCTTGGGACTCTTCATGGAAGCTTCCTTGACACTTCAATGATGCCAGAGCTTGTTGCATTAATGAGGCCAAGGCTTGTTGCATCTTCTTAGCTCGAGCTCGGGTAATTGGACCTCCTTGGATGACCAATGGATCCTTAGCATCACGAACATCACGAGCAAGTGGATCTCCATCAGAATACTAGGACTGTTAAGATGACACATACTTGGTGAATATTGTGGATTGTGATAAATGTTCTGTTGCCTTGTGATGAATTGCAAGTAGTTAACTAGGGAAATCTCAAAATATAAAAGGGGATATTTTCAATCTGTTCCTAAGAAATAGTAAGTTATGGGCTATAACTGATCTATCTCTATCTTAAAGAGTAATTTAACTCATAATTGAATTAAAGAATAAATGGAAATGGTTTAGTGACTACACTGACACCGAATACAAACTGTAAAACGAAAAGGAAAAATTTAGTTTGTAATTTTACTAAGTGGAATAAATGTAAGTGTTAAGTAAACGTCACGGCCTTCGGGTCGTGACATTCATCATTCATGGATTATATGTATCGGTTAACTGAAGTATCAATCCATGGATTAAATGAGCTTTAAGGAGCTCGAAGTAGCTTATAATGGATCTGGCGGTATATTGTTTACATTTGTATGTTCAGACATTTTTATACAGTACTACTTGTTGTAAATTTTAATTTCAGGGAATGTAAATTGATTTATACAGCTGTGAATATTATTAATAATAAATAAATGTTGTCTAAATTGTTTTGTTGTTGTAGATGAATAGTGTTTAAAGGCATCATGATAGCTCAACCAGTGCAGTGTGTACTGAAAAGTGTGAAAAAATGCAAAATATTGTATATACAGACTGTGATAGACCTTGATCAAGTCCCCAGTACCTTATTGACAATGGCCATTGTTACGAGGTAGGAACGGCATGGGGATGGATCACGGCTCCTTGTGGGTACGCCTAAGTCCTATACGAAGTCCCTAATGGGATATGAGATTTGTGCATGAATCTATTGGAAATTTATTTTCTTATTGATATATGATATATAATTGATGATTGATTATTCGATTTGATTGATAAGAAGACTATATGATTTGGCCAAAAAGTTACCAGAAAAAGTGAACGAGTTTTAAAGCATATGATTTCATGATACAAGTACAGTTATTTTATTTCAATGATTTACTTGAATGAAATGAATTCTGAAAAGAGTATATGATTTTAAAAGAAAAGTAATGAGAGATGATAAACGGGTTTTATATGCATATGTTTATTTGTTTTCACGAGCTTTGAATTATGAACATGATTTTTGATATTATATTATATTGTTACTGATTTGAACTGCATATAGTGGCATGGTACCACTTTTTTATATGCTTTTCCTTATTGAGCATAAACTCACCTCCCCTAATTTTCCACTCAGACTATTTGCATTAACTTCCACTCATGGTAGAGGAGCTTAATTTTAGAGTCTACAGTATTCCTTTGGGGTGCGCATATCATCCACTGAAGGTATATTGTATTATATTATATATTTCTGACATTTCGTACAGCACTGATTATTTATAAATGATTACAGAGATGTAACTTAATAGGATTAGTAATGTATGAATGAATAGAACCTGGAAAAGTGTATATGTGAAATGTTATGAATATAAGAATAAGTTTATTCGTGGATATGAAATTTTATTACTGTGAATGTTAAAATGATGTATTGACATAATGAGATTACTGTTATTGGATTTATACAATATGAGATAAAGAAAATGATACCTACAAGCAGCCTAATCACTATAAGAAAAAGGAAAAAGTTAATTGGTATTTTTATAAAAACCGGATGTTACAGTCGAACAGCTTCTCTACCTCATTAATCCACTCTTCTACAGCCATCGAATCCTTTTCCCCTCTGAACTTTGGCGAATCTAACTTCTTAAACTACTGATCAGATTAGCATCACAACCCCTAACAGGAACCTGCCTTGACTGCTTTGGGATCTGGGGCTAAGGCTGCGTGTGAGAACCCCAATTTTCTCATATTCGATATAAGTTATAGAGTGTAGGAATTTTTAAAAAAAATATTAATTGTTAAAATAATTCAATAAAGGGTCTGTTCGATACGGTTCAAGAAGGTACTCGATGAGGACCCCACCAGCACTCTCTTTGTTTAGATCGAAGTGAGACTTTAGAATGATGATATTCGAGGTGAAATATGAATACAGAAAGAATCTACATCTCAAAATGACCTTGTTTAAATGTATTTTGAAAAGCGAGAAACAAATTTAAAAATGACGATCGTATCTATACCCTAGAAGAATTTTCTCGAATAACGGTCAAACCCAATTGACTTTGAACCCAAAAACTGTCATAAGATGATCCTCGCGTAAAGAAGTTTCACGTGAATCTAGCCAGTGAACTGAATTATTCAAAAGTGTTAAAAATAATGCAAACAAAATCGAAAGCATTCATATAGGTTAGTTTAGTAATTTCACTATCCATACTTGGTCAAACCCTCTCAAGAGTCAAAAATTGACCATGGTTAATTAAAATATATGAAAAATAATAAAAATAAATAATTAAATTTGAATTTTAAATTATTAAATAAATGATAGGACATAAATGAAAATAATGAAATTAAACAATGGTAAAATAATCATTTAACATAGGGGCTAGTCAATTGGTCAAAGTTGACTAGAATTAACCTAAATAGATTAAATTTAATTAAACTAAAAAAATTAAATCTAAAACTTGGAAGTAATAAAATATTTTTAATGGCATATGTGTAAATAAGTTAATTTTTAAGGGGAATTTTACTAATTTGCCAAATGGCAAATTTTCATTGGATTATGTATGAATAAAATAAGATAAAATAAGACTAAAAAGCTCAGCCAAATTCATCTTTAAAAACCGACTACTCCCCTGTTTTCTGCTACCTCGTTCAGCCCAAAAAATTAATAAGGTTTCTCCACGTTTCCTCTCAATTTGTCCACAAATTCAGTCCATGTTTTATCCCCAAAACATCAATCATCCTTAACAAGCCTTGTCCCTAATCCTAGGAGCTGTTATGGCTAGAGTTTTGAGACCAGAAACTAACGCAGCGGGACTAATTTGGGTGGCTGTCCCGTTCAGTCATCAGCCAAGGTAAGAAGAAATTGGGTTCCATCCAATTTTCGTTGATGATTTGGATTTCTTTAGGCATGATAAAGATGTTTAGAACTTTAGTTTGAAATAAAATGAAGTGTAATTCTAGGAATGGGTCTCGGCCATGATAAAAAAAATGAAGAAAATTTGGTGATTTAATGTATTTTGGTGGGAATTAGTAGTATAGGAATGGAAGGAACTTGGTTTGAAATCATGGCTGCAGTGAGGATTTGTAAAACAGTGAAGTGGCGTTGAGATGGGTGGTAACAGGACATGGAAGGGCTGCACGATGGTGGTGTGATTTTGATGAATAGAAGATATTTGATAGGTCTTAAGTGAGGTAGGAAAGATTTATGTGTTAGGTGTAGAAAGAATTAATGGAAAACCAAGCGGATGAGCCATGAGGGAGCTTCGGTCATGGCTATTTGGGAAGCTGTCGATGGTGAACCAGAAAAATGAAAGAAAAAGAAAACCAGAAAACAAAAAGAAAAAAAAAGAAAAAGAAGAAAATGTTAATGTAATAGTAATAAATAGTAATAATAGAATTATATAATGATAAAGTAAAATTAATTGTAAAACCACAATTGGGAAAAAGAGTAAGAA
Organism: Heritiera fomes; assembly: GCA_032173925.1. Classification (NCBI taxonomy): domain Eukaryota; kingdom Viridiplantae; phylum Streptophyta; class Magnoliopsida; order Malvales; family Malvaceae; genus Heritiera; species Heritiera fomes. The sequence goes on along the minus strand of JAPDPM010000012.1, from coordinate 7,597,940 downwards.
TTGGATAAATAAGAAATTTGACCAATGTATAATGTAGGTGGGATTAGATGAATTTTTATAATTGATAATTAAAAGAAATATCTATAGAAATTAATATGTTAGTGGTGAAAATTAAATTTAGAAAAGATTTATAATTTAATCTATATTGTAGCCTTCAATAGAAAATAAACCAAATCAACTTATTGTAATTTGATTTAAAATTGGACTTAAAATTGGAAACGAATACAATTTATTGTAATTTGGTATGTAATAAGAAATAAAATAAAGTAATTATATGAATTAATAAATAGGAGATAGGAAATTAAAAGAAATTATTAAAATTATAGTATGGAAATTGGAATATAACTTAGGAAAGAATACAATTTAATGGTAATCATGTTTTAAACAATTAATAAGAAATAAAGAAAATTAGCTATTGAAATTAACAAATATATAATAAAAATATCTGACATTGATGAAAAAGGGATTTAGAGAAAACACTACAATTTAATTATAATTATATTATGATAATTCACAAAATAATTATTATAATTGAAATATTAATTGTTGGTGAAGTTGGGAGTAGAAAAGAAATATATTTTAATTGTAATTATATTGTGAAAATTAATAAGAGATAAAATAAATTGATTATGGAAGTTAATAAAATGGAAATAATTTGATATAAGCAAATGGTAGAATTGATATTGATAATGAACAAAGATTATTTGTAAAATTTAATTGGGAAATAATAAATATACTACGAGAAGAAATTATTTGACTATAAAAAATAATTAAAGATAATAGAATTTCAATGAAATTAAAAGAAAATTAGGAAGATAAGTTAGTTTAATTATAGTTACATTTGGGTAATTAATAAGGAATAAAACAACTTTACCATGAGAAGTAATAAAATAGAAATAAGAATTAATAAACTAATTATTAGATTGAAAATATGAAATTATTAGTGGAATTATAATTGAGAAAAGATTTCAGTATAAGTATAGTTATGTTAAGACATTTAGTTAGAAATAAATGTTAGGAAATAAATTGCTGAGATTTACAAAATGGAAAATGGTAAATTATGGAAATATTTATTTTAGTTATATATATATATTGGATTTTAATGGAAATTGAAATTATGGGTGACATGAAAATTTAAGAAAGAATGGGAATTTAATTGAAATTATATTTTGGGTAATTAGTAGAAAATAAAATAAATTAATTATTGTGAATAATAAATAGAAAATTGTGGAATATTTGTTAGAATTGTAATATAGGAGTTTAAATGTAATTTGAAATTATTAGTGATATTGGATATTTAAAGGAAGAATGAGATGTAATTGAGATTATGTTTAATAATTAGTAGGGAACAAATTAAGTTAAATTTATTGTTAAAAATTCAAAAGATAGGAATTAAAAGAAAATTTGCCAAAGTCATAATATGGAGTTTAAACATAATTTGAATTTACTATGCAGTGCTAAGGATTTAAAGGATAAAGAGGCGCAAACAGAGCTACAAAATTTTATACTGCATGAAAGTAGAGGTAAGAAACATGTATCGGAGTTGCATAGGATTTATTTTATTGGCATAAGTAAATTTTTTGTAACCAAATAGTAACTGTTTCGAACCCAAATCTTCCTCCATAAGAAAATAGAAATTTATTTTACGTTCGTATAAATCAAAATATAATTTTATTTGCATGAAATATGGTTTATTATTATACATGAAATGGTTTATATGAGCTTAATTCACATGAAATGATTTACATGCATTGTAGTACATGAAATGATTTGCATAAATTGATTTTATATGAAATAGTTTACATGAATTAATTTACATGAGATGATTTATATGAAATTTTTAAATTTCATAAATTGTAATTTTTCATGATTTTGGACTGACTGAAGATAATTGCTATTTGAAAATGATTTCTACTGCCAAAGGAAATGATTTATGAAAATGTTTTGAGACAGTCGTACCTTAGTAATCATGTATACTGTTAAATGACTACGAGCCTTGATCAGTCCGCAAGTTTACTGTTTACATGATATGACTGGGTATTATGGTCAAACCCACGGGTTTCCATAGTGAGCACCTAACCAGTGCGAACTGTGTGCACTGTTTCGACGATGGCCATTCGTTACTGTTATTGATCATCCCTACGAGGATATTATTAGTGATCGTCCCTTTAGGGATACTGTTATTGATCGTGCATGATTATATTAGATGTAACTGTCTCCACTGCACTGTATTGTTTTATCGAATTGAATTGTTTACTGATACGAATTGATTATTGATACTAAATGATTTACTAATACTGAATCGTTCACCGACACTAAACTGTTTACTGCATTGTTTATTGAACTGTTTATTGATATTGAACTGTTTACCAATACTGAACTGTTTACCAATACTGAACTGTTTACCAATACTAAACTGTTTACTATAGTGTTTTCGATTAACTGTTTATAAACTGTCTATATATTGAAATATTTCATGAGATGATTTTTATAACATTATTTAAATAAATTGTTTTATATATGGATATGGAATTGAAATTGCATTCCATAAATTATTAAATATTTTATACTGATTAATGATTTGAAAGTGCATTTGCATAAAATATTAAATATTTTATAATGGTTTGTGATTTCACCATCAATTGCTTACTCCCTATAGTCGCATCTAGAGATCGGAACACGACAGGTATTTCAAAGTACCTCCCATACTCTACCCGATTTCCTACCCAACTATAGTATTCTTCCTATAGCGTACCCTAGTGACCCGTTAGTAAATAAATATTTTTATTGCATTTTAATATTTATATTTAATATATCTTTTTCATGATTAGTAACATAAATTATTTATTTAATTGCATATAGTATATACTTTGATATTTGTTTCTTACTGGGCTTTCCCCAAAGCTCCCCTTCTCACCATCCCAGATAGCTCACTATCGTACATATCATCCGTTACGATAAGACAATTGAAGAAAATTTCTAGAAGTTTAAAGTACTCAGTGGCCGGGTATAAGTAGAAAGTTTTATTGTGACATCCTCGTCACTCCCAAATACCAACTAAATTTTTCTTTCTTTCCCATAGTTTTGGTTAGGCTGTTCAACGGTGCATCCTTCTTCTTTAATATAGCTAACACTATATTGTTTACATGATGATATATTTCTCATACACATACAGGATCGTCTTACACATAAGTCTAAAACTCTAATAAAAATTACATATTAATCTCTTTAACAATTTACATCCCCAATGTGTCTAATATACAGCACTGTACTATAGTCTGAATTACATAATCAAAATGTATCTACCTTCAAGGGATTGAAAACTAGCCTCGAAGGAATATCGTATAGTCCAAATATATGCTCCTCTACCAAGAGCAGACTTCACTGCAAATAATCTGGATGAAAAATATTATAAAGGAATGAGTTTACGCTCAGTAAGAAATATACATAAAAGAGCGTACTATGCCACTATATGCAGTTTTCCTGCTTGGCTCTATAATGTCATGTAATATTCTTGTAAAAACATATAACATATAAGTTCATCAAATATCATATAACACATGACAAAATCATATGAAGTCACTTGCACGTATTCAAATAACTCAAATACTTTCACATATATATATATATATATATATATGTCAAATAACTTGAAATTACATATACAAATAGTCTTCAAATAGGGGGAGACCGTCAACATCCAATAGAATCATGCACCAAATAAAGTGGCGTACCCACGTATGGGCCAGGGATCCTCCCTTAAGCCAAACACATATAAAGGACTAATGGCCATTGTCAATATTCCACGGTGTGCACTAGTCAGGTGACACCCGTGGTACTGAGGGCTTGACTAGAGTCCCCCAGCCAAATACAAATAATCAAGTAATATGCACGATCACCAATGGAGTCGTTAATCTCAAAATATTGAGTAGTAAAACTCATTCTTGTAAAACCATGGATATTCATAACCCTTCTTATATACTTTAATGATAATCCAAATACATTTATATAAATAAATTAAAAATTATTATTTTTCAAAGGGGGCAGTTGACTGCTCTTTTAGGGCAGTCGACTGCTATAGTATAAAAATATTCAATAAATTTTATTTTCTTTTTTGCATTTAAAATATTTAATTTTCGGATGCAAGTAGGGCAGTTGACTGCTAAAATGGGGCAGTCGACTGGCCCGCAAACAGAATGTTTCTCGGAAAAATGCAGTCGACTGGCTCTTTAGCGGTCGACTGGTTTGCAAACAGAAGGATTCTGGAAAAATGGCAGTCGACTACTATATAGGGCAGTCGGCTGCTCTAAGTCGGTTTCGGAAAAATTTACATCACGACTGTCTCTGAGCAGTCGGCTGCTATTTAGGGCAGTCGGCTGCCCCGAGCCAAATCGTAACTGGGCGAAAACCGCGAATTTTACATTTCCTGCACTTACACCAACTTTTGTTTCATCCCAAAACATTTAAAACATGCGGACATAGTCACCCTACGTCCGTTACATATATTCCTTACCTCAAATAGCCAAATAACACGAAATCCCTTGGTTGCACCAATTCTTTCCTTCACTTCTTCAAAACTGCATAATTCATATAAATTGAAACCTTTAACTTTCTTTCATTTCAACACCATAAGGATACTATACCAACATCACATGACTCCAAATTATGGACGAAATCAAATGAATCAATTTATTTTCTTACCTTTGTCAATAGCCAAATTTACAGGATTTCTGATCTCCTCAAATACTTTGTTTCAGCCTTCCATATTATAGGTATGAGCAGAGCTAGTGATAAAGAACTTTTTTCGTTTAAGGAGTTTGTTGATTCGTTGGAGGAATAAGGCAGTTCTACAAGGTGAATATGGAAGAAAACCTTAGAGAATTTTCAGAGGAAGAGCTATGGCTGCCGGCCCTCTTTGCTGGAAAAGTTGGCATTAAATGCCATAAATGTGTATTTATCCCTTCATGCCAGCCATAACTCCTTAGCCCTTTGACAATTTGATCACCAATTAATTTTTCTTCTTCTTTCCTTCTTCATGTCAGCCACACATATCATTTAATTATGAAAATATGATACTTATTCTTCTTTTATCATTCTCTAGTATTTTCCTATGTCAACATTAAATTCATTGACTATTTGACTATCCATTTCATTACTTCTTCTAGGTTCCTTACATCATTTGTACATTAATTCTCATATTCATTTAAATCATTTCTGCTTATAGTACTTTACAAATAAGAGGACTTTACATGAAATTGGGGATTTCACATTCTCCCCACCTTTGAGAATTTGGTCCTCCAAATTTAAATCGGGTTACTACTCAAATAGCTCCGGATACCTTTCCTTCATTAAGCTCTCTAGCTCCCATGTAGCTTCTTCCATGGTATGGTATTGCCAGAGAATTTTGACTAAGGGAATTGTCTTTGACCTTAGCACTTTCTCCTTCCTATCCAAAATCCGAACCGGCTTCTCCACATAACTCATGTCTTCCCGAATCTCTAAGGGCTCATATTCAATGACATGAGATGGATCCGGATTATACTTCCGGAGCATCGACACATGGAAAACATTATGTACTCCAGATAGCTCCGGAGGTAGTGCCAATCTATAAGCAACATCTCCGACTCGGTCTAAGACTTCAAATGGCCCTATGTAGCGAGGACTAAGCTTACCTCTTCGGCCAAACCTCATGATCCCTTTGGATGGAGAAACTTTCAAAAATACTGAATCCCCGACCAAAAACTCAAGTGGTCTCCGTCGAGCATCTGCGTAACTCTTTTGTCTGCTCTGAGCTGTCTTAAGTCTTTAGCAAATTAACTTAACATCCTCAGAGGCTTGCTCGACTAAGTCTGGGGCTAATAACTTACGCTCGCCCACTTCTTCCCACCCAATCGGAGATCGACACCTTCTACCATATAGAGCTTCATATGGTGCCATCCCGATACTTGCATGGTAACTATTGTTGTATGCAAACTCAGCCAATGGCAGATGATCATCCCAGGAGCCTTTAAAGTCCAACGCACAAGCTCTCAACATATCCTCGAGCGTCTGAATGGTGCGCTCGGACTGACCATCAGTCTGTGGATGAAAAGCCGTGTTAAAATTTAATTGAGATCCCATGGTCTCTTGGAAATGTTCCCAAAAATGAGAAGTGAACCTGGAATCTCTGTCAGATGTAATGCTCACTGGAACTCCATGTAGTCTGACAACTTCTTTCACATACAAATCTGCCAAAGCACTAAGTGTATCTGTAGACTTCATAGGCAGGAAGTGAGCTGACTTAGTTAACCGATCCACAATGACCCAAATACCATCATGATTCCTCCTCGTTCGAGGTAGTCCCATGACAAAATCCATCGTAATGTGCTCCCACTTCCACATCGGTATAGGTAGAGGATGTAGTAAACCTGCTGGTCTTTGGTGCTCTACCTTAACCTGCTGGCACGTGAGACACCTTGCTACAAATTCTGCTATGTCTCTTTTCATGCCAGTCCACCAATACACCTTGCGAAGATTATGATACATCTTCGTATTTCCCGGATGCAAAGTATACTTAGTGGACTGTGCTTCAGTCAAAATTAACTTCTTCAACTCCTTATCCTTAGGAACACATATACGATTCTTAAATCTCAAGAGTCCATTACTATCAATGCTAAATTCCGATGGCATACCTGATTGGATCTGATTCATGGCCTCCATACATTGATCATCTTCCCTTTGAGCAATCCGAATTTTACCCATCAACTCCGGCTCAATCATCAAACTTGTTATCATTCCAAAATGCTTATAAGGCACAACATTGAGATTAAGGCTTGCAAACTGCTCAAGTAGTTCATATTCTCTTACCATCATGTATGATACTATCCCCATATGCTTCCTACTCAGAGCATCTGCCACCACATTGGCTTTTCCCGGGTGGTATAGGATCTCACAATCATAATCCTTCAGAAGCTCAAGCCATCTCCTCTGTCTCATATTCAATTCCCTCTGAGAGAACAAGTACTTCAGACTTTTATGATCTGTAAAAATCTGAAATTTCTCACCATACAAGTAATGCCTCCAAATCTTTAGAGCAAACACCACTGCCGCTAACTCCAAATCATGAGTCGGGTAGTTCTTCTCATGGTCCTTTAATTGATGAGAACCATATGCAACTACCTTGCCATGTTGCATTAACACACAACCTAGACCTTGTGCAGAGGCATCACTATATACAGAAAATCCTCCAGAACCACTAGGAATGGTGAGAATAGGTGCAGTAGTTAACCTGCGCTTCAGCTCATGGAAACTGCGCTCGCAGGCATCATTCCATTCAAACTTCACCTCTTTGCGCCTTAAGCGCGTCAAGGGAGCAGCTAACCTCGAAAAACCCTCTACAAATCGTCGATAATAGCCGGCTAGACCCAAGAAACTCCTAATCTCTGTCACTGTTTTCGGTCTCTCCCATTGCACCACAGCTTCAATCTTCGATGGATCGACCGAAACTCCATCTTTATTGATTATGTGACCCAAAAAGGATATTTGATCTAGCCAAAACTCACACTTACTTAGCTTGGCATATAATCCTCGATCTTTGAGGGTTTGTAGAACTATCCTCAAATGCTGCTCATGCTCTTCCCATGATCTTGAATACACCAATATGTCATCGATGAAAACAATGACAAACTGGTCCAAATACTGTTTGAACACATCATTCATCAAGTTCATAAAAGCCGCAGGTGCATTTGTTAAACCAAATGGCATCACTAGGAATTCATAGTGACCATACCGTGTCCTAAACGCAGTCTTAGGGATATCTTCACTTCGGATCTTCAATTGATGATATCCCGATCTCAAGTCTATCTTGGAGAAGACTTGTGTACCCCGAAGTTGATCAAAGAGATCGTCAATCCTGGGAAGAGGGTACTTGTTCTTGATTGTCACCTTATTTAACCATCGATAATCAATACAAAGCCTCAAGCTGTCGTCCTTCTTCCGGACAAATAGCACAGGAGCACCCCATGGGGATACACTTGGCCGTATAAACCCCTTATCTAGTAACTCCTGCAGCTGTTTCTTAAGTTCTTCCAATTCCACTAAGGCAATCCGATAAGGTGGTCTCGAAATGGGCTCAGTCCCTGGCACCAAATCGATAGTAAACTCGATTTCCCTATCCGGAGGAAGTCCTGGAAGATCGTTCGGAAACACACATGGAAACTCATTGGCTATTGGAATTTCATGAAGTTCGGGACGTTTCCTTTCTACGTCCACCACATACGCTATGAATCCTTCACATAACAAATATATTCTCTATTAATTTCTTTTACAAATAAATAAATTAATAAACATACTTTTGTATTAAACATTTGCAAAATTTACAACATAGCTAACGGGAGAAGAGAAGATCATGCTTTTATCATAACAATCCAATATCACATGATTGTTAGCTAACCAATCCATTCCTAATATGACATCAAATCCATACATATTCAGTAGGATTAGGTCAGCTATCGATTCTCTCTCTGCTACCCGTAGCTTACAACTACGATACACTATGTCTGTCATCTGGGATTCTCTAAATGGTGTACTTATTTGTAACAAATGCCCTAAAGGCTCAGGTTCAACAGGTAATCTTGTAGCAATTATGGGAGAAACAAAGGAGTGTGTAGAGCCTGGATCAAATAAAGCAGTAACACTTATATCAAAGAGGAGAATCTTACCCTTAATCACCTTGGACGAAGCATCAGCAGACTCCTCGTCTATAGCAAATACTCGTCCTTGAGTCACAGCTTTCTTTCCTTTCTCAGCAGCTATGGCCTTAGGCTGTGGTTGGGTGGTCCTTTCCGATTCTTCAGACAGTCTTTTAGAAATCTTGGGACAATCTTTAATCATGTGTCCCCTCTCGCCACACCAAAAACAAGCCCCACTCGCCATACGACACGGCTGTGACCCATGGAATCTCCCGCAATGCTCGCATTTCTGCGTCACACTTTTCGGCGAGCTTGCTGTACTGCCAGCTGAATATCGGGATCTTTCATCATTTATCTTAATCCCGGTAGATCTAGGAGTCCCTGTACCATAATTATCATAAACCTTCAAAATTTAGTATATTTCCATATAACCATTAAACTAAGATACATGTCATTCTCTTATAATTTATCTTCTTATCTGCCGAAGCTCTTTCGTATGGTCTACTTTTTCTAGATGGATATCTGTCACTAGAGGCTCTCTCATCTGACTTCCGCTTCATCGGTTCTTTGCCTTTACCCTTGGCTCGGAAATCAGCATGGTGAAGATTATAGTCCTGCTCACACAATTGAGCCTTACGGACTGCCTCATTATAAGTAGTGATATCCATAGGATATAACTTCGATCTAATAGGAGACCTTAATCCCTCTATGAATCGGTAGATCTTATGTCCTTCACTCCTTAGGACTTCAGGGTCAAATCTGCTTAAAGAAATGAACTTCGACTCATATTGATTTACCGTCATAGTCCCCTGAGTCAAGCTCAAAAACTCAATCTTCAACCTAGTCTGTTCAGTGCGTGGGATGTACTGTTCATTAAAGGCCTCTAAAAATCTATCCCACGTAACCTCAGTGTGTTGAGTCTCCAAACTGGCCCGAGTAGACTGCCACCAATGCTCGGCATCGTCTACTAACAAATAAGCTGCCAAACCCACTTTTTCTTTCTCAGAACAGGTCATGTACCCAAAAGATTTGGTGACTGCCTTCACCCAGTTCTCGGCGGTCAACGGATCTCTATCCCCCTTAAACTTAGGCGGATCCAGCTTCTTAAATTCTTTAATTAAGATCACACTGCAGTAGGCCTTAGGATCTCGCCTCTCATTAACTTGAGCTGGTGGGGGCAACTCAGGCTGTGCCGGTGGGGGCTGTACTGGAGGAATAGGAGGAGCATTCCCAGACGGAATAGGAGGTACTATAGGTGGTTCTGTTGATGCATTAGTGGCCACGTTTGGGAAATTAGACATGAACTGATTAAATAGAGTGGCCATAGTTTCAATACTTCGCTCCACTCTCGACAGTCGAGCATTCGGGCTACCCGATGGAGATGGAGGAGGAGACTGTGTTGGGGACGGTTCTACTCTACCCCGTCCTCGTCCTCGTCCTCTACCAGTACCCCTTCTACGAGTGCTCATTCTGCCAATATCACCACAAGGTCAAGCGTTTAGTACACTTTCAGCAATTCAACCACATATATGTATTCAGACAAGTACAGTACATGGGGATGTACACTATTTCTAGCCTAATGACGCCGTCAAACGTCAGACTAACCTCGCTCTGATACCAATCTGTGACATCCTCGTAATTCCCAAATACCAACTAAATTTTTCTTTCTTTCCCATAGTTTTGGTTAGGCTGTTCAACGGTGCATCCTTCTTCTTTAATATAGCTAACACTATATTGTTTACATGATGATATATTTCTCATACACATACAGGATCGTCTTACACATAAGTCTAAAACTCTAATAAAAATTACATATTAATCTCTTTAACAATTTACATCCCCAATGTGTCTAATATACAGCACTGTACTATAGTCTGAATTACATAATCAAAATGTATCTACCTTCAAGGGATTGGAAACTAGCCTCGAAGGAATATCGTATAGTCCAAATATATGCTCCTCTACCAAGAGCAGACTTCACTGCAAATAATCTGGATGAAAAATATTATAAAGGAATGAGTTTACGCTCAGTAAGAAATATACATAAAAGAGCGTACTATGCCACTATATGCAGTTTTCCTGCTTGGCTCTATAATGTCATGTAATATTCTTGTAAAAACATATAACATATAAGTTCATCAAATATCATATAACACATGACAAAATCATATGAAGTCACTTGCACGTATTCAAATAACTCAAATACTTTCACATATATATATATATATATGTCAAATAACTTGAAATTACATATACAAATAGTCTTCAAATAGGGGGAGACCGTCAACATCCAATAGAATCATGCACCAAATAAAGTGGCGTACCCACGTATGGGCCAGGGATCCTTCCTTAAGCCAAACACATATAAAGGACTAATGGCCATTGTCAATATTCCACGGTGTGCACTAGTCAGGTGACACCCGTGGTACTGAGGGCTTGACTAGAGTCCCCCAGCCAAATACAAATAATCAAGTAATATGCACGATCACCAATGGAGTCGTTAATCTCAAAATATTGAGTAGTAAAACTCATTCTTGTAAAACCATGGATATTCATAACCCTTCTTATATACTTTAATGATAATCCAAATACATTTATATAAATAAATTAAAAATTATTATTTTTCAAAGGGGGCAGTTGACTGCTCTTTTAGGGCAGTCGACTGCTATAGTATAAAAATATTCAATAAATTTTATTTTCTTTTTTGCATTTAAAATATTTAATTTTCGGATGCAAGTAGGGCAGTTGACTGCTAAAATGGGGCAGTCGACTGGCCCGCAAACAGAATGTTTCTCGGAAAAATGCAGTCGACTGGCTCTTTAGTGGTCGACTGGTTTGCAAACAGAAGGATTCTGGAAAAATGGCAATCGACTGCTATATAGGGCAGTCGGCTGCTCTAAGTCGGTTTCGGAAAAATTTACGTCACGACTGTCTCTGAGCAGTCGGCTGCTATTTAGGGCAGTCGGCTGCCCCGAGCCAAATCGTAACTGGGCGAAAACCGCGAATTTTACATTTCCTGCACTTACACCAACTTTTGTTTCATCCCAAAACATTTAAAACATGCGGACATAGTCACCCTACGTCCGTTACATATATTCCTTACCTCAAATAGCCAAATAACACGAAATCCCTTGGTTGCACCAATTCTTTCCTTCACTTCTTCAAAACTGCATAATTCATATAAATTGAAACCTTTAACTTTCTTTCATTTCAACACCATAAGGATACTATACCAACATCACATGACTCCAAATTATGGACGAAATCAAATGAATCAATTTCTTTTCTTACCTTTGTCAATAGCCAAATTTACAGGATTTCTGATCTCCTCAAATACTTTGTTTCAGCCTTCCATATTATAGGTATGAGCAAAGCTAGTGATAAAGAACTTTTTTCGTTTAAGGAGTTTGTTGATTCGTTGGAGGAATAAGGCAGTTCTACAAGGTGAATATGGAAGAAAACCTTAGAGAATTTTCAGAGGAAGAGCTATGGCTGTCGGCCCTCTTTGCTGGAAAAGTTGGCATTAAATGCCATAAATGTGTATTTATCCCTTCATGCCAGTCATAACTCCTTAGCCCTTTGACAATTTGATCACCAATTAATTTTTCTTCTTCTTTCCTTCTTCATGTCAGCCACACATATCATTTAATTATGAAAATATGATACTTATTCTTCTTTTATCATTCTCTAGTATTTTCCTATGTCAACATTAAATTCATTGACTATTTGACTATCCATTTCATTACTTCTTCTAGGTTCCTTACATCATTTGTACATTAATTCTCATATTCATTTAAATCATTTCTGCTTATAGTACTTTACAAATAAGAGGACTTTACATGAAATTGGGGATTTCACATTTATATTTATATTCAAACTTATAAATACACAACAGATCTAGTTGTAATGGGATGTAAATACTATAATTGTGAAATTGAAGAAGGTACTTGAATTGTAAGATGTAAATTACTCTGAATTGCTGCAAATAGATTTATAAATATTATTTAATAGATTTTATTTTGATTTCTTAATTATCATTTATGGTTTAATTTATTTAATGGTATAAAGATACAATTGAAAACGTAAATTGTATATAGAACTTATACCGACACCGAACACAAACCAACTGATACCGAATAATTGAATAATAAAAATAAAGTGAAAAAGAAGAATTTGGTTTGAAATTTTATAATTCCGGATGATACACTATGGTTTGGGCTATACCGGCTGTAGTTGCGACTCTGGCTGTAGAGTTGGTGGTGGAGGCTGTGCTGGCTTATGTGCCGATACTCTATTAAATGCCCCAATAAAGTCTGCCACAATTCTTTCTAGCCTGGACATTCTGTCATCTATACTCTCAGGTTGTGGAGGGAGAGTAGGCTCCGACAATGGCTCCAGAGTATGCTTTGGGGAGGGCTGTACACACTTAGGACGTCCCTTACCCTATCCGGTCCATCCTCACTTATCAGACATATTGCACCACAACAATCACACAAAACAAATTTTAACTCCCAAATTCATTTATATATTCAGATAAGTATAGTACTACTTGGGATATTTATCATTTCATATCAAAAGACATTGACAGACATCATGCCACCTCACTCTAATATCACCTTAACTGTAACGTCTCGAAATACTGAATATTCTACTAATTTCACATAAATAACACATACGTAGGTTGGGCTCATCTGTAGTGTCCATACATTCAAAATGAAATTTATTTACTTTTTATAAAACCCAATATCTCAAAATTCGATACATAACCAAAAGATAATATTTACATCCTAAGTATTCATATACATAAAAGTATTACTGCATAAAAATCTAAATACATAAAATATACTAAGTATATCTCGACGAACTAGAGAAGTTGCCTAAGGAATACCGGAATCAGGTCCTCCTAAACTAACAGACCTGAATTCATTATAAATAATTTGGTAGTGGAAAAATATAGGGGTGAGCGAAACGTGCTCAGTAGGATACATCTATTCGAAAGTTGATATAACGTATCCTATATGCAAATTTCATTAAACGGATATTTATACGAAAACATGAATTTAAAATATTAAATAAAACTGGCATGAATTTAAAATATCATATTCGTATCACAAAATATCAAATACAGATAAATCGAAATCATAAATATATCAAAACTAAGAGTGCCCGGATTTGAGTTAACTAGGGATTTACCACCGCATATAATTTTAGTTGAGACTAGGCTACACCTAATAGACACATGCACTATAATAGACATAGCCATAGTTAGTAGCCCACAATGTGGCACTAGCCAGGAGTCACTTGTGGGAGCTAGAAGACTGGGCTAAAGTCAACAACAGTCAGAACAAAATGAAAATGCATGTACCCAAAGGTAGCTACGAGGCCAATGTCTCTAAAACCATGTAAAATAATTTAAAGTCGTTTTTGGAGATAAATTTAGAAATCTAAATCTTCAGTCGGTCCATAAATGCTTAACATTGAAAATATAAGTAGTTCAAAACAAAAATTCATAAAATATTCAGAAAGTAGTATTTACTTTTAAAAATATTCTATTTATCTGTAAATAAGTTATAAAAGTATATAAATACTTTAACTTAAAATTCAATAACATGAATTTTTAAATATAGAGTTTGTGATTTAATGCATTTAAATCATACCTAGGAATTTAAATATTAAAAATTCTAAAATTCATTTCTTTTAATTTAAATATCATGCTAAATAATATTTTAGAGGGATTTAGGCTATTCTTAGAAATTTTTGACAGCATAACGGTATATTTCAGCCCAACCCTCCTACACGAAAACCAGCTTCAAAACCACAAATTCCAATATCCACATTCAATCCAAAACATCAAATTTAACCTCACTAAAACACAAATTTCTATCAAAATCATACAATGCAATATCCCTACGCTTCATACAAATATCCCTTAGCTCTTAATTTGTCGGTATCCAACTCTTCGGCACCGATAGTACTCTTGTCCTCGGAACTGCAAATCATTATTCAAACTTGATAAATTCACTATATTTTATATTAAAAGAATATTTAATAATTTAAATCCTAATGAATTGTTTGTGAAATTCCCTTAAATGCAGTATAAATTTTACTTATGCAAAATTCCAACTTTTGCTACATAAGTCCGATTTCAATTCCGATTGTGCCTAAATTCTCATAATAATTTATACATTATTTTAGGACCTAAATTACATTAAAATGGCCATGAATTTATCTTCCCCTTCATTGGCCAAAATGCTTCTTTCTTCCATACATATTGAATTTCCAAACTTTAAGCTTCTATATTAATTCCAATCATATTCTAATAATTTTCTACACCTTTTCTATACAATTTATACATTGAATGAAATAAATTTCTAGCCCTTGATGTTATGGCCAAATAGTATCAATATCCCTTCCTTGTGTTTTTCTTACAATTAAGCTGAATTTCCTATTTTTCCTATTTTCTATAATTTTTCTACCATATTTCTATAGCAATTCCTCATCAACACGTCACATGCACGAAGATTAGGTGTTGACTGTATCCTCATAGGCTCAATTTCATGGGTTTAACATGATCCAAACTAAGAGAAGCATGGACACATCATGAATTCATGACAAATAATAAGAATTCATGAAAAAAAGCTTAAATTTTCTATTTGTCTCACCTTGGCCAAACTCTATGGAAGACCTTAAAAATCTGATTTTGGCCACTTTAGATGAAGATATTGGTACCAAGAGGAAGAGCACTGAAAAATAGGCAGTGTTTGTTAAGGGATTTTTCAGTTTCGGTTGATTTTTTTTAGGTTTTTGGAAGCTTTGTTTTCTTCCCAAGCTCACATTAATGGAGGAAGAAGTTGGGTTCTGTTTTTTTCTGAAAAGGTTAGGAGAAGCTGCTGGAGAAGATGATAAAATTCTGATTTTATGGGTAAAATTACCATTTTACCCTTATACTTAAAGCTTTCTTCCAAAATTGCCCTTAAACTTTGACTCAGTTAAAAACAGTCTGTCTAACCTCCAAAATATTTTATTTAATCATAATTCAACTCTATTTAGCTTGATTTAATGATTGGTGAAGCTTTTGTTGAGGTTCGATTACTGATTTGGGTGAAATTACTAAAATACCCCTAACCATAAAATCGCGTAAGTTTCTGTCTTCACATTTAGTTTCCTCCATCCATCTAGATATTCTAAAACTATATTTAATGGGGAATTATTTAGTATAAACCGTAGGTCCAAAGTCCTCTTAATTTGACTGTTATTTTCTAAAATTCTAATGGCTTATGGACTAAACCGTCATTTTCTAAATTGTTGCACATTTTTCGAAATATGCAAAAATAATTAAGATTAGGGCTAAGATTCTTACCATAATATTTTTTGACTCCAAATATCAAGTCCTTGACGTTTCACCTTCATTTGAACCTCGAAAAATCAGTGAGGCCCACTTACTGTTTAATCGTAAAACCTAAGATAAAATCAAATATTTATTAATTATAATTATTCCATAATTTCCAATTATATAAATATAATTAAACATTACTAAAAAATTCAAGGTCTCACATTTTCCTCCCTTACTCCTATTAGTGGGAGTAGGATTCAAATAGAAAGAGGCAGAGGACTTGCCTCTGCCAACAACTAAAAATAAAAAGAAAATAAAAAAAAGTGGAAGGAGACAAGAGTGTTAAGAGGAAGATGAAGAAAGCTGCAGCCTAAGAGACAGAGAGATGGGAAAGAAGAGCTATAGCTGAATGAGTAAGGAAGAAAGAGTGAAACCGAGTGAACCATAGGAAATTTAAATGAAAAGAAAGAAGTTGCAGCCAAAGGAGAGAAAGAGACGAGAGAAAGCTACTGCCAGGTTGATGGGACTAGTTTAAAGGTTGTGAAAAGGGACTGTTTGTGGTTGGATTAGTGCTAACCGAGAGGGGGTTAAAATGCTGAACTGAAGGTTGTAAACAGGAGCTCTAAGTACGACTTCGGTCGTAGTTATGGCTGATCTTTAAAGGCAGCTTGGTGGCTTGAAACAGTAGGAAAACAAGGCATTCTTGAGGGTGGGTTGAGCTTGTAACAATCCAAATATAGTATATTACACAATTTACATATGAATTACGGTTGGGCCATCTGCGATGCCTTTAACATTGGAATAGTAACAGTGATAAACAGTAAACTTTAATTAATTTACAATTTTACAATATCTAATTTAATAATATTCCTTAACACTTTACGTTCCTTGTTCCTATTTATAAATTAAGTAGTACTATACAATAAATCTGAATATATAAAAGAAAATACAAATACCTCTAGGATCAACACTATGCAGTCTCGGGTAACTGAAAATGCAGCCGATAAACTTGGGATGTTATATCTCTTAACCAAATATAGTATCCTATAGAGTGGAAAATAAAGGGGTGAGTGAAATGTGCTCAGTAAAGGAGTCGTATGCAAGATTGATATAACGAAATCTACATGCTAGAAAATATTTATTTTCCTAACATTTCACTAAGCACAGTAATCGGAAGGATACTATAGTCGGCCAAGCAATCCGGATAGAGCATGAAAGGTATTTTGAAATACCCGTCTTGTCTTGAAAACCCAAAGCGACTATAGGGAGTAGTTTATAAATTGTTGATATAAAATAATTTAATAACATTTTCAATAAATAAATGGTAATAAAACCATGTAATTAAACACTTCAGTAAACATTTGAAACACTTAATAGTAACAGTAATAGAGACAGTGCAGTAAGCACTTTAATTAAGACAGTAGTAATAGTATATAAATCAATTCAGTGATAGTACGATAAAACATTTTAGTAAACAACGTGGAAACAGTTCAGTATAGTAAACACTTAAATTTCACATCACAGTAACAGTTCAGTAAATAATTCTAAATCAATAATGATTTCATAAACATTTTCACTTTAGTAAACAGTAATAATTCAGTAAATAGTTAACAGTAAATCACAATTTAGTAAACAGTTTTGTGAGATCCAATTCTACTGTACTGTACATGTAAGGACATGTAAATTTTAATTAATAAATAAATTATTTTTGTACATTTTTACAAATATTAAAGAAAAATCTATGTGGGCCTCACTTAGATTTCAGTGCTCAGACGATGATGTAAGTGAGAAAATATATTTTTGGAGGTTGAATTAAGGATTGAAAATTGTGAGGATAAAAATATCATGAGGCTTGAATGACTAATCGATAGTGTTTCGATTATAATTTTTGATCGGAGTATCCAAATGATAAACTGTAAAATCCAATAGAAAGTTAACTTAAATATCTTTTTATCCATATAAGGCTCAAATTTTAATTCATTACAGATTAACAACAATAAATTCTTACATTCACGTCACTTGTAGTGAATTTAAAATTGAGCAATCAGTAAAAAGTTGGACATAATTTGTGATAGGGAACTCCAATTGAGATGATTCAAATTGCATTGGAAAGTTAACTCGAAGACCTTTCCGGCCATATATGGTTCATATTTTTTATACATTTTGGATTGAACTTGGTGAATTTTTAAAGTTGTTTATAAGTACAGTAAAGCAATTAAAAAAAGAGATTAATGTTTTAAAGATGATATATATGTATAAATATATCTAAAATATAGTATATGCCAAAGATATGTTTATATATATAAAATTGTAAACATATATTTATAAATATATGTTAATAGAAAATATATATTTATAATATATTTGTGTTATAAAAAAAACGAAGAGAAAAATTGCAGCAAGCTTCATGTGGAAGCTTTCTGGACCAAATTGAGGGAGCTGTGACGGGAAAATAAAAGAAAAGGGGAGAAAGGAGAAGGGATTTAATAAGTAGACCGCATGGCATAATTCAATTGGAAGATGGAGTTGATAAAAGAAGACTTATTCAGTCGTTCTTTGGCTCATCACCGACTCTTTCTCGCCTACCATTTTCTGCTGCTCATTTGCTTTCGTTCTTCCAAGATTCTTCACGGTTTCTTGTTCAATTTTCATTTTCTTTCCATCCAATCATCCAATATCCTCAATTAGACCTCTTTCTCACCTTAAGATCACCATAAAGCTGAAATTGGTTGAACTGAAATCAGTGTGGGAGGACTGATACACCACTACCCTGTTCGGTTACATGGGTAAGGTGACGAGAATTGGTTTTTATTCAATTTTATCTAGCAATTAAAATTGAGTGAAGTAGTAAAATGTGTTTATAGCTGTTGATTGAATAAAAATTGATTGTAGATAGCTATGAAGTGTTCGGCTATGGTGCTGAAGTAGTGGAAATTATTATGATTTTAATGAGTTTTGGTGGAATTTAAAGATAGATGACGAGTAGAACTTGGTTGTAACTTGAGTTAGGTGATAGTTTAGGAAACTATGAAAGTGGCATGAGGATGGTTGCTACCTTCCATGGCATGGGCTGCATGATGGTGCTGCCATTTTTGGGTGAATTGAACATGCTTGATGATAATCCTAGATGAGTAAAATTAACACATAACAATTGGAATTAATTAAAGATAGAAGAGCAATAAAGGGGCTGTCGATCATGGCTGGTTGAGAGGAGAAATTGGAGGCTGTCGAACCTGAAAGAAAATAGAAAAGAGAAAAGAAAAGAAAGGAAAGGAAAGAAAATAAAAAGAAAACATGAAAGGCAAGTTTACATATGCATTCGGTCGAGAAGAAGAATAGAAATGTTAAAGTAATTTAATGAATGAGTACTATTGGAATAGATATGAAGACCATATAAAGAGTAGATGGTTGAAGCTTGAAAGTGAGATCATAATATGAATTTTCATAATTAGAGAACTATGAGATAAAATATGTGGGCTAAATAGATTGTTAGTGAGATTTAAATTGAGGAAAAAAATGATCTAAATTGTAATTGTGTTATGCTAAATAATGGAAAATAAAATAAAATTTTGTCATTAAAGGAGCATTCGGCCAAGCATGATTTCTCATGGATTTATTGTGTTTCATGTATAAAATAGATGCCAATTGGATGATTAAACATAGTAGAATAAGGATGTACCATTATATTGTTGAGTATTAGTAAAGTATGGAAGATGGCAAATCCAATCAACATAAGTGGTACATTATGCATGATGGATTTTAATGAGTTGAAAGCATATTTAGACTATAGAAATTACAAAAAGTCTATCGGTATGCTTGGGTTTAAAATCCAACACAAAAACGAAGAAGTTACGTTATACTACCAGTAGAAATGATACTGCCAAAATATTTGCAGTGTATAATGTGGCTGCATATAGACATAAATAATAGCTTAAAAATAAGTATTTATTAAGCTAATAACTTTGGTGAAATTATTTGCAACCCGAGAGTAAAGGATATCGAGTGGTGCATCTGAAGAGCTCGGTTACGTTATACAGGTAAGGGATGTGTGTGTGAATTTGTAGGGATATTTGAATGCATAGTTTTCATGCTACGAATTTTATAAGATTTATTGGATATTGAATTGCCTCAAATTGCTACGAAATTTTGGTTTTCTGGCTGTTGAGATTGTGTTTGCAAGTGCAGGGAGGCTAGGACTATGGCAGCCGTTATGCTACCGAAATTTACTAAAAATATTTCTAAAAATATTATAAAATATTTTAGTGCATTATTGGTATTTTTCCTAGCTCAAAAGTGATAAATTAATTATTTTTCATAAAGGTTAAAATACCGAAATTTCATTCCACGTGTTTTATAGGGAAATGTGTCATTGGTGAAGTGAAATGGTGAATAGTGAATATTTTATAAATAATTTTCAGTATAATATTCACTAATTTATTATGATTTTCCTTTATGGATTAAATAAATTTTAGTGATTTTCATAAAGGCTTTATCATTGTGTAAATATTTGTTTGAGACTAAAATGTCTATGCACTTTTATAGTAAGAAAAATGTTGGTGGAATTATTATTAATTTTGGAAAATAAATATTTTTATTTTTTCATAAAGTATGAAAATATTGGAATTGATTTCCAATAACTTTGAAATTTCAAGTTTTGAGAAGAAAGCATGGAAACATGTGTGTATGTGTTCTACGGTGAAAAAAGAACAGTTACAAAATTTTATTACTACTGTGTGATATTCTTATAAACTGTTTTCACCATACGAAATAATATGATTTATACCTTTATGGGTTTTCGGAAAAAACAACATCGATCTTACTAAATTCCAGAAAGGTGATGAGATTTCTTATATACTGTTTTGAGACTGTTAGACCCCATATCATGCTTACGTGTTCATGTGTACCCTCTCATATGTTAAGTTGTTGACACTAATCTTGTCTTTTGACACTTGATCAGTGTACGACCAAGGTCACCTATAGACTATGGCCATAGATCTCATGTGTTTATTATACTTTCCCTACAGGAATCTCACGTATACCCTATTTCCCTACAGGACTTATAGCATGATGTCATTTGGGTGTTGCCTGGTCTCCACTATGATTTTCACGTGTTATTATTGATTTTAGTGATATTTTCAGATAACTGTGATGATTTTCTAAAGTGTTTCATTTCTAAATGGTTATTATAATTTAACAGTTATTTTACCGTTACACAAGTATAAGTGATGATTTCAGTGGTGGAAACCTTTTGATTTTCAAGTGTTGAATTAGTGGTTTGATAAAGTGTTTTACTCAAGTGGATGACATATTTATATACAGTAAATTTGAAATAAGTTTTATAAAAAATAAATAAATAAATTTCTACTCCTTATAGTCACTCTGGGTTTCCAAGACAAGACAGGTATTTCAAAATACCTTACATGTTCTATCTGGATTTCCCGGCCTATTATAGTATCCTTTCCTTTTTAGTGTGCCCAGCAAACCAATAGGAAATTAAGTATTTTACTGCATATAGTTTTTGAGATATCAAAATTTGCATACAAATATCTTACTGAGCTGTGGTTTGCTCGCTCCTTTACATTTTTCATCACAGATTTAATGTATAGAATAGCTGAAGTACCAAACCATGGATTAACTACACTTAAGAAGCTCGAAGCGTCGTATATTGGATTCTCGAGGTATCACGTTTACATTTGTATATTCAGACTTGTTTATACAGCACTACTAGTTGTAAATTTATTTCAAGGGGATGTAAACTAACTTTTACAGTCGGTGAATATTAATTTCCAATAAATATATATTGTCTAACATGTTATTATTGTAGATGAACAGTTTTGTAAAGGCATTACTGTGAGACCCAGTATTTTATACATTGTACATCTTATTGTACATGATTGATAATTAGAATAAATTAAAGTATGGAATTAAATAAAGATTTAAGATGATACTTTATTTTACATTATGGAAATTGAAATTTTTAATTGCAATATAGTGCAGGTGAAGTAGAATGAAAATCTAAAATTTTAAGAATAGAAATTTGATTGATGGAATTATTGGCTTAATAGCAATCAAAGATATGAAGAAAAGATGAATTAAATGTGTACTCATGCAAAGCTATTTTATTGGATGGAATGTAAAAGAGAAGAGGAGAAACTAAGTTGCCATTCACGCCAACAACAAAATTTGCACTTGGATTGCATTTGGCTGGAAGAAAATTACAAGGAAATGGAATTCAAGCATGGATAATATATATATAATAAAGTCAAATTTACATATAATATGAAGACCAAGAAACTCATGTGTGAAAGCCTTGAAAGAGATATGTAAAGAAGTCAAGAAAAGAGGTTACAAGGAGAATTCACGCCACCTTGTTTCTTCTTGTGCCGATTGTTTATGCATGAAAGAAAGATGATAACAACATGAGTTTTATGCTATAAAATAAGTAGAAATAGTGTTTAAAAATGAAGTAATCAAGAACACTTGATATTAGAATTTTATTGGTCAAAATAATGTAAAGAAAGAGGGAAAAAGGAAGCTAAACCGAAATGGCCAAGAAGAAGAAGTCCACGCCAGTTTTTTTTTTCCTGAACACGTTTTCATCTAGTCTTTAAAGGCTATCAGTACAAGATTTTTATGAGCAGAAAGTTAAAGGAAACATGAGTTAACAAGATAGTATAAAAGAGGTACTAGATAAGAAATATTATTGGCTGGAAATGTTGAAAAGAAGATAAGAAAACTTGGCCAAAAACCGTGGATAACAACTACAGATTTCAGCCATTCCTTTTTGGCAGTAAAAGTTATTTGGTTTTGTGAAATCCCCAATTTCATGTAAAGTCCTCTTATTTGTAAAGTACTATAAGCAGAAATGATTTAAATGAATATGAGAACTAATGTACAAATGATGTAAGGAACTTAGAAGAAGTAATGAAATGGATAGTCAAATGGTCAATGAATTTAATGTTGACATAGGAAAATATTAGAGAATAATAAAAGAAGAATAAATATCAGATTTTCATAATTAAATGATATATGTGGCTGACATGAGGAAGGAAAGAAGAAGAAGAATTGATTGGTGGTCAAATTGTCAAAGGGCTAAGGAGTTATGGCTGGCATGAAGGGATAAATACACATTTATGGCATTTAATGCCAACTTTTCCAGCAAAGAGGGCCGGCAGCCATAGCTCTTCCTCTGAAAATTCTCTGAGGTTTTCTTCCATATTCACCTTGTAGAACTGCCTTATTCCTCCAACAAATTAACAAACTCCTTAAACGAAAAACGATCCTCATCACTAGCTCTCTCTATGTCTGTAATATGTAAGGCTGAAACAAAGTATTTGAGGAGATCAGAAATCCTGTAAATTTGGCTATTGACAAAGGTAAGAAAAGAAATTGATTCATTTGATTTCGTCCATAATTTGGAGTCATGTGATGTTGGTATAGTATCCTTATGGTGTTGAAATGAAAGAAAGTTAAAGGTTTCAATTTATATGAATTATGCAGTTTTGAAGAAGTGAAGGAAAGAATCGGTGCAACCAAAGGATTTCGTATTATTTGGCTATTTGAGGTAAGGAATATATGTAACGGACGTAGGGTGACTATGTCCGCATGTTTTAAATGTTTTGGGATGAAACAAAAGCTGGTGTAAGTGCAGGAAATGTAAAATTCGCAGTTTTCGCCCAGTTACGATTTGGCTCGGGGCAGCCGACTGCCCTAAATAGCAGCCGACTGCTCAGAGACAGTCGTGACGTAAATTTTTCCGAAACCGACTTAGAGCAGCCGACTGCCCTATATAGCAGTCGACTGCCATTTTTCCAGAAACTTTCTGTTTGCAAACCAGTCGACCGCTAAAGAGCCAGTCGACTGCATTTTTCCGAGAAACATTCTGTTTGCGGGCCAGTCGACTGCCCCATTTTAGCAGTCAATTGCCCTACTTGCATCCGAAAATTAAATATTTTGAATGCAGAAAGAAAATAAAATTTATTGAATATTTTTATACTATAGCAGTCGACTGCCCTAAAAGAGCAGTCAACTGCCCCCTGTGAAAAATAATAATTTTTAATTTATTTATATAAATGTATTTGGATTATCATTAAAGTATATAAGAAGGGTTATGAATATCCATGGTTTTACAAGAATGAGTTTTACTACTCAATATTTTGAGATTAACGATTCCATTGGTGATCATGCATATTACTTGATTATTTGTATTTGGCTGGGGGACTCTAGTCAAGCCCTCAGTACCACGGGTGTCACCTGACTAGTGCACACCGTGGAATATTGACAATGGCCATTAGTCCTTTATATGTGTTTGGCTTAAGGGAGGATCCCTGGCCCATACGTGGGTACGCCACTTTATTTGGTGCATGATTCTATTGAATGTTGACGGTCTCCCCCTATTTGAAGACTATTTGTATATGTAATTTCAAGTTATTTGACATATATATATATATATATGTGAAAGTATTTGAGTCATTTGAATACGTGCAAGTGACTTCATATGATTTTGTCATGTGTTATATGATATTTGATGAACTTATATGTTATATGTTTTTACAAGAATATTACATGACATTATAGAGCCAAGCAGGAAAACTGCATATAGTGGCATAGTACGCTCTTTTATGTATATTTCTTACTGAGCGTAAACTCATTCCTTTATAATATTTTTCATCCAGATTATTTGCAGTGAAGTCTGCTCTTGGTAGAGGAGCATATATTTGGACTATACGATATTCCTTCGAGGCTAGTTTCCAATCCCTTGAAGGTAGATACATTTTGATTATGTAATTCAGACTATAGTACAGTGCTGTATATTAAACACATTGGGGATGTAAATTGTTAAAGAGATTAATATGTAATTTTTATTAGAGTTTTAGACTTATGTGTAAGACGATCCTGTATGTGTATGAGAAATATATCATCATGTAAACAATATAGTGTTAGCTATATTAAAGAAGAAGGATGCACCGTTGAACAGCCTAACCAAAACTATGGGAAAGAAAGAAAAATTTAGTTGGTATTTGGGAGTGACGAGGATGTCACAGATTGGTATCAGAGCGAGGTTAGTCTGGCGTTTGACGGTGTCATTAGGCTAGAAATAGTGTACATCCCCATGTACTGTACTTGTCTGAATGCATATATGTGTTTGAATTGCTGAAAGTGTACTAAACGCTTGACCTTGTGGTGATATTGGCAGAATGAGCACTCGTAGAAGGGGTACTGGTAGAGGACGAGGACGAGGACGGGGTAGAGTAGAACCGTCCCCAACACAGTCTCCTCCTCCATCTCCATCGGGTAGCCCGAATGCTCGACTGTCGAGAGTGGAGCGAAGTATTGAGACTATGGCCACTCTATTTAATCAGTTCATGTCTAATTTCCCAAACGTGGCCACTAATGCATCAACAGAACCACCTATAGTACCTCCTATTCCATCTGGGAATGCTCCTCCTATTCCTCCAGTACAGCCCCCACCGGCACAGCCTGAGTTGCCCCCACCAGCTCAAGTTAATGAGAGGCAAGATCCTAAGGCCTACTGCAGTGTGGTCTTAATTAAAGAATTTAAGAAGCTGGATCCGCCTAAGTTTAAGGGGGATAGAGATCCGTTGACCGCCGAGAACTGGGTGAAGGCAGTCACCAAATCTTTTGGGTATATGACCTGTTCTGAGAAAGAAAAAGTGGGTTTGGCAGCTTATTTGTTAGTAGACGATGCCGAGCATTGGTGGCAGTCTACTCGGGCCAGTTTGGAGACTCAACACACTGAGGTTACGTGGGATAGATTTTTAGAGGCCTTTAATGAACAGTACATCCCACGCACTGAACAGACTAGGTTGAAGATTGAGTTTTTGAGCTTGACACAGGGGACTATGACGGTAAATCAATATGAGTCGAAGTTCATTTCTTTAAGCAGATTTGACCCTGAAGTCCTAAGGAGTGAAGGACATAAGATCTACCGATTCATAGAGGGATTAAGGTCTCCTATTAGATCGAAGTTATATCCTATGGATATCACTACTTATAATGAGGCAGTCCGTAAGGCTCAATTGTGTGAGCTGGATTATAATCTTCACCATGCTGATTTCCGAGCCAAGGGTAAAGGCAAAGAACCGATGAAGCGGAAGTCAGATGAGAGAGCCTCTAGTGACAGATATCCATCTAGAAAAAGTAGACCATATGAAAGAGCTTCAGCAGGTAAAAATATAAATTTTAAGGGAAGGAAATGTATCTTAGTTTAATGGTTATATGGAAATATACTAAATTTTGAAGTTTTATGATAATTATGGTACAGGGACTCCTAGATCTACCGGGATTAAGATAAATGATGAAAAATCCCGATATTCAGCTGGCAGTACAGCAAGCTCGCCGAAGAGTGTGACACAGAAATGCGAGCATTGCGGGAGATTCCATGGGTCACAACCATGTCGTATGGCGAGCGGGGCTTGTTTTTGGTGTGGCGAGAGGGGACACATGATTAAAGATTGTCCCAAGATTTCTAAAAGAGTGTCTGAAGAATCGGAAAGGACCACCCAACCACAGCCTAAGGCCACAGCTGCTGAGAAGGGAAAGAAAGCTGTGACTCAAGGACGAGTATTTGCTATAGACGAGGAGTCTACCGATGCTTCGTCCAAGGTGATTAAGGGTAAGATTCACCTTTTTGATATAAGTGTTACTGCTTTATTTGATCCAGGCTCTACACACTCCTTTGTTTCTCCCATAATTGCTACAAGATTACCTATTGAACCTGAGCCTTTAGGGCATTTGTTACAAATAAGTACACCGTTTAGAGAATCCCAGATGACAGATATAGTGTATCGTAGTTGTAAGCTACGGGTAGGAGAGAGAGAATCGATAGCTGACCTAATCCTACTGAATATATATGGATTTGATGTCATATTAGGAATGGATTGGTTAGCTAAGAATCATGTGATATTGGATTGTTATGCTAAAAGCATGATCTTCTCTTCTCCCGTTAGCTATGTTGTAAATTTTGCAAATGTTTAATACAAAAGTATGTTTATATTTATTTGTAAAAGAAATTAATAGAGAATATATTTGTTATGTGAAGGATTCATAGCGTATGTGGTGGACGTAGAAAGGAAACGTCCCGAACTTCATGAAATTCCAATAGTCAATGAGTTTCCATGTGTGTTTCCGAACGATCTTCCAGGACTTCCTCCGGATAGGGAAATCGAGTTTACTATCGATTTGGTGCCAGGGACTGAGCCCATTTCGAGACCACCCTATCGGATGGCCTTAGTGGAATTGGAAGAACTTAAGAAACAGCTGCAGGAGTTACTAGATAAGGGGTTTATACGGCCAAGTGTATCCCCATGGGGTGCTCCTATGCTATTTGTCCGGAAGAAGGACGACAGCTTGAGGCTTTGTATTGATTATCGATGGTTAAATAAGGTGACAATCAAGAACAAGTACCCTCTTCCCAAGATTGATGATCTCTTTGATCAGCTTCGGGGTGCACAAGTCTTCTCCAAGATAGACTTGAGATCGGGATATCATCAATTGAAGATCCGAAGTGAAGATATCCCTAAGACTGCGTTCAGGACACGGTATGGTCACTATGAATTCCTAGTGATGCCGTTTGGTTTAACCAATGCACCCGCGGCTTTTATGAACTTGATGAATGATGTGTTCAAACAGTATTTAGACCAGTTTGTCATTGTTTTTATCGATGACATATTGGTGTATTCAAGATCATGGGAAGAGCATGAGCGGCATTTGAGGATAGTTCTACAAACCCTCAAGGATCGGGGATTATATGCCAAGTTAAGTAAGTGTGAGTTTTGGCTAGATCAAATATCCTTTTTGGGTCACATAATCAATAAAGATGGAGTTTCGGTCGATCCATCGAAGATTGAAGCTGTGGTGCAATGGGAGAGACCGAAAACAGTGACGGAGATTAGAAGTTTCTTGGGTCTAGCCGGCTATTATCGACGATTTGTAGAGGGTTTTTCGAGGTTAGCTGCTCCCTTGACGCGCTTAACGCGCAAAGAGGTGAAGTTTGAATGGAATGATGCCTGCGAGCGCAGTTTCCATGAGCTGAAGCGCAGGTTGACTACTGCACCTATTCTCACCATTCCTAGTGGTTCTGGAGGATTTTCTGTATATAGTGATGCCTCTGCACAAGGTCTAGGTTGTGTGTTAATGCAACATGGCAAGGTAGTTGCATATGGTTCTCGTCAATTAAAGGACCATGAGAAGAACTACCCGACTCATGATTTGGAGTTAGCGGCAGTGGTGTTTGCTCTAAAGATTTGGAGACATTACTTGTATGGTGAGAAATTTCAGATTTTTACAGATCATAAAAGTCTGAAGTACTTGTTCTCTCAGAGGGAATTGAATATGAGACAGAGGAGATGGCTCGAGTTTCTGAAGGATTATGATTGTGAGATCCTATACCACCGAGGAAAAGCCAATGTGGTGGCAGATGCTCTGAGTAGGAGACATATGGGGATAGTATCATACATGATGGTAAGAGAATATGAGCTACTTGAGCAGTTTGCAAGCCTTAATCTCAATGTTGTGCCTTATGAGCATTTTGGAATGATAACAAGTTTGATGATTGAGCCGGAGTTGATGGGTAAAATTCGGATTGCTCAAAGGGAAGATGATCAATGTATGGAGGCCATGAATCAGATCCAATCAGGTATGCCATCGGAATTTAGCATTGATAGTAATGGACTCTTGAGATTTAAGAATCGTATATGTGTTCCTAAGGATAAGGAGTTGAAGAAGTTAATTTTGACTGAAGCACACTCCACTAAGTATACTTTGCATCCGGGAAATACGAAGATGTATCATAATCTTCGCAAGGTGTATTGGTGGACTGGCATGAAAAGAGACATAGCAGAATTTGTAGCAAGGTGTCTCACGTGCCAGCAGGTTAAGGTAGAGCACCAAAGACCAGCAGGTTTACTACATCCTCTACCTATACCGATGTGGAAATGGGAGCACATTACGATGGATTTTGTCATGGGACTACCTCGAACGAGGAGGAATCATGATGGTATTTGGGTCATTGTGGATCGGTTAACTAAGTCAGCTCACTTCCTGCCTATGAAGTCTACAGATACACTTAGTGCTTTGGCAGATTTGTATGTGAAAGAAGTTGTCAGACTACATGGAGTTCCAGTGAGCATTACATCTGACAGAGATTCCAGGTTCACTTCTCATTTTTGGGAACATTTCCAAGAGGCCATGGGATCTCAATTAAATTTTAGCACGGCTTTTCATCCACAGACTGATGGTCAGTCCGAGCGCACCATTCAGACGCTTGAGGATATGTTGAGAGCTTGTGCGTTGGACTTTAAAGGCTCCTGGGATGATCATCTGCCATTGGCTGAGTTTGCATACAACAATAGTTACCATGCAAGTATCGGGATGGCACCATATGAAGCTCTATATGGTAGAAGGTGTCGATCTCCGATTGGGTGGGAAGAAGTGGGCGAGCGTAAGTTATTAGCCCCAGACTTAGTCGAGCAAGCCTCTGAGGATGTTAAGTTAATTTGCCAAAGACTTAAGACAGCTCAGAGCAGACAAAAGAGTTACGCAGATGCTCGACGGAGACCACTTGAGTTTTTGGTCGGGGATTCGGTATTTTTGAAAGTTTCTCCATCCAAAGGGATCATGAGGTTTGGCCGAAGAGGTAAGCTTAGTCCTCGCTACATAGGGCCATTTGAAGTCCTAGATCGAGTCGGAGATGTTGCATATAGGTTGGCATTACCTCCGGAGCTATCAGGAGTACATAATGTTTTCCATGTGTCGATGCTTCGGAAGTATAATCCGGATCCATCTCATGTCATTGAATATGAGCCCTTAGAGATTCGGGAAGACATGAGTTATGTGGAGAAGCCAGTTTGGATTTTGGATAGAAAGGAGAAAGTGCTAAGGTCTAAGACGATTCCCCTAGTCAAAATTCTCTGGCAATACCATACCATGGAAGAAGCTACATGGGAGCTAGAGAGCTTAATGAAGGAAAGGTATCCGGAGCTATTTGAGTAGTAACCCGATTTAAATTTGGAGGACCAAATTCTCAAAGGCGGGGAGAATGTGAAATCCCCAATTTCATGTAAAGTCCTCTTATTTGTAAAGTACTATAAGCAGAAATGATTTAAATGAATATGAGAATTAATGTACAAATGATGTAAGGAACTTAGAAGAAGTAATGAAATGGATAGTCAAATTGTCAATGAATTTAATGTTGACATAGGAAAATATTAGAGAATAATAAAAGAAGAATAAATATCAGATTTTCATAATTAAATGATATATGTGGCTGACATGAGGAAGGAAAGAAGAAGAAGAATTGATTAGTGGTCAAATTGTCAAAGGGCTAAGGAGTTATGGCTGGCATGAAGGGATAAATACACATTTATGGCATCTAATGCCAACTTTTCCAGCAAAGAGGGCCGGCAGCCATAGCTCTTCCTCTGAAAATTCTCTGAGGTTTTCTTCCATATTCACCTTGTAGAACTGCCTTATTCCTCCAACAAATTAACAAACTCCTTAAACGAAAAACGATCCTCATCACTAGCTCTCTCTATGTCTGTAATATGGAAGGCTGAAACAAAGTATTTGAGGAGATCAAAAATCCTGTAAATTTGGCTATTGACAAAGGTAAGAAAAGAAATTGATTCATTTGATTTCGTCCATAATTTGGAGTCATGTGATGTTGGTATAGTATCCTTATGGTGTTGAAATGAAAGAAAGTTAAAGGTTTCAATTTATATGAATTATGCAGTTTTGAAGAAGTGAAGGAAAGAATCGGTGCAACCAAAGGATTTCGTATTATTTGGCTATTTGAGGTAAGGAATATATGTAACGGACGTAGGGTGACTATGTCTGCATGTTTTAAATGTTTTGGGATGAAACAAAAGCTGGTGTAAGTGCAGGAAATGTAAAATTCGCGGTTTTCGCCCAGTTACGATTTGGCTCGGGGCAGCCGACTGCCCTAAATAGCAGCCGACTGATCAGAGATAGTCGTGACGTAAATTTTTCCGAAACCGACTTAGAGCAGCCGACTGCCCTATATAGCAGTCGACTGCCATTTTTCCAGAAACTTTCTGTTTGCAAACCAGTCGACCGCTAAAGAGCCAGTCGACTGCATTTTTCCGAGAAACATTCTGTTTGCGGGCCAGTCGACTGCCCCATTTTAACAGTCAACTGCCCTACTTGCATCCGAAAATTAAATATTTTAAATGCAAAAAGAAAATAAAATTTATTGAATATTTTTATACTATAGCAGTCGACTGCTCTTTAGTCGACTGCCCTAAAAGAGCAGTCAACTGCCCCCTGTGAAAAATAATAATTTTTAATTTATTTATATAAATGTATTTGGATTATCATTAAAGTATATAAGAAGGGTTATGAATATCCATGGTTTTAGAAGAATGAGTTTTACTACTCAATATTTTGAGATTTAACGACTCCATTGGTGATCATGCATATTACTTGATTATTTGTATTTGGCTGGGGGACTCTAGTCAAGCCCTCAGTACCACGGGTGTCACCTGACTAGTGCACACCGTGGAATATTGACAATGGCCATTAGTCCTTTATATGTGTTTGGCTTAAGGGAGGATCCCTGGCCTATACGTGGGTACGCCACTTTATTTGGTGCATGATTCTATTGGATGTTGACGGTCTCCCCCTATTTGAAGACTATTTGTATATGTAATTTCAAGTTATTTGACATATATATATATATATGTGAAAGTATTTGAGTTATTTGAATACGTGCAAGTGACTTCATATGATTTTGTCATGTGTTATATGATATTTGATGAACTTATATGTTATATGTTTTTACAAGAATATTACATGACATTATAGAGCCAAGCAGGAAAACTGCATATAGTGGCATAGTACGCTCTTTTATGTATATTTCTTACTGAGCGTAAACTCATTCCTTTATAATATTTTTCATCCAGATTATTTGCAGTGAAGTCTGCTCTTGGTAGAGGAGCATATATTTGGACTATACGATATTCCTTCGAGGCTAGTTTCCAATCCCTTGAAGGTAGATACATTTTGATTATGTAATTCAGACTATAGTACAGTGCTGTATATTAGACACATTGGGGATGTAAATTGTTAAAGAGATTAATATGTAATTTTTATTAGAGTTTTAGACTTATGTGTAAGACGATCCTGTATGTGTATGAGAAATATATCATCATGTAAACAATATAGTGTTAGCTATATTAAAGAAGAAGGATGCACCGTTGAACAGCCTAACCAAAACTATGGGAAAGAAAGAAAAATTTAGTTGGTATTTGGGAGTGACAAGGATGTCACAGGTTTATATGAGTAGAAGACAAAATACATATACAAAGTTAATAGATGAAACAATTATCATAATTATCTTTAAAGAATATAAAACAAAGACCAAACAAAAAGCATACAAGATGTGTAAAAGAGAACACATCCACGCCACTCTTGTGTCATGTACGCCTCTCTTCAGTTTTTCTTTTAATGATAAACTATGAATTATATGATATAAAATATAAAGAAAATATTATAAAAAGAACATGAAAGTGATATATAATAAATGAAAAGAGAATTCGGCTAAGTGTGAAACGAAGATAAGATAAAAGAAAGGTGGTATGAGGCGTGTAGAATGGAGAATTCTATGCCATATTGTGCTACAGTTTTCTTTTGTTCATTTAATGAATTTAATGCATGAAATGATGAAGAAAGTTGATAAGATGCTAAGTGTATAAGTGAGATTGGTTATCTTAGATAGAAAGAAGGAGTAAAGAAGTAAGAAAGCCTCAGCAAAAATCTTCTTCACCACCGAAAATTGTCATCTACGAGAGCCATCCTCTGTTTCATTTTCTATGCTGTTTCTTTTTCGGTTCAACTAAGAAAAAGTTCAGAAAATTATTCCATTATGAGGTTCATCCTTCCTTGCTTGCTTGACCTTTAAATAGATTGAACAATCAACCAAGAAAGCAAGCTAGAAAAGAAAATAAAATTCTGTTTTGGATACTTCATTTGATCAAGGTAACCTCAATGACCTTTGTGGCTTCTTGATATTACATGACATATTCTTATGTTTTTAAGTGTGGAAAGCATGATTATAGCCTTGCTCTTGATTTATTCTTGTTGAATCATGGAAAATAGAATGAATTCATGTATTGAGATAGATGAAGAACAAGAAGGAAATTGAGCTGAAATTTTAGTTTGATGATGTAAAATAACTAAAGGAAATTAGATAGATGGAAGAAGAAAATTAGAAATTGAAATATGATTAAATGAGAATTTGACTATTAAGAGGAGACCTTCGGTTGAGAGTAGAAACAAATAAGCATTCAAGCTTCATGCAAGGAAATAGAAAATGAGGTTCACGTTGACAAGGAAGCAATAAATTGCAAAATGAGGAAATAGAAATCATGTTGAAAAGTCAACAATAATGGCCATGAGAGGTTCGGCCATGGCTTGAAAAGTAAAGTAATTATGTTGAAAATTTGGAAAATTAGTAGAAAATAACTGTAGAAATTAAAAGAGAATTTTCGGTGAAATTAAAACCGAAAAAGGAAGTGAAATGAAGAAATTGAGTTTTTATACCGGTATAATTTATACTGGTTGTAATTATTTCATGAATTTAGAGGCTGCATTATATGAATATTAGTGGTTTAAAAATAAGAAGAAAATTATTAATAATTTTCGATAAAATTATTTTGCAACAGGAGTAGACGGATTTCGGTTAACATTATCGGGACGATCGTCAGCATAAGACTGGTAAGGGGGAAGTGTGTGAGTTGTAGGGATATGATGATATGCATGTTTTAACAAGTTAAATCTTGTGAAATTAATGAAAGTATGAATTATTTTAAAACATGCATAAATTGGAGATAAGTCGACTGGTATATAACTGTATTTATATGCATGAGGTTAAGAATCCGTAGCTATTATGCTGTTAGAAACTTTCTAATAACTATTCTAAAATATTATAAATATTTTAGAAATATGTAAATGATTTAAATGAGAATTTTAAAGATAAATTCCATAACTTTTCCATGAGATGGGATTTATGAGAAAATATGAAGTATTTAAATATTCATGTTTTATATATTTATTTAAGTGAGAATTTGAATTATGTTATTATATTAAATATTCATAATTGAATATTTATGTGTTTTCTCACTTTAGCATGAATATTTATTGATTGAATTACAGTGTACGAAAATGAGAATAATACCTTTTTGGAATTATTATTTATTTAAATGATTTAAATTCATAAATGTGTTTCCTTAAAGGTATTTTGAGATATAAATTTGATTTTAAGACTTTAGGCCCCGAGATTCATGCTTTACTGTTATACTTTACTGTTTACGTGGTTGATAGACCCGCCAAGTCATCAGCAGTCCCGGTGTCGCCTGGCAAGTGTACACCGATGACTCCCATAGACTGTGGCCATAGATCTAAATTGTTTACTGTTACTGTGTTCCTTCGGGAATGATTATAGCATGACATGATTTAGGGTGATGCCTAGTCTCAACTCACTGTTTACTGAATACTGTTTATCGTACACTGTTTACTGAATACTGTTTTATCGTACACTGTTTACTGAATTTACTGATTTGAGACGATACTGATGTGAAAGGAAATAAAAGGTTTCCTCCATTTATTTTCATGGAAAAATAAATATTAAATTTATGCTATAAGAGATTTTATCGTTTTATAGCATATAGATTCATTATATCGAGCAGCATACAACTCTTTTACTAAGCACGTGGTTCGCTCACCCCTTTAATTTCACTCCACAGGTATTGATTTGGATTAAGAGACGTACCATCCGAAGTATCGACTGCTAGTTCGATTACCCGAGACATCAGACTTTAGACATCGGAGGTATATTATTTTCTTTTATATATTCAAAAAATTTGTACAGTACTACTTTAAGTAGAAATAAAATACATGGAATGTAACTCTGATATACAGTAAAATGAAAATATTCATGTTTCGGAAATTACAATGTGAATGGAAGTACTATTTAGTACGATAATTATTATTTTACTATAAGCATCACACACAGCCCAACCGGTAAAAGAGTATAAATTACGAGTAAATAAAGTGTAAAAGTATACACTCAGACCGTTATAGTTTTAATGATATCAGAGCAGGGTTGGTCTGATGCTTAGTGGTGTTTAAAATAAAAACATGAATAGTAAAAATTCCCTGTAGTACTGTATAATCTGAATGTATAATAGAAATACTAATGGAAAGTGAAATAAATGAAATTGTGGTGCAGATATGAGTGGAAGAAGGGTGACCCGCTCAGTTAAAGGTAGAGGTGGAGGTAGGGCGGCACAGACTCCGGAGCCGTAGGTACCAGAGTCAGCACTGGAGCCCGCCCCAGGACCTACTTATCCTCAGCAGCCTGAGAGTTCAAGTTATCTGATGAATAGGATGGAGAGGATGTTGACAGATTTTATGGCTATGTATGAGGCTGATAAAGCTGCATATAGGGCGGAGTGAGAGAGCGTAGCAGCTCCTGTAGCCTCTGTAGTAGCACCAGCTCCACCACAGCAGGCACCGGTACCATCGGCACCTCAACCATTAGCTCAGCCACCTCGAGATGTAGAGTCATATTATGATGTCACCCTGGTACGGTCATTCAGGAAATTAGATCCGCCGAAGTTTAAGGGTGCTAGAGATCCGTTGGCGGCAGAGCAATGGGTTATTGCTATAGAGAAGCTATTCAGGATTTTGAGGTGTACGGAGACTGAGAGGACAGGTCTGGCAGTGTTCCAGTTGACAGATGATGCGGAGCATTGGTGGAAGGCCACCCAGACAGTATTATTCTCCCAGCATCAGAAGATCACTTGGGATATTTTTGTGGATGCTTTTAGGCGCAGATATATTCCTGATACTGCTCAGCAGAAGTTACAGCAGGAGTTTATGGATTTGATTCAAGGTAGTATGGCTGTAGATGAGTATGAGGCTAAGTTCACTACTCTGAGTCGATTTGATCCACAGACTAGCGTTAATGAGAGGTATAAGATAGAGAGATTTAAGGCTAGTTTGAGACCCTCCATCAGATCGAAGCTAGCCCCGTTCGATATTTTGACATATGATGAGGTGGTACGACGGGCTCAGCTATGTGAGAGGGATTTCGAGCAGTATCATACAGAGGCTGGGAGTAAGGGTAAGAGTAAAGGTAAGAGTAAGTTTAGGAGGTTTCCGGAGGACAGACAAAGTAAGGAGCAGCCTAAGAGGACTAGACCTACGGACATACAGATTACTGAGGGCCGATTTACTAGATCAGCAGCTTCTACTCCTGCTACTAGCCTTATTTCTACTCAAAGGAGTCCTGCGACCAGATGTAGGCATTGTGGTAGGTCGCTTGGTTCACACCCCTGTTACTTACTGTCTAAGGCATGTTTTCGGTGTGGACAGATGGGGCATATGGTTAGATATTGCCCGATGCTTAAAGAGTCTACTGTTTCCACTGTTCCTTCTACAGTACCTCAGACTCAGGCAGCGGCAGCTCCAAGTGGATTAGAGAAGGTAACACCCTCACAGCCTAGGCGGGCGACAGCCGTAGAGAAGGGGAAGCAGGCTGTGACACAGGGACGGGTGTATGCGTTGGATCAAGATACTGTCGACGCCTCAGCAGATGTCATTAAAGGTAAAATTTATCTTTTTGACATTTCGGTAATTGCCTTATTTGATTTGGGTTCTACACATTCGTTCTTATCACCAGCATGTGCTAACAGGGTCCTAGTAGAACCGAAGTTATTACAGTGTACTTTGCAAGTAGACACTCCTTTTAGAGAATCACAATTAACCGATCTTGTATATAAAAATTGTAAAATAGCGGTAGGAGAGAAGGTTATGACAGTTGACCTAAATGTATTGAATATGTACGACTTTGATGTCATTTTGGGTATGGACTGGTTAGCTGTAAATCATGTCAGTTTAGATTGTACTACTAAGTTCATTACCTTCTCTCACCCCGGAAAGTACATTGTAAAATTATTTGTAAATTAATAAAAGTATGTGTATATTGTTTATGAAATGTGATGTATACTAAATGTGGTTGTGTATGGATGTTTATGAAGGTTATATTGCTAGTGTGGAGGACGAAGAGAGAGAACATCCAGAAATTCAGGAGATTCCTGTGGTTAGGGACTTTTCGGACATATTTCCAGAGGACTTACCAGGGTTACCACCGGATAGGGAACTTGGTACCTAGTACGGAGCCGATTTCTAGACCCCTATATCGGATGGCATTGACTGAGTTAGAGGAGCTTAAAAAGTAGCTCCAGGAGTTACTGGATAAGGGATTTATTGTGACGTCCCGTCACTCCATCTTATCACTTATCTTTTCCTTCTTTATTTAGATTTAGTTTATCAATGTCATCCATCTTTTCATACATTAGCTAATTATCAATAGCTCAATAGATAAAATATTTCTTTCAATAAAACATGATAATGATATATATAAATATCATTTCATTTCCACAGGATCTTTCACATCATTTTAACTTATATCCCCAGACATCCTATATACATAATGGCTATTTGTACTGTACCGTAACTGAATGAAAATTTACTATACATATGAACATATGAGTATACCTTCTATACTAACTGGGAAGCGTATTAAGAAGGTACACTGCAATCTTTCTAAAACAAGCTCCTCTATTCGGAGCGAGGCTCACTTCAGATAATCTATAGGAAAAATGGTCGTAAAAGGGTGAGATTACGCTCAGTAAGAAAATATGTAAAAGAGCGTACTATGCCTCTATATGCATTTTTCCTACTTGGCTCTATAATGTCATGTAAAGCATTATAAAACATGCCTCATAAACATCTTTCATGCATTGTTTGCAATCATGCATATTTATTTCAATGACATGGCAAACATACTTTCTTTAAAACATCATACTTAATAACATACTTTAAAACATACATCATATACTTCTTCATACATACATCTTGTACTTTGAAATAGATGGAGACTATGTACAATATTTAAGCGATTGAATCGTCATATAAACCGTTCATTCACATTTATATGACTCTAATCATGCAATAGTACAGTAGTGCACTCCGTATAGGTCAGGGATTCTCTCCTGCCTTTAGAAATCCACAGTGAACACTAGTCAGGTGTCACATGTGGGATTGAGGACTTGACTAGGGTTCCTCGCTCAACATACATATTACTGAGGACTTGATCAGAGTCTCTCAGCCATCAGAAATGCATAATCATTACGCAGTCCATAGTCTCAAAACATTTATAATATACCTTTTTCAGAAAACACTTTGGTGTTTAAATCAAATAAGCTTTGAAAGCTCTTTTCATACATGGCAGTCGATTGGCCTCATAGGGCAGTCGGCTGCTGCTTCGTAACTTCTTTTATCGAAATTAATTTCTTTTAAAATTCTGATATTTTCATCTTTGAAAATACATAAGGGCAGTCGATTGGTCCATATAGCAATCGACTGGTTTTCAAACAGAATGCTTCTAGAAAATTAGCAGTCGATTGGTCTCATAGGGCAGTCGGCTGGTTTTCAAACAGAATGCAATTTGGCAAATAGCAGTCAACTGTCCCATATAGTAGTCGACTGGTTTTAAACAGAATGCTTCTAGGTAAATAGCAGTCGACTGGCTTACATAGCAGTTGACTGGTTTGAGTCGATTTTCGAAAAACGGCGTTTTGGTTGTCTCTAGGCAGTCGACTTCCCTTTAAGGCAGTCGGCTACTCCTAGCCTAATTGGCACTAGGAGACAAGTCCGAAAATGTCATTATTCCTGCATGAAATCAGCTGGTGTTTCTTTCCAAACCACATACAAACATAATAAAACATGCGGACATAGCCGCCTTACGTCCATCACATAAATTTCTTACCTCGATTCCTTCGAGAACGCGAAATCACTTGGCGCGTTAACCCTTGCTTTTCACTCCTTCAACCTAAAATCATCATATCAATTCAAATCTTTAAACCATCATCATACATATGTCATACTAACTCAAAACAACTCCAAATCATAAACAAAGTTGTAAGAACCATCTTCTTCTCTTACCTTCACTAGAGACCAAAATCTCAAACTTTGAGATCTCCTCCAATAATTGGATTCAATCCACCAAACTTTGGATATCTCTTAGTCTAGTGACAAGGATCATTTTTCGTCTAATGAACTTAATGAATTGCTGGAGAATTAAGGCAGCTTATCAAGGTAACTTATGTTGGAAACTTAGGGAAAATGGAGGAAGAACGTGAGGGAGAGCTGGAAGAGGAGCTGGCGTAGGGTGATGACTGATGAGGGTGGTGAGTCATGCAATATGCATTAAATGCATGCTCATCCATTTAGTTCATCTCAGCCTTTGACCCTTCCCTTGACTCTTGACCATTTAATTTCTCTTCCTCCCTTTC
Source organism: Heritiera fomes (assembly GCA_032173925.1). Taxonomy (NCBI): domain Eukaryota; kingdom Viridiplantae; phylum Streptophyta; class Magnoliopsida; order Malvales; family Malvaceae; genus Heritiera; species Heritiera fomes. The sequence continues at coordinate 7,558,539 of JAPDPM010000012.1, read as the reverse complement.
TCCTATGACTCATCTACTTAACTCCAATCAAAATTCTGATATAATTTTCTTTATACTCCATTCATTTCCATAATAATAAAATAAACTCTTTGATTTATTTGATTATCAATTTTCTTATTTCTTTCATACTCCATACATCATGCATACATCATTTATACCTCAATTACACCTCAACTTCATATTTATTTAATCATATGAAATTGAAATACTTTACAAACATAGAGGAATACATGGAAATTGGGAATCTGACATCCTCCCCACCTTAGAAAAGTTGGTCCTCCAAATTTGCATTAGCTTATCATGTAAACAGCTCTGGATACCTTTCCTTCATTGAGCTCTCTAGCTCCCATGTAGCTTCTTCCATCGTATGGTATTGCCAGAGAACTTTCACTAATAGGATCGTCTTAGACCTCAATACTTTCTCTATTCTGTCCAAAATCCGAATCGGCTTCTCTACATAGCTCATATCTTCCCTTATTTCCAAGGGTTCATACTCAATAACATGAGACGGATCCGAATTATACTTCCGAAGCATCGATACATGAAACACATTATGCACTCCCGATAGCTCCGGAGGTAATGCCAATCTATAGGCAACATCACCTACTCGATCTAAGACTTCAAATGGACCGATGTAATGAGGACTTAACTTACCTCATCGGCCAAATCTCGTGATCCCTTTGGATAGAGAAACTTTCAAAAACACAAAATCTCTAACCATGAACTCAAGTGGCCTCCGTCGAGCATCTGCATAGCTCTTTTGTCTGCTCTGAGCTATCTTAAGCCTTTGACAAATCAACTTAACATCTTCTGAGGCTTGCTCGACTAAATCTGGAGCCAATAACTTACGTTCGCCCACTTCTTCCCACCCAATCGGAGATCGACACCTTCTTCCATACAAAGCTTCATATGGTGCCCTCCCGATGCTTGCATGATAGCTATTATTGTATGCAAACTCAGCCAATGGCAGATGGTCGTCCCAGGAGCCTTTAAAGTCCATAGCACAAGCCCTCAACATATCCTCGAGCATCTGAATCGTACGCTGGGATTGTCCATCAGTCTGCGGATGAAAAGCTGTGCTGAAATTTAACTTAGATCCCATGGCCACTTGAAAATGCTCCCAGAAATGGGAAGTAAACCTGGAATCTCTGTCAGAAGTGATGCTCACTGGAACACCGTGTAGTCTTACGACTTCTCTTACATACATATCTGCCAAAGCATTGAGTGTATCCGTTGACTTCATAGGCAGGAAGTAAGCTGACTTCGTCAATCTATCCACGATCACCCAAATACCATCATGATTCCTCTTTGTTCTGGGCAATCCCATAATAAAGTCCATCGTAATGTGTTCCCACTTTCACATAGGTATAGGCAGAGGGTGCAGTAATCCTGCTGGCTTTTGATGCTCTACCTTAACCTGTTGACATGTGAGACATTTTGCTACAAAATCAGCTATGTCTCTCTTCATGCCATTCCACCAATACACCTTGCGAAGATTGTGATACATCTTCGTATTTCCTGGATGCAACGTGTACTTAGTGGCATGTGCTTCGGTCAAGATCAACTTCTTCAATTCATCATCATTAGGAACACATACACGGCTCCTAAACCTCAAAATTCCATCATTACTAACATCAAATTCTGAGGTCATACCTGACTGCATCTTATTCATAGCCTCAATGCATCTATCATCTTCCTTTTGAGCAGTTTGGATTCTGTCCATTAACTCTGGCTCAATCCTCAAACTAGCCATCATTCCAATTTGCTCATAAGGCATAACATTAAGGTTAAGGCTTGCAAACTGCTCGATTAGCTCATATTCTTTTATCATCATATAAGACACCATACTTACATGCTTCCAGCTCGGAGCATCCACCACCACATTAGCTTTCCCCGGGTGGTACAATATCTCACAATCATAATCTTTTAGAAGCTCGAGCCATCTTCTTTGTCTCATGTTTAATTCTCTTTGAGAGAACAAATATTTCAGACTTTTGTGATTCGTAAAAATCTGAAATCTCTCACCATACAAGTAATGCCTCCAAATCTTCAGGGCAAATACTACTGCAGCTAACTCCAAATCGTGAGTCGGGTAGTTCTTCTCATGGTCCTTCAGTTGTCTAGAGCCATATGCCACTACCTTACCATGCTGTATTAACACACATCCCAAACCTTGCCCTGAGGCATCACTATACACCGCAATTCCACCTTAACCACTAGGGATGGTGAGGATCGGTGCAGTCGTTAGCCTGCGCTTCAACTCTTGGAAGCTACACTCACAGGCTTCATTCCACTCATACTGATGGAGATCCAAGCTCACAAAGCTCAAGTCATGTTCGTGATGATCGTGATCCTTTGAGTATCCATGGAGGTCCAATTACAAGAGCTAAATCAAAGATGATGCAACAAGCCTTGGCTGGTTTCATTGATATTGCTAGAGAGAAAGCCCAACAAAGCTTGAGCATGGAGGATGATAAAGTCTTCTACAACATAATCCAAGCCCAAGTTCAACCTTCTTGAAGACACACAAGTATTGGGCCGAAATGCAAATTAGGCTAGATGCATATTTTATTTAGTTAAGTATTATTGGGCTGAACATTGTCTTAATTTAATTTAAGCCCAATTCCTTTTTAAATAATAGATTTTGTAAGACTTCTATTACTTGTTCTGCAAGTTAGGAGAGTAGGATTCCTATTGCTTGTTCTGCAAGTTTGCTATTTCCTATTCTGCAAGTTAGGAAAGTAGGATTCCTATTACTTGTGCTGCAAGTTATCTATTTGCCTATAAATAGTTATGTAACCCTTTGGGGAGAACACAATTGATTTTAGCAATAAAATTGAGAGACTTCTTCTCTTTGGTTCTCTTGAGAACTCTTGAACTTATCAAGGTCTTCCTTGTGGCGTTCTTCTACCTTCCACCAATATATACCATAGGTTCTTGCTTTTCTAGGCAACGGGTCTTGGTCCAATACCATAGGTTCTTGTGTTTCTACACAACGGGTCTTGGTTTTACTTCTAATTTTTATTTTCTTTTGCTGCGTTTTTAACTTGTTATTGTTTTTTTTTTCAAGTGTTCTTCGTCTTCTTCATATGAACCTCATCTTCTTTCGGTGAGGTCCATATCATTTGGCATCAGAGCTTAGGTTTAATTCGTGGGAGTTTCGTTTTTGTTTCTTTGTCTTCTTGTCATGGACAAACCTTGATCTTGAATCCTTTTCCAAGCCATCACTAATATTGTTTGTCCCTCAAACCTATTGTCTTTACTTAGCCACCAAGTAAACCCTATCTTGTTCTCCAAGCAACCAAATCCCAAAGGTTTTCTTGCTCACCAAGAAACCTTCAAAAGCTCTACATCACATAAAGACTACTTGTTTCACAAGCCACCGTTCCCTCTCATTCCTTGGTACACAAGCTGCTACCAAAACTAGCTTGTTTTTGTCAAAAAGTTGCCTTGTTCCCCAAGTAAACCTCTTCTTATTATTTAGATTTTTTTTTCTTCATTGTTCGTTTAGTTTAGTAAAATATAAAAAAAAAAGAGAAAAAAGAGAAAAAAAAGAAAAGAAAAAAAAAGAGAAAAGAAAAATCAATTCAAGAGGGGATTTTATTACATCGTGTGTAGCAAGTGCAATATCAAAGGTAATTCGTGGAGGTGTGCTTCATGAAAATCTTGAGGTAGTCATTCTTTCTTGAGCTTTGCGATTTCTTATTTACCTAATTTGAAAATTCATTACTGCCATTTTACCCTACTGTCTAAAATTACCTTTTTGACCCTACCACATAAAAGGACAAAACTACCCCACCTTTGGCTAAACCCTACCTTAATTAAACACCCCAAAATACACAAATTTCCTTCAAGGTTTAGTTTCATTGGAGTCTTCTTAAGTCTTATTGAGTCTTGCTGAGTCTTGCTAAGTCTTGTTGAGTATTCATTGTTTTGTTTTCCCTTGATTAAAATCTTGTGCTCATCTTGTTTATTGTTGGTTGATAGTTGAATTCCATAAGCTGATTTTTGATTAAGTCTTGAGTTCAATATAGAACCTATAGAGAAAAGTTGTGTGAGGGAAAAAGGCAAGAGTGTGTGAGTAACATTAGTAGAGAAAAGCCATATTAAAATTGTGTGAAACACGAGTGTGTGTTACAGTCTTGTGTGTATTGAGTGTAAACACGTGAGGTCATACTTGTGAGGTCCTTTTCTTTTACTAACGTTTCTTGCAGGATAAAATCATGTCTTCTAATAGTGAAAAGCCTGATTTGAGTAAGATCGAGTTCATGTTCCAAGCTATGCAACAACAATTTTCAAGGATAGAGTTGAGGTTTAATAATATTCATGATAAGTTGGAGGAACATGAAGCTGTCCTAGCCAAGGTAAAGCCAAGTGATACTTCTCATGAGAATGGCAATGTTGTGAATAATGACTTTGATGATAAAGTTGATGATGAGTTTGATGATGATGAGTTTAGTAGAAGTGTTAAAGGTAACCATGGTAATAAAGGAGGTCGTGGAGATAGGTATAAAGGAGATAGGTATTATGATAGGATAGATGGAAATTTAGGAAGTATCAAATTGAAGATTCCTTCCTTTCAAGGTAAGAATGATCCTGAGGCTTACTTAGAATGGGAAAAGAAAGTGGAGATGGTCTTTGATTGCCATAACTATTCCGAAGAAAAAAAGGTGAAACTTGCTGCTGTAGAGTTCACGGATTATGCAATCATTTGGTGGGACCAACTCATGCTTGGTAGACGTAGGAATAGAGAGCCACCTATAGTTACATGGAATGAAATGAAACGTGTTATGAGAAAAAGGTTTGTTCCTAATCATTACTATAGAGAGCTTTATCAAAGGTTACAAGGTCTCACTCAAGGTTCTAAGAGTGTTGAGGATTATCATAAAGAAATGGAAATTATCATGATCAGAGCTAATGTTGAAGAGGATAGTGAAGCAACTATGGCTCGATTCTTACAAGGATTGAATCGTGAGATTGCTAATGTAGTGGAGTTACATCACTATGTGGAGTTTGATGATATGTTGCATATGGCTATCAAGGTTGAAAGGCAACTCAAGAGAAAAGGTTATTCATCTCGTTTTATGCAAGGTTCTAGTTCATCTTCTTCTTGGAAACCGAACACCTTTCGAAGGGATGATAAGACTACATTCAAACTTAAGACTGAATCCTCATTCAAGCCTAAGGGTGAGAGTGTCCAAAAGCCCAAACCCGAGGCTATCCAAGCATCCCAAGGTAAGAGTAGAGACATTAAGTGTCTTAGATGTTTGGGAAGAGGACACATTGCATCACAATGCCCAAACAAACGAGTCATGATTATGCGTGATGATGGTGATGTTGTAAGTGAAGATTCTGATGTTGATGATGAGATGCCACCATTGGAGGACATTAATGAGGATGATGACTATGTTGAGTTTGCTGCACATGGTGAAGCACTTGTAGCTCGTCGTGCATTAAGTGCCCAAGTTAAGGATGAAGATGAAGTGCAACGAGAAAATATTTTTCATACTAGATGCCACGTCAACAATAAGGTATGCTCTTTGATTATTGATGGTGGTAGTTGCACTAATGTTGCTAGCACTTATTTGGTTGACAAATTGAGTTTGCCCACTACAAAACATCCCAAACCATACAAACTTCAATGGCTCAATAATTGTGGAGAAGTAAATGTGACCAAGCAAGTATTGGTGCTATTTTCAATTGGAAGGTACAATGATAAAGTGTTGTGTGATGTTGTGCCTATGCATGCTGGTCATTTGCTTTTAGGAAGACCATGGCAATTTGATAGACATGTCATACATGATGGATTTACAAACCGTTATTCATTTACCATGGCTGGTAAGAAATTCACACTTGCACCCTTGAGTCCTACGGAGATTTATGAGGATCAATTGAGGTTGAAAGAGCAGAATGAATCACAACAAAGGTCGAAGAATCTAGATAAAGGCAAAGATATTGCAAAGAAAGAAAGAAAGGACGTGAGCTTCTATGCAAAGCAAAGTGATGTAAAGGCTGCTTTTTTAGCTAAGTGCCCAATCCTTTTGTTTTTATATAAAGAATCTTGTTTTAGTTCTAATGATCTTAAATCTTCTTTGCCTACTAATGTTGTGTCTCTTTTGAAGGAATTTGGAGATATATTCCCCGAGGAGATTCCAAATGGTTTGCCACCTATTAGGGGAATTGAGCATCAAATAGACCTTGTTCCTGGAGCTGCCATTCCCAACAGACCTGCCTATAGAAGTAATCCCGAGGAGACAAAGGAGCTTCAAAGGCAAGTTGACGAGCTCATGAAGAAAGGCTACGTTAGAGAGAGCATGAGTCCATGTGTTGTTCCTGTGTTACTTGTTCCTAAGAAGGATGGGACGTGGAGGATGTGTGTTGATTGTCGTGCCATCAACAAAATCACTGTAAAGTATCGCTATCCCATTCCTAGATTAGATGATATGCTTGATGAGTTACATGGTTCTTGCATCTTTTCTAAAATTGATTTGAAAAGTGGTTATCATCAAATTCGCATGAGAGAAGGTGATGAATGGAAAACTGCATTTAAGACTAAGCATGGTTTGTATGAATGGTTAGTTATGCCTTTTGGATTAACTAATGCACCTAGCACTTTCATGAGATTAATGAACCATGTCTTGCGTGCTTTCATTGGAAAATTTGTAGTTGTCTATTTTGATGATATCTTGATCTATAGTAGAAGTTTGCATGAACATATTGAACATTTAAAGAATGTGCTTAATGTCTTGAGAAAGGAAAAGTTGTATGCTAACCTTAAGAAATGTTCCTTTTGCACTGATAAGATTACATTTCTTGGATATGTTATTTCTTCTAAGGGTATAGCAGTAGAAGATGAAAAGGTCAAGGCAATTAAAGATTGGCCTATACCTAAGAATATCTCTGAGGTGCGTAGTTTTCATGGATTAGCTAGTTTCTATCGTAGGTTTGTTAGAGACTTCAGTACAATAGCTGCACCTCTAACTGATGTTGTTAAAAAGAATGTTGGATTTAAATGGGGTCTTGAGCAAGATCATGCTTTTAACTTGCTTAAAGAGAAGCTTTGTTCTGCAGCTTTATTATCCTTACCTGACTTTTCTAAAACTTTTGAGATTGAGTGTGATGCTTCAAGTATAGGTATTAGAGCTGTTTTAATGCAGGAGAAGCGCCCCATTGCTTTTTTCAGTGAGAAGTTAAGTGGAGCTGCCCTTAACTATCCCACATATGATAAAGAGATGTATGCATTAGTGAGGGCCTTGGAAACATGGCAACACTATTTATGGCCCAAGGAATTTGTCATCCACACTGATCATGAGTCCTTGAAGCACTTGAAAGGACAAAGCAAGTTGAACAAGCGTCATGCCAAGTGGATGGAGTTCATTGAAACATTTCCATATGTGATCAAATATAAACAAGGTAAAGAAAATGTCGTGGCTGATGCATTATCTCGAAGGTATACTCTAATCACTACTCTTAATGCAAAACTACTTGGATTTGAGTATATTAAAGACTTGTATGCTACTGATGAGGATTTTGAAAATGTGTTCATTGCATGTGAGAAAACTGGTTTTGGAAAGTTTTATAGGCATGATGGATTCTTATTTAGGGAAAATAGATTATGTGTGCCTAGGAGTTCTTTAAGAGAATTACTTGTTAGAGAAGCCCATAGTGGTGGGTTAATGGGACATTTTGGAGTAAAGAAAACTTTAGATATATTGCATGATCACTTCTTTTGGCCTAACATGAAAAGAGATGTTGAAAAATTGTGTGAGAGATGTGTCACTTGTAAACAAGCTAAGTCTAGAGTTATGAATCATGGTCTTTATACTCCATTGCCTATTCCTACTGCTCCTTGGACTGACATTTCTATGGACTTTGTTTTGGGGTTACCAAGAACAAAGAGAGGTAGAGATTCTGTTTTTGTTGTTGTTGATAGGTTCTCTAAGATGGCTCACTTCATTGCTTGTCACAAGACAGATGATGCAAGTAACATTGCCGATTTATTCTTCAAGGAAATTGTTCGTTTACATGGGGTTCCGAGGACCATTGTTTCTGACCGTGATGTGAAGTTCCTTAGCTATTTTTGGAAAACATTATGGGGAAAGTTAGGAACAAAGCTATTGTTTTCAACTACTTGTCATCCACAAACCGATGGTCAAACTGAAGTAGTCAATCGTACTTTGTCTACTTTGTTGAGGTCCATTATTCAAAAGAATTTGAAGAATTGGGAAGATTGTTTGCCTCATGTGGAGTTTGCTTACAATAGAAGTGTGCATTCCACTACTAGTTATTCTCCATTTGAAGTTGTCTATGGTTTTAATCCACTCACTCCATTGGATCTTTTACCACTACCTATTGAGGAGAGAGCTAGTTTGGATGGGGAAAAGAAAGCTGATTTTGTTAAGCAACTACATGAGAAGGTACGTCAAAACATTAAAAAGAGGACTGAGCAATATGCTACTCAAGCCAACAAGCATCGCAAGAAAGTTGTCTTTGAACCTGGTGATTGGGTTTGGGTACATATGCGTAAAGAGAGATTTCCTGCTCAGCGTCGCTCCAAGTTGCAACCTCGAGGAGATGGACCATTCCAAGTGATTAAGAAGATCAATGACAATGCTTATAAGTTAGATCTTCCAGGTGAGTATAATGTTAGTGCTACATTTAATGTTTCTGATCTTTCTCCCTTTGATATTGATGTAGGTGATTCTGATTTGAGGACAAATCCTTTCGAGGAGAGGGGGAATGATGGAGATCCAAGCTCACAAAGCTCAAGTCATGTTCGTGATGATCGTGATCCTTTGAGTATCCATGGAGGTCCAATTACAAGAGCTAAATCAAAGATGATGCAACAAGCCTTGGCTGGTTTCATTGATATTGCTAGAGAGAAAGCCCAACAAAGCTTGAGCATGGAGGATGATAAAGTCTTCTACAACATAATCCAAGCCCAAGTTCAACCTTCTTGAAGACACACAAGTATTGGGCCGAAATGCAAATTAGGCTAGATGCATATTTTATTTAGTTAAGTATTATTGGGCTGAACATTGTCTTAATTTAATTTAAGCCCAATTCCTTTTTAAATAATAGATTTTGTAAGACTTCTATTACTTGTTCTGCAAGTTAGGAGAGTAGGATTCCTATTGCTTGTTCTGCAAGTTTGCTATTTCCTATTCTGCAAGTTAGGAAAGTAGGATTCCTATTACTTGTGCTGCAAGTTATCTATTTGCCTATAAATAGTTATGTAACCCTTTGGGGAGAACACAATTGATTTTAGCAATAAAATTGAGAGACTTCTTCTCTTTGGTTCTCTTGAGAACTCTTGAACTTATCAAGGTCTTCCTTGTGGCGTTCTTCTACCTTCCACCAATATATACCATAGGTTCTTGCTTTTCTAGGCAACGGGTCTTGGTCCAATACCATAGGTTCTTGTGTTTCTACACAACGGGTCTTGGTTTTACTTCTAATTTTTATTTTCTTTTGCTGCGTTTTTAACTTGTTATTGTTTTTTTTTCAAGTGTTCTTCGTCTTCTTCATATGAACCTCATCTTCTTTCGGTGAGGTCCATATCACATACTTCACCTCTTTGCGTGTCAAGCGCGTCAATGGAGCAGCTAGCTTCGAGAAACCCTCTACAAATCTTCTATAGTAGCCAGCTAGACCCAAGAAACTTCTAATCTCCGTCACAGTCTTCAGTCTCTCCCATTAAATCACCGCTCCAATCTTTGATGGATCAACCGAGACCCCATCTTTACTGATAATGTGACCTAAGAAGGAGATATAATTGAGCCAAAACTCACATTTACTTAGCTTGGCATACAGTCCTCGATCTCTAAGGGTCTCCAAAACAATCCTCAAATGCTGCTCATGCTCTTCCCATGACTTCGAGTACACCAAGATGTCATTGATGAAGACAATGACAAACTGGTCTAGATACTGCTTAAACACATCATTCATCAAATTCATGAATGTTGCGGGTGCATTAGTTAATCCAAACGGCATCACCAAGAATTCATAATGGCCATACCGTGTCCTGAATGCAGTCTTAGGGATATCTTCATCTCGGATCTTCAACTGATGATATCCCGACCTCAAGTCTATCTTGGAAAAGACTTGTGCACCCTTTAGCTAATCAAAGAGATCGTTTATCCTGGGAAGAGGATACTTATTCTTGATCGTCACTTTGTTCAACCACCGGTAGTCGATGCACAACCTCATACTACCGTCCATCTTCCTGACAAAAAGCACAGGAGCACCCCAAGGGGATACGCTGGGTCGTATGAATCCCTTGTCTAACAACTCCTGAAGATGCTTCTTCAGTTCTTCCAATTCTACCAAAGCCATCCGATAGGGAGCTCTCGAAATGGGCTCAGTCCCCGGCACCAAATCAATCGTAAACTCCACTTCCCTATCCGGAGGAAGTCCTGGAAGATCATCCGAAAACACCTCGGGAAAATCTCGGACTACAGGAATATCGTTGAGTCTGGGACGTTTCTGATCTACTTCCTCCACATAAGCAATAAATCCTTCATACAACTATACATGCTTCCCATTACTTTCATGTGAACTCAAATCAAAACAAAACAGACTTCATATTAATTACTTGCAAAATTTACAACATAGCTAACGGGTGAAGAGAAGGTTACACTCTTAGCATAACAGTCTAATATAAATGATTATTAGCTAACCAATCCATACCCAAAATAACATCAAATCCATACATATTTAGTAGGATTAGGTCAGCTATTGATTCTCTTTCTCCTACTCGTAGCTTGCAGTTTCTATATACTAACTCTGTCATTTGTGATTCCGTAAGTGGTGTGCTTATCTTTAATGAGTGTTCTAAAGTATCAGGCTCAACTGGTATCTTCATAGCAAACTTAGGAGACACAAATGAATGCGTAGAGCCTAGATCAAACAATGCTATGACGCTTATATCAAACAAGTAAATTGTACCTTTAATCACTTTGGATGAGGCATCGGCAGACTCTTCATCGATGGCAAACACTCATCCTTGGGTCACAGTTTTCTTTCCCTTCTCAGCAGCAGTGGCCTTAGGTTGTGGTTTAGGGGTCTTATCAGATTCATCAGGCATCCTCGGATCTCTCTAAGGGCAATCTCTAATCATGTGCCCTTTCTCCCCACATCTAAAGCAAGCGCCACTCGCCAAGCGACATGGCTGTGATCCATGAAATTTCTCGCATTGCTCACATCTTTGCATCATACTCTTCGGTGAGCTAGCGGTACTTCCAGCTAGATTTCAGGATCGCTCATCACTTATTTTGATCCCGGTAGCTTTAGGAGTACCTATATCATTATCATCATCATCATAACCCCAATTTCAGTATAATTCCATATACCCATTAAATTAATTTAAAGATCATCTTTCTATACTTTACTTACATATAGAAACTCCTTCAGATCGTCTACTTCTCCGATGTGGATACCTATCACTCAGAGCTTTCTCATCCGACTTCCGCTTCATCTGTTCCTTGCCTTTACCCATGGCTCGAAAGTCAGCATGATGTAGATCATAGTCCTGCTCACACAATTGAGCCTTACAGACAGCTTCTCCATAGGTGGTGATATCCATCGGATACAGTTTAGATCTAATCGGGGACTTCAATCCCTCGATGAACCTGTAAATCCTATGCCCTTCATCTCTTCGACCTTTGGATCGAATCTACTCAAGGTGGTGAATTTAGATTCATACTGATTCACCATCAACGTACCTTGAGTTAAGCTTAAGAACTCAATCTTCAGTCTATTCTGATCTGTGCGTGGGATGTATTGTTCATTAAAAGCCTCCACAAATCTATCCCACGTAACCTCATCATATCGGGCCTCTAACATGGTCCGAGTGGCTTGCCACCAATATTCTGCATCATCTATCAATAGATAGGCAGCCAAGCCCACTTTCTCCCTTTCGGAACAGGGCATATACTCAAAGGATTTTAGGACTGCTTTCATCTAGTTCTCTGCGGTTAGCAGATCTCTTTCCCCCTTAAACTTGGGCAGATCCAACTTTTTAAATTCTTTTATCAATGACACACTGCAATAGGCTTTAAGGTCAAGCCTTTCCGTAGTTGGGAATGGTGGTGTTATTTCTGTAGGAGGAATAGCAGGTGTAGCTGCTTGGGTACTTGTGGCCACATTTAGGAAGTTCGACATAAACTGGGTGAACATCGTGGCCATGTTCTCCATGTGCTTTTCCATTTTAGCTAGCCTTGTATTCGGGCTATGTGGTGGAGATGGACGAGGAGACAGAACTGGGGGCTCTTCAGTGCGACCCCGTCCTCTTCCTCTACTGGTACCTCTTCTTCGTGAGCTCATACTGTAAATATAGTCATTATTGAGCTCTTTAGTATAACCATAAACAGTTATACTATGCATTTGTATTCAGACAAGTACAGTACAATTGAGGATATACTCTATTTCTAACTTGACACTGACAAACTTCAATCTAAACTGCTCTGATACCACTCTTTATGACGTCCCTATCACTCCATCTTATCACTTATCTTTTCCTTCTTTATTTAGATTTAGTTTATCAATGTCATCCATCTTTTCATACATTAGTTAATTATCAATAGCTCAATAGATAAAATATTTCTTTCAATAAAACATGATAATGATATAAATAAATATCATTACATTTCCATAGGATCTTTCACATCATCTTAACTTATATCCCCAGACATCCTATATACATAATGGCTATTTGTACTGTACCGTTACTGAATGAAAATTTACTATACATATGAACATATGAGTATACCTTCTATACTAACTGGGAAGCGTATTGAGAAGGTACACTGCAATCTTTCCAAAACAAACTCCTCTATTCGGAGCGAGGCTCACTTCAGATAATCTGTAGGAAAAATTGTCGTAAAAGGGTGAGTTTACGCTCAGTAAGAAAATATGTAAAAGAGCGTACTATGCCTCTATATGCATTTTTCCTACTTGGCTCTATAATGTCATGTAAAGCATTATAAAACATGCATCATAAACATCTTTCATGCATTGTTTGCAATCATGCATATTTATTTAAATGACATGGCAAGCATACTTTCTTTAAAACATCATACTTAATAACATACTTTAAAACATATATCATATACTTCTTCATACATACATCTTGTACACATCTTGTACTTTGAAATAAATGGAGACTATGTACAATATTTAAGCGATTGAATCGTCATATAAACTGTTCATTCCCATTTATATGACTCTAATCATGCATTAGTACAGTAGTGCACTCCGTATAGGTCAGGGATTCTCTCCTACCTTTAGAAATCCACAGTGAACACTAGTCAGGTGTCACATGTGGGATTGAGTACCTGACTAGGGTTCCTCGCTCAACATACATATTACTGAGGACTTGATCAGAGTCTCTCAGCCATCAGAAATGCATAATCATCACGCAGTCCATTTTCTCAAAACATTTATAATATACCTTTTTCAGAAAACACTTTGGTGTTTAAATCAAATAAGCTTTGAAAGCTTTTTTCATACATGGCAGTCGACTGGCCTCATAGGGCAGTCGGCTGCTGCTTCATAACTTCTTTTATCAAAATTAATTTCATTTAAATTTCGATATTTTCATCTTTGAAAATACATGGGGGCAGTCGACTGGTCCATATAGCGGTCGACTGGTTTTCAAACAAAATGCTTTTGGAAAAATAGCAGTCGACTGGTTTTCAAACAAAATGCTTTTGGAGAATTAGCAGTGACTGGTCTCATAGCAGTCTGCTGATTTTCAAACAGAATGCAATTTGGCAAATAGCAGTCGACTTTCCCATATAGCAGTCGACTTGTTTGAAATAGAATGCTTCTCTGTAAATAGCAGTCGACTGGCTTACATAGCAGTCGACTGGTTTGAGTCGATTTTCGAAAAACAGCATTTTGGTTGTCTCTAGGCAGTCGACTTCCCTTTAAGGTAGTCGGCTGCTCCTAGCCTAATTGGCACTAGGAAACAAGTCCGAAACTGTCATTTTTCCTGCATGAAATCAGCTGGTGTTTCTTTCCAAACCACATACAAACATCATAAAACATGCGGACATAGCCGCCTTACGTCCGTTACATAAATTTCTTACCTCGATTCCTTCGAGAACGTGAAATCACTTGGCACGTTAACCCTTGCTTTTCACTCCTTCAACCTAAAATCATCATATCAATTCAAATCTTTAAACCATGATATGAACCTCACCGAAAGAAGATGAAGTTCAATGAAGAACACAACGAACACTTGAAGAAAAACAAGAACAAGTTAAAACGCAGCAAAAGAAAACAAAAATTAAAGATAAAACCAAGACCCGTTGTGTAGATACACAAGAACCTATGGTATTGGACCAAGACCCGTTGCTTAGAAAAGCAAGAACCTATGGTATATATTGGTGGAAGGTAGAAGAACGCCACAAGGAAGACCTTGATAAGTTCAAGAGTTCTCAAGAGAACCAAAGAGAAGAAGTCTCTCAATTTTACTACTAAAATCAATTGTGTTCTCCCCAAAGGGTTACATAACTATTTATAGGCAAATAGATAACTTGCAGCACAAGTAATAGGAATCCTACTTTCCTAACTTGCAGAATAGGAAATAGCAAACTTGCAGAACAAGCAATAGGAATCCTACTCTCCTAACTTGCAGAACAAGTAATAGAAGTCTTACAAAATCTATTATTTAAAAAGGAATTGGGCTTAAATTAAATTAAGACAATGTTCAGCCCAATAATACTTAACTAAATAAAATATGCATCTAGCCTAATTTGCATTTCGGCCCAATACTTGTGTGTCTTCAAGAAGGTTGAACTTGGGCTTGGATCATGTTGTAGAAGACTTTATCATCCTCCATGCTCAAGCTTTGTTGGGCTTTCTCTCTAGCAATATCAATGAAACCAGCCAAGGCTTGTTGCATCATCTTTGATTTAGCTCTTGTAATTGGACCTCCATGGATACTCAAAGGATCACGATCATCACGAACATGACTTGAGCTTTGTGAGCTTGGATCTCCATCATTCCCCCTCTCCTCGAAAGGATTTGTCCTCAAATCAGAATCACCTACATCAATATCAAAGGGAGAAAGATCAGAAACATTAAATGTAGCACTAACATTATACTCACCTGGAAGATCTAACTTATAAGCATTGTCATTGATCTTCTTAATCACTTGGAATGGTCCATCTCCTCGAGGTTGCAACTTGGAGCGACGCTGAGCAGGAAATCTCTCTTTACGCATATGTACCCAAACCCAATCACCAGGTTCAAAGACAACTTTCTTGCGATGCTTGTTGGCTTGAGTAGCATATTGCTCAGTCCTCTTTTTAATGTTTCTCTCCTCAATAGGTAGTGGTAAAAGATCCAATGGAGTGAGTGGATTAAAACCATAGACAACTTCAAATGGAGAATAACTAGTAGTGGAATGCACACTTCTATTGTAAGCAAACTCCACATGAGGCAAACAATCTTCCCAATTCTTCAAATTCTTTTGAATAATGGACCTCAACAAAGTAGACAAAGTACGATTGACTACTTCAGTTTGACCATCGGTTTGTGGATGACAAGTAGTTGAAAACAATAGCTTTGTTCCTAACTTTCCCCATAATGTTTTCCAAAAATAGCTAAGGAACTTCACATCACGGTCAGAAACAATGGTCCTCGGAACCCCGTGTAGACGAACAATTTCCTTGAAGAATAAATCGGCAATGTTACTTGCATCATCTGTCTTGTGACAAGCAATGAAGTGAGCCATCTTAGAGAACCTATCAACAACAACAAAAACAGAATCTCTACCTCTCTTTGTTCTTGGTAACCCCAAAACAAAGTCCATAGAAATGTCAGTCCAAGGAGCAGTAGGAATAGGCAATGGAGTATAAAGACCATGATTCATAACTCTAGACTTAGCTTGTTTACAAGTGACACATCTCTCACACAATTTTTCAACATCTCTTTTCATGTTAGGCCAAAAGAAGTGATCATGCAATATATCTAAAGTTTTCTTTACTCCAAAATGTCCCATTAACCCACCACTATGGGCTTCTCTAACAAGTAATTCTCTTAAAGAACTCCTAGGCACACATAATCTATTTTCCCTAAATAAGAATCCATCATGCCTATAAAACTTTCCAAAACCAGTTTTCTCACATGCAATGAACACATTTTCAAAATCCTCATCAGTAGCATACAAGTCTTTAATATACTCAAATCCAAGTAGTTTTGCATTAAGAGTAGTGATTAGAGTATACCTTCGAGATAATGCATCAGCCACGACATTTTCTTTACCTTGTTTATATTTGATCACATATGGAAATGTTTCAATGAACTCCATCCACTTGGCATGACGCTTGTTCAACTTGCTTTGTCCTTTCAAGTGCTTCAAGGACTCATGATCAGTGTGGATGACAAATTCCTTGGGCCATAAATAGTGTTGCCATGTTTCCAAGGCCCTCACTAATGCATACATCTCTTTATCATATGTGGGATAGTTAAGGGCAGCTCCACTTAACTTCTCACTGAAAAAAAACAATGGGGCGCTTCTCCTGCATTAAAACAGCTCCAATACCTATACTTGAAGCATCACACTCAATCTCAAAAGTTTTAGAAAAGTCAGGTAAGGATAATAAAGCTGCAGAACAAAGCTTCTCTTTAAGCAAGTTAAAAGCATGATCTTGCTCAAGACCCCATTTAAACCCAACATTCTTTTTAACAACATCAGTTAGAGGTGCAGCTATTGTACTGAAGTCTCTAACAAACCTACGATAGAAACTAGCTAATCCATGAAAACTACGCACCTCAGAGATATTCTTAGGTATAGGCCAATCTTTAATTGCCTTGACCTTTTCATCTTCTACTGCTATACCCTTAGAAGAAATAACATATCCAAGAAATGTAATCTTATCAGTGCAAAAGGAACATTTCTTAAGGTTAGCATACAACTTTTCCTTTCTCAAGACATTAAGCACATTCTTTAAATGTTCAATATGTTCATGCAAACTTCTACTATAGATCAAGATATCATCAAAATAGACAACTACAAATTTTCCAATGAAAGCACGCAAGACATGGTTCATTAATCTCATGAAAGTGCTAGGTGCATTAGTTAATCCAAAAGGCATAACTAACCATTCATACAAACCATGCTTAGTCTTAAATGCAGTTTTCCATTCATCACCTTCTCTCATGCGAATTTGATGATAACCACTTTTCAAATCAATTTTAGAAAAGATGCAAGAACCATGTAACTCATCAAGCATATCATCTAATCTAGGAATGGGATAGCGATACTTTACAGTGATTTTGTTGATGGCACGACAATCAACACACATCCTCCACGTCCCATCCTTCTTAGGAACAAGTAACACAGGAACAGCACATGGACTCATGCTCTCTCTAACGTAGCCTTTCTTCATGAGCTCGTCAACTTGCCTTTGAAGCTCCTTTGTCTCCTCGGGATTACTTCTATAGGCAGGTCTGTTGGGAATGGCAGCTCCAGGAACAAGGTCTATTTGATGCTCAATTCCCCTAATAGGTGGCAAACCATTTGGAATCTCCTCGGGGAATATATCTCCAAATTCCTTCAAAAGAGACACAACATTAGTAGGCAAAGAAGATTTAAGATCATTAGAACTAAAACAAGATTCTTTATATAAAAACAAAAGGATTGGGCACTTAGCTAAAAAAGCAGCCTTTACATCACTTTGCTTTGCATAGAAGCTCACGTCCTTTCTTTCTTTCTTTGCAATATCTTTGCCTTTATCTAGATTCTTCGACCTTTGTTGTGATTCATTCTGCTCTTTCAACCTCAATTGATCCTCATAAATCTCCGTAGGACTCAAGGGTGCAAGTGTGAATTTCTTACCAGCCATGGTAAATGAATAACGGTTTGTAAATCCATCATGTATGACATGTCTATCAAATTGCCATGGTCTTCCTAAAAGCAAATGACCAGCATGCATAGGCACAACATCACACAACACTTTATCATTGTACCTTCCAATTGAAAATAGCACCAATACTTGCTTGGTCACATTTACTTCTCCACAATTATTGAGCCATTGAAGTTTGTATGGTTTGGGATGTTTTGTAGTGGGCAAACTCAATTTGTCAACCAAATAAGTGCTAGCAACATTAGTGCAACTACCACCATCAATAATCAAAGAGCATACCTTATTGTTGACGTGGCATCTAGTATGAAAAATATTTTCTCGTTGCACTTCATCTTCATCCTTAACTTGGGCACTTAATGCACGACGAGCTACAAGTGCTTCACCATGTGCAGCAAACTCAACATAGTCATCATCCTCATTAATGTCCTCCAATGGTGGCATCTCATCATCAACATCAGAATCTTCACTTACAACATCACCATCATCACGCATAATCATGACTCGTTTGTTTGGGCATTGTGATGCAATGTGTCCTCTTCCCAAACATCTAAAACACTTAATGTCTCTACTCTTACCTTGGGATGCTTGGATAGCCTCGGGTTTGGGCTTTTGGACACTCTCACCCTTAGGCTTGAATGAGGATTCAGTCTTAAGTTTGAATGTAGTCTTATCATCCCTTCGAAAGGTGTTCGGTTTCCAAGAAGAAGATGAACTAGAACCTTGCATAAAACGAGATGAATAACCTTTTCTCTTGAGTTGCCTTTCAACCTTGATAGCCATATGCAACATATCATCAAACTCCACATAGTGATGTAACTCCACTACATTAGCAATCTCACGATTCAATCCTTGTAAGAATCGAGCCATAGTAGCTTCACTATCCTCTTCAACATTAGCTCTGATCATGATAATTTCCATTTCTTTATGATAATCCTCAACACTCTTAGAACCTTGAGTGAGACCTTGTAACCTTTGATAAAGCTCTCTATAGTAATGATTAGGAACAAACCTTTTTCTCATAACACGTTTCATTTCATTCCATGTAACTATAGGTGGCTCTCTATTCCTACGTCTACCAAGCATGAGTTGGTCCCACCAAATGATTGCATAATCCGTGAACTCTACAGCAGCAAGTTTCACCTTTTTTTCTTCGGAATAGTGATGGCAATCAAAGACCATCTCCACTTTCTTTTCCCATTCTAAGTAAGCATCAGGATCATTCTTACCTTGAAAGGAAGGAATCTTCAATTTGATACTTCCTAAATTTCCATCTATCCTATCATAATACCTATCTCCTTTATACCTATCTCCACGACCTCCTTTATTACCATGGTTACCTTTAACACTTCTACTAAACTCATCATCATCAAACTCATCATCAACTTTATCATCAAAGTCATTATTCACAACATTGCCATTCTCATGAGAAGTATCACTTGGCTTTACCTTGGCTAGGACAGCTTCATGTTCCTCCAACTTATCATGAATATTATTAAACCTCAACTCTATCCTTGAAAATTGTTGTTGCATAGCTTGGAACATGAACTCGATCTTACTCAAATCAGGCTTTTCACTATTAGAAGACATGATTTTATCCTGCAAGAAACGTTAGTAAAAGAAAAGGACCTCACAAGTATGACCTCACGTGTTTACACTCAATACACACAAGACTGTAACACACACTCGTGTTTCACATAATTTTAATATGGCTTTTCTCTACTAATGTTACTCACACACTCTTGCCTTTTTCCCTCACACAACTTGTTATTGTTTTTTTTTCAAGTGTTCTTCGTCTTCTTCATATGAACCTCATCTTCTTTCGGTGAGGTCCATATCATTAATGATGGAGATCCAAGCTCACAAAGCTCAAGTCATGTTCGTGATGATCGTGATCCTTTGAGTATCCATGGAGGTCCAATTACAAGAGCTAAATCAAAGATGATGCAACAAGCCTTGGCTGGTTTCATTGATATTGCTAGAGAGAAAGCCCAACAAAGCTTGAGCATGGAGGATGATAAAGTCTTCTACAACATGATCCAAGCCCAAGTTCAACCTTCTTGAAGACACACAAGTATTGGGCCGAAATGCAAATTAGGCTAGATGCATATTTTATTTAGTTAAGTATTATTGGGCTGAACATTGTCTTAGTTTAATTTAAGCCCAATTCCTTTTTAAATAATAGATTTTGTAAGACTTCTCCTAACTTGCAAAACAAGCAATACAAGTTTTACAAAATCTATTATTTAAAAAGGAATTGGGCTTAAATTAAATTAAGACAATGTTCAGCCCAATAATACTTAACTAAATAAAATATGCATCTAGCCTAATTTGCATTTCGGCCCAATACTTGTGTGTCTTCAAGAAGGTTGAACTTGGGCTTGGATCATGTTGTAGAAGACTTTATCATCCTCCATGCTCAAGCTTTGTTGGGCTTTCTCTCTAGCAATATCAATGAAACCAGCCAAGGCTTGTTGCATCATCTTTGATTTAGCTCTTGTAATTGGACCTCCATGGATACTCAAAGGATCACGATCATCACGAACATGACTTGAGCTTTGTGAGCTTGGATCTCCATCATTAATGATATGGACCTCACCGAAAGAAGATGAGGTTCATATGAAGAAGACGAAGAACACTTGAAAAAAAAACAATAACAAGTTAAAAACGCAGCAAAAGAAAATAAAAATTAGAAGTAAAACCAAGACCCGTTGTGTAGAAACACAAGAACCTATGGTATTGGACCAAGACCCGTTGCCTAGAAAAGCAAGAACCTATGGTATATATTGGTGGAAGGTAGAAGAACGCCACAAGGAAGACCTTGATAAGTTCAAGAGTTCTCAAGAGAACCAAAGAGAAGAAGTCTCTCAATTTTATTGCTAAAATCAATTGTGTTCTCCCCAAAGGGTTACATAACTATTTATAGGCAAATAGATAACTTGCAGCACAAGTAATAGGAATCCTACTTTCCTAACTTGCAGAATAGGAAATAGCAAACTTGCAGAACAAGCAATAGGAATCCTACTCTCCTAACTTGCAGAACAAGTAATAGAAGTCTTACAAAATCTATTATTTAAAAAAAGGAATTGGGCTTAAATTAAATTAAGACAATGTTCAGCCCAATAATACTTAACTAAATAAAATATGCATCTAGCCTAATTTGCATTTCGGCCCAATACTTGTGTGTCTTCAAGAAGGTTGAACTTGGGCTTGGATCATGTTGTAGAAGACTTTATCATCCTCCATGCTCAAGCTTTGTTGGGCTTTCTCTCTAGCAATATCAATGAAACCAGCCAAGGCTTGTTGCATCATCTTTGATTTAGCTCTTGTAATTGGACCTCCATGGATACTCAAAGGATCACGATCATCACGAACATGACTTGAGCTTTGTGAGCTTGGATCTCCATCATTCCCCCTCTCCTCGAAAGGATTTGTCCTCAAATCAGAATCACCTACATCAATATCAAAGGGAGAAAGATCAGAAACATTAAATGTAGCACTAACATTATACTCACCTGGAAGATCTAACTTATAAGCATTGTCATTGATCTTCTTAATCACTTGGAATGGTCCATCTCCTCGAGGTTGCAACTTGGAGCGACGCTGAGCAGGAAATCTCTCTTTACGCATATGTACCCAAACCCAATCACCAGGTTCAAAGACAACTTTCTTGCGATGCTTGTTGGCTTGAGTAGCATATTGCTCAGTCCTCTTTTTAATGTTTTGACGTACCTTCTCATGTAGTTGCTTAACAAAATCAGCTTTCTTTTCCCCATCCAAACTAGCTCTCTCCTCAATAGGTAGTGGTAAAAGATCCAATGGAGTGAGTGGATTAAAACCATAGACAACTTCAAATGGAGAATAACTAGTAGTGGAATGCACACTTCTATTGTAAGCAAACTCCACATGAGGCAAACAATCTTCCCAATTCTTCAAATTCTTTTGAATAATGGACCTCAACAAAGTAGACAAAGTACGATTGACTACTTCAGTTTGACCATCGGTTTGTGGATGACAAGTAGTTGAAAACAATAGCTTTGTTCCTAACTTTCCCCATAATGTTTTCCAAAAATAGCTAAGGAACTTCACATCACGGTCAGAAACAATGGTCCTCGGAACCCCATGTAGACGAACAATTTCCTTGAAGAATAAATCGGCAATGTTACTTGCATCATCTGTCTTGTGACAAGCAATGAAGTGAGCCATCTTAGAGAACCTATCAACAACAACAAAAACAGAATCTCTACCTCTCTTTGTTCTTGGTAACCCCAAAACAAAGTCCATATAAATGTCAGTCCAAGGAGCAGTAGGAATAGGCAATGGAGTATAAAGACCATGATTCATAACTCTAGACTTAGCTTGTTTACAAGTGACACATCTCTCACACAATTTTTCAACATCTCTTTTCATGTTAGGCCAAAAGAAGTGATCATGCAATATATCTAAAGTTTTCTTTACTCCAAAATGTCCCATTAACCCACCACTATGGGCTTCTCTAACAAGTAATTCTCTTAAAAAACTCCTAGGCACACATAATCTATTTTCCCTAAATAAGAATCCATCATGCCTATAAAACTTTCCAAAACCAGTTTTCTCACATGCAATGAACACATTTTCAAAATCCTCATCAGTAGCATACAAGTCTTTAATATACTCAAATCCAAGTAGTTTTGCATTAAGAGTAGTGATTAGAGTATACCTTCGAGATAATGCATCAGCCACAACATTTTCTTTACCTTGTTTATATTTGATCACATATGGAAATGTTTCAATGAACTCCATCCACTTGGCATGACGCTTGTTCAACTTGCTTTGTCCTTTCAAGTGCTTCAAGGACTCATGATCAGTGTGGATGACAAATTCCTTGGGCCATAAATAGTGTTGCCATGTTTCCAAGGCCCTCACTAATGCATACATCTCTTTATCATATGTGGGATAGTTAAGGGCAGCTCCACTTAACTTCTCACTGAAAAAAGCAATGGGGCGCTTCTCCTGCATTAAAACAGCTCCAATACCTATACTTGAAGCATCACACTCAATCTCAAAAGTTTTAGAAAAGTCAGGTAAGGATAAAAAAGCTGCAGAACAAAGCTTCTCTTTAAGCAAGTTAAAAGCATGATCTTGCTCAAGACCCCATTTAAATCCAACATTCTTTTTAACAACATCAGTTAGAGGTGCAGCTATTGTACTGAAGTCTCTAACAAACCTACGATAGAAACTAACTAATCCATGAAAACTACGCACCTCAGAGATATTCTTAGGTATAGGCCAATCTTTAATTGCCTTGACCTTTTCATCTTCTACTGCTATACCCTTAGAAGAAATAACATATCCAAGAAATGTAATCTTATCAGTGCAAAAGGAACATTTCTTAAGGTTAGCATACAACTTTTCCTTTCTCAAGACATTAAGCACATTCTTTAAATGTTCAATATGTTCATACAAATTTCTACTATAGATCAAGATATCATCAAAATAGACAACTACAAATTTTCCAATGAAAGCACGCAAGACATGGTTCATTAATCTCATGAAAGTGCTAGGTGCATTAGTTAATCCAAAAGGCATAACTAACCATTCATACAAACCATGCTTAGTCTTAAATGCAGTTTTCCATTCATCACCTTCTCTCATGCAAATTTGATGATAACCACTTTTCAAATCAATTTTAGAAAAGATGCAAGAACCATGTAACTCATCAAGCATATCATCTAATCTAGGAATGGGATAGCGATACTTTACAGTGATTTTGTTGATGGCACGACAATCAACACACATCCTCCACGTCCCATCCTTCTTAGGAACAAGTAACACAGGAACAGCACATGGACTCATGCTCTCTCTAACGTAGCCTTTCTTCATGAGCTCGTCAACTTGCCTTTGAAGCTCCTTTGTCTCCTCGGGATTACTTCTATAGGCAGGTCTGTTGGGAATGGCAGCTCCAGGAACAAGGTCTATTTGATGCTCAATTCCCCTAATAGGTGGCAAACCATTTGGAATCTCCTCGGGGAATATATCTCCAAATTCCTTCAAAAGAGACACAACATTAGTAGGCAAAGAAGATTTAAGATCATTAGAACTAAAACAAGATTCTTTATATAAAAACAAAAGGATTGGGCACTTAGCTAAAAAAGCAGCCTTTACATCACTTTGCTTTGCATAGAAGCTCACGTCCTTTCTTTCTTTCTTTGCAATATCTTTGCCTTTATCTAGATTCTTCGACCTTTGTTGTGATTCATTCTGCTCTTTCAACCTCAATTGATCCTCATAAATCTCCGTAGGACTCAAGGGTGCAAGTGTGAATTTCTTACCAGCCATGGTAAATGAATAACGGTTTGTAAATCCATCATGTATGACATGTCTATCAAATTGCCATGGTCTTCCTAAAAGCAAATGACCAGCATGCATAGGCACAACATCACACAACACTTTATCATTGTACCTTCCAATTGAAAATAGCACCAATACTTGCTTGGTCACATTTACTTCTCCACAATTATTAAGCCATTGAAGTTTGTATGGTTTGGGATGTTTTGTAGTGGGCAAACTCAATTTGTCAACCAAATAAGTGCTAGCAACATTAGTGCAACTACCACCATCAATAATCAAAGAGCATACCTTATTGTTGACGTGGCATCTAGTATGAAAAATATTTTCTCGTTGCACTTCATCTTCATCCTTAACTTGGGCACTTAATGCACGACGAGCTACAAGTGCTTCACCATGTGCAGCAAACTCAACATAGTCATCATCCTCATTAATGTCCTCCAATGGTGGCATCTCATCATCAACATCAGAATCTTCACTTACAACATCACCATCATCACGCATAATCATGACTCGTTTGTTTGGGCATTGTGATGCAATGTGTCCTCTTCCCAAACATCTAAAACACTTAATGTCTCTACTCTTACCTTGGGATGCTTGGATAGCCTCGGGTTTGGGCTTTTGGACACTCTCACCCTTAGGCTTGAATGAGGATTCAGTCTTAAGTTTGAATGTAGTCTTATCATCCCTTCGAAAGGTGTTCGGTTTCCAAGAAGAAGATGAACTAGAACCTTGCATAAAACGAGATGAATAACCTTTTCTCTTGAGTTGCCTTTCAACCTTGATAGCCATATGCAACATATCATCAAACTCCACATAGTGATGTAACTCCACTACATTAGCAATCTCACGATTCAATCCTTGTAAGAATCGAGCCATAGTAGCTTCACTATCCTCTTCAACATTAGCTCTGATCATGATAATTTCCATTTCTTTATGATAATCCTCAACACTCTTAGAACCTTGAGTGAGACCTTGTAACCTTTGATAAAGCTCTCTATAGTAATGATTAGGAACAAACCTTTTTCTCATAACACGTTTCATTTCATTCCATGTAACTATAGGTGGCTCTCTATTCCTACGTCTACCAAGCATGAGTTGGTCCCACCAAATGATTGCATAATCCGTGAACTCTACAGCAGCAAGTTTCACCTTTTTTTCTTCGGAATAGTTATGGCAATCAAAGACCATCTCCACTTTCTTTTCCCATTCTAAGTAAGCCTCAGGATCATTCTTACCTTGAAAGGAAGGAATCTTCAATTTGATACTTCCTAAATTTCCATCTATCCTATCATAATACCTATCTCCTTTATACCTATCTCCACGACCTCCTTTATTACCATGGTTACCTTTAACACTTCTACTAAACTCATCATCATCAAACTCATCATCAACTTTATCATCAAAGTCATTATTCACAATATTGCCATTCTCATGAGAAGTATCACTTGGCTTTACCTTGGCTAGGACAGCTTCATGTTCCTCCAACTTATCATGAATATTATTAAACCTTAACTCTATCCTTGAAAATTGTTGTTGCATAGCTTGGAACATGAACTCGATCTTACTCAAATCAGGCTTTTCACTATTAGAAGACATGATTTTATCCTGCAAGAAACGTTAGTAAAAGAAAAGGACCTCACAAGTATGACCTCACGTGTTTACACTCAATACACACAAGACTGTAACACACACTCGTGTTTCACACAATTTTAATATGGCTTTTCTCTACTAATGTTACTCACACACTCTTGCCTTTTTCCCTCACACAACTTTTCTCTATAGGTTCTATATTGAACTCAAGACTTAATCAAAAATCAGCTTATGGAATTCAACTATCAACCAACAATAAACAAGATGAGCACAAGATTTTAATCAAGGGAAAACAAAACAATGAATACTCAACAAGACTTAGCAAGACTCAGCAAGACTCAATAAGACTTAAGAAGACTCCAATGAAACTAAACCTTGAAGGAAATTTGTGTATTTTGGGGTGTTTAATTAAGGTAGGGTTTAGCCAAAGGTGGGGTAGTTTTGTCCTTTTATGTGGTAGGGTCAAAAAGGTAATTTTAGACAGTAGGGTAAAATGGCAGTAATGAATTTTCAAATTAGGCAAATAAGAAATCGCAAAGCTCAAGAAAGAATGACTACCTCAAGATTTTCATGAAGCACACCTCCACGAATTACCTTTGATATTGCACTTGCTACACACGATGTAATAAAATCCCCTCTTGAATTGATTTTTCTTTTCTCTTTTTTTTTCTTTTCTTTTTTTTCTCTTTTTTCTCTTTTTTTTTATATTTTACTAAACTAAACGAACAATGAAGGAAAAAAAATCTAAATAATAAGAAGAGGTTTACTTGGGGAACAAGGCAACTTTTTGACAAAAACAAGCTAGTTTTGGTAGCAGCTTGTGTACCAAGGAATGAGAGGGAACGGTGGCTTGTGAAACAAGTAGTCTTTATGTGATGTAGAGCTTTTGAAGGTTTCTTGGTGAGCAAGAAAACCTTTGGGATTTGGTTGCTTGGAGAACAAGATAGGGTTTACTTGGTGGCTAAGTAAAGACAATAGGTTTGAGGGACAAACAATATTAGTGATGGCTTGGAAAAGGATTCAAGATCAAGGTTTGTCCATGACAAGAAGACAAAGAAAAAAAAAACAAAAACGAAACTCCCACGAATTAAACCTAAGCTCTGATGCCAAATGATATGGACCTCACCGAAAGAAGATGAGGTTCATATGAAGAAGACGAAGAACACTTGAAAAAAAAACAATAACAAGTTAAAAACGCAGCAAAAAGAAAATAAAAATTAGAAGTAAAACCAAGACCCGTTGTGTAGAAACACAAGAACCTATGGTATTGGACCAAGACCCGTTGCCTAGAAAAGCAAGAACCTATGGTATATATTGGTGGAAGGTAGAAGAACGCCACAAGGAAGACCTTGATAAGTTCAAGAGTTCTCAAGAGAACCAAAGAGAAGAAGTCTCTCAATTTTATTGCTAAAATCAATTGTGTTCTCCCCAAAGGGTTACATAACTATTTATAGGCAAATAGATAACTTGCAGCACAAGTAATAGGAATCCTACTTTCCTAACTTGCAGAATAGGAAATAGCAAACTTGCAGAACAAGCAATAGGAATCCTACTCTCCTAACTTGCAGAACAAGTAATAGAAGTCTTACAAAATCTATTATTTAAAAAGGAATTGGGCTTAAATTAAATTAAGACAATGTTCAGCCCAATAATACTTAACTAAATAAAATATGCATCTAGCCTAATTTGCATTTCGGCCCAATACTTGTGTGTCTTCAAGAAGGTTGAACTTGGGCTTGGATCATGTTGTAGAAGACTTTATCATCCTCCATGCTCAAGCTTTGTTGGGCTTTCTCTCTAGCAATATCAATGAAACCAGCCAAGGCTTGTTGCATCATCTTTGATTTAGCTCTTGTAATTGGACCTCCATGGATACTCAAAGGATCACGATCATCACGAACATGACTTGAGCTTTGTGAGCTTGGATCTCCATCAAGGAGTAAAGAAGTAAGAAAGCCTCAGCAAAAATCTTCTTCACCGTCGAAAATTGTCATCTACGAGAGCCATCCTCTGTTTCATTTTCTATGCTGTTTCTTTTTCGGTTCAACTAAGAAAAAGTTCAGAAAATTATTCCATTATGAGGTTCATCCTTCCTTGCTTACTTGACCTCTAAATAGATTGAACAATCAACCAAGAAAGCAAGCTAGAGGATTTACGAGGACAAGAGACAAAACAGAAAATAAAATTCTGTTTTGGATACTTCATTTGATCAAGGTAATCTCAATAACCTTTGCAGCTTCTTGATATTACATGACATATTCTTATGTTTTTAAGTGTGGAAAGCATGATTATAGCCTTGCTCTTGATTTATTCTTATTGAATCATGGAAAATAGAATGAATTCATGTCTTGAGGTAGATGAAGAACAAAAAGGAAATTGAGCTGAAATTTTAGTTTGATGATGTAAAATAACTAAAGGAAATTAGATAGATGGAAGAAGAAGATTAGAAATTGAAATATGATTAAATGAGAATTTGACTATTAAGAGGAGACCTTTGGTTGAGAGTAGAAACAAAGAAGCATTTAAGCTTCATGCAAGGAAATAGAAAATGAGGTTCACGTAGACAAGGAAGCAATAAATTGCAAAATGAGGAAATAGAAATCATGTTGAAAAGTCAACAATAATGGCCATGAGAGGTTCGACCATGGCTTGAAAAGTAAATTAATTATATTGAAAATTTGGAAAATTAGTAGAAAATAACTGTAGAAATTAAAAGAGAATTTTCGGTGAAATTAAAACCGAAAAAGGAAGTGAAATGAAGAAATTGAGTTTTTATACCGGTATAATTTATACTGGTTGTAATTATTTTATGACTTTAGAGGCTGCATTATAGGAATATTAGTGGTTTAAAAATAAGAAGAAAATTATTAATAATTTTCGATAAAATTATTTTGCAACCCGAGTAGACGGATTTCGATTAGCATTATCGGGACGATCTTCGGCATAAGACTGGTAAGTGGGAAGTGTGTGAGTTGTAGGGATATGATGATATGCATGTTTTAACAAGTTAAATCTTGTGAAATTAATGGAAGTATGAATTATTTTAAAACATGCATAAACTGGAGATAAGTCGACTGGTTTATAATTGTATTTATATGCATCAGGTTAAGAATCCGCAGCTATTATGCTGTCGGCTATTATGCTGTGCGAAACTTTCTAATAACTATTCTAAAATATTATAAATATTTTAGAAATATGTAAAAGATTTAAATGAGAATTTTAAAGATAAATTCCATAACTTTTCCATGAGATGGGATTTATGAGAAAATATGAAGTATTTAAATATTCATGTTTTATATATTTATTTAAGTGAGAATTTGAATTATGTTATATTATATTAAATATTCATAATTGAATATTTATGTGTTTTCTCACTTTAGCATGAATATTTATTGATTGAATTACAGTGTACGAAAATGAGAATAATATCTTTTTGGAATTATTATTTATTTAAATGATTTAAATTCATAAATGTGTTTCCTTAAAGGTATTTTGAGATATAAATTTGATTTTGAGACTTTAGGCCCCGAGATTCATGCTTTATTGTTATACTGTACTGTTCACGTGGCTGATAGACCCGCCAAGTCATCAGCAGTCCCAGTGTCGCCTGGAAAGTGTACACCGAGGATGCCCATAGACTGTGGCCATAGATCAAAATTGTTTACTGTTACTGTGTTCCTTGGGGAATGATTATAGCATGACATGATTTAGGGTGATGCCTAGTCTCAACTCGCTGTTTACTGAATATTGTTTTATCGTACACTGTTTACTGAATTTACTGATTTGAGACGGTACTGATGTGAAAGGAAATAAAAGGTTTCCTTCATTTATTTTCATGGAAAAATAAATATTAAATTTATGCTATAAGAGATTTTATCGTTTTATAGCATATAGATTCATTATATCGAGCAGCATACAACTCCTTTACTGAGCACGTGGTTCGCTCACCCCTTCAATTTCACTCCACAGGTATTGATTTGGATTAAGAGACGTACCATCCGAAGTATCGACTGCTAGTTCGGTTACCCGAGACAGCAGACTTTAGACATCGGAGGTATTTTATTTTCTTTTATATATTCAGAAAATTTGTACAATACTACTTTAAGTAGAAATAAAATACAGGGAATGTAACTGTGATATACAATAAAATGATATATTCATGTTTCGGAAATTACATTGTGAATGGAAGTACTATTTAGTACGGTAATTATTATTTTACTGTAAGCATCACGGACTGCCCAACCGGTAAAAGTGTATAAATTATCAGTAAATAAAGTGAAAAAATATACACTCAGACCGTTACAATCACAAACAACCCAATTGAATCATGTGTGTAAAAATATGTGAAAAAGTGTAAAATATTGTGTACTTGGACTGTGACAAGTTTATAGTAGGTTGAGACTAGGCAACACCCTAAATAAATCATGCTACAATCATCCTCGAAGGGAAACAATAATAGTATACATTAAGATCTATGGCCATAGTCTATAAGATGTCTTCAGTGAACACTGATCAGGTGACACTGGGACACTGAAGATACGATCAATATCAACAGCACAGTAACAGCACAGTAAATAGTGAGCATGATCAATGGGGCCTAACAGAGTCAAATTATTTTATTTACAGTGGAAGATACCTTTAAGGAAATTAAATAAATATCATTAAAATTAACAAAATTCCAAAAAGCTATTTAAATTCACATTTAACAATGCAGTGAAAACAATCAATAAAATATTCATGCTTCAATGAGAAAATTTATAAACGTTTTATTTTACTGTAAAATATTTTAAAGAACGTATCTGTAATCTTACTTTAAAAAAATTTAATAACATGGATATTTAAATAATATTTTTTGATAAAATACCAATTATGAAAAATATTGGAAATAAATTCCAAAATACACAATTTCACCTAATTCATGCACATAAAATATTTCATGATATTTTAGAAAATTTTTGAGAAATTTTCGGCAGCATAATAGCTGCAATTTTCCTAACCTCTTGCACTTAAACACAGTTTACATAACAGCCAAAATACCTCAGATTTGCATGATTTCAAATGCAATTAAAAACCAAATAATTTCACAAAATCATGCATGCGGTATATCCTTATGGCTTCCACACTCATCCCTTACTTGTCTCGTGTTATCGAACCTCTCAATAGCACCACATGCAATCCAATTATCCCGGCTGCAAAACAATTCCACCCAAATTTTTCATTAATTTTCCTCAAATTTTTGAACTATTATTCATCACTAAATGTAGCCACTTTGTACATTGCCTATGCCTAACCAATGTAATTTACACCGACAATAAAACATAACTTTCCCGTTTTAACTTTGATTTCAAATCAGATTGCTCCATTCTTCTTCTCTTAATTTCTACATTATTTTGGCATATCAAATACATAAAATGCAGCACAATGACACCTCTAAGAAGCCATGGCCGAAATCTCCCATAAGCCAAACTAAATGAATTTCATCAATCTAAGCTTACCAAGCTTTAAATCCATGTTTATTTTATCATTTTCCATCATTTTCATGCATGAACTACATGGATTCCTTATGCCCTTATGCAAACCGAAACCCCATGGTCACCATTTAGCATGATTCAATGAGATTTAAGTAAAACTAACACTAGATCCTTGCTTAGCAATGTCAAAAACATAAGAATCTAACATTAGATCTTAAAGGAATAAAAACACCATGGGAGCTTACCTTGGTCAAACCACTTCCTTCCTATTTTATTCTTATTTTGTTCTTTACTTAATGATCTATTGGTATGAATGAAGAGAGGAGAGTGTGGGGAATATTTTTCTAGTTTGGATTTTGTTGAAAAAAATGAAGTTTTGATATGTTTTTTGTAGGTTTTCTTTTCTTTCTTCTTTTTCCTTGGCAATGGCGTGAGGTAGCCTTGAGAAGATGATGAATAATGGTCGGCTACCAAGTTGGCTGAATTATGAAAAGTCTTCTGAAAGGGTGCAAAATGACCAAAATGCCTTTAGTTATGTAAATTTTGGACAATTTTACCTTTAAGCTTCCGTAATTGTAAAAACTATGTAATTGGACTCCAAAATTTTGGATCCCATCACTAAGTAATCATATTGAATGTTTTTTAATGATTAAAGGTGGTTTCGTTGACCCGCGGTACACCGATTGTGTGAAATTATGATTTTATCCTTATAGACTGCCTACGAAATGTTTCAATTTAACCATCGATTTGATAAATCTATTGACGCTATCTTATACTCCTTTTCATGTAGAATATCATGGTATTTTTACTTCATCCCAATTCATTTTAGTTTGGGTGTAATTTACAAAAATACCCTCAGGACGTAACTATCATTTTCCAATTTGTTTTCCACGCTTCATAAAATAATACAAAATAATATAATAATTGATTTTAAAGCTCAAAATCATCATACTATACTTGTTACACACACTATACACTGTATTATTAGCCTCGCGCCCATCAAAGCCATAAAATTATAGTGGGGCCCATATTACACTTTCACCTATATTTACACAATACATTATATTTCACTTAATAAATAATAACATTTCACATATACAGTACAATAGAATCAAGTCTCACATTTTCTCTCCACCTTTAGGAAATTTGGCCTCTAAATTTCACCTAGATTGATCATTGAAATAGCTTTGGGTAGTTTTCACGCATTAAACACTGTAACTCCTAAGTAGCCTCCTCTTCGGTGTGATACTACCAAAACAATTTTACCAAGGGAATAGTCTTAGACCGCAACTCTTTATCTTTCCTATCCAAGATCCTACCAGTCTCTCCATGTAACTCATATCCTCCTTGATCTCCAGTGGCTCGTATCGAATTACGTGAGAAGGATCTAAATGGTACTTTATTAACATCGAGACATGGAACACATTATGCACTTTTGACAACTCTGGTGGTAGTGCCACCCTATATGCCACATCTCCCACGCAATCTAAGATCTCGAATGGTTCAATATACCGAAGACTCAACTTTCCTCTCTTACCAAACCTCATTAAACCTTTGGATGGTTAGACCTTCAAAAACACATAATCACTCGCAAAAAACTCTAGTAGTCGGCGTCTAGTATCTGCATAACTCTTCTGCCAACTTTAAACTACCTTTAACCTTTCACATATCACCTATATACTCGAGAAGCCTGCTTTATGAAATCAGGAGCTAATAACTTACGGTCTCTCACTTCTTCCCATGCTATCGGGGATCTACATCGTTTTCCATACAATGCTTCGTATGGTGCCATGCCAATGCTTGCCTGGTAGCTGTTATTATAAGCAAACTCTGCTAAAGGTAGGTGATCATCCCAGGAGCCTTTAAAATCTAATGCACAAGCTCTCAAGATATCCTCGAGCGTCTGTATCATGTGCTCAGACTATCGTCAGTCTACGGATGAAAAGCGGTCCTAAAATTCAGTTGGGATCCCATGGCCTCTTGAACTCTCTCCCAAAAATGAGATGTGAACCAAGAATCCCTATCAGAAGTGATGCTCACTGGAACACCATGCAACCTCACTATCTCCCTATCATATAAATCGGCTAAGGCACTCACAGGATCAATCTATTTGATGGCTAAGAAATGAGCAGATTTTGTCAATCTATCCACAATCACCCAAATAGCATCATAACCTCTTTGGGTCCTTGGTAAACCCATAATAAAATCCATCGACACATGCTCCCATTTTGGCATAGGAATTAGTAGAGGTCGTAACATACCTGTAGGCTTCTGATGCTCAATCTTAATCTGCTAACATGTATGACATCTCGTAACATACTCTGCGATGTCTTTCTTTAACTTAGGCCACCAATATACTCTTTGTAAATTCTAGTACATCTTGGTACTACTAGGATGTTGAGTGTACCTGGAGGTATGGGCCTCTGATAAAATCAAATCCTTCAGCTACTGATCACTAGGAACACAGATCCTACGCTTGAACCTTAGAATACCATCGGTTCCAATCTCAAAGTTTGATTGTACTACCATTTGTACCTGACTGGCGACCCCAATATAGTAAGTATCCTTCCTTGGAGCTTCCTTGATCCAATCCATCAAATCTGGCTCTATTCTGAAACTAGCCGTGAACCCATATCTGTCAGAGGAAATCACATTTAAACTAAGGCTCGATAATTGCACTAGAAGATCGTGCTCCCTAACCATCATGTATGATACCATACCTATATGCTTGAGGCTTAGTGCATCTGCCACCATATTAGCTTTCCTCGAGTGGTACAAAATCTCGTAGTCATAATCCTTTAACAGCTCCATCCATCGTCGTTGTCTCATATTCAACTCTCGCTACGAGAATAGATATTGGAGACTCTTATGGTCTGTGTATACTTGAAATTTCTCCCCGTAAAGATAATGCCGCCAAATCTTCAATGCAAACACCATTGCGGCTAACTCCAAATCATGCGTTGGGTAGTTCTTATCATGATCTTTCAATTCTCGAGAACCATAAGCAATAACCTGACCATGCTGCATGAGTACACATCCCAATCCTATTGCACAAGTATCTGTATACACTGAGAATCCACCAGATCTGCTAGGAAGGGCAAGAACGGTGGCAGTAGTCAGTCTCCGCTTCAACTCTTGAAAACTACGCTCACACGCATCTGTCCACCCGAACTTTACATCTTTACATGTGAGTCGTGTCAGTGGAGCAGCTAGTTTGGAAAATCCCTTGATGAACCTGTGATAGTATCCGATTAGACCTAGAAAACTCTGTATCTCTGTAACGGTCTTAGGCCTCTCCCATTGTACGATGGCCTCGATCTTGGATGGATCTACAGACACCCTATCCTTAGACACGACATGTCCTAAAAAGATGATATGATCTAGGTAGAATTCACACTTACTGAACTTTGCGTACAGTTTTCGATCTCTAACGGTCTGCAGAACTATGTACAGTTGCTACTCGTGCTCCTCCAAAGACTTAGAATACACCAATATATCATCAATAAACACAATCACAAATTTATTCAAATAAGGCTCGAATACCTCATTTATCAAGCTCATAAACACTACAGGGGCATTCGTCAACTCGAAAGGCATCACCAGGAACTCATAGTGCCCGTACCGAGTCTAGAATGTTGTCTTATGAACATCCGACTCCTGAATCTTTAGCTGATGATAGCCTGATCAAAGATCTATCTTGAAAAACAGTTGAACATCCCTGAGCTGATCAAATAAATCATCAATCTTGGGTAGGCGATATTTATTCTTAATGCTAACCTTGTTTAGTAATCTGTAGTCAATACACAACCGAAGGCTACCATCCTACCATCCTTTTTCCAAACAAATAATACTGGAGCTTCCACGGAGACACGCTAGGACGTGTAAATCCCTTATCCAACAACTCCTGGAGATGCTTCTTAAGCTCCTCCAACTCTGTTAATGCCATTCGATAAGGGGGCTTAGAAATCAGCTCCATATCGGGTACCAAATCGATAGTAAACTCTATCTCATGATCCAGTGGTAACCTTGGTAATTCCTCTGGAAATATGTCTAGAAAGTCCCTTAGAACAAGAATCTCATGCAACTCTGGACGTTTTTTTTCTACGTCCTCCACATAAGCAATAAAACCTTCAAACACATTCACATAAAATCTCACAATTCAATAAACATATCATTTCAATACACACATCAATGCATCACTTCTATTAATTTTTAAATAGTTTTACAATATACATTTCAGGTTGAGAGAAGGTAATAAATTTATATAACAATCTAAGCTAACATGATTTGCAATTAACCAATCCATTCCCAAGATTACATCAAAATCATACATATTTAACAAAATCAGGTTATTTGTTGTTTCCTTCTCTCATACAGTCACTTTACAATTTCTATATACAACATCAGTCATATGCAATTCTTTGAATAGGATATTTATTTGTAGTGTATACCCTAATGGCTCCGGTTCTACGGGGGTCTTGTTAGCACATGTAAGGGATAAAAATGAATGGGAAGAACCCAAAAAAAATAGCGCAAGCACTGGAATATCAAAGATATAGATTTTACCTTTAATCATATCAATAGAAGCATCAACATCTCCTGATCCAAAGTGTACACTCATCCTTATGTAACAGCCTTCTTCCCCTTTTCTGCTGCTGTCGCACTCCTCAGCTGTGAGGGTGTAGCTTTCTTTGATTCACTCAGAGTTGCGGGTGTCGGTGGAGCTATAGAGGGAACAGTAGAAGCAATTAACTCTCTGAGCATCGAGCAATCCCTCACCATATGCCTCATCTGTCCACATCTAAAACACCTCCTCGTCAACTAGTAGCAGGGTTGTGAACCATACAACCTACCACAATGTGCACATCTGGTCATTGTACTTGTCTATGTAGAGGTGGGGCCAGTAGCAGGGGCTGAAGCTGTTGATCTAGTAAATTGCCCCTAAAAAATCTGAATACCCGATGACTTAGCCTTCTTAGGCTGCTCCCTACCAGATCTGTCCTTCGAAGCTCTCTTAGCTTTACCTTTCCCTTTTGCCTTCCCCTTATAACTAACATTTGTATGAAACTGCTCAACATCCCCTTCACATAACTGTGCCCGTTGTAATACCTCATCATAAGTACGAATATCAAAGGTGCCAGCTTCGATCTGATAAATGATCTCAATCCTACCTTAAACCTATCAATCTTATGTCTCTCATATACCCGAGTCTATGGATCAACTCAGGGTCATGAACCTCACTTCATACTCATCTACCGACATACTTCCCTAAACTTAATCCAAAAACTCATGTTGTAACTTCTTCTAGGCTGTGTCGGGGATGTACTGTCGTCAAAAAGCCTTAACAAAAATATTCCAAGTCACCACCTAATGCTGGGCCAACAGAACTGTTTGAGTCGCCTTCCACCAATCCTTTGTGTAATCCATCAATTGGAACACTATTAGACCAACTTTCTCAGTCTTCGAGCACCTCGTATATCTAAATAACTTCTCAACTATATTAATCCACTATTCTGCCACCAAAGGATCCCTAGTACCATTAAACTTTGGCGGTTCTAACTTCTTAAATGACCGCACTAAATTCACATCACAATAAGACTCCACGTCTCTGGGCGGTTAAACTGGTGGCTATGGTGGTACTACCTATAGCTGAGGTGCTGGTGGTGGAATAGGCTATGGCTTGGGTACTATTGGTGCCAGTGAGGTGGTAGTAGTGCTACTGCTAGAGCTACAGGAGCTGCTCTATCTCTTTCTGCCCTATCCGCAGCTTGATCAGCATGATACATAGCTATGAATCAGCTAACATCCTCTCCATCCTTAACATCCGGGTATTAGGACTCTCCGGTTGAGGTGGGTGAACAGGTCTTGGGGCGGCCTTCGATGCTGGCTTGAGAGTATGGGGCTACGAAGTCTGCTCCACTTTACCTCTACCTCTGCCCCAAAATGATCGCGTTACCCTTCTTCCACGTATATCTGCACCACAGATAGAATTTATTTTACTTTTGATCAGTTATTCAATTATACATCCAGACTATACAATATTATAATGGATGTTTATCACTTCACTTTTATCTTAAAGGCACAAACAGACATCAGACCAAATAAAACTGTAACACTCCAAATATACATTATATTACACAATTTACACATAAATTATGGTTGGGCCGTCTACGATGCCTTTAACACTTGAAAATTAATAGTGATAAACAGTAAACTTTAATTAATTTACAATTTTGGAATAAGTAATTTAATAATATTCCTTAACACTTTACATCCCTTGTTCCTACTTACAAATTAAGTAGTACTGTACAATAAATCTGAATATATAAAAGAAAATACAAATACCTCTAGGATCGACGCTATGCAGTATTGGGTAACTGAAAACACAACCGATAACCCCGGGATGGTATATCTCTTAACCAAATATAATATCTTGTGGAGTTGTAAATAAATGGGTGAGCGAAACGTGCTTAATAAAGGAGTTGTATGCAAGACTGATATAACGAAATCTACAAGCTCTAAAATATATATTTTACTAACAGTTCACTAGGCACAGTAATTGGAAGGATACTATACTTGACCAGGCAATCCGAATAGAGCATGTAAGGTATTTTGAAATACCTGTCTCGTCTCGAAAACCCAGAGCGACTATAAGGACTATTCCTTCGAACCTACCCTAACCCTCAAACACACACAGCCCAGCCACAATTCACCTTCTCATGATCCCTGTAGCCAAATCAACTAACCCCATAGGTCACCTAATCGATGAATCTTCTTCTGATTCGGGGAATGAAACACCTGAGACCATGGATGCCAATAATTCATCTGAGGAAGATATCGAGTGGAACCAAGGCGATGCCTTCGGGAGTTCCTTCTATAATTTCCCCTCGTATGAGAATTTAGCTAATTTAAATGATTTTCGCGATTTATTAGGTTTTTATCAATAACTCTTTTTTATCCTTGCATACGTGTTTAACGTCTTTCGACTTGGTATGGTAACTCTTTCTTCTTGTGTTATGCAAATATGAACTTCTTAGACGCCATGCATCGGAGGAAAACCACTGTATCCTCCTCCAAAAGCTCCCCCACCATGGAAACAGCTCTGGGTCGAGGCTTT
This sequence comes from Heritiera fomes, assembly GCA_032173925.1. Taxonomy (NCBI): domain Eukaryota; kingdom Viridiplantae; phylum Streptophyta; class Magnoliopsida; order Malvales; family Malvaceae; genus Heritiera; species Heritiera fomes. The sequence goes on along the minus strand of JAPDPM010000012.1, from coordinate 7,520,158 downwards.
TGGTTCAGAGCACCCTCACCCTCCTACTCTTCCTCCTCCAACCACTGGCGAGCCTAGTTGGCCCACGCAAGAGGCCGGACAGGGTAAATGGAAGAGGCACCTTATTCGTGATCATAGCTCGGAGGTTCACGAGAGCTCGAGATCATAAAGAAGTGAGTATGCTCCCCAAGAGGGTAACCTCGAGGCCACAGGTGACAAGCATGCCCTTCGCAAGCCTAGCCATAAGTACCGAAAAATGTTATATGTTGAAGATGCAATGCCTGCGAGATAGCTGCTCCTACACTTAGACGCTACCAAGTAGATGGAGGGAAGATTGTCGATGGGGATGACTTTCAGACTTATCTCGGAGTTAACGACAATGATAGCATCGAAGAGCCCGAGGTAGCTTTTCGCCTAGCTTGGAGCACCATCCTTCCTTATGACGAGAAAGAGATTTCAAAAATCTTTCCACTGGCGAAGACACCTCTAATTACGTTATGACGAAGGTAAGAGCACTAGCCTTCTTTTGTATGTTTTATTTTCTTTGGTTTAGGGCTTTTAATTGTCTTTTTTCTATTTTGCCAGGCTGTGCAACAAGTGGTGGCTATCAATGCACAACATAAGACCTTCGGAGAATGAGTTGAGAAGGAGCTGCATGAGCTTCGTGAGAAGTACATGACGCTTCAGAACGAGGTCAACCAACTCCGTCTGCTTCCTAACAAAGTGGATGAGTTAAAAAGAGACAACGAGGCTTTAAGATCTCAAATAATGGGCCTTGAGCTAAATGTAAGGGATGAACGAACAAGGGCTGATTCTCTTCAAGGGTACCGAGAGGCTTATGATAAAGCAACAAATGATCTGGAGGCCATAAGGTTGCAATAGGATGAGGCTATTGACGAAATGCACAAAGTACTGGAGCAACAAAGGGAGGTCTGAGCTGAAGCTATCCGAGAATATCGCCTGTCCCAAGACTACTTCAAAAAGAAGCAAATTTACTCGGTGGGATTCGTCAAGTACGGCTTCTATCTTGCCCGTGCTTGGCTAGAGAAGCAAAGGCCTAACGAGACATTCCCAAAGCTCTTATTTACTGAAGAGGCCGAGTTTTATAACCCTCCTCCTTGGACTCAATACGAGCCTAATTCGGTGAGCCCCGAAGATTATTTGTAGGAAGGGGCCGTGGATAACTTAGAAAACCTCAAAGGTCCCTAGCCCCCTCGCAAGCCACGTGATCAACCCGAGCCTATTGAGGACTTACAGGGTTTAGACATCAAAGATCTTCAACTCTTTGATTATACTGTTGTCGAACCTGCGCTTGACTTTAAGGCCATCGAGATTGTAGGGCCCTCAAGTGACGTTCCTCCTTCCGAGGCTACTCCTCCTGAAGATCCAAATGTAGATCCAGCTATCCAGGATCCTACCGCATACATAGCACCTCCACTTCCAGCTGACTCCATCCTTAACATAGAGTGAATAGGATATTTTTCTCTTTCATTTTGTTTTTCATTTCGATTGTAATTTATACAAACGATGTACAGTTTTACTTTTAATGAAAATCACAATTTCTTTTGCAATCTTTTCTCTCTTTACATGCTTGCTACATTATGATAAAGCACAAATTGTTAACATGCATGATGTGCTATTAAAATATGGCTATAATTGACATATTATCATATCCATTGGAATTTTAGCATTTTATAGCCACAACGCTATGTAGAATGCTAAAATGTTGCAACACAAAGATATTTTACCAATAAAGTCGTAACATCCTTTTTGACGTGCCCCCAACAAAGTTATAACATAACATACTTTACAGTATACCTTTTGTCATGCCATACTGTGTTGCTCTCCAAGTTTTTCTTTGAGATAGCGTTACTTTCCTGTTCAAAGAAGAACTTTTACTCGAGTGTTGTGCTTGTCTCGCGCATTCTCCGCTTAACGACTTATGCATTTGTTTTGCCTATCTCGCGCATTTTTCACTTAAGGACTTTTTTGTTTTGTTTGCCCATCTCGCTCATTTTTCGCTTAAGGACTTTTTTGTTTTGTTTGCTCGTCTCCCGCATTTTTCGCTTAGGGACTTTTTTGTTTGGTTTACACGTCTCGTGCATTTTTTACTTAGGAACTTTTTGGTTGCCCATCTTGCACCTTTTTGTGCTTAGGGACTTTTTGGTTGCCCGTATTGCGCATTTTTCGCTTAAGGACTTTTGCAATTTGGCTAGCTTTTGCCTTGTTGCTTTTATTCCTGTAACACATGTATCAATTAAGTTGTTACATCATAAAGCATAAAATATGAATAAATGGCCTCTTACTCACAAGTCAAGTAATGACATCACATGATATTCGCCATTCACATAAAGTAATGCATAAAATAACAATAGAAAAATAATAAAGTAAACAATACAATATTCTCAATGCCAGTACAACTTTAGATGATTGACATTCCAAGTCTTCGAGATCTTTTTTCCCTGTAAAGTCTCCAAGTTGCATGTGCTTGATCTAATCATTCTCATGATTCTGTAAGGTCCTTCCTATTTGGCCCAAAACTTACCATCTTCCCTCTGAGTGTTTGTAATGGCTGATTTTCTCAGCACCAGGTCTCCTTCTCGGTACTCCCTGCTCTTAACTCGGGCATTATAGTATGTGGTTACCCGCTACTGGTAGGCGGCCAACCTCATTTTTTCCGTATCCCTTAGTCCATCTATTAGATCAAGGTTCTCTCTAGGCTCCTGAGAGTTGATTTCTTGAACGTAAGGGATTAGTCTGGGCGACGCTGCTCCAATCTCAACCGGGATGAGGGCTTCAGTTCGATATACCAAATTAAATGGTGTCTCTCTTGTCGACACCCGACTCGTTGTCCTATAAGCCCATAGTACACTAGGGAGCTCGTCAACCCATGCTCACTTTGCCTTATCTAGTCTGGTCTTCAACCCATGCAATATGGTTCGGTTGCTTACTTCGGCCTACCCATTGGCTTGTGGGTAGGATATAGACGATATTCGTAGTTGGATACTGAAGCCTCTACAAAACTCTTGAAATGTGTCTCAATAAAACTATTTTCCATGATCGGCATTCAACACTCGAGGGATTGCAAATCGACAGATAATATCTTTCCATACCATCGCTTCCACCTTTTTTTCAGAAATAGTAGCCAAGGGTTCTGTATCTATCCACTTTGTACAGTAGTCAGTAGCTACTAGTAGGTATTTCCTTCGCTCCATGCCCAAGGAAAAGAGTCCCAAAATGTTGAGCCCCCATTGTGCGAATGGTGTTGGTTGAAAGGTACTCTGGAGGGCCGAGATCGGTGCTAAGGCTATAGGAGCAAATTTTTGGCATTTTTCACATCTTTGCACTTTTTCAATGGCATCTTTTTTCAAAGTTGGCCAATATAACCCCGTTTGAAGTATCTTTGAGGCTATCGCTCGAGCTCCCAAATGTTCACCACATATACCCTTGTGGACTTCTGCTAAAGCGTATTTGGCATGCTTAGGCCCTAAACATTTCAACTAGAGAATGGTAATTCCATGTTTGTAGAGCTTCCCATTTACCACTGTAAATCTGGCGCTCTTTAATTTTATCCTTCATGCTTCGTCTTTATCAGTAGGGAGCTTTCCTTCTAGGATGTAGTTTTGGATCGGGTTGCTTCAGTCATTCCCGATCTCAACATTGCAAACATCCTTCTCTTCAATACTCGGCTTGGCTAGGGATTCCACCTTCACTATACCACCTTTCATTCCCCTAGAGGAGGCCAGCTTCAAAAGAGCATCTGCGTGACTATTCTCAAATCGGTTTATCTGGGTTAACCTGAAGTTCTTAAATGACTGTGTCAACAATTGAACTTTCTGGAAGTAAGGGACTAGGGCTGTCTCCCATGCTTCATATTCACCAGAGAACTGATTCACTACCAACTAAGAGTCACTGTGAGCTATCAGATTGCTAATTTCTAGCTTTTCGGCTAGCTTCATTCCGGCTATCAAAGCTTCGTATTCAGCTACATTATTGGAGCTTAGAAAGTTGAAATGGAGGGAATATTCATAGGTTTCTCCCTCTGGCAAGACCAATACAATTTTAGCTCCATTACCATCTGCACTACGAGCTCCATCCACAAATAATTTACACCAAACTATCTTCGATTCTTTTCAGGCCTCCCGACCAGTGCATTCAATAATAAAGTCTACCAATGCTTGCCCCTTTATCACCTGGTAAGGCTGGAAGTGAACATCATATTCACTGAGCTCAATTGCCCACTTGGTTAAATGCCTTAAGTGCTCTAGCTTTTGTAGTATATGTCTCAGAGTTTGGTCTATTAGGACAGTTACTGAATGGGCCTAGAAGTATAGTCGTAGCTTTCGAGTCACCATTACTAGCGATAAGGCCACCTTTTACACTTGGGGATATCTCGTCTCAGCATACAGTAAAACTTTGCTTAAATAGTAGATTGGGTAGTCTTTATCTTCATCTCTTCTCAATAGGACTACACCAACCACCCTTTCACCTACGCCTAAATACATAAAAAGTTCATCCCCGGGCTGAGGTCTAGAAAGTAGTGGAATTCCTTTCAGATGTTCCTTCAATTTATCAAATGCCACTTGATATTCTTCTGTCCACTTAAAGTTTTTACCTCCTTTTATCGCCTTAAAAAATGACAAGCTCTTTTTTGCTGATTTGGATAAAAACAATTCAAAGTCGTTATCCTTCTTATGAGCCTTTGTACTTCTCTTGCAGTTGTCGGTGGCTTCATATCCAAAATAACTTGAATTTTCTCGGGGTTAGCTTCGATTCCCTGATTGTTGATCATGTACCCTGGGAATTTTTCGGACCTTACTATAAATGAACACTTTTTGGGATTCAACTTCATATCGTATTGCCGTAACACCTTAATCACGTCTGTCATTTTTTCAGCATGTGATTCCCCCTACGGCTCTTGATGATCATATCATACACATATGCTTACATGGTGTTACCCAATAGGTCCTTGAACACTTTATTTACCATCCACTGATATGTAGCCCCCGCGTTCTTCAAACCGAAAGGCATTACTCGATAGCAATATGTTCCATTATCAGTAATGAAAAAAGTATTCTAGGTGCATCATAATTTGGTGGTACCCTGAGAAAGCATCCAGAAAAATCAAGAGTTTGTACTCGAAAGTTTCGTCCACCAATTTATCAATGCACGACAAAGGATAAAAATCTTTGGGACAAGCCTTGTTCAAGTCAGTAAAGTCCACACACATTCTCCACTTCCCATTGGCTTTCTTCACCATCACCATGTTAGCCAACCATTTAGGGTAATTAACTTCGCTGATGAATCCCGCTTGTAACAACTTCGAGATCTCCTTATCTATAGCTTGCTGCCTTTTCAGAGCAAAATTTCTCTTCTCTTGCTTGACCGATTTAGCTCCTAAGACAACATTCAATCGATGGCAAGCAATCTCAGGGTTGATTCTAGGCATGTCAATAGGGGTCCATGCGAAGACATCGGCATTTTCTTTTAAACATAGAATTATCTCCTCCTTTCTTTCATCAGGCATCTGACTTCCCACGTATAGCACCTATTCATCATCTTCCTCATCTAACCAAACTGCCTCCATCTCTTCGTCAAGCTTTGGCTTAAGCAGTTCCTCGATCATGAGGGTTTCTTTCCTCTGAATCCCCTTGCACGTAGTGGACGAGATATAACATGTCCTCGCCTTCCTTTGGTCCCTACACACTTGACCTACACCTTGAGGAGTCAAGAACTTCATCAACAAATAGCAAGGGGAGACTACTGCTCTCATGTCATTCAATAACGGTCGCTTGAAGATCATATTGTAAGCCAATGAAGTTGACTTTACCACCATAAACAACACCTGCTAGACGACACTCCTTAGGCTCTCTCCTAACGTGACAGGTAGTTGAATTGCCTCTGCTACCTTTAACTTTTCACAAGAAAATCCATATAAGGGCACGTGCACCAACTTCAACCTATCCTCCGAGATGTTAATCTTCTCAAAGCAATTCTAGTAAATCAGATTCACAGAGCTCCCATTATCAACTAGGATCCGACTAACTGGATGCTTTGCCATGATTGCTGAGATCACCATCGGGTTATCATGGGGAATCGTAATAACTCCCCTGTCGGCTAGTGTGAAGGTAATGGGCTCTTCATCCTACCTCTCTTCCATTACCGAGTTTACTTGGTAGGCTTGTTGATGGAGATCCAAGCTCACAAAGCTCAAGTCATGTTCGTGATGATCGTGATCCTTTGAGTATCCATGGAGGTCCAATTACAAGAGCTAAATCAAAGATGATGCAACAAGCCTTGGCTGGTTTCATTGATATTGCTAGAGAGAAAGCCCAACAAAGCTTGAGCATGGAGGATGATAAAGTCTTCTACAACATGATCCAAGCCCAAGTTCAACCTTCTTGAAGACACACAAGTATTGGGCCGAAATGCAAATTAGGCTAGATGCATATTTTATTTAGTTAAGTATTATTGGGCTGAACATTGTCTTAATTTAATTTAAGCCCAATTCCTTTTTAAATAATAGATTTTGTAAGACTTCTATTACTTGTTCTGCAAGTTAGGAGAGTAGGATTCCTATTGCTTGTTCTGCAAGTTTGCTATTTCCTATTCTGCAAGTTAGGAAAGTAGGATTCCTATTACTTGTGCTGCAAGTTATCTATTTGCCTATAAATAGTTATGTAACCCTTTGGGGAGAACACAATTGATTTTAGCAATAAAATTGAGAGACTTCTTCTCTTTGGTTCTCTTGAGAACTCTTGAACTTATCAAGGTCTTCCTTGTGGCGTTCTTCTACCTTCCACCAATATATACCATAGGTTCTTGCTTTTCTAGGCAACGGGTCTTGGTCCAATACCATAGGTTCTTGTGTTTCTACACAACGGGTCTTGGTTTTACTTCTAATTTTTATTTTCTTTTGCTGCGTTTTTAACTTGTTATTGTTTTTTTTCAAGTGTTCTTCGTCTTCTTCATATGAACCTCATCTTCTTTCGGTGAGGTCCATATCATTTGGCATCAGAGCTTAGGTTTAATTCGTGGGAGTTTCGTTTTTGTTTTTTTTCTTTGTCTTCTTGTCGTGGACAAACCTTGATCTTGAATCCTTTTCCAAGCCACCACTAATATTGTTTATCCCTCAAACCTATTGTCTTTACTTAGCCACCAAGTAAAGCCTATCTTGTTCTCCAAGCAACCAAATCCCAAAGGTTTTCTTGCTCACCAAGAAACCTTCAAAAGCTCTACATCACATAAAGAATACTTGTTTCACAAGCCACCGTTCCCTCTCATTCCTTGCCACACAAGTTGCTACCAAAATTAGCTTGTTTTTGTCAAAAAGTTACCTTGTTCCCCAAGTAAACCTCTTCTTATTATTTAGACTTTTTTTCTTCATTGTTCGGTTACTTTAGTAAAATATAAAAAAAAAAAGAAAAAAAGAGAAAAAAAAGAAAAGAAAAAAAAGAGAAAAGAAAAATCAATTCAAGAGGGGATTTATTACATCGTGTCTAGCAAGTGCAACATCAAAGGTAATTCGTGGAGGTGTGCTTCATCAAAATCTTGAGGTAGTCATTCTTTCTTGAGCTTTGAGATTTCTTATTTGCCTAATTTGAAAATTCATTGCTGCCATTCTACCCTACTGCCTAAAATTACCTTTTTGACCCTACCACATAAAAGGACAAAACTACCCCACCTTTGGCTAAACCCTACCCTAATTAAACACCCCAAAACACTCATATTTCGTTCAAGGTTTAGTTTCAATAAAGTCTTCTTAAGCCTTATTGAGTCTTGCAAAGTCTTGTTGAGTCTTCATTGTTTTGTTTTCCCTTGATTAAAATCTTGTGCTCAGCTTGTTTATTGTTGGTTGATAGTTGAATTCCATAAGCTGATTTTTGATTAAGTCTTGAGTTCAATATAGAACCTATAGAGAAAAGTTGTGTGAGGGAAAAAGGCAAGAGTGTGTGAGTAACATTAGTAGAGCAAAGCCATATTAAAATTGTGTGAAACACGAGTGTGTGTTACAGTCTTGTGTGTATTGAGTGTAAACACGTGAGGTCATACTTGTGAGGTCCTTTTCTTTTACTAACGTTTCTTGCAGGATAAAATCATGTCTTCTAATAGTGAAAAGCCTGATTTGAGTAAGATCGAGTTCATGTTCCAAGCTATGCAACAACAATTTTCAAGGATAGAGTTGAGGTTTAATAATATTCATGATAAGTTGGAGGAACATGAAGCTGTCCTAGCCAAGGTAAAGCCAAGTGATACTTCTCATGAGAATGGCAATGTTGTGAATAATGACTTTGATGATAAAGTTGATGATGAGTTTGATGATGATGAGTTTAGTAGAAGTGTTAAAGGTAACCATGGTAATAAAGGAGGTCGTGGAGATAGGTATAAAGGAGATAGGTATTATGATAGGATAGATGGAAATTTAGGAAGTATCAAATTGAAGATTCCTTCCTTTCAAGGTAAGAATGATCCTGAGGCTTACTTAGAATGGGAAAAGAAAGTGGAGATGGTCTTTGATTGCCATAACTATTCCGAAGAAAAAAAGGTGAAACTTGCTGCTGTAGAGTTCACGGATTATGCAATCATTTGGTGGGACCAACTCATGCTTGGTAGACGTAGGAATAGAGAGCCACCTATAGTTACATGGAATGAAATGAAACGTGTTATGAGAAAAAGGTTTGTTCCTAATCATTACTATAGAGAGCTTTATCAAAGGTTACAAGGTCTCACTCAAGGTTCTAAGAGTGTTGAGGATTATCATAAAGAAATGGAAATTATCATGATCAGAGCTAATGTTGAAGAGGATAGTGAAGCTACTATGGCTCGATTCTTACAAGGATTGAATCGTGAGATTGCTAATGTAGTGGAGTTACATCACTATGTGGAGTTTGATGATATGTTGCATATGGCTATCAAGGTTGAAAGGCAACTCAAGAGAAAAGGTTATTCATCTCGTTTTATGCAAGGTTCTAGTTCATCTTCTTCTTGGAAACCGAACACCTTTCGAAGGGATGATAAGACTACATTCAAACTTAAGACTGAATCCTCATTCAAGCCTAAGGGTGAGAGTGTCCAAAAGCCCAAACCCGAGGCTATCCAAGCATCCCAAGGTAAGAGTAGAGACATTAAGTGTTTTAGATGTTTGGGAAGAGGACACATTGCATCACAATGCCCAAACAAACGAGTCATGATTATGCGTGATGATGGTGATGTTGTAAGTGAAGATTCTGATGTTGATGATGAGATGCCACCATTGGAGGACATTAATGAGGATGATGACTATGTTGAGTTTGCTGCACATGGTGAAGCACTTGTAGCTCGTCGTGCATTAAGTGCCCAAGTTAAGGATGAAGATGAAGTGCAACGAGAAAATATTTTTCATACTAGATGCCACATCAACAATAAGGTATGCTCTTTGATTATTGATGGTGGTAGTTGCACTAATGTTGCTAGCACTTATTTGGTTGACAAATTGAGTTTGCCCACTACAAAACATCCCAAACCATACAAACTTCAATGGCTCAATAATTGTGGAGAAGTAAATGTGACCAAGCAAGTATTGGTGCTATTTTCAATTGGAAGGTACAATGATAAAGTGTTGTGTGATGTTGTGCCTATGCATGCTGGTCATTTGCTTTTAGGAAGACCATGGCAATTTGATAGACATGTCATACATGATGGATTTACAAACCGTTATTCATTTACCATGGCTGGTAAGAAATTCACACTTGCACCCTTGAGTCCTACGGAGATTTATGAGGATCAATTGAGGTTGAAAGAGCAGAATGAATCACAACAAAGGTCGAAGAATCTAGATAAAGGCAAAGATATTGCAAAGAAAGAAAGAAAGGACGTGAGCTTCTATGCAAAGCAAAGTGATGTAAAGGCTGCTTTTTTAGCTAAGTGCCCAATCCTTTTGTTTTTATATAAAGAATCTTGTTTTAGTTCTAATGATCTTAAATCTTCTTTGCCTACTAATGTTGTGTCTCTTTTGAAGGAATTTGGAGATATATTCCCCGAGGAGATTCCAAATGGTTTGCCACCTATTAGGGGAATTGAGCATCAAATAGACCTTGTTCCTGGAGCTGCCATTCCCAACAGACCTGCCTATAGAAGTAATCCCGAGGAGACAAAGGAGCTTCAAAGGCAAGTTGACGAGCTCATGAAGAAAGGCTACGTTAGAGAGAGCATGAGTCCATGTGCTGTTCCTGTGTTACTTGTTCCTAAGAAGGATGGGACGTGGAGGATGTGTGTTGATTGTCGTGCCATCAACAAAATCACTGTAAAGTATCGCTATCCCATTCCTAGATTAGATGATATGCTTGATGAGTTACATGGTTCTTGCATCTTTTCTAAAATTGATTTGAAAAGTGGTTATCATCAAATTCGCATGAGAGAAGGTGATGAATGGAAAACTGCATTTAAGACTAAGCATGGTTTGTATGAATGGTTAGTTATGCCTTTTGGATTAACTAATGCACCTAGCACTTTCATGAGATTAATGAACCATGTCTTGCGTGCTTTCATTGGAAAATTTGTAGTTGTCTATTTTGATGATATCTTGATCTATAGTAGAAGTTTGCATGAACATATTGAACATTTAAAGAATGTGCTTAATGTCTTGAGAAAGGAAAAGTTGTATGCTAACCTTAAGAAATGTTCCTTTTGCACTGATAAGATTACATTTCTTGGATATGTTATTTCTTCTAAGGGTATAGCAGTAGAAGATGAAAAGGTCAAGGCAATTAAAGATTGGCCTATACCTAAGAATATCTCTGAGGTGCGTAGTTTTCATGGATTAGCTAGTTTCTATCGTAGGTTTGTTAGAGACTTCAGTACAATAGCTGCACCTCTAACTGATGTTGTTAAAAAGAATGTTGGATTTAAATGGGGTCTTGAGCAAGATCATGCTTTTAACTTGCTTAAAGAGAAGCTTTGTTCTGCAGCTTTATTATCCTTACCTGACTTTTCTAAAACTTTTGAGATTGAGTGTGATGCTTCAAGTATAGGTATTGGAGCTGTTTTAATGCAGGAGAAGCGCCCCATTGCTTTTTTCAGTGAGAAGTTAAGTGGAGCTGCCCTTAACTATCCCACATATGATAAAGAGATGTATGCATTAGTGAGGGCCTTGGAAACATGGCAACACTATTTATGGCCCAAGGAATTTGTCATCCACACTGATCATGAGTCCTTGAAGCACTTGAAAGGACAAAGCAAGTTGAACAAGCGTCATGCCAAGTGGATGGAGTTCATTGAAACATTTCCATATGTGATCAAATATAAACAAGGTAAAGAAAATGTCGTGGCTGATGCATTATCTCGAAGGTATACTCTAATCACTACTCTTAATGCAAAACTACTTGGATTTGAGTATATTAAAGACTTGTATGCTACTGATGAGGATTTTGAAAATGTGTTCATTGCATGTGAGAAAACTGGTTTTGGAAAGTTTTATAGGCATGATGGATTCTTATTTAGGGAAAATAGATTATGTGTGCCTAGGAGTTCTTTAAGAGAATTACTTGTTAGAGAAGCCCATAGTGGTGGGTTAATGGGACATTTTGGAGTAAAGAAAACTTTAGATATATTGCATGATCACTTCTTTTGGCCTAACATGAAAAGATATGTTGAAAAATTGTGTGAGAGATGTGTCACTTGTAAACAAGCTAAGTCTAGAGTTATGAATCGTGGTCTTTATACTCCATTGCCTATTCCTACTGCTCCTTGGACTGACATTTCTATGGACTTTGTTTTGGGGTTACCAAGAACAAAGAGAGGTAGAGATTCTGTTTTTGTTGTTGTTGATAGGTTCTCTCAGATGGCTCACTTCATTGCTTGTCACAAGACAGATGATGCAAGTAACATTGCCGATTTATTCTTCAAGGAAATTGTTCGTCTACATGGGGTTCCGAGGACCATTGTTTCTGACCGTGATGTGAAGTTCCTTAGCTATTTTTGGAAAACATTATGGGGAAAGTTAGGAACAAAGCTATTGTTTTCAACTACTTGTCATCCACAAACCGATGGTCAAACTGAAGTAGTCAATCGTACTTTGTCTACTTTGTTGAGGTCCATTATTCAAAAGAATTTGAAGAATTGGGAAGATTGTTTGCCTCATGTGGAGTTTGCTTACAATAGAAGTGTGCATTCCACTACTAGTTATTCTCCATTTGAAGTTGTCTATGGTTTTAATCCACTCACTCCAATGGATCTTTTACCACTACCTATTGAGGAGAGAGCTAGTTTGGATGGGGAAAAGAAAGCTGATTTTGTTAAGCAACTACATGAGAAGGTACGTCAAAACATTAAAAAGAGGACTGAGCAATATGCTACTCAAGCCAACAAGCATCGCAAGAAAGTTGTCTTTGAACCTGGTGATTGGGTTTGGGTACATATGCGTAAAGAGAGATTTCCTGCTCAGCGTCGCTCCAAGTTGCAACCTCGAGGAGATGGACCATTCCAAGTGATTAAGAAGATCAATGACAATGCTTATAAGTTAGATCTTCCAGGTGAGTATAATGTTAGTGCTACATTTAATGTTTCTGATCTTTCTCCCTTTGATATTGATGTAGGTGATTCTGATTTGAGGACAAATCCTTTCGAGGAGAGGGGGAATGATGGAGATCCAAGCTCACAAAGCTCAAGTCATGTTCGTGATGATCGTGATCCTTTGAGTATCCATGGAGGTCCAATTACAAGAGCTAAATCAAAGATGATGCAACAAGCCTTGGCTGGTTTCATTGATATTGCTAGAGAGAAAGCCCAACAAAGCTTGAGCATGGAGGATGATAAAGTCTTCTACAACATGATCCAAGCCCAAGTTCAACCTTCTTGAAGACACACAAGTATTGGGCCGAAATGCAAATTAGGCTAGATGCATATTTTATTTAGTTAAGTATTATTGGGCTGAACATTGTCTTAATTTAATTTAAGCCCAATTCCTTTTTAAATAATAGATTTTGTAAGACTTCTATTACTTGTTCTGCAAGTTAGGAGAGTAGGATTCCTATTGCTTGTTCTGCAAGTTTGCTATTTCCTATTCTGCAAGTTAGGAAAGTAGGATTCCTATTACTTGTGCTGCAAGTTATCTATTTGCCTATAAATAGTTATGTAACCCTTTGGGGAGAACACAATTGATTTTAGCAATAAAATTGAGAGACTTCTTCTCTTTGGTTCTCTTGAGAACTCTTGAACTTATCAAGGTCTTCCTTGTGGCGTTCTTCTACCTTCCACCAATATATACCATAGGTTCTTGCTTTTCTAGGCAACGGGTCTTGGTCCAATACCATAGGTTCTTGTGTTTCTACACAACGGGTCTTGGTTTTACTTCTAATTTTTATTTTCTTTTGCTGCGTTTTTAACTTGTTATTGTTTTTTTTCAAGTGTTCTTCGTCTTCTTCATATGAACCTCATCTTCTTTCGGTGAGGTCCATATCACTTGTCGGGCATAAGACTTCTTACACGAGTAGGAAGTGCCTACCAATGACTCCCCTCCTGATATGACATTAATTGTTAGACCCGTGGGCTCATTATCTTCTTCTTGATTCCTTCTATCTCCCTTCCTGTTCTCGTTTCTTCTTGCTTTATCATTTCTCTTTACATTCATCATATTTTCATCTCTTCTGTTTCTAAGGTAATTTCCCTTATTTCGCACGCGATAATTGTTTCTTTCACTGCCCCATACAAATTGGTCTATCTTACCTTCTCGCGCCAGCTTCTCAAGCTAATTCATCAACTCCTTACACTTCTTTCTGGAGTTTCCATGTCCCTAATGGTAGTGACAGTATGAATCTAAGTTACGACCCAAATTCCCCGAAGTCTTTTTCAGAATCTGTATAAGATCTGACCCCTCAATAGCTGCCAGCACTAAAGCTTGAGATTCGGTGAGCGAGGTGTAAGTGGTATACTTCAACTTGGGGGTTTTATCAGGTTTGCTTGATTGACTTGAAGACACCTCGAGGTTTCTCTTCCATGCTTCCTTCCTTCCTTTTGCTCCCTATTCGATACCATTTTCATCACTTCCTCCTGGGTGATGTACTTATTTGCTTGAGAGAATAAGTCTGATATCGTAGTCTATTGGTCTAGCGACAAGGACTCCTGCAACTTCTCAGACCTAGTCCCCTGTAACATGGTTGCCACGGCTACTCCTACTTGCAAGTCATGTACCTCGAGAGTGGCATCGCTAAACCGATCAACATAACTCTTCAAGGACTCCTTACTTCCTTACTTCAAGGTAAGCAAATAGGTTGGCTCTTTCTTCCTTTGGCTATTCACCACAAATGCCTTGAGGAACCCATTCCGCAATTGATCAAAAGAGGCAATGGAACCCTCGGACAAACTGTTGAACCACTTCATCGCATACCCTGTTAGAGTGAGTGAAATGGCCCTACACATTATCTCATATTCCCATCCATGTAACAACATCAAGGCCTCATAATTCTATATATGATCATAAGGATCCGTCATTCCTGTATATGCGATCATCTGTGCCATCTTGGACTTTGAGGGCAGTGGTTTTTGCATGATAACCGCACTGAATGGTATCCTTCTTCTCTAGCTCTCCTTTATTGACACCAACTTCTTCTCTTCCAGCACCTATTCTATCATCTTCTTCATATCCATAGGGAGAGCGGGTTGATTTCTATCCATTTCAACATGGGACCAGTCGGATGGTCTTGAACAAATATCTCCATCCCCTTACTTCGAGGTGCAGCACCTTGTGTCATCTATGGGTTCCAAGAGGGGTCAAACTTCGACCTGACCCTCTGTGTTCTCTCGTCATCAACACCGATCTTTCCAGCAACTCCAACACCATGTCCAAGGTCAATCTCGACAGGATTTAATGGACTCCAGCATAAGGCAGAAGACCCTGCTGCAGCCTCAACACCCTGACACCTAGGACCTTGTCATACAGCCTTAAAACCTTGTCGCCTAAGCTCTGCCGCAAGTCCCAACTCTATTGCATCATCAGTCTCCCACTGAACACCTACGACAGGCCTCTTACTCCCCAATCCTACCGCATCCTGCTGATTGTGAGCCTCTCCCAAAGGAGGAGCCTCTCGTCGCAGCGAGGGGGTTGTCGCCACTTGATTACCCGATTGCCTTATCGCCTGTGATGGTACCTCTTAGCTCGTCTCCCCCACCAAGTTCTCTATAACTTGTGGTAGGCTCAATTGCGGGAGGACCACCTTAAACAAATCCACCATGGCCCTCAGCGACTAGGTTGTTTCCTCGCTCTAGCACCTCAGAGCTTCATATTCCACTACAGACACTACCTTTCTCTCTTCTTCCCTGTTCACCTGTGTCCTGTGGCAAATCGATTGCTCAGGAGAACTCACGGAGTTCTCATCAATCCCATCTCTGACAGTTGTTGATCTTATTCTAACCATCTTGTGGTAGGCTCAATTGCGGGAGGACCACCTTAAACAAATCCACCATGGCCCTCAGCGACTAGGTTGTTTCCTCGCTCTAGCACCTTAGAGCTTCATATTCCACTACAGACACTACCTTTGTCTCTTCTTCCCTATTCACCTGTGTCCTGTGGCAAATCGATTGCTCAGGAGAACTCACGGAGTTCTCATCAATCCCATCTCTGACAGTTGTTGATCTTATTCTAACCATCTTCATGGTTTTGATTGGCTTTTATTTCGTTTCACACAGACGGTGCCAGTTGTTGTTGGACAAAACAACAATGAGTGATTGCTGATGTAAGTGTTGTCCTTTTCTCAACGTGCTCCTAAAAGCTTCTTCAAAATAGGAAAAGTTAGAGGAACACAGGGGGTGGTTCCCTGCGTAGACACTCCGATGCTTAAGTCAGCCAAAGATTCTTCAGTATAGGGAACGTAAAAGCTAGAAGTCAAAAATTAAAGAGTAAAGTAATACCTGTGGCCAATTTATAGGCGAGTAAATTACCCTTATCACAGAGTAATTACCTGGAGGGCAATTTCATCTTTTTTGAAGAGTTTGTTCCCTGCACGGTTCTAAAACATGGCGTGTCGTCTAATTGTGGCGGCAGGGGGTCTACCGCTAAGCGAGAGGTTATTAGATGGGAGGCCACACTCATTCATTGTAGGCTAATACGTGGGCTGTCATTTAATGGCCTGTCGTAAGCAATAGGCCCCTTTCGTAAGTGGGAGGGTCTCCAGCACATGCTCTCGCGTGCCACGTGTGTCTCCCACCTGATGCCACGTGGGCAGATAATTTTATGCCATGTGGCAGCCCTTGTATTCTTTTTGGGCCTCAGTCTAGTGGATTTGGGCTTTCGCATATTAATGGTGAATAATGGTGTTTGGTACAATATCTTGCAGTCCGAGAATATTGATTTATAAGTGGTGCTACCGAGAAGTTCGACTTAATCGGACAGGTAAGGGATGCGTGTGTGGACCGTAGGGATATTGTGAAAGCATAAATTGGTTGAGATGATTTTTATAAAGTGCATTGGAAATGAATTGCTTTAGAATTGGTGAAATTATGGATACTGGCTGGTTTATAAATTATGTTTTTAGTGTAGGATGACTAGGTTAAAAATAGCGGTTATTTTGCCGAAAATTATAGGAACTTTAAGAAATAAATTCTAATATTTTCCAATGATAGAAAAATAAAATTTCAAGTGATTTCCATGTGAATTATTGAAATTGCATTATATAATTAATTACCGAAAAACAATATTTAAATATTCCTGCTATGGAATTTTAGTTACGCGAAAGTACCAACATGTGCTTATTTTAGTTCTATAAATAAATAGAACATTTTAATGAAAGAATACGGAAGTGTGAATATTTTATGAATTTTATTCGAAAAACTGAAATATATTTTTAATATATTTATTTCTTGATTTATTAAATTATTTTGCTATTTAATTTTAATAGCATTCTATGTGGTTTTGAGATCAAATTTAATCAACTACTCCCTAGTTGCTTCTAAGAGCCAGGACAAGACAGGTATTCTAAAATACCTTCTTTACTCCATCCGATTTCCTAGTCGACTATAGTATCCATTCTGATTTGTACCTCAGTACGCGATTAGGATTTAAACGTTTTAGTATATGGATTTTGGAGTACCAATGTTTATATACAATTCTTTTACCGAGCATGTTAGCTCACCCTTATTTTTCCAACTCCACAAATTACCTATAGTGATACCGTTCCACGGATTGTCAGCTGCATTATCGATCCCAAGGCAGGTTGAGTGGATCTTGGAGGTATTTTGATTTCCTTTTATATGTTCAGACATTACTGTTTACAATACTACAATTGTATAGCTATGTAAAGGGGATGTAAAACATATGAGAAATATTGTAAATTATATTTTATTGTAAATACCTATATCAGTGGTATATACATGACTGTAAGTTAATAGTGATTACTGTTTTAAAAAGTGTGTGGTAAAGACATTGTAGACAGCCCAACCATCATTGTGTGTGTAATGTGGAAATTACTGTATTTTACAGGATGTCACAGTAAAATTAGTATCAAAGCGAGGTTGGTCTAATGGCTGTCAATGTCTTTATGATTGAATCGAAATATATCCTCTGTAGTACTATATAGTCTGAATATATAAATGATTCAAGTGACTGAAAATTGTTTTTAAATGCTTGTGCTGTGTAAAAATGAGTGACTGACAATTTTAACTAAAAATTGCGCGGTAGGGTGGCACCAATTCCGGAGCCAGTATCGGAGGCTGCCCCAGAAACCGCACTCCCTCCACAGCCTGAGAGCCCTAATACTAGAATGAATAGGATGGAGCGGATGTTAGCAGATTTTATTGCTATGTATAATGCTGATCGAGCAGCCGATAGAGCTGAGAGAGAAAGGGTAGCCCTAGCTCCAGTAGCACCACCTCTACCTCTTCCTGCACAACAAGAAGAACCACCAGCACCTCCCAAGCCACAGTTTGCCCTTTAGCCAATATCGCAGGCACAGGCCGTACCACCCCAGCCACTAGTACAGGTGCCCCATGATGTTGAGTCATATTGTGATGTAGCATTGGTGCGGCAGTTTACGAAGCTAAATTCGTCGAAATTTAAAAGAGATAGGGATCTTTCGGTGGCATAGCAGTGGGTAACTACTATAGAGAAGTTATTTAGATACATGAGGTGTTCGGATATGGAAAGAGTGGGATTGGCAGTGTTCTAGATGACTAATGATACAGAGCATTGGTAGAAGTTCACTCAGATTGTCTTTTTTGTCCAACACTGGGCGATCAGTTAGGAGGTATTTGTTGATTTATTTTGTTGTCAGTATATCCCTGATATAGCTCAGAAGAAGTTACAGTTGGAATTTATGGAGCTAGTCCAGAGGAGTATGACAGTGGATTAGTTTGAGACGAGGTTTACTACACTTAGTAGATTTGATCCACTGACTCGGGTAGACGAGTAGCATAAGATAGATAGATTTAAGGCTGGGTTGAGACCATCTATTAGATCAAAGTTGGCTCTGTTTGATATCTGGACATAAAATGAGGTTGTGAGACGGGCTCAGCTATGAGAGCAGGATTTTGCGCAGTTTCATTCTGAGACCGCATCTAAGGGTAAGGCTAGATCAGGTAGATGGTAGCCTACGAAGGCTAGGACATCAGGTATTCAGATCTCTGAGGGGAGATTAGTCAGACTTACTTCTACAACCCACACTATTAGCCCTAGTGTTATTAAGAGATGTATCGCGGCCAGGTGTGCATTGTGATAGTATTATCTCTGAAGGGAGGTAGCATGGTATCGGCCCTATTATATGCTTTCTAAGGCCTATTTTAGATGTGGTCAGTTGGGGCACTTGGTTAGGGATTGGTCGATGTTGAGAGATGCAGCTGCATCTACAGCTCTAGCTACTATTCCTCTTCCAGCAACCCCGGTACAGATTGAGACAGAGAAGGTAATGCCCTCATAGTTGAGTCGTGCTACAGCCGCAGAGAAGGCTAAGAAGGCTGTGACGCACGGTCGGGTGTATGCATTAGATTAGGAGGTACTGATGCTTCTACAGATGTGATTAAAGGTAAGATTTACATTTTTGATATTTCGGTACTTACACTATTTGATCTTGGTTCTACTCATTCGTTTGTATTACCTGCATGTACTAATAAGATACCAGTAGAACCTGAACCTTTAGGGTATACTTTGAGATTATTATGCCTTTTAAGGAGTCCTAGATGACGGACGTGGTGTATAGATATTGTATAGTGACCATAAGAGAGAAGGAAACGACAGCTAACTTGATTTTGTTAAATATGTTCGATTTTGATGTAATCTCAGGGATAGATTGGTTAGCTGCAAATTTTTGTCAGCTTAAATTGTTATACTAAATTTATTACCTTCTCTCATCCTTAAAGATATATTGTAAATTTACTTGATAAGTAATAAAAGTGAAGTATTAGTACTAAAAGTGTTTGAGTATATTTGTGATGTGATTGAAGGTTTTATTGCCTATGTGGAGGACGTAGAAAAAAAACTTCTAGAGCTATCCGAGATTCCTTTGGTTAGTGATTTTTCAGATGTCTTTCTGGATGTTTTACCAGGGTTACCATCAGATAGGGAGACGAAGTTTATTATTGATCTGGTACTCGATACAGAGCCTATTTCTAAGCCCCCTTATCAGATGGCATTGGTAAAGTTAGAGGAGCTTAAGAAGCAGCTCCAGGAATTACTGGATAAGGGATTTATTCGCACCAGTGTGTCCCGAGTGTGTCCCGATGGGGTGCTCCAATATTATTTGTCTGGAAGAAGGATGGCAGCTTGAGGTTATGTATTGATTACAGGTTGCTTAATCGAGCTACCATCAAGAATAGGTATCCCTTGCCCAAGATTGATGATGTATTTGATCAGCTCAGGGGTGTAGTGGTGTTCTAAAAAATTGATCTCCAATAAGGGTATTATCAGTTGAAGATACGGGAGGATGATGTCCTTACGACGACATTCAGGACTTGGTATGGTCATTATGAGTTCTTGGCGATGCCATTTGGATTGACTAACGCCCCTGCAGCTTTTATGAGTCTAATGAATGATGTGTTTAACCCATACCTGGATCAGTTTGTGATAGTATTCACTGATGATATTCTGATTTATTCCAAGTCAGCAGAGGACCACGAGCAGCATCTCCGGATAGTCCTATAGACCTTCAGAAACTGAAACCTATATGCTAAGTTTAGTAAGTGTGAGTTTTAGCTAGATCACATTATATTTTGGGGCATGTAGTATCTAGAGACAGGGTATTTGTGGATCCGTCTAAGATCGAGGTGATTATTGAATGGGAGAGGCCTCAAACAATTATTGAGATACATAATTTTTTGGGTCTAGCCAGGTACTACTGTTGGTTTGTGGACGGGTTCTGAGACTAGCTACTCTATTGACACAGCTCACGAGCAAGGATGTTAAGTTTGAGTGGACAGACGTGTATGAGCGCAATTTTCAGGAGTTAAAGAGGCGGTTGACTAGTGCTCCTGTTCTTGCCCTACCTAATGGATCAGGTGGTTTCTCAATTTACAATGATGCGTTCAGATTAGGATTAGGGTGTGTTTTGATGCAGAATGGTCGGGTAATTGCTTATGGTTCCAGGCAGTTGAAATAGCATGAGAAGAATTATCCAACTCATGACTAGGAGTTTGCCACTGTGGTGTTTGCACTGAAGATATGATGCCATTACTTGTACAGAGAGAGATTCCAGGTATACACAGACCATAAGAGTCTGAAGTATTTATTCTTGTAACGGGAGTTGAATATGAGACAGTGCAGATGGATGGAGCTGTTAAAGGACTATAACTAAGAGATTCTTTACCACCCGGGGAAAGCAAATCTGGTGACAAATGCTTTGTGTCGTAAACAGATGGGTATGGTATCTTACATGATGGTCCAGGAGCATGATCTGATTGAGTAGTTCTTGAGCCTCAGTCCGAGTGAGACTTCCTCTGAGATATGGATTCACACTAGGTTTCTGAATTGAGCCGGATTTGATGGACAGGATCAATGATGGAGATCCACTTGCTCGTGATGTTCTTGATGCTAAGGATCCATTGGTCATCCAAGGAGGTCCAATTACCCGAGCTCGAGCTAAGAAGATGCAACAAGCCTTGGCCTCATTAATGCAACAAGCTCTGGCATCATTGAAGTGTCAAGGAAGCTTCCATGAAGAGTCCCAAGACATCTATACTTACTTGGAAGCCCAAACGACATGAGCATGGTTTACTGTCTTATTTTAGCTTAACAATAAGATGGGCTAAGTGTTTGGATAGCCCACGATTGAGTCTTGTTGTGTTTTGGACTATTTATTTTATGTAACTAGGTTTAGGCATGAATTTGGGTTTAGTCTTATTTTCTATTGGTGTTAATTCCAGCCCACTTGTTTATGGGCTTAAGTGCTAGGTATTATTATAAATACCTTGTAAACGCTATTGATGAACAGATCAGTTAATTTAATTTTCAGAAATTGAGTGTGCCTTTCTCTTGGGTTCCCTCTCAACTAGGCTTATCAAGGTCTTTTTCCTTGTGGCGCCTCCTTCTTCACCACCCACCATTGTTATACCTTAGGTTCTCGAATTCTTATTCGTAGGGTCAAGGTCCAATACCTTTGGGTTCGAGTCTCTTTAGGCTTCGGGTCTAGGTTTTCAGAAGTTGACATTCATCAACTTTGCTTCTGTCTTCTTGCATGTCAGCTCCTTCAAATTCCAAGCTACGTTTCCTCTTGTCCGTACGCATCAATCAAGGACGCTCAAAGGAGTAATAACTATTGTATAAAGGTTGCCAATCAGGCACAGATAAGAGTACAGTCAGATTATGGGATTGGCAACGATGGGATACTGAGGTTTAGAGGTAAGATATGCATTCCCGATGATCAAGAGCTGAAGAATTTGATTCTGATAGAGGCCCACACTTCCAAGTACACTCTGCATCTAGGCAGTAGTAAATGTATCATAATTTAGGGAAAGTGTATTAGTGGCCTAAAATGAAGCCAAACATCACTGAATTTGTAGTAAGGTGTCTCAAATGTCAGTAGGTGAAGATTAAGCACTAGAAGCCTACTGGGTTACTACAGCCTCTACTGATTTCGATGTGAAAGTGGGAGCATGTTACTATAGACTTCATGATGGGTTTGTCGAAGACTCGGGGGAATCATAATGGTATATGAGTGATAGTTGATCAATTGACGAAGTCCACTCATTTTTTGGCTATGAGATCTACTAATTCCCTTGGTGCCTTAGCCAATTTGAATGTTTGGGAGATAGTGAGCTTACATGGTGTTTTAGTAAGCTTTACTTCGGATAAGGATTCCCGATTTACATCACATTTTTGGGAAAGGTTTTAGAAGGCTATGGGATCCCGGTTGAATTTTACCACTGCTTTCTATCTGCAGACTAATGGGCAGTTCGAGCGTACCATCTAGAAACTTGAGGATATGTTAAGAGTGTGTGCGTTGGATTTTAGGGGCTCCTTGGACGATCATTTACCACTGGCAAAGTTTGCATATAATAATAGCTATCAGTCCAGTATCGTCATGGCACCTTATGAGGCTTTATATGGCAGATGTTGTAGGTCACCTGTTGCATGGGAGGAAGTAGGTGATTGTGAGATATTAGCTCCCGATATGGTAGAGCAGGCTTTCCGACATATATAGTTGATTTGTGAGAGGTTGAGGACGACACAAAGTCAGCAGAAAAGTTATGCAGATACAAGACGCCGACGATTGGAGTTTTCAGTTAAAGATTCTATCTTTCTTAAGGTCTCACTATCAAAAGGTATCATGAGGTTCGGCAAAAAAGGGAAATTGAGTCCTCGATATATTGGGCCGTTCGAGATCTTAAACCATGTGGGAGACGTTGCTTATAGACTAGCATTACCTCTGGAATTATCAGGGGTTCATAATGTCTTCCACGTGTCGATGTTAAAGAGGCACCATTCAGATCCCTCTCATGTAATTCAGTATGCGCCATTGGAGATCAGGGAGGATATGAATTACGTGGAAAGACCTATTCGGATCTTGGATAGGAAGGATAAGGTGCTACGGTCTAAGACGATTCCGCTAGTATAAGTGCTCTAGCAGTATCATTCTGAGGAAGAGGCTACATGGGAGTTAGAAAGTCTCAAGCAAGAGAAGTATCCAGAGCTCTTTCAGTGATAGGTTCAACTAAATTTGGAGAACCGAATTTCTTAAGGTGAGGAGAATATAAGAACCATATATTCAGGTACTATGGTACATTTAGGGACACTCACCACTGTTCATTTTAGTGTATTTCATAGGTACGGGCCGGTATAGTAAGTGGGCCTCCACAGGCTCTACAATGCCCGGATGGATGTGAGAACGGACAGATAATATTTAAGGAGCCCAATAAGCCTACGGTAAGAATTTCAAACCTAAAATCCCGCATTTGATTGTTTTTTAGAAGTATGAAAAAAATTGGAAAATAACGATTAGTCCATAGCTCAATGGCATTTTTGTAAATTGTGCCTAAACTAAAAAGAATTTGGACTAAGTGATAACAGCATGATATTCTACATGAAAGTAAGTCCTAGGCTATGCCAACAGATAGATGGAATCAATGGTCGAATTAGAAATTTACGCGATTTAAGTACCTTCTCAATAGGTCCAACCCAAACCAATCCACCATGATTCATCAAAATACATCTAATAGGAATTTTTGGAGATGAAATTTGAATTTTTGGAGTGCAATTACACGGTTATAAAAATTACGGAAGCTTAAGGGCATTTTTGTCCGAAAATCTCATAATATAAGGCATTTTTGTCATTTTGCTTACTTCTAGAAGACTCTAATTCTTCTCCAAGCTGTAGCCGGCCACTTCATCATTTCCTTCAACCTTCCACATGTTATTCTCCAAAGCCAAAGAAAGAAAGAAAAGAAAAAGCTTAGAAAACACTATCTAAACTATATTATTTCAAGAAAATTTATTCTACAAAATTGATCTACTCATCATCCTCTTTTCATACATACCAAAAGCTCTTTAAATAAGTGAAAAAATCAAGAGGAAAGAGGGCACAAAGAATTCAGCCAAGGTGCCCATTCTTCATGCTTTCATTTTCTTTGAATTTTAATGCTAGTTAATGATAGAATTACATGTGTTAAGCATGGTTATGGTGTTAGATTTAATTGAATTTGGCTAAATCATGTTCAAGCATATCTTAAGAGTTTTGGCCATGTATAGAGGAGCATGAATACATAATGTTTGATGCATGAAAATGATGTTAGGGAGATGGAAAAACATGAATAAGCATGAATCTATGATTAAATTGTTGAATTTCCATAAGTTTAGCTATAGGAAGAATCCGGTCAAGCTAAGGGGAAGGGGTTTTGTGGCTAACTTTGATGAATCTTGGACGCCATAATACTGTAGAAGTTATGAGGAGTCCACCGGTGAAGTTAGATTTAAAATCGGAGTTATGTAGGCGAAGTTATGTTTTACTACCGGTGTAATTTAGACTGAGATAATAATTGCTACTGATAATGTTGTAGAATTTAATGAAGGAAAATTTATTAGAAATTGAGTTAAGGTAAATAATGGTGCTTGGTACAATATCTTGCAGCTCGAGAGTATTGATTCGTAAGTAGTGCTACTAAGAAGTTCGAGTTAATTGAACAAGTAAAGGATGTGTGTGTGGACCGTAGGGATACTGTGAATGCATAAATTGGTTCACATGATTTTTATAAAGTGAATTGGAAATAAATTGCTTTGGAATTGGTGAAATTGTGGATACTAGGTCGTTTATAAATTGTGTTTTCAGTGCAGGAAGGCTAGGTTAAAAATAGTCGTTATTCTGTCGAAAATTATAGGAACTTTAAGAAATAAATTCTAATATTTTCCAACAATAGAAATAAATAAAATTTCAAGTGATTTCCATGTGAATCATTGAAATTGCATTATATAATTAATTACCGAAAAACAGTATTTAAATATTCCTACCATGAAATTTTAATTACGTGAACGTACCAGCATGTGCTTATTTTAGTTTTATAAATGAAATTTTAATTACGTGAACGTACCAGCATGTGATGATTTCAGTAGTGGAAATCAAATTATTTATAAGTGTTGTTTTACATGATTACATGAATTATTTTACTCGAATTTATTAAATATTTATATGCAGTGAATATTTAAATGAAATTTACATTAATATTTATTTTACTCCCTATAGTCACACTGGGTTTTCAGGACAAGACAGGTATTTCAAAATACCTTACATGCTCTATCTAGATTTCTCGACCAACTATAATACCCTTTCCTTTTTAGTGTGCCTAACATACAAATAGGAAATTAAGGATTTTACTGCAAATAGTCTTCGAGGTATCAAAATTTGCATACAACTCTCTTACTCAGTCGTTGTTTGCTCACCCTATTATTTTATCTTTCTAGACTATTTTTAGTGACCGCAAGGTATATCATTCGAGGATTAGTGGCTGCATATTGAGTAGATCCCAAAGGTATATTTACTTTATTTTATATGTTCAGACTTATGTTTTGCAATACTACAACGTTATATTAGGCAAGGGATGTATATGAAAGATTTAAATGTTGTTTGTAATTAATTTTATTTACGTAAATCTGAATGAAATACAGTATTTACTGTTCACTAGTGATACAAAAGTGAGAAATAAAGGCATCACAGATAGTCCAACCGATTCACGTGTAAGAAAATGTGTGAAAAAGTATAAAATACTGTACTTAGACTGTGACAGTATTTATTGGTATCAGAACAGGGTTGGCCTGATGTCAATCGATGCGTTTATAATAAAGTGAAGTGTTAAGTGGTGACATCCCCTGTAGTATTGTAGAGTCTGGATATATAAAAAGGTCACTAACTGAAAATCGATAATCCTTGTGTGGTGCAGATATGCGTGGACGATGGGTGACTCGTGCTTATAGGGGTAGAGGCCAAAGTAGGGTGGAAAAGACTCCGGAGCCACAGACACCAAAGCCTAGACGGGAGGCCACCCCAGGACCGGCTCACCCTCCGCAGCCAGAGAGTCCTAATACTGCACAGAAGAAGCTTCAGTAGGAATTTATGTAGTTAGTTCAGGGGAGTATGTCGGTGGATCAATACGAGTCCCGATTTACCACACTCAGCAGATTCGATCCACTGACTCGAGTCGACGAGTGGGATAAGATAGATAGGTTTAATGCTGGGTTAAGACCGTCAATTCAATCAAAGTTAGCTTCGTTCGATATCCTCACCTATGATAAGGTAGCTAGACGTGTTTAGCTCTGTGAGCAAGATTTCAAGCAGTTTCATTCAAAGTCCACCGGAAAGAGTAAGTTCAACGGGAAGGGTAAGGCGGAGCGGGGCACAGATGATAGATTGGGTAGAAAGCAACCTAAGAGATCTAAACTATTGGGTATTCAGATATCGAAGGGGAAATCCATGAGATTGACTGCTATAGCCCCTACTACTACTGGTCCTACTTCTACACCGAGTGGTATCGTGGTTAGATGTGATCGATGTGGATGGTCGCACAGTACCTAACCTTGCCACATGGTGACTAGGACTTGTTTTAGATGTGCGTAGGTAGGACATTTGGTGAGAGATTGCCCTATGATCCGAGAGCCAGCTTCATCTACCACACCAGCCCTAGTCCTTCCATCATCGACACCAGCACTAGTAGCTCCAACAAAATCAAAGAGAGCGACACCCACTCAACTGAGACAGGCGATAGCAGCGGAGAAGGGTAAGAAGCCCGTGACTCATGGACGGGTGTATGTGTTAGATCAAGAGACTGTTGATGCTTTTGCGGACGTAATTAGAGGTAAAATTTATATTCTTGATATACCCGTACTTCCATTAATTGATGCTGGTTCTACTCCTTCATTTATATCTCCTAATTGTGCTACCATAGTCACAGTAGAGTCAGAGCAGTTAGGGTATACATTGCATGTAAATACTCCTTTTAAAGAATCTCTAGTTACTGATATCGTATATAGAAACTAGTAATAGTAGATGAGAAGGAAACTACGGCTAACCTAATTTTGTTGACGATGTATGATTTTGATGTGATATTAGGAATGGATTGGTGTGCTGTGAACTATGAAACTTTAGATTGTTACACTAAGTTTGTAACCTTCTCCCAACCCGAAAAATGTACTGTAAAGCTTTTTGATAAATTATAATAAAAAGTGACATGTTTACTAAATTGTGTGCATATGAATGTGATGTATTAAAGGTTTTATAGCATGTGTGGAGGATGTGGAAAGGAGACGTCTCGAATTGCACAAGATTCCTGTGGTTAGGAATTTCCCAGACGTATATTCGAAGGATTTACCTGCGTTACCGTTAGAGTGGGAGATCGAGTTCACTATTGACTTGGTACGCAGCACGAAGCCCATTTCTAAGGCCCCGTATCGAATGGCACTATCGAAGTTGGAGGAGCTTAAGAAGCAGCTCTAGGAGCTATTGGATAAGGGATTTATACATCCCAGTGTGTCTCCATGAGGTGCACCAGTTTTGTTCGTTCGGAAGAAAAATGGTAGCCTGCGGTTGTGCATTGATTACCAAATGTTGAATAAAGTGACCATCAAGAATAAATATCCCCTGACTAGGATCGATGACTTATTTGATAAACTGAGGAGTGCTAAGGTGTTCTCAAAGATTGATCTCCGATTAGGTTATCATCAGCTTAAGATTCAAGATTCGGATGTTCCTAAAACAGCATTCTGGACTCGATATGGGCATTACCAGTTTCTGGTGATGCCATTCGGACTGACTAATTGCCCTGTAGCATTCATGGGCTTGATGAATGAAGTGTTTAAGCCCTAGCTTGATCAGTTCATGATTGTCTTCATTGACGATATCTTGG
Organism: Heritiera fomes; assembly: GCA_032173925.1. Classification (NCBI taxonomy): domain Eukaryota; kingdom Viridiplantae; phylum Streptophyta; class Magnoliopsida; order Malvales; family Malvaceae; genus Heritiera; species Heritiera fomes. Next base: position 7,492,399 of record JAPDPM010000012.1, on the reverse strand, counting down.
TATATTCTAAGTCTCCAGGAGAGCATGAGCAGTATCTCCGTACAGTTTTGCAGACCCTTCGAGACCGAAGGCTTTATACTAAACTCAATAAGTGTGACTTCTGGCTAGATCATATTGATTTTCTGGGACACGTAGTCTCAAAGGATGGGGTGTCTCTAAATCCATCCAAGATAGAGGCCATAGTTCAATGGAAGAGGCCTGAAATGGTGATAGATATTCAGAGTTTTCTAGGTCTAGCCGGATATTACCTCCGGTTCGTTGAGGGATTTTCTAGACTTGCTACTCCATTGAGACGACTTACAGGTAAGGACGTGAAGTTCAAGTGGATAGATGCATGTGAGCACAGCTTCCAAGAATTGAAGCAGAGACTTACTACAGCTCTAGTATTCGCCCTTCCTAGTGGATTTGGGGATTTGCAGTGTATACAGCATGGTCGGGTTATTGCCTATGGGTCCAGACAGCTTAAGGAGCATGAGAAGAACTACCCGACCTATGATTTAGAGCTTGCCGCTGTAGTGGTTGCATTGAAAATTTGGCGGCACTATTTATACGATGAGACATTCTAGATATATATAGACCATAAAAGTCCGAAACACCTGTTCTCTCAGCGTGAGCTTATCATGAGACAGCGGAGATGGATGGAGTTACTTAAAGATTATGACTGCGAGATGTTATACCACTCGGGGAAAGGGAACGTGGTGGCAGACGTTCTAAGCCGGAAGCATGTAGCTATGGTGTCCTATATGATGGTTAGGGAGCACAAGTTATTGGAGTAGTTCTCGAACCTCAGCATTCATGTGGTTTCCTTTGAGAGTTATGGATTTACGGCCAGTTTCAGAATTAAGCCCGACTTGATAGGTCAGATCAAGGACGCTCAGAGGACAGATGCTTACTGTATAGCGATTGCTAGTCAGGTACAGGTAGGAGTACAATCTGATTTTAAGATTGGCACTGATGGGATTCTGAGGTTCAGAGGCAAAATCTGTGTTCCTGATAATCGACAGCTCAGTGATCTGATCTTGACAGAGGCCCATACCTCTAGGTACACTCTCTATCCAGGTAGTACTAAGATGTACCAGAATCTACGGAGGGTTTATTGGTGGCCGAAGATGAAGAGAGATATCGTGGAGTTTGTGGCTAGATGTCTCACTTGCCAGCAGGTAAAGATTGAGCATTAAAAGCCTACAGGATTATTATAGCCTCCACCAATTCTTACTTGGAAATGGGAGCACATAACAATGGACTTCATCATGGGGTTACCAAGGACCCGAAAAAACCACGATGCGATATGGGTGATAGTGGATAGATTGACGAAGTCTGCCCACTTCCTGGCTATCAGATCTACCGATCCCTTCAGTGTCCTTGTCGATCTTTATGTGTGAGAGATAGTGCAGCTACACGTTCCAGTGAGCATTACATCGGATAAGGATTCCTATTTTACATCTCATTTTAAGGAGAGATTTCAGGAAGCCATGGGATCCCAATTGAATTTTAGCACTGCCATCCATCCGCAGACTAACAGGCATCCAAGCTAGTGATACAGACGCTCGAGGATATGTTGAGGGCGTGTGCATTGGATTTTAAAGGCTCTTGGGATGATCACTTATCGTTACCCAAGCTTGCATATAATAACAGTTATCAGACTAGTATCAGCATGGCACCGTACGAAGCATTATATGGTAGACGATGTAGATCTCCGATCACATGGGAAGAAGTGGGAGATTGAAAGTTATTAGCTCCCGAATTGGTAGAGCAAGCCTCACATGATGTACGGTTGATATGTGAGAGACTTCGTACAGCTCAGAGTCGGCAAAAGAACTATGTTTACACGAGACTCTGACCACTTGAGTTCTCATCAGGTGATTATGTATTTTTGAAAGTTTCCCTATCTAAAGATATTATGAGATTTGGCAAGAAAGGAAAGCTGTGTCCTTGATACGTTGGACCATTCGAGATCTTAGATCGCGTGGGAAGCATGGCATACAGATTGGCACTACCACCCAAGCTATCGGTGTGCACAATGTATTCCATGTTTCGATGCTTTGAAAGTACCATCCAGATCTATCCCATTAGAAATACAAGAAGATATGAGTTATGTGGAATGACCTATTAGGATCTTAGATTGAAAGGACAAAGTACTGCGATCTAAGATGATTCCTTTAATAAAAGTGCTTTGGCAGTACCACTCTAAATAATTGGGGACATGGGAATTAAAGAGCCTAATGCGGGAGAAGTACCCAAAGTTATTTCAGTGAGTGGTTCAAGTGAAATTCGGAGGATCGAATTTCATAAGGTGGGGAGGAAATATGAGAACTCATTATTTTGTACTGTACATGTACGGACATAAAAATTTTAATTAATAAATTAATTATTTTTTTATATTTTTATAAATATTAAGTGAAGAGCCATGTGGGCCCCACTTAAATTTTAGTGTCCAGATGATGATCTGAGTGAGAAAATAATTTTTAGGAGGTTGAATAATGATATTATGGTGATTTGGAAGTCAAAATACCTAAGTTGCATTATTTTGTGAAATATGAGAAACAAATTTGAAAATGATGGATACATCCAAAAGGTATTTTCGTAAATTTCTCCCAAACAAAAATGAATTGTGACGAAGTAAAAATATCATGTTATTCTAGAAGAAAAGTACTTTGACATGGTGTCAACGGATTTGTCGAAATGGTCACATAAACAGAAAATTTCGTTATCGTGTCACGAGGGTAAAATTGTAATTTCTCACTATTCGTGCACCGTGTGTCAACGAAACCACTTCCAATCATCAAGATATGTTTAATATGACCATTTGGAACTGGAGTCCAAAAATTTGGAGCATGTTTACATGGTTTTATGCCAACAGGATTGTAAGGGCAAAATCGTCCAAAACTTCATAACAAGCGGCATTTGGGTCATTTGGCAAAGTCTCCAGAATTTTCTTTATTTTTTCCTCAGCTGCTGAAGACCACTATTCACTTCCTTCTCCATAAACCCCCACACCATCTTCAAGCAAGAAGGAAAGAAAAGAAATTTCCAAGCTTAATAACTAACAAACTACATAGAATTTCAACAAGATTTATATACCAAAATTGATCCTCTCTCTCTCCTCTACAATCCTACACCCATATTTCATCCCATCAAGCACTATACAAGGAGAAAAGAGACTCTTCATATTCAGCCAAGCTTGGTAAGTTTACCTATGCTTATGTTTTCTTGAGTTTGATGGCATGAATTCATTCCTTATAGCTTAGTGATTAGATTTCTAGCCATAGATTAATTTAAAACTTGAAAAATAAAAACCCACCATTGAAGAGGCATTCGGCCAAGCATGGGAGTATGGGCTTTCATGGTGTTTCAAGCCTAAATATGGTGCCAAATAATTCATTAAGCTTAGAAAAATAACTTAGTATAATTAGATTGTTGAAAATCCTTTAAATTCACCACCTATCAATTTTGGTCATGGTGAAGGGGAATTGATAAATCCGACGTAAAACGAAGAAGTTACGTTATACTACTAGTAGAAATTATATTACAAAAATATTTGCAGTATCCAATATGACTGCATTTTAATATGAACTTTAGCTTAAAAATAAGGATTAAATAAGCTAATAATATTGGTGGAAATAATTGTAGCTCGGGAGTTACGATATTCAAGTCGTGCAGTCGAGAAATGAAATCTCAATAGACAGGTAAGAGACATGTGTGTGAATTTGTAGGGATATTCGAATGTATGCTTTTCATGCTATGAATTTTATAAGATTATTTGGATATTGAATTACCTCGAATTGCTATGAAATTGTGGTTTTTCAGCTGGTGAAATTGTGTTGAAAGTGCAGGGAGGCTAGGATTCGGGCAGCCGTTATGCTGTCGAAATTTATTGAAAATATTTCAAAAAATGTTATAAATTATTTTAGTGCATTATTGATTTTTCTCCTAGCCTTAAAAGTGATAAATTAATTATTTTTCATAAATGGTGAATTTACCGAAAAATATTTATTAAATATTCATGATATCGATTTCGGTAAAGGTTATACCACTAAAAGAAATTATACTTTCAGTGACAGAATTTTTGAGACGAAAATTTCCATCACAAGTTTATGCGGATTTGCAAGACGGAACAAAGAAAAGTTTTAGCGACAAATTTAGCTAGATTTTCTACGAAAAATCGTTGCAAATTTGCAACGGAATAAATTCTGTCACAAATTTCAAAGCTAAAAAGGTGCGTGCAAATAGTGTTTATCCCTGCCAACTTTTTGACGGATTTTGATACGGAATTTTCCGTCTCAAAATCCTTCTCAATATTTGAGATGGAAAATTCAGTCTCAAAACGTTTATATTCCTTTTGTTATTTCTTGAAAGGGTTTGAGATTGAATTTTCCGTCACAAATTCCGTCTCTAATATTTGAGACGGATTTTGAGACGGAAAATTCCATCTCAAAACCTTTTTATTCCTTTTGTTATTTCTTAAAAGGGTTTGAGAGGAAATTTTTCGTCTCAAGTCCGTCTCTAATATTTGAGACGGAAAATTCCATCTCAAAACCATTATATTCCTTTTTTTTTATTTCTGGAAAGGATTTGAGACGAAATTTTCCGTCTCAAACTTCATCTCTAATATTTGAGACGGATTTTGAGACAGAAAATTCCATCTCAAAACCTTTATATTCCTTTTGTTATTTCTGGAAAGGGTTTGAGACAAAATTTTCCGTCTCAAATATTTGAGACAGATTTTGAGACGGAAGATTCCGTCTCAAAACCTTTATCTTCCTTTTGTTATTTCTAAAAAGGGTAAGAGACGGAATTTTTCGTCTCAAATTTCGTCTCTAATATTTGAGACGGATTTTGAGCCGAAAAATTCTATCTGAAAACCTTTCTATTCCTTTCGTTATTTCTTGAAAGGGTTTGAGACAGAATATTCCATCTCGAAACCTTTATATTCCTTTTGTTATTTCTTGAAAGGGAATGAGATGGAATTTTCAGTCTCAAAATCCGTCTCAAATATTAGAGATAGATTTTGAGATGGAATATTCCGTCTCAAAAAGTTTATATTCGTTTTATTATTTCTGGACAGGGTTTGAGAGGAATTTTTCGTCGCAAATTCTGTCTCTAATATTTGAGACGAAAAATTCTGTCTCAAAACTTTTATATTTCTTTTGTTATTTCTTAAAAGGGTTTGAGACGGAATTTTCTGTGTCAAATTCTGTCTCTAATATTTAAGACGGATTTTGAGACGGAAAATTCCGTCTCAAAACCTATAGATTTTCTTTATGTATTGGGAGATTTTGAGACGTAATTTCCATTGCAAATTCCGTCTCAAAATCTCTAAAATAAAATATTTATATGTTTTGAGATAAAATGTAAACTAATATATTAATATAAACTATAATATCGTAATATTTTTTTAGTTTAATGTTGTATAATAATTTTTAGAATATATAAATTATAAATAATATCATTTAAATATAAAAAAATTATAGTAAAATTTTTACATTCAAATGAAATAATATTATTAAATTTATATAAAAATATACTAAAATTTTGAGACGAAATTTGCTACCACAAATCCGTCTCAAAATTATTCATCAATTCCCGCCCCAGAAGATTTACTTTACCGCCCGTTTTACTTTTTTTTTCTTTGGTCTTGAAAGGTCTGCATCTCGCCCATTTTACTTAATGAGCTAAAAGAAAAACACTACCCGATCCTCAACCACCTCTCCCTCATCTCGACTCCTCCCGTCGGCCTCACCCATCCAAATCTGGAGTCGACATCTAGCCCAGCTGCCTTGCGCTCCTCGACACTCCTCTCCTCTCCTCTCCCTTGGGCGCCCCTCACCTCACCCCCAATTCTCACCACCTGCCTCTCGCTTACCAATCTGGCGTGGCGTCAAGCACAGCCGCCCAGCACTGGTTCCTTCTTCTTTCCTCTCCTCTCACCTACGTACCTCTCCTCTCCCCTGCATTGTCGAACAGATGCCGTAAGATCCTCACCTGACCAGAGTTGATGTCGTCCATCTCCATTGTCGAAGCTGCTGCACTAGGTCCTCTTCTTACCAAATCCGACATCGACAGTCCCTGCTCCCTTCCCAACACATTTGGTATAAATGGGTTTTTTTATTTATTTTGTATAGTTAATTTTTATTTTGTAAAATATATATTTTAGGTTCATAAGTTATAACTTTAAATTCTAGAAGCAAAATTAAGTGAATTTGCAATTCTCAGTTTCCTTCGTTTCATGCATCAAGGGAGAACTTTTCCATTGAATCAGTTGCTCAAGATGAACCTGACTATGAATCGAGAAATACATTACATCCACTCGCATATCAGCCACCCAGATCTGCTCTTACCTTTTAATTTCGCAAGGTAACAATCTTTCGTGAATTATTGGCCCGTTGACGCTGTCATTATCCTTTTTGTAATTGTTTTTGCTTCAGGCCATCGTTTCTTTTTTGTTTTCTTTGTTGAATAGGCATTTAGCACTGGATTCTATAGCCATTTATCTTAATGGGTTTGTCTTAATCTAGTTTATTTTTTTTTATGTCGTTCATTTTTAGGACGTAATGTCATTGGGTAATTAGTAATGTTATTTAAGTATTTTATTTCAGTTTCATGGCAAACTTTAGGAAGATGCACTGGGTTATGGTAGGTTTTTAGCTATTTCTGTTGGTGGGTTTGCTTTTAAATTAGTTGATACTTGATTATGCTGATACGCTATTGGTTTTTATTCCATGTTTAATGGATCTGCATCAATTTGTGTAGAACTCAGATAAATGTTTTAAATAATGGGTTACGTGAGGGTACTTTATATGGGGTAATTACATATGAGAAAATAGATAAATGTTCTCTTCTATAGTTTTGTGAATCTTGGTTCACTTTTTCTCTTTTGACTTTTTTTAGTAATCTTTGATTTAGCTGCAACCATAGCCATCTCGCTAGGCTCCAATCATAAAAGGCAAGTTAATGCTACTTTAATATTGTACAAACTTGTAGCATCTATTGAGAATTAAGGCACAGGAGTTTGTAGTATTTAATTTATAATAGGTAAAATACTCGTGCGATGCTGCGGGACTTATTTTTATATTTATTTTGTCGAATAGGAGAAAGAGCAAGAGATGCTAGAAAACATAAAAAAAAGATACATTTTTATATAATTGTTCAAAAAAATTTGAAAAGAAAAATTCGACAAATCTTCAGCACAAGAGGCATGCAGAGCCAATTCTTTTATTTTTTAATGATCAGAAAAGTATTTTTATTCAATATGTTTTTCACATCAATTGATTTTTTTTAACCATAATTTATTTATACATTAAAAACGTGTCTGTAGTAATTAGAAGTTCAAGAAATATAAATGTTAAATTATAGTATATAATTGTGGAGCAAATAATAATAAGATAGTCTCTACTTGACCTCTCTTTTATAAAAAGTATAATTAAAACTCACAATAAAAGATACTATACTTTTGGATTGAGAGTTAGATTTCTTCTATTAACATGGCCTTCTAGATACTATGATTGCAGATCATACCTGTGAGATCTCATTTTTCTTATACTATAGTTGTACCTGCATATGAACAAATTATCAATAAAGAAATTATTGATAATATTTTGAGGAATTTAATATATAAGAATAGTGTCTTTTACATAGAAAATTTTAATCCTAGATGAAAAATATAGGTATGGAAAATACTACATACAAAGTGGTATAAAAAAATTAAATTAATTAAATGGATATTGGTAATTTGGAATTGGACAAAATAGAAAAGTGTTGGTGGCATGAAGAAACAAATAATGTAAGAAGGATGGAAAGTCAAATGAGGGGGACGGCATAAGGAAATAAAAGAAATATAATAGAAAAGGAAGCATGACTTCGGTTTGGACAAATGAATAATAGGAAAACAAGAGAATAAAATATGAAGTAACCAATAAAGGAAGACACAAGAAAGTCTTCCTCACGTTTCTGTCCTAGGTTGGCAAAAGCTATAACAATGACTTTGGTTCACTTCCTTGCTCCACCGAAGACCAAACCATCACATGACAATAAACATAAAAGCAAGGAAAAGATAGAAAATTTTTAGCTGCAAAACATTGGCATGGAAAGTCAGAAACGTGGACTACATGAAGAAAAATTGTAATAGAAACAGGAAATGTAGTCCGGTTGGAAGATAAATAATATGAAAACAAAAGGAAAGAAATAGGGAATGAAGAGGGCTTGTAATGAAGCCAGCAAAAAGTCCAAATAATATATTTTTTTGTGCTTTATATTCTTCCATCGTGACCTTCATCTTCAACCAACATCATTACCGAAAATATTCTGCTCTTTACAAACCGTGTAAGTTCTTCTATCCATAGCAGAAACCATGCATAACCTTTAGTAAATAAACCAAGCTTTTTAAGGAAAATAAGCCTTGGATATTAAACTTCCAAAACCTCAAAGAAGCTAGCATAAAAACCTTCAAAACAACAAGGGATTCACATGGACAGATTTGTTCCTTTATACAAGTAATGTCCAACTCAGTTTTTAAGATTCCTATCCTTCGATTTTTGCATGTAAGGATCAAGAATATGTTAGTTACAGCCTTGTTTGAAGTAAAGATATATAGGATGAAAACCTTAGCTCAGTTAGGAGGGTTTAGAATGAAAATAAGATGATGTGATGATGATTTACGTGAAGATGGAAAACCAATAATACATGAACCGAAACAATTAAGAAATAAATTCTGTTTGAAGAAGAGTGATGGAGGTTAATGTTGAATGAAGGTTACGTGAGTCAAGAGGGAAGAAGAAGAAAAATAAATCCATAAAATGGTGTTTCTAATAGTCAAAGAAAATGGCTGGAAGAAAGAAGGTAAGTGACTGGTTGTACAGCCGAAACACAAGTGAGAACAGGTGACTAAAAGTCCAGCCGAAATTAAAGAAAAATTTGGTAGTGTGAATGACCTGTTTGCTGACCTTTAGGTATGAAAAATAATATAAATTAAACAACATAAAATTTTATTATATAGGGAAATATTATAAGATAAAGTAGAGGCTAAAGTGGACTGAAGAAATAGGGCTGTACGTGGAAAAGAAGACATGGTTGGGAAGACAACCGAAATAGGAAATAAAGGAGAGAAGAAGAGGCTAACCTTGACTGATTTTGTGGGTATGAATACTAGACTTTTTGGCAACAAAAGACATACTAGACATGACCATTACATAGGGACAAAAGGGAACCAACGTGAACTGTAGAAACAGAAAAGAAAGAAGGCTCACATTTGGTCAGTAAACAACAGAAAAAAATATATATATATATATATATATGAAGAAAGGTTAAGTTTAAGTTGACCAAATGGTATGAGTATAGGTTATAAAATATATATATATATATATATCATATATGATAAGTGGAGGAAAGCACCTACATATAACTAAGATCATTCGGCCAAAAGAGTAGACAATGAGAATAACGTGAAGGAGATGGAAAATAGGAAGGAATGATATAGATATAATAAGAAGGAAATAAAGGACATGAACCAAATATATTTAGTTATTTAAGAGAGATATTTGGCCATTAAAATTAGACAAGAAAAGTAAGGTAAGTGGCATAGAAAATGAGAGAAATTGGCTAGAAATATACATGGATAAAGTACATAAATAGCATGGAAGAAAATATAAGACAAGCTAAATAAGCTTAGTGATCTAAGAAGGACATTCGGCCATGCAATCTTTTAGGAAATGTTGACTTAGTAAAAAGACTAATGATGCCAAAACAAGAAAGGAAAAGCAAATAAAATATTTACCTATGAGAAAATCATAGGAAATGTTAATATTATGAATAATGATGAGATAAATAGTAACTAGATAAGCAAAGGAAATTTTTATAAGTTATACTGAAAATTAATTACAGTAAAACTGTTATCTTGCAGTTTATAATTCAGAGAGATAGGAAGCACATGGGTGCAACATAAGGCATTGATCTACAGTGTATTGAGGTAAGGGATGTGATTTAAAGTTGTAATGGTATCCCTTACTTTCATCGCAAATTTTAAAGAAATGCCAGAAGCATGAATTTTATTCTGAAGTTAATTTTTATGATCTTTTAATTTGTTAAATGAACTTTATAACTTCTATGCATATTTTTCCATAATGTTTTAAGTATGACATGAAATAAATATGTTTTTCCGAAAAGGTATCGGAGTGGCAAACCCCAGGTTAACTTAGATCCTGGCACGTTTGGTCCTTATTATTTTATATCAATTGTATGATTTAAGATTTTACATAAGTAAGTTTTGAGAATAAGGCTTTCTTATAGTTTATGTTACTGCCTGTCATGCTTGCCGCATTGTGGCATAAGTTTATCCACGTCGTGCATATCCTCGCCCACATTGTGTATGTTTACATCCTCTGTGGGTATGTTGGTCCTTCGTGGTGTATGTTTGCTGTACAACTCTGATCAGGTCTACAGCCCATACCATGGCCATAGGTATTATGTTCCCTCTTCGGAGGAAGAAGTATGTTCCCTCTTCGGAGGATGAAGTAAGTGTCATGACCCGCATACTGGCTATATGATTCTGCCTAGTCTCCATGAACTGTATGATATGTTTTATTAATTATGATGTTAAGTTTCTAAAGTATGATGCATGTTTGAAACAAGTATGAATTTTAGATATATGCACTAAAGAATTCATACAATGATTTAAAGTATGAAATGCATTATTATGGCATTTGTTTTCTGCATATATCGATACTATGACTATTTTAAATGCATTTCTTACGGGGTTTTCCAAAAAGCTCACCCCCTACTCTACCAGATTATTTGCAGTGATCATCTCCTTGCCTGTTGCGCATATGACGTAGGCTGAGGGATACGTCTCTCTTCGGGCCATTTTTGTACTTACGTAAGGTATACTCATATTTTAATACCAGACATCCTGTATGGCACAGATATTTGTATATGATAATACTTTTGGGATGTAATCGATATCGTATGAATGTAAGCGTTACCTGGAGAAAAAGTCAATATAATGTGAATGAAATATTTTATAAAAATATTGTGATGTTTCTGTGGTTGGAAAAGTATGATGAGATACTGGCAGGAATGCAACCCAAGTAAAGAATTAAAAAAAAATTTAGCCCAAAACTTCCACGTTTCCGGGGTGTGACAATACCATAATAAAAGATATAATATTTCCACATTTTAGACTTAATCTATAGCACTAGTCCTTTCAAATACAAAAGAATGCTTTAACACCCACAAATGATGCATATTCAGAAAATTCTTATAGATTAAGAAAATAAACAAATCAAAAACATAATAATCCTGTAGAATATAATGAAAATCCCTACCATGATTGTGCTAATAAGTGTTCCCACCCTGAGCAACTTGACAATTTCACTACTTGACTTGGAAGCTTTCACAAACTAGAACTGTATCTCTCTTTCCACTTCAAAAACATCCCCTGAAGCTCCTCCTAACCCATTAACATGCTCTTAAGATCTCTCATCATCCACATTATCAACTACATGAACCTTATATTTCACCCCATCATTTTCCACCCAAACACTCGAGCTAATCTAATAATGATCATATGGGTTGCTTGATTGAAATTTAGATTTGATTATTGTACGGATTTATAAATTTAAAGATTTTCTTTATATAATGGAGTTAGACACCTAAAGGAAACACTACCAGATTATTAAAACTATGTAGTTTAGTATCTTAATTTATTAATTAGTAAAAAGAAACAGACTTAGTTATCATTGTGCAAACATCCACATCATATTACCATTCCTATGTTTGAAGACCATCATCTAAACTTCTAGCTACCCTCCTAGCAAAAAATATGATTATCAAAACGGCACCACTAAAGCAAATCCAAAAGATAAACATTTTATCTTTCATGTCTCTAAAAGGAAAATTCTTTTACTGAACATCATGGTCTAAACAAGCTGACCACATGTTGATGCATTAATAGTTTTCAAGTTCTCTAAATTAACTTTAGATAGCTTGATAAATATATTTACCTGGGCATTGAACACAAAAGAATTATATGGAACCTCAAGTTGGATGGAAACAATGGTGATAATTACAAAAATTCTATCCTAAGGAATGCCATATTCAAAAGGGGCAAGTAGGTTTTACATTTTTCTTAGGTTGCATTTGGGAACTTGAATTTGTAACAAGGGATTTTGATGTTCCATTTTGGAAAAATTGTCAGGCATGTGGGGAAATGTTAGTACTAAGTTTTTGTTACTGTTCTCAAGAGGTGTTTGTGTAGACTAATAAACTAATTATTGCAATTTAGTTGTGGCTTTGAGAGAAATGATAGGTGCAAATTATGCTCTAAGGTGTTTGTGAGATATTATTAATGGAGTAGGCGATGCAAATCCATACATGCTACTGATGTGGAGCAACTTGAGAGATTACTTCTGATTTGCTTGCTTACAACTATTTTGATTTGGTTTTCATATATAATATATATTTGTCATAACAGTTTTGGTTTGTTAGATTTATGTTGAAGGCTATTACCTTTGATAGCAACATTCATTTTAATTTTTTAGATTAAAATATGTATATTGGGTTGCTGAATATATGACTTTGTGCTATTTAAGGATTAATGTTGGAAGTTCTGCTTCTTCTTCTTTTCCCTCTCGCATTATTTATTTCATCCATTATTTACTTTTCTCTCTTTCTTGCAATTTCCCAGTACTTTATTTCTCTATTTCTCTCTCCTTTCCCCTTTGAGCTTAGTCCATGCAAAGTTGAGGAACTCTCGAGTCTTTGTCCCTTCTTTAGTCAGCTTTCTAAAATAATAGTTTTCATCTCTTCTAATTCTACAATTTGCCTTTGATCTCATGCTGCTTTCCTTTAATCTTAGTTTAATGTATTTGAAAACTGGATTGTTTTTCTATTTACATGTAATTCAGATTTTGGTGTGTTATTCCACTAATATTCTATTTTTTCTATGTTTAGGGGAGCTTGGTTTATCTGGGTGTGCTGTTAAAGTCAGATTGTGTTAGTACATCATGTATTATAATGGTATAATTGTGTTAGGATTATTTTAGCTTCTTTATATACATGAAATTATCAATGGATCCCGCAACAAAGCACGGGTTCGATTCTAGTGTATATTAAACGTATTGATTTTTATTAAACTATAGTATAAGTAGATTCAATTATGTTTTAGATGTTCGTTTCCTGAAGTTGGATAGTTTCTAGAAAACATTGCTTTGTAGACATTATTTTCTTTTTTATTTTATTTTAATGTTATATATATATTTGCATTTATCAATTGGACATGATGTTTGGAATGTTGAATGAATAGTTTCTAAATATTTTGCAAATTTTATTTGATTATATACGTGTGTGTTATATATTAATTGTATGAATTTTTGTTACATTGTATTTAACAAAAAAAATTTATTTTGTTTTAGGTGTTCACTTTTTGAAACAAAGATAGTCTTCATGAAGCACTACGATACTATACGATTTTATCTTCATACTTTTGTATTTAATTTGAACGTAGTATATATTTCCAAATTGAACATAATGTTTATATATGTTGGTATATACTATGTGGATATTAGATGTATATTTAAGGTTTTTGTTTGATTATGTATATATTAAATGTATAGATTTTTGTTAAACGATATTGTAAATTAATTGGATTCAATTTTAGGTGTACTTAGATGGAAAATAGATTTTAGCTTACAAAATTAATTGTTTTTTGATGAAATTCAACAATTTAAATAGTTATGAAATAACAATTTAAATGTTGATTTTTTTTCACAGCTTTGTGACAGAATTTGTAACGTATTTTTTGTCGCAAAATATAATTTTAATTTCTTATATTGTTTCAATAGTATATTTGTTGTGACGAAAAAATGAATTTACAGATAGAATTTTCAATCACAAATTTCGTTGTAACTTATTTGAGACAGAATTTCGATAGGAAATTTCGTCACAAACAATAAAAATTTGAAAATTTTTTTGAACAAATTATTTCTTTGTGACGGAAATTGTATTGGAATTTTCTGTCACAAAAATTTGAGACGGAAGATATGTCACAAAATCTGATGCAAAAGTCAAAATAGTTTGGTAGAAAAATCAATTTGTTTTTTGTTTTGATTATATTTTTTTACAGAAAAAATGGTTTCAGAGAAGGATTTTGGTTGCAAATATCCGTCTCAAATTTGCAACGGATTTGCGACGGAAAAAATGACATTCTGACGGAAAGACTTTTAGCTACTTTAATTTTGTAGACGGAATTTGAGACAGAATATTCCGTTTTAAATGCGTTGCTAATTGTTATCAGTGACGGAATTAGAAAATTTGTAATGGAAATTCTATCACAAATTCCATCTCTAATGCTATGTTTTTTTGTAGTGTACTACCAAAAATTCATCCACGTGTTTTATAATGAAATGTCTGATTGGCAATGTGAAATTATGAATAGCGAATATTTTATAAATTATTTTCAATATAGTAATCACTATTTTTACTATAATTTTACTTTATGGATTAAATAAATTTTTTATCATGTGTAATAAATTCCATAAAGGTTATTTCATTGTGTAAATACTGTTTTGGGACTGATAAGCCCCATATCATGCTCATGTGTTAATGTGCTATTATATCATGTGTGAAGTTGTTGACATTGAGCCGCTTCAGTGTCCTGGTTGACACCCACTCAGTGTACAACCGAGGACATTTATAAACTATGGTCATAGATCTCACGTGTTTATATTTACTGCTCCCTACGGGGATTATAGCATGATATCTTTAGGGTGTTACCTGGTCTCCATTATCACTCACGCGTTATTTATTGGATTTTGTGGTGTTTATTGAAAAGTGGTGTTTACTGTAGTATTTTATCACTAATTTGGGATATATACTTAAAAGTTTATTTTACTGTTACACATATTTAAGGTGATGATTTCAATGGTGGAAATCAAATTATTTCTAAGTGTTGTTTTACATGATTACATGAATTATTTTACTCTAATTTATTAAGTATTTATATGCAGTGAATATTTAAATAAAATTTACATTAATATTTATTTTACTCCCTATAGTTGCTTTGGGTTATCGGGACAAGACATGTATTTCAAAATATCTTCCATGCTCTATCTGGATTTCCCAGCTGACTATAGTACCCTTTCCTTTTTAGTGCGCCTAACTTACAAATAGGAAATTAAGGATTTTATTGCATATAGTCTTTAAGGTATCAAAATTTGCATACAACTCTCTTACTGAGTCGTCATTTGCTCACCCCATTATTTTGTCTTTCCAGAGTATTTTCAGTGACTGCATGGTATATCATCCGAGGATTAATGGTTGCATATTGAGCACCTAGAGGCAGCTGTTGTAGATCTTGGAGGTATATTTACTTTATTTTATATGTTCAGAATTCTGTTTTACAATACTACAATGTTATATTAGACTGGGGATGTATATGAAAGATTTAAATACTATTTGTAATTAATTTTATTTACGTAAATTTGAATGAAATACAGTATTTACTGTTCACTAGTGATACAAAAGTGAGAAATAAAGGCACCATAGATAGCCCAACTGATTCACGTGTAAGAAAATGAGTGAAAAAGTATAAAATACTGTGTACTTGGACTGTGACAAATTGGCTAGGTAGGGGAACCCGATTTCCTCTAAGAACTCAAAGTTAATAGGTCACCAATGCTTTATTCTCATATTGGCGAACTTTTCATGGAACCGGTTCTTTACCTCCACATTTTGAAAGCTTCAATTGAAGGCAGTGGGTACGGAGGAGAAGGAAGGGGCTTTTTGCTTCTAAGCAGTGTGTTTGACTCTAGGATCCATGAGGAACTAGGTCAGAGTGTAGAAAAAGAAGAAATGGTCTTTGAGGAATTTAGTTAAACAGGTGATGGGCACGCCTTTAGGAAGATGGTGATGAGTTTATAGAGAGATTTGAGGCAATCAGACAATACACAAGCACAAAATGCAATACAAGGAACAAGATTGATGAAGGAATGGTGATGAAATATGGAGTAGATTTGAGGATGTGAAGGCTAGAAGTTGGGTTTTCAAAATGGGTTTTGGTGAATGTGAAAGTGAGAAGGAATGAGAGATTGTGCAAGAAATGGAACTGGGTTGGCAAAATATGATGAAATGGACGAAAAATTCAAGAAATTTGATGAAATTTGATGAAGAAATAAGAAAAATTGAAATGTTGGGTGTTAATGACGTTAGAAACAATGGAAGTGGAAAAAGGTGCAAGATGGATGAAGTTTGTAAAGAAATGATGATGGGAAGTAAGAATGATTGAAAAACAATGAAGATTGTGTTGGATTATGCCCTTAGAACCATTCATTAGATGATTGACTTTGGCATTTTTATGTATCATGACATTTTATTATAGCTCATTATTATATTTGTCTTATAACTAAGTAATGTAATCTTATATGATAATGTCCTTAGAATAGTAATAACACACTATTCTTAAAATATCCCTAGTCAAGTATTATTGTGAACAAGGATAACAATGATACGATAAGAGTAGTATGTGGTTGACTGATGACCATTGTCATGGATATAGGATATCAAGTCATCACATAGGTACATGTTAGAGAACTATGTACTGGATCGACCCTCCATGAGAACGCTACATGGATTGTTATATGAGTGTCATAAGCGATTCTCATAGTGATGATAGTGTATGTGATCCTTTAACTTGAGATCATCAGAGATCCCAACATAGAGAATTGCATACTTTAATGCTGCTAGATGTCATTCGTAATAGGATGGACTATAAAGGTAGTAATTGGGTATGCCTTGATCTATGTAGAGGGATGTTGAGTGATCAAGATAGGATTTATCCCTCTTATATAACAAGAGTGATGTCTTGGGCCCTTTGATAGAGTGAGACTAAGAAATGCATGGCCGTGCTCGAATAAGTCAATATGAGATATTGATTTTATTTGTTTAATTAGTCTACTCAGGAATCAAGAAACGCTGATTAGACTATACAAGTGTGACACATTCCATGACTTGTGTCTAATCAAGACATCAAAGGATAAAGGGATTAGACTACACAGTAACATCTATCACGAGTAATGTTACGTCGAGTCATTGACATTCTTGTTACATGGGTAGCAATGATGTGTTGCTAGATACCGCTCATTGCCTGTGACAATTTTGTCATTGCCATTGTTTTGAGAACCTATTGGGTCGCACACTTAGAACAGATCAATGAGGAGCTTAATTAATCCTATTCTGAATTGGATTAAGGATATAACTAATCCTATTCTGAATTTGATTAGGGATATAACTAATCCTATTCTAAGTAGGATTAGAGTTCTGTTTGGCAGTAAATTTTAGGGTAAAATTTACTGCCTATAAAAGGATGTTTTCTGAAACATAGCCGCATAACACTTTTTAAAACAGAAAACAAAAACATTCCTTTTAATCGAAGCTAGCAATTCGGTTATAAGGAATCAAAAGCTCTTTAAGGCTTCTGATCGTGAGACGTTCAAGAGTCGTGAGATCCGTTCGTGTGGATACTGTAGAGGCAGGAACGAAAAAGTTGTTGCTTGTGACTCGACCAACGAAAGAAAAATCAGAGAAAAACGTTAGGTAAAATCTCGAAACCCTAATCAGGCAACTCTCCGAATCGATCCTGGTGGAGGCCGAATGATTTATTTCCGCTGCGTGTTTGTTTCGGTTTCCTTCACTGGTATCCGAGCCAGATTCGGAGTCCCTGATTTGTTTTGATAAAAGCATGATCTCTGGTTACTTTCTGTTTATGATTACAAGCAATCGTTTTAATACGGATTAGAATGTATATGATATATTCAGAGGCTACAAATCGAATTGTTGAAATTATATATATGATATATATCAATTTCGATTCAACTTATATGTGAGATATAATTTGTGATGCGAATTATTAATGGCGTTTCTGTTCTGCATAAACGTTATGGATAATCTGTGATGCGAATTATTAATGGCGGTTTCTGTTCTGCATAAACGTTATGGAAGAAACAGAATAATGTCGAAACACTTTTAGATAAGAGTTCTAATGCGACTAAAATTATAGTCAGTATGAGATACTGGCTGGAACATCCTGATAAGATTAGAACACTTTCGGATAAGGGGCGTTGGCAATGTCAATACTGCCTCCCCTGGGAACCCCGCAGTCAGGGTCATAATTCTTTTCAAATATGCCTTGTTAATAAAACTAAAATTTGAAATTACATTGCACTTGTTTGTATAACACGGTGGTTGTTGTTTGAGCATGGTGCATAGTTATAGCCCTAGCCCAATATGATTGTATTTTGGTGGTTGTAAATTTTAATAAATACGACCTGCGTGTCGTGCCTTGTTCTTGAAATTCTTGTTGTACATTCTTTTCTCATCTTACTCCCCTCGAATGTATCTCGAGGTTTCTCTTAAACTATGTAATTGGAGCTGACAACCATGCAAAGGATGACCAAAGAGGCACTTGGAGAAGATGCTATTACCCTTAGGTTAACCCTTAGGGTTTCTCATTGGCTTGGGAAATCCATTTAGTTTGGGCTATAACTATGTCACGTTTATTTTATTGCTTAATTGCATGAGATGCATGTTTATTTTGTACGTTTATGATATGAAAATCATATGATAATTTAAAAAAAAAAGTAAAATTGGTGAGATCTTATTCAATAAACTAAGAAAATCCCTCAAATTAAATTAAATCAATAATAGATGCCTACCAATGAATAGCACTCGTCAAGGCTAGAATCGATTTTGTTATGTTTGCCAAAGTAAAATATCATATCTATCTTAGTAAGACGCGATGGGATAATAGTGATATCCAAAGGCTATAAATTGGGTTGACTTAACTAGATTTCCTCAATAGGATTGGGAATTTAGAGGCATAAAGTTGGGCTACCATTCATGAGATGAATTAGAACAAGTGTTGTTCACCCAACTATCCAAGAGTTACATGAGATGTAATTGGTAAGTGTTGCCTACCTAAATAGCCAAATCTTGGGCGATTAGCCAAAGCTAACTCTAGATAAGGTGAAATATGGATCTTGGCCCACTAGAGAAATTATGTGATAATTTTTCCGAATTAATAGTGAGGGTTGTTGATTCGATAAAAATAGTGGGAGCATCATTTAATAAATATTTAATTAAATGAATGCATTCATGATACTTATATTTTGCATATTTTTGTTGTAGATTACCATGGCATCAAACACAAATAACACACTTTCACTGCGATCTGTCCTTGAGAAGGACAAGTTGAATGGGACAAACTTCCTGGATTGGTACAGGAACCTGAGGATAGTCCTCAAGCAAGAAAAGAAATTGTATGTCCTTGAGATTCCCTTACCTGAGGATCCGCCCTCTAATTCTCCAAGGGCAGAAAGAGATGCTTATAAGAAGCATCAAGATGATGCATTGGATGTTAGTTGCCTTATGCTTGGCTCCATGAAACATGAGCTTCAAAAGCAACATGAGGAAATGGATGCGTTCGATATGATCGAGCATCTCAAGCAACTCTATCAAGAGGAAGCTAGGCAAGAAAGGTACAATGTCTCTAAGGCATTGTTTCAGTGTAGGATGGCAGAGGGGACTCCCGTTGGTACTCATGTGCTCAAGATGATTGGGTATATTGAAAACCTTGAAAGATTGGGATTTCCTTTGGGCCAAGAGTTAGCCACTGATGTGATTATGCAATCGTTGCCAGACAGCTACAGTCAGTTTGTTGTTAATTACAACATGAATGAAATTGACAAGACTCTGCCACAGTTACTTAGCATGTTGAAAACAGCTGAATCCAACAAATACTTGGAAGAGCTAAAGAAGAAGAAAGGAAGTGAGACTTCCACTTCAGGTATTTATGTTATAGAAGTTAATCTATCTACTTCTTCATCATGGGTATTAGATACTGGATGTGGTTCTCACATTTGTGTAAATGTGCAGGAACTCAAAAGGAGTAGATCGTTGACTAAGGGCGAGGTCGACCTGCGAGTGGGAAATGGAGCAAGGGTTGCTGCATTAGCTGTAGGAACTTATATTTTGACATTGCCCACAGGGCTTGTTTTAGAATTAGATGATTGTTATTATGTGCCTTCCATCACTAAAAATATTGTTTCTATTTCTTGTTTGGACAAGAAGGGTTTTTCATTTATAATAAAGGACAACTGTTGCTCCATTTATTTAAATGATATCTTTTATGGTAGTGCACAACTAATTAATGGTCTTTACATTCTAAATCTTGATATGCCTATTTATAACATAAATGCTAAAAGGATTAAATCTAATGATCAAAATCCAACATATCTCTGGCATTGTCGTTTGGGACACATAAATGAGAATCGCATTTCCAAACTCCATAAAGATGGAATTTTGGACTCATTTGATTTTGAATCGTATGAGACATGTGAATCTTGTTTAATGGGTAAGATGACGAAAGCCCCTTTCAAAGGACATAGTGAAAGGGCAAGTGATTTATTGGGCTTAGTACATACAGATGTATGTGGACCTTTAAACACACAGGCCAGAGGTGGGTTTATGTACTTTATTACATTTACTGATGATTTCAGTAGATATGGCTATGTGTATCTTTTGAGACACAAGTCAGAATCTTTTGAAAAGTTCAAAGAATTCAAGAATGAAGTACAAAACCAACTTGGCAAGAGCATTAAGGCACTTCGATCAGATCGAGGTGGTGAATACTTAAGCCAAGAATTTTATGACTATCTTAAAGAGTGTGGGATTGTCTCACAACTCACTCCTCCAGGTACACCACAATGGAATGGTGTATCTGAAAGGAGAAACCGAACTTTATTAGATATGGTTCGATCAATGATGAGTCATACAGATCTTCCAGAATCCTTTTGGGGACATGCATTAGAAACAGCTGCTTTTACACTGAACCGTGTTCCATCTAAATCGGTTCCAAAGACACCATATGAGATATGGACTGGTAAATGTCCCAGTATGTCTTTTATGAAGATTTGGGGTTGTGAGGCTTATGTGAGACGTCAAGTCTCTAATAAACTTGCACCTAAATCGGATAAGTGCTATTTTGTGGGATATCCTAAATTAACTAAAGGATATTATTTTTACAATCCCACTGAGCGCAAAGTGTTTGTAGCTCGAACAGGTGTCTTTCTAGAAAGAGAATTCATTTCTAGAAGAACTAGTGGGAGAAAAGTGGAACTTGAAGAAATTCAAGAGCTACAAGATAGCGCACCCGAAGTTGAGATGGAGCCTGAGCAAGCACCACAAGTTGTTGTGGAACCAGAACCACAAGCTGTTGTGGACCAACCGCCCGCTCAAGAGACACAAGCCTTGCGTAGATCAGTTAGAACACATCATGAGCCACAGAGATATGGATTTCTAATGACTCTGAACGGTGATGTATTGCTCATGGACCAAGATGAGCCTACTACCTATCAAGAGGCTATTACAGGGCCAGACTCTGAGAAATGGCTTGAAGCCATGAGATCTGAGATGGAATCCATGTATGCCAACCAAGTTTGGACCTTGGTTGACTTACACGAAAGGGTAAAACCTATAGGGTGTAAATGGGTTTTTAAGAAGAAAACCGACATGGAATGAAATGTTCATACCTATAAAGGGCGATTGGTTGCTAAAGGTTTTAAACAAATTCATGGTATTGACTATGATGAAACTTTTTCACCAGTCGCGATGATCAAATCCATTAGGATCTTGCTTGCGATAGCTGCATACCATGATTATGAAATCTGGCAAATGGACGTCAAGACCGCTTTTCTTAATGGAAAGCTACTCGAGGATGTGTACATGACACAACCTGAGGGTTTTGTTGATCCAAAAAATGCTGGAAAGGTTTGTAAGCTGCAACGTTCTATTTATGGACTAAAGCAAGCTTCTCGAAGTTGGAATCTTCGTTTTGATGATGCAATCAAAGAGTTTGGTTTCATCAAGAACAAAGATGAACCTTGTGTCTACAAGAAGGTTAGTGGGAGCACTATTGTCTTCCTGGTGTTGTATGTAGATGACATACTACTCATTGGGAATGACATCCCTACCCTTCAGTCTGTAAAGACTTGGTTAGGGAATTGCTTTTCAATGAAGGACTTGGGCGAAGCTACCTATGTACTGGGTATAAGGATCTATAGAGATAGATCAAGGAAATTAATTGGCCTAAGTCAAAGTGCATACCTAGATAATTGGCCCAAGAAAGGATTCTTGCCTATGACACATGGCATTACTCTCTCAAAAGACCAGTGTCCTACAACACAAGAAGAGAGAGAACGTATGAGTAAAGTTCCATATGCATCTGCTATTGGATCCATTATGTATGCCATGTTATGCACACGTCCCGATGTCTCGTATGCCTTGAGCACGACGAGTAGATATCAAGTTGATCCTGGTGAACGTCACTGGATCACTGTCAAGAATATTCTTAAGTACTTGAGAAAGACTAAGGATACATTCTTGATATATGGAGGTGAGGAAGAGCTCATTGTAACAGGTTACACTGATGCCAGCTTCCAAACTGATAAAGATGACTATAGATCGCAGTCTGGTTATGTGTTTTGCCTTAATGGTGGTGCTATGAGCTGGAAGAGTTCAAAGCAGGCGACAGTGGCCGATTCTACAACAGAGGCTGAGTATATAGCTGCATCTGAACCTGCTAAGGAGGCTATTTGGATCAAGTTCATTACTGAGCTTGAAGTTGTTCCTAGCATTATAGATCCGATTGACCTCTATTGTGACAACAATGGAGCCATCGCACAAGCTAAGGAACCTAGATCTCACCAACGATCCAAACATATACTACGGCGCTTCCATCTCATTCGAGATATCATCGAGAGAGGAGATGTTAGGATATGCAAAGTACCAATTGACGATAACATCGCCGACCCACTGACGAAGCCTTTGACGCAGCAGAGACATGATCGTCACACTAGGTCACTAGGTATTAGATACATGAGTGAATGGTCTTAGTGCAAGTGGGAGATTGTTGGATTATGCCCTTAGAACCATTCATTAGATGATTGACTTTGGCATTTTTATGTATCATGACATTTTATTATAGCTCATTATTATATTTGTCTTATAACTGCGTAATGTAATCTTATATGATAATGTCCTTAAAATAGTAATAACACACTATTCTTAAAATATCCCTAGTCAAGTATTATTGTGAACAAGGATAACAATGATACGATAAGAGTAGTATGTGGTTGACTGATGACCATTGTCATGGATATAGGATATCAAGTCATCACATAGGTACATGTTAGAGAACTATGTACTGGATCGACCCTCCATGAGAACGCTACATGGATTGTTATATGAGTGTCATAAGCGATTCTCATAGTGATGATAGTGTATGTGATCCTTTAACTTGAGATCATCAGAGATCCCAACATAGAGAATTGCATACTTTAATGCTGCTAGATGTCATTCGTAATAGGATGGACTATAAAGGTAGTAATTGGGTATGCCTTGATCTATGTAGAGGGATGTTGAGTGATCAAGATAGGATTTATCCCTCTTATATAACAAGAGTGATGTCTTGGGCCCTTTGATAGAGTGAGACTAAGAAATGCATGGCCGTGCTCGAATAAGTCAATATGAGATATTGATTTTATTTGTTTAATTAGTCTACTCAGGAATCAAGAAACGCTGATTAGACTATACAAGTGTGACACATTCCATGACTTGTGTCTAATCAAGACATCAAAGGATAAAGGGATTAGACTACACAGTAACATCTATCACGAGTAATGTTACGTCGAGTCATTGACATTCTCGTTACATGGGTAGCAATGATGTGTTGCTAGATACCGCTCATTGCCTGTGACAATTTTGTCATTGCCATTGTTTTGAGAACCTATTGGGTTGCACACTTAGAACAGATCAATGAGGAGCTTAATTAATCCTATTCTGAATTGTATTAAGGATATAACTAATCATATTCTGAATTGGATTAGGGATATAACTAATCCTATTCTAAGTAGGATTAGAGTTCTGTTTGGCAGTAAATTTTAGGGTAAAATTTACTGCCTATAAAAGGATGTTTTCTGAAAAATAGCCGCATAACACTTTTTAAAACAGAAAACAAAAACATTCCTTTTAATCGAAGCTAGCAATTCGGTTATAAGGAATCAAAAGCTCTTTAAGGCTTCTGATCATGAGACGTTCAAGAGTCGTGAGATCCGTTCGTGTGGATACTGTAGAGGCAGGAACGAAAAAGTTGTTGCTTGTGACTCGACCAACGAAAGAAAAATCAGAGAAAAACGTTAGGTAAAATCTCGAAACCCTAATCAGGCAACTCTCCGAATCGATCCTGGTGGAGGCCGAATGATTTATTTCCGCTGCGTGTTTGTTTCGGTTTCCTTCAGATTGGTGGAAGAATGACGTGATTTGGTTGAGAAATGAGTGAGATTGAAGGTTTGGGTATGGAAGAAATGGCGTAGAGGGTGTGGGCATGAAGAAGATGATGAATAGTAAGAAAAAGAAGTGAAAACCAACACTTTAAAAACCCAAAAAATGGGTTCTGGCCCAAGGGGATCGGTCCCCTCAAGGAAGGGCTCGATCCCTTCCATGCAGAACTGGACCGTGAGAAAACCGAAGGCCATGGGATCGATCCTTCATAGCTAAAACCCCATTCTTTTAGCATGAAACGCTCACGGTATTGCTCTTATTTCATTAGGGATCGATCCTTCATCCATGTGCCTCAATTTTTATGCAGAAAAATGGTTTTAAAACAAGTGAAATCATGCATTGTTAGTCTTTTAAAATCACCCTAACAACTAAAATTCATCACAATTTCTAATAGAAATATGGCAAGTTATGTGATGAGCAAATAGTCAATGTATTCTCTAAATTCCTGACTTGCATTCATCGTAACCATCTTAAGCCCTTCATTCACTATCATAAGGGAGTCAATCAAGTTCAAGGAGCATTCATGAGACCAAGTTCACCTCTACGTATGCAAAATCTCTCTTTATCCAAGGGTTTAGTGAAGATATTAGCCAATTGATGCAGGGTATCTGTTGGATTATGCCATTAGAACCATTAATTAGATGATTGACTTTGGCATTTTTATGTATCATGACATTTTATTTTAAGTTCATTATTATATTTGTCTTATAACTGCGTAATGTAATCTTATATGATAATGTCCTTAGAATAGTAATAACACACTATTCTTAAAATATCCCTAGTCAAGTATTATTATGAACAAGGATAACAATGATACGATAAGAGTAGTATGTGGTTGACTGATGACCATTGTCATGGATATAGGATATCAAGTCATCACATAGGTACATGTTAGAGAACTATGTACTGGTTCGACCCTCCATGAGAACGCTACATGGATTTTTATATGAGTGTCATAAGCGATTCTCATAGTGATGATAGTGTATGTGATCCTTTAACTTGAGATCATCAGAGATCCCAACATAGAGAATTGCATACTTTAATGCTGCTAGATGTCATTCGTAACAGGATGGACTATAAAGGTAGTAATTGGGTATGCCTTGATCTATGTAGAGGGATGTTGAGTGATCAAGATAGGATTTATCCCTTTTATATAACAAGAGTGATGTCGTGGGCCCTTTGATAGAGTGAGACTAAGAAATGCTGGCCGTGCTCGAATAAGTCAATATGAGATATTGATTTTATTTGTTTAATTAGTCTACTCAGGAATCAAGAAACGCTGATTAGACTATACAAGTGTGACACATTCCATGACTTGTGTCTAATCAAGACATCAAAGGATAAAGGGATTAGACTACACAGTAACATCTATCACGAGTAAGGTTATGTCGAGTCATTGACATTCTCGTTACATGGGTAGCAATGATGTGTTGCTAGATACCGCTCATTGCCTGTGACAATTTTGTCATTGCCATTGTTTTGAGAACTTATTGGGTTGCACACTTAGAACAGATCAATGAAGAGCTTAATTAATCCTATTCTGAATTGAATTAAGGATATAACTAATCCTATTCTGAATTGGATTAGGGATATAACTAATCCTATTCTAAGTAGGATTAGAGTTCTGTTTGGCAGTAAATTTTAGGGTAAAATTTACTGCCTATAAAAGGATGTTTTCTGAAACATAGCCGCATAACACTTTTTAAAACAGAAAACAAAAACATTCCTTTTAATCGAAGCTAGCAATTCGGTTATAAGGAATCAAAAGCTCTTTAAGGCTTCTGATCGTGAGACGTTCAAGAGTCGTGAGATCCGTTCGTGTGGATACTGTAGAGGCAGGAACGAAAAAGTTGTTGCTTGTGACTCGACCAACGAAAGAAAAATCAGAGAAAAATGTTAGGTAAAATCTCGAAACCCTAATCAGGCAACTCTCCGAATCGATCCTGGTGGAGGCCGAATGATTTATTTCCGCTGCGTGTTTGTTTCGGTTTCCTTCAGATTGGTGGAAGAATGACGTGATTTGGTTGAGAAATGAGTGAGATTGAAGGTTTGGGTATGGAAGAAATGGCGTAGAGGGTGTGTGCATGAAGAAGATGATGAATAGTAAGAAAAAGAAGTGAAAACCAACACTTTAAAAACCCAGAAAATGGGTTCTGGCCCAAGGGGATCGGTCCCCTCAAGGAAGGGCTCGATCCCTTCCATGCAGAACTGGACCGTGAGAAAACCGAAGGCCATGGGATCGATCCCTCATAGCTAAAACCCCATTCTTTTAGCATGAAACGCTCACGGTATTGCTCTTATTTCATTAGGGATCGATCCTTCATCCATGTGCCTCAATTTTTATGCAGAAAAATGGTTTTAAAACAAGTGAGATCATGCATTGTTAGTCTTTTAAAATCACCCTAACAACTAAAATTCATCACAATTTCTAATAGAAATATGGCAAGTTATGTGATGAGCAAATAGTCAATGTATTCTCTAAATTCCTGACTTGCATTCATCGTAACCATCTTAAGCCATTCATTCACTATCATAAGGGAGTCAATCAAGTTCAAGGAGCATTCATGAGACCAAGTTCACCTCTATGTATGCAAAATCTCTCTTTATCCAAGGGTTTAGTGAAGATATTAGCCAATTGATGCAGGGTATCTGTTGGATTATGCCATTAGAACCATTAATTAGATGATTGACTTTGGCATTTTTATGTATCATGACATTTTATTTTAAGTTCATTATTATATTTGTCTTATAACTGCGTAATGTAATCTTATATGATAATGTCCTTAGAATAGTAATAACGCACTATTCTTAAAATATCCCTAGTCAAGTATTATTATGAACAAGGTGATATGAACCTCACCGAAAGAAGATGAAGTTCAATGAAGAACACAACGAACACTTGAAGAAAAACAAGAACAAGTTAAAACGCAGCAAAAGAAAACAAAAATTAAAGATAAAACCAAGACCCGTTGTGTAGATACACAAGAACCTATGGTATTGGACCAAGACCCGTTGCTTAGAAAAGCAAGAACCTATGGTATATATTGGTGGAAGGTAGAAGAACGCCACAAGGAAGACCTTGATAAGTTCAAGAGTTCTCAAGAGAACCAAAGAGAAGAAGTCTCTCAATTTTACTACTAAAATCAATTGTGTTCTCCCCAAAGGGTTACATAACTATTTATAGGCAAATAGATAACTTGCAGCACAAGTAATAGGAATCCTACTTTCCTAACTTGCAGAATAGGAAATAGCAAACTTGCAGCACAAGTAATAGGAATCCTACTTTCCTAACTTGCAGAATAGGAAATAGCAAACTTGCAGAACAAGCAATAGGAATCCTACTCTCCTAACTTGCAGAACAAGTAATAGAAGTCTTACAAAATCTATTATTTAAAAAGGAATTGGGCTTAAATTAAATTAAGACAATGTTCAGCCCAATAATACTTAACTAAATAAAATATGCATCTAGCCTAATTTGCATTTCGGCCCAATACTTGTGTGTCTTCAAGAAGGTTGAACTTGGGCTTGGATCATGTTGTAGAAGACTTTATCATCCTCCATGCTCAAGCTTTGTTGGGCTTTCTCTCTAGCAATATCAATGAAACCAGCCAAGGCTTGTTGCATCATCTTTGATTTAGCTCTTGTAATTGGACCTCCATGGATACTCAAAGGATCACGATCATCACGAACATGACTTGAGCTTTGTGAGCTTGGATCTCCATCATTCCCCCTCTCCTCGAAAGGATTTGTCCTCAA
Source organism: Heritiera fomes (assembly GCA_032173925.1). Lineage (NCBI taxonomy): Eukaryota > Viridiplantae > Streptophyta > Magnoliopsida > Malvales > Malvaceae > Heritiera > Heritiera fomes. The sequence goes on along the minus strand of JAPDPM010000012.1, from coordinate 7,464,262 downwards.
ATCAGAATCACCTACATCAGTATCAAAGGGAGAAAGATCAGAAACATTAAATGTAGCACTAACATTATACTCACCTGGAAGATCTAACTTATAAGCATTGTCATTGATCTTCTTAATCACTTGGAATGGTCCATCTCCTCGAGGTTGCAACTTGGAGCGACGCTGAGCAGGAAATCTCTCTTTACGCATATGTACCCAAACCCAATCACCAGGTTCAAAGACAACTTTCTTGCGATGCTTGTTGGCTTGAGTAGCATATTGCTCAGTCCTCTTTTTAATGTTTTGACGTACCTTCTCATGTAGTTGCTTAACAAAATCAGCTTTCTTTTCCCCATCCAAACTAGCTCTCTCCTCAATAGGTAGTGGTAAAAGATCCAATGGAGTGAGTGGATTAAAACCATAGACAACTTCAAATGGAGAATAACTAGTAGTGGAATGCACACTTCTATTGTAAGCAAACTCCACATGAGGCAAACAATCTTCCCAATTCTTCAAATTCTTTTGAATAATGGACCTCAACAAAGTAGACAAAGTACGATTGACTACTTCAGTTTGACCATCGGTTTGTGGATGACAAGTAGTTGAAAACAATAGCTTTGTTCCTAACTTTCCCCATAATGTTTTCCAAAAATAGCTAAGGAACTTCACATCACGGTCAGAAACAATGGTCCTCGGAACCCCATGTAGATGAACAATTTCCTTGAAGAATAAATCGGCAATGTTACTTGCATCATCTGTCTTGTGACAAGCAATGAAGTGAGCCATCTTAGAGAACCTATCAACAACAACAAAAACAGAATCTCTACCTCTCTTTGTTCTTGGTAACCCCAAAACAAAGTCCATAGAAATGTCAGTCCAAGGAGCAGTAGGAATAGGCAATGGAGTATAAAGACCATGATTCATAACTCTAGACTTAGCTTGTTTACAAGTGACACATCTCTCACACAATTTTTCAACATCTCTTTTCATGTTAGGCCAAAAGAAGTGATCATGCAATATATCTAAAGTTTTCTTTACTCCAAAATGTCCCATTAACCCACCACTATGGGCTTCTCTAACAAGTAATTCTCTTAAAGAACTCCTAGGCACACATAATCTATTTTCCCTAAATAAGAATCCATCATGCCTATAAAACTTTCCAAAACCAGTTTTCTCACATGCAATGAACACATTTTCAAAATCCTCATCAGTAGCATACAAGTCTTTAATATACTCAAATCCAAGTAGTTTTGCATTAAGAGTAGTGATTAGAGTATACCTTCGAGATAATGCATCAGCCACGACATTTTCTTTACCTTGTTTATATTTGATCACATATGGAAATGTTTCAATGAACTCCATCCACTTGGCATGACGCTTGTTCAACTTGCTTTGTCCTTTCAAGTGCTTCAAGGACTCATGATCAGTGTGGATGACAAATTCCTTGGGCCATAAATAGTGTTGCCATGTTTCCAAGGCCCTCACTAATGCATACATCTCTTTATCATATGTGGGATAGTTAAGGGCAGCTCCACTTAACTTCTCACTGAAAAAAGCAATGGGGCGCTTCTCCTGCATTAAAACAGCTCCAATACCTATACTTGAAGCATCACACTCAATCTCAAAAGTTTTAGAAAAGTCAGGTAAGGATAATAAAGCTGCAGAACAAAGCTTCTCTTTAAGCAAGTTAAAAGCATGATCTTGCTCAAGACCCCATTTAAATCCAACATTCTTTTTAACAACATCAGTTAGAGGTGCAGCTATTGTACTGAAGTCTCTAACAAACCTACGATAGAAACTAGCTAATCCATGAAAACTACGCACCTCAGAGATATTCTTAGGTATAGGCCAATCTTTAATTGCCTTGACCTTTTCATCTTCTACTGCTATACCCTTAGAAGAAATAACATATCCAAGAAATGTAATCTTATCAGTGCAAAAGGAACATTTCTTAAGGTTAGCGTACAACTTTTCCTTTCTCAAGACATTAAGCACATTCTTTAAATGTTCAATATGTTCATGCAAACTTCTACTATAGATCAAGATATCATCAAAATAGACAACTACAAATTTTCCAATGAAAGCACGCAAGACATGGTTCATTAATCTCATGAAAGTGCTAGGTGCATTAGTTAATCCAAAAGGCATAACTAACCATTCATACAAACCATGCTTAGTCTTAAATGCAGTTTTCCATTCATCACCTTCTCTCATGCGAATTTGATGATAACCACTTTTCAAATCAATTTTAGAAAAGATGCAAGAACCATGTAACTCATCAAGCATATCATCTAATCTAGGAATGGGATAGCGATACTTTACAGTGATTTTGTTGATGGCACGACAATCAACACACATCCTCCACGTCCCATCCTTCTTAGGAACAAGTAACACAGGAACAGCACATGGACTCATGCTCTCTCTAACGTAGCCTTTCTTCATGAGCTCGTCAACTTGCCTTTGAAGCTCCTTTGTCTCCTCGGGATTACTTCTATAGGCAGGTCTGTTGGGAATGGCAGCTCCAGGAACAAGGTCTATTTGATGCTCAATTCCCCTAATAGGTGGCAAACCATTTGGAATCTCCTCGGGGAATATATCTCCAAATTCCTTCAAAAGAGACACAACATTAGTAGGCAAAGAAGATTTAAGATCATTAGAACTAAAACAAGATTCTTTATATAAAAACAAAAGGATTGGGCACTTAGCTAAAAAAGCAGCCTTTACATCACTTTGCTTTGCATAGAAGCTCACGTCCTTTCTTTCTTTCTTTGCAATATCTTTGCCTTTATCTAGATTCTTCGACCTTTGTTGTGATTCATTCTGCTCTTTCAACCTCAATTGATCCTCATAAATCTCCGTAGGACTCAAGGGTGCAAGTGTGAATTTCTTACCAGCCATGGTAAATGAATAACGGTTTGTAAATCCATCATGTATGACATGTCTATCAAATTGCCATGGTCTTCCTAAAAGCAAATGACCAGCATGCATAGGCACAACATCACACAACACTTTATCATTGTACCTTCCAATTGAAAATAGCACCAATACTTGCTTGGTCACATTTACTTCTCCACAATTATTGAGCCATTGAAGTTTGTATGGTTTGGGATGTTTTGTAGTGGGCAAACTCAATTTGTCAACCAAATAAGTGCTAGCAACATTAGTGCAACTACCACCATCAATAATCAAAGAGCATACCTTATTGTTGACGTGGCATCTAGTATGAAAAATATTTTCTCGTTGCACTTCATCTTCATCCTTAACTTGGGCACTTAATGCACGACGAGCTACAAGTGCTTCACCATGTGCAGCAAACTCAACATAGTCATCATCCTCATTAATGTCCTCCAATGGTGGCATCTCATCATCAACATCAGAATCTTCACTTACAACATCACCATCATCACGCATAATCATGACTCGTTTGTTTGGGCATTGTGATGCAATGTGTCCTCTTCCCAAACATCTAAAACACTTAATGTCTCTACTCTTACCTTGGGATGCTTGGATAGCCTCGGGTTTGGGCTTTTGGACACTCTCACCCTTAGGCTTGAATGAGGATTCAGTCTTAAGTTTGAATGTAGTCTTATCATCCCTTCGAAAGGTGTTCGGTTTCCAAGAAGAAGATGAACTAGAACCTTGCATAAAACGAGATGAATAACCTTTTCTCTTGAGTTGCCTTTCAACCTTGATAGCCATATGCAACATATCATCAAACTCCACATAGTGATGTAACTCCACTACATTAGCAATCTCACGATTCAATCCTTGTAAGAATCGAGCCATAGTAGCTTCACTATCCTCTTCAACATTAGCTCAGATCATGATAATTTCCATTTCTTTATGATAATCCTCAACACTCTTAGAACCTTGAGTGAGACCTTGTAACCTTTGATAAAGCTCTCTATAGTAATGATTAGGAACAAACCTTTTTCTCATAACACGTTTCATTTCATTCCATGTAACTATAGGTGGCTCTCTATTCCTACGTCTACCAAGCATGAGTTGGTCCCACCAAATGATTGCATAATCCGTGAACTCTACAGCAGCAAGTTTCACCTTTTTTTCTTCGGAATAGTTATGGCAATCAAAGACCATCTCCACTTTCTTTTCCCATTCTAAGTAAGCCTCAGGATCATTCTTACCTTGAAAGGAAGGAATCTTCAATTTGATACTTCCTAAATTTCCATCTATCCTATCATAATACCTATCTCCTTTATACCTATCTCCACGACCTCCTTTATTACCATGGTTACCTTTAACACTTCTACTAAACTCATCATCATCAAACTCATCATCAACTTTATCATCAAAGTCATTATTCACAACATTGCCATTCTCATGAGAAGTATCACTTGGCTTTACCTTGGCTAGGACAGCTTCATGTTCCTCCAACTTATCATGAATATTATTAAACCTCAACTCTATCCTTGAAAATTGTTGTTGCATAGCTTGGAACATGAACTCGATCTTACTCAAATCAGGCTTTTCACTATTAGAAGACATGATTTTATCCTGCAAGAAACGTTAGTAAAAGAAAAGGACCTCACAAGTATGACCTCACGTGTTTACACTCAATACACACAAGACTGTAACACACACTCGTGTTTCACACAATTTTAATATGGCTTTTCTCTACTAATGTTACTCACACACTCTTGCCTTTTTTCCTCACACAACTTTTCTCTATAGGTTCTATATTGAACTCAAGACTTAATCAAAAATCAGCTTATGGAATTCAACTATCAACCAACAATAAACAAGATGAGCACAAGATTTTAATCAAGGGAAAACAAAACAATGAATACTCAACAAGACTTAGCAAGACTCAGCAAGACTCAATAAGACTTAAGAAGACTCCAATGAAACTAAACCTTGAAGGAAATTTGTGTATTTTGGGGTGTTTAATTAAGGTAGGGTTTAGCCAAAGGTGGGGTAGTTTTGTCCTTTTATGTGGTAGGGTCAAAAAGGTAATTTTAGACAGTAGCGTAAAATGGCAGTAATGAATTTTCAAATTAGGCAAATAAGAAATCGCAAAGCTCAAGAAAGAATGACTACCTCAAGATTTTCATGAAGCACACCTCCACGAATTACCTTTGATATTGCACTTGCTACACACGATGTAATAAAATCCCCTCTTGAATTGATTTTTCTTTTCTCTTTTTTTTTCTTTTCTTTTTTTTTCTCTTTTTTCTCTTTTTTTTTATATTTTACTAAACTAAACGAACAATGAAGAAAAAAAAAATCTAAATAATAAGAAGAGGTTTACTTGGGGAACAAGGCAACTTTTTGACAAAAACAAACTAGTTTTGGTAGCAGCTTGTGTACCAAGGAATGAGAGGGAACGGTGGCTTGTGAAACAAGTAGTCTTTATGTGATGTAGAGCTTTTGAAGGTTTCTTGGTGAGCAAGAAAACCTTTGGGATTTGGTTGCTTGGAGAACAAGATAGGGTTTACTTGGTGGCTAAGTAAAGACAATAGGTTTGAGGGACAAACAATATTAGTGATGGCTTGGAAAAGGATTCAAGATCAAGGTTTGTCCATGACAAGAAGACAAAGAAAAAAAAACAAAAACGAAACTCCCACGAATTAAACCTAAGCTCTGATGCCAAATGATATGAACCTCACCGAAAGAAGATGAAGTTCAATGAAGAACACAACGAACACTTGAAGAAAAACAAGAACAAGTTAAAACGCAGCAAAAGAAAACAAAAATTAAAGATAAAACCAAGACCCGTTGTGTAGATACACAAGAACCTATGGTATTGGACCAAGACCCGTTGCTTAGAAAAGCAAGAACCTATGGTATATATTGGTGGAAGGTAGAAGAACGCCACAAGGAAGACCTTGATAAGTTCAAGAGTTCTCAAGAGAACCAAAGAGAAGAAGTCTCTCAATTTTACTACTAAAATCAATTGTGTTCTCCCCAAAGGGTTACATAACTATTTATAGGCAAATAGATAACTTGCAGCACAAGTAATAGGAATCCTACTTTCCTAACTTGCAGAATAGGAAATAGCAAACTTGCAGAACAAGCAATAGGTCAGCCCAATAATACTTAACTAAATAAAATATGCATCTAGCCTAATTTGCATTTCGGCCCAATACTTGTGTGTCTTCAAGAAGGTTGAACTTGGGCTTGGATCATGTTGTAGAAGACTTTATCATCCTCCATGCTCAAGCTTTGTTGGGCTTTCTCTCTAGCAATATCAATGAAACCAGCCAAGGCTTGTTGCATCATCTTTGATTTAGCTCTTGTAATTGGACCTCCATGGATACTCAAAGGATCACGATCATCACGAACATGACTTGAGCTTTGTGAGCTTGGATCTCCATCACAAGGATAACAATGATACGATAAGAGTAGTATGTGGTTGACTGATGACCATTGTCATGGATATAGGATATCAAGTCATCACATAGGTAGATGTTAGAGAACTATGTACTGGATCGACCCTCCATGAGAACGCTACATGGATTGTTATATGAGTGTCATAAGCGATTCTCATAGTGATGATGGTGTATGTGATCCTTTGACTTGAGATCATCAGAGATCCCAACATAGAGAATTGCATACTTTAATGCTGCTAGATGTCATTCGTAACAGGATGGACTATAAAGGTAGTAATTGGGTATGCCTTCATCTATGTAGAGGGATCTTGAGTGATCAAGATAGGATTTATCCCTCTTATATAACAAGAGTGATGTCTTGGGCCCTTTGATAGAGTGAGACTAAGAAATGCATGGCCGTGCTCGAATAAGTCAATATGAGATATTGACTTTATTTGTTTAATTAGTCTACTCAGGAATCAAGAAACGCTGATTAGACTATACAAGTGTGACACATTCCATGACTTGTGTCTAATCAAGACAGCAAAGGCTAAAGGGATTAAACTACACGGTAACATCTATCACGAGTAAGGTTATGTTGAGTGATTGACATTCTCGTTACATGGGTAGCAATGATGTGCTGCTAGATACCGCTCATTACCTGTGACAATTTTGTCATTGCCATTGTTTTGAGAACCTATTGGGTCGCACACTTAGAACGGATCAATGAGGAGCTTAATTAATCCTATTCTGAATTGGATTAAGGATATAACTAATCCTATTCTGAATTGGATTCGGGATATAACTAATCCTATTCTAAGTAGGATTAGAGTTCTGTTTGGCAGTAAATTTTAGGGTAAAATTTACTGCCTATAAAAGGATGTTTTCTGAAACATAGCAGCATAATAAAAACAATTAGAAAACAGAAAAGTATTCTTTTAATCGAAGCTAGCAGTTCGGTTATAAAGAATCAAAAAGACACTCCTTAAGGCTTCTGATCGTGAGACTATCAAGAGTCGTGAGATCCGTTTGTGTGGATACCATAGAGGCAGGAACGAAAGGTTGTTGCTTATGACTCGACCAACGACAGAAATCAAAGAAAACGTTAGGTAAAATCTCGAAACCCTAATCAGGCAACTCTCCGAATCGATCCTGGTGGAGGCCGAATGAATTAAATTTCGCTGCATGTTTGTTTCGGTTTCCTTCACTGGTATCCGAGCCAGATTCGGAGTCCCTGATTAGAATGTATATGATATATTCAGAGGCTAGAAATCGAATTGTTGAAATTATATATATGATATATATCAATTTCGATTCAACTTATATGTGAGATATAATCTGTGATGCAAATTATTAATGGCGGTTTCTGTTCTGCATAAACGTTATGGAAGAAACAGAACAATGTCGAAAGTGTTCTAATGCGACTAAAATTATAGTCAGTATGAGATACTGGCTGGAACCCCCACAGTCGGGTCATAATTCTTTTCAAATGTGCCTCATTAATAAAACTAAAAGTTGAAATTGCATTACACTTGTTTGTATAACACGGTGGTTGTTGTTTGAGCATGGTGCATAGTTATAGCCCTAGCCCAATGTGATTGTATTTTGGTGGTTGTAAATTTTAATAAATACGACCTGCGTGTCGTGCCTTGTTCTTGAAATTCCAGTTGTACATTCTTTTCTCATCTTACTTCCCTCGAATGTAACTCGAGGTTTCTCTTAAACTATGTAATTGTAACGTAGTATAGGGTTAGAATTTAGCTAAGTATGAGTTGATGGTGATCAATACTAATGGAGCTGACAACCATGCAAAGGATGACCAAAGAGGCACTTGGAGAAGATGCTATTACCCTTAGGTTAACCCTTAGGGTTTCTCATTGGCTTGGGAAATCCATTTAGTTTGGACTATAACTATGTCACGTTTATTTTATTGCTTAAATGCATGAGATGCATGGTTTATTTTGTACGTTTATGATATGAAAATCATATGATAATTTTTTGAAAAGTAAAATTGGTGAGATCTTATTCAATAAACTAAGAAAATCCCTCAAATTAAATTAAGTCAATAATAGATGCCTACCAATGAATAGCACTCGTCAAGACTAGAATCGATTTTGTTATGTTTGCCAAAGCAAAATATCATATCTATCTTAGTAAGACGCGATGGGATAATAGTGATATCCAAAGGCTATAAATTGGGTTGACTTAACTAGATTTCCTCAATAGGATTGGGCTTCCATTCTTGAGATGAATTAGAACAAGTTTTGTTCACCCAACTATCCAAGAGTTACATGAGATGTAATTGGTAAGTGTTGCCTACCTAAATAGCCAAATCTTGGGCGATTAGCCAAAGCTAACTCTAGATAAGGTGAAATATGGATCTTGGCCCACTAGAGAAATTATGTGATAATTTTTTCGAATTAATAGTGAGGGTTGTTGATTCGATAAAAATAGTGGGAGCATCATTTAATAAATATTTAATTAAATGAATGCATTCATGATACTTATATTTTGCATATTTTTGTTGTAGATTACCATGGCATCAAACACAAATAACACACTTTCACTGCGATCTGTCCTTGAGAAGGACAAGTTGAATGGGACAAACTTCCTGGATTGGTACAGGAACCTGAGGATAGTCCTCAAGCAAGAAAGGAAGTTGTATGTCCTTGAGATTCCCTTACCTGAGGAACCACCCTCTAATGCTCCAAGGGCAGAAAGAGATGCTTATAAGAAGCATCAAGATGATGCATTGGATGTTAGTTGCCTGATGCTTGCCTCCATGAATCCTGAGCTTCAAAAGCAACATGAGGAAATGGATGCGTTCGATATGATCGGGCATCTCAAGCAACTCTATCAAGAGGAAGCTAGGCAAGAAAGGTACAATGTCTCTAAGGCATTGTTTCAGTGTAGGATGGCAGAGGTGACTCCCGTTGGTACTCATATGCTCAAGATGATTGGGTACATTGAAAACCTTGAAAGATTGGGATTTCCTTTGGGCCAAGAGTTGGCCACTGATGTGATTATGCAATCGTTGCCAGACAGCTACAGTCAGTTTGTTGTTAATTACAACATGAATGAAATTGACAAGACTCTGCCACAGTTACTTAGCATGTTGAAAACAGCTGAATCCAACATGAAAAAGGCCAAGCCCAAAGATGTCTTAATAGTTAAGAAAGCTAAGGGCAGGGCTAATGCAAAGGGCAAGAAAAAGGGTAATAAAACCAATGGCAAGTTCAAGCCCAATGATACTGCACTGAAGCCTAAAGATGGGGTTGCCAAAGAAGGGAAATGCTTCCATTGCGGTGAGACCGGACATTGGAAGAGGAATTGCAACAATTACTTGGAAGAGCTAAAGAAGAAGAAAGGAAGTGAGACTTCCACTTCAGGTATTTATGTTATAGAAGTTAATCTATCTACTTCTTCATCATGGGTATTAGATACTGGATGTGGTTCTCACATTTGTGTAAATGTGCAGGAACTCAAAAGGAGTAGATCGTTGACTAAGGGCGAGGTCGACCTGCGAGTGGGAAATGGAGCAAGGGTTGCTGCATTAGCTGTAGGAACTTATATTTTGACATTGCCCACAGGGCTTGTTTTAGAATTAGATGATTGTTATTATGTGCCTTCCATCACTAAAACATTATTTCTATTTCTTGTTTGGACAAGAAGGGTTTTTTCATTTATAATAAAGGACAACTGTTGCTCCATTTTATTTAAATGATATCTTTTATGGTAGTGCACAACTAATTAATGGTCTTTACATTCTAAATCTTGATATGCCTATTTATAACATAAATGCTAAAAGGATTAAATCTAATGATCAAAATCCAACATATCTCTGGCATTTTTGTTTAGGACACATAAATGAGAATCACATTTCCAAACTCCATAAAGATGAAATTTTGGACTCATTTGATTTTGAATCGTATGAGACATGTGAATCTTGTTTGATGGGTAAGATGACTAAAGCCCCTTTCAAAGGACATAGTGAAAGGGCAAGTGATTTATTGGGCTTAGTACATACAGATGTATGTGGACCTTTAAACACACAGGCCAGAGGTGGGTTTATGTACTTTATTACATTTACTGATGATTTCAGTAGATATGGCTATGTGTATCTTATGAGACACAAGTCAGAATCTTTTGAAAAGTTCAAAGAATTCAAGAATGAAGTACAAAACCAACTTGGCAAGAGCATTAAGGCACTTCGATCAGATCGAGGTGGTGAATACTTATACCAAGAATTTTATGACTATCTTAAAGAGTGTGGGATTGTCTCACAACTCACTCCTCCAAGTACACCACAATGGAATGGTGTATCTGAAAGGAGAAACCGAACTTTATTAGATATGGTTCGATCATTGATGAGTCATACAGATCTTCCAAAATCCTTTTGGGGACATGCATTAGAAACAGCTGCTTTTACACTGAACCGTGTTCCATCTAAATCGGTTCCAAAGACACCATATGAGATATGGACTGGTAAACGTCCCAGTATGTCTTTTATGAAGATTTGGGGTTGTGAGGCTTATGTGAGACGTCAAGTTTCCAACAAGCTTGCACCTAAATATGATAAGTGCTATTTTGTGGGATATCCTAAATTAACTAAAGGATATTATTTTTACAATCCCACTGAGCGCAAAGTGTTTGTAGCTCGAACAGGTGTCTTTCTAGAAAGAGAATTCATTTCTAGAAGAACTAGCGGGAGAAAAGTACAACTTGAAGAAATTCAAGAGCTACAAGATAGCGCACCCGATGTTGAGATGGAGCCTGAGCAAGCACCACAAGTTGTTGTGGAACCAGAACCACAAGCTGTTGTGGAGCAACCGCCTGCTCAAGAGACACAAGCCTTGCGTAGATCAGTTAGAACACATCGTGAGCCACAGAGATTTGGATTTCTAATGACTCAGAACGGTGATGTATTGCTTATGGACCAAGATGAGCCTACTACCTATCAAGTGGCTATTACAGGGCCAGACTCTGAGAAATGGCTTGAAGCCATGAGATCTGAGATGGAATCCATGTATGCCAACCAAGTTTGGACCTTGGTTGACTTACCCGAAAGGGAAAAACCTATAGGGTGTAAATGGGTTTTTAAGAAGAAAACCGACATGGAAGGAAATGTTCATACCTAAAAAGGGCGATTGGTTGCTAAAGGTTTTAAACAAATTCATGGTATTGACTATGATGAAACTTTTTCACCAGTCGCGATGATCAAATCCATTAGGATCTTGCTTGCGATAGCTGCATACCATGATTATGAAATCTGGCAAATGGACGTCAAGACCGCTTTTCTTAATGGAAAGCTACTCGAGGATGTGTACATGACACAACATGAGGGTTTTGTTGATCCAAAAAATGCTGGAAAGGTTTGTATGCTGCAACGTTCTATTTATGGACTAAAGCAAGCTTCTCGAAGTTGGAATCTTCGTTTTGATGATGCAATCAAAGAATTTGGTTTCATCAAGAACGAAGATGAACCTTGGGCCTACAAGAAGGTCATTGGGAGCACTATTGTCTTCCTGGTGTTGTATGTAGATGACATACTACTCGTTGGGAATGACATCCCTACCCTTCAGTCTGTAAAGACTTGGTTAGGGAATTGCTTTTCAATGAAGGACTTGGGCGAAGCTACCGATGTACTGGGTATAAGGATTTATAGAGATAGATCAAGGAAATTAATTAGCCTAAGTCAAAGTGCATACATAGATAAAGTGCTAAAGAGGTTTCGCATGCAGGATTCCAAGAAAGGATTCTTGCCTATGACACATGGCATTACTCTCTCAAAAGAACAGTGTCCTACAACACAAGAAGAGAGAGAACGTATGAGTAAAGTTCCATATGCATCTGCTATTGGATCCATTATGTATGCCATGTTATGCACACGTCCCGATGTCTAGTATGCCATTAGCATGACGAGTAGATATCAAGTTGATCCTGGTGAACGTCACTGGATCACTGTCAAGAATATTCTTAAGTACTTGAGAAAGACTAAGGATACATTCTTGATATATGGAGGTGAGGAAGAGCTCATTGTAACAGGTTACACTGATGCTAGCTTCCAAACTGATAAAGATGACTATAGATCGCAGTCTGGTTATGTGTTTTGCCTTAATGGTGGTGCTGTGAGCTGGAAGAGTTCAAAGCAGGAGGCCGTGGCCGATTCTACAACAGAGGCTGAGTATATAGCTGCCTCTGAAGCTGCAAAGGAGGCTGTTTGGATCAGGAAGTTCATTACTGAGCTTGAAGTTGTTCCTAGCATTACAGATCCGATTGAGCTTTATTGTGACAACAATGGAGCCATCGCACAAGCTAAGGAACCTAGATCTCACCAATGATCCAAACATATACTACGACGCTTCCATCTCATTCGAGATATCATCAAGAGAGGAGATGTGAGGATATGCAAAGTACCAACTGACGATAACATCGCCGACCCACTGACGAAGCCTTTGACGCAGCAGAGACATGATCGTCACACTAGGTCACTAGGTATTAGATACATGAGTGAATGGTCTTAGTGCAAGTGGGAGATTGTTGGATTATGCCCTTAGAACCATTCATTAGATGATTGACTTTGGCATTTTTATGTATCATGACATTTTATTTTAAGTTCATTATTATATTTGTCTTATAACTGCGTAATGTAATCTTATATGATAATGTCCTTAGAATAGTAATAACACAGTATTCTTAAAATATCCCTAGTCAAGTATTATTATGAACAAGGATAACAATGATACGATAAGACTAGTATGTGGTTGACTGATGACCATTGTCATGGATTTAGGATATCAAGTCATCACATAGGTACATGTTAGAGAACTATGTACCGGATCGACCCTCCATGAGAACGCTACATGGATTGTTATATGAGTGTCATAAGCGATTCTCATAGTGATGATGTTGTATGTGATCCTTTGACTTGAGATCATCAGAGATCCCAACATAGAGAATTGCATACTTTATTGCTGCTAGATGTCATTCGTAACAGGATGGACTATAAAGGTAGTAATTGGGTATGCCTTAATCTATGCAGAGGGATGTTGAGTGATCAAGATAGGATTTATCCCTCTTATATAACAAGAGTGATATCTTGGGCCCTTTGATAGAGTGAGACTAAGAAATGCATGGTCGTGCTCGAATAAGTCAATATGAGATATTGATTTTATTTGTTTAATTAGTCTACTCAGGAATCAAGAAACGCTGATTAGACTATACAAGTGTGACACATTCCATGACTTGTGTCTAATCAAGACATCAAAGGATAAAGGGATTAGACTACATGGTAACATCTATCACGAGTAAGGTTATGTCGAGTCATTGATATTCTCGTTACATGGGTAGCAATGATGTGTTGCTAGATACTGCTCATTGCTTGTGACAATTTTGTCATTGCCATTGTTTTGAGAACCTATTGGGTCGCACACTTAGAACGGATCAATGAGGAGCTTAATTAATCCTATTCTGAATTGGATTAAGGATATAACTAATCCTATTCTGAATTGGATTATGGATATAACTAATCCTATTCTAAGTATGATTAGAGTTTTGTTTGGCAGTAAATTTTATGGTAAAATTTACTGCCTATAAAAGGATGTTTTCTGAAACATAGCCGCATAATAACAACAATTAGAAAACAGAAAAGTATTCTTTTAATCGAAGCTAGCAGTTCGGTTATAAAGAATCAAAAAGACACTCCTTAAGGCTTCTGATCGTGAGACGTTCAAGAGTCGTGAGATCCGTTCGTGTGGATACCATAGAGGTAGGAACGAAAGGTTGTTGCTTGTGACTCGACTAACGACAGAAATCAAAGAAAACGTTAGGTAAAATCTCGAAACCCTAATCAGGCAACTCTCCGAATCGATCCTGGTGGAGGTCGAATGATTTAAATTCCGCTGCATGTTTGTTTCGGTTTCCTTCAGTATCTATGTACTCTAGAACAATATCACCTTTTTGCACATGATATCTTAAAAAATGGTGCCTTATTTCAATGTGCTTAGTTCTAGAGTGATGTATGGGATTTTTGGTAAGATTGATAGCACTAGTATTATCACATTTGATAGGAATTTGATTCTTCTCTATTCCATAGTCACTCATTTGTTGCTTAATCCACAACACTTGTGCACAACAACTTTCAAAAGCAATATATTCAGCTTCGGTTGTGGACTGAGTACACTGTTTTGTTTCTTGGAGAACCATGAAATGAGTCTATTGCCTAAGAATTGACAAGTCCCAGATGTACTTTTCCTATCAACTTTGCAACCACTAAAATCTGCATCGGAATAAGCATGAAGAGCAAAGGTAGAATCTTTAGGATTCCTTAGTCCTAAGGAAGATGTGTCTTTAAGGTATCTAAGGATTCTTTTTACAACTTGTAAGTGTGATTCTCTAAGAGGTGATTGAAACCTAGAACACAAGCATACATTAAACATTATATCGGGTCTACTAGCAATGAGATATAACAATGAACCAATTATAGACCTATATAGTTTAGTGTCTACACATTTTCCTCCTTCATCCTTATCAAGCTTGATATTTGTGCTCATTGGGGTGGATTGTGGTTTGGACTCATCCATCCTAAATCTTTGGAGCAAATCTTTACTGTACTTAGCTTGATTTATAAAAATACCATCTTTACATTATTTAACTTGAAGTCCTAGGAAGAAGGTTAGCTCTCCTATCATGCTCATTTCAAATTCACCTTGCATTAATTTAGAGAAATCTTTACATAATGACTCATTTGTGGATCCAAAGATGATATCATCTAGATAGATTTGAACCACTAATAGGTCACTACCCTTAGATTGGGTAAACAAGGTTGTATCTACTTTGCCTCTTGCAAAACCTTTTTCAATCAAAAAATTTGATAGTCTTTCATACCAAGCTTTAGGAGCTTGCTTTAACCTATACAAAGCTTTTGAAAGTTTGAAAACATGATTGGGAAACTCTGGATTTTCAAAACCAGGAGGTTGCTCAACATAAACCTCTTCATTTATGTAACCATTTAAGAAAGCACTTTTAACATCCATTTGATATAGTTTAAAATCTTTGTAACATGCAAAGGCAAGTAGCATCCTAATAGTTTCTACTCTAGCTATCGGAGCATAGATTTCATGATAGTCTGATCCTTTTTCTTGCCTATATCCTTGTGTTACTAACCTAGCCTTGTTTCTAATTATTACACTATTCTCATCCATTTTATTCTTGAATACCCATTTCGTTCTAATAATTTGATGATCCTTAGGTCTTTCCATTAGAGTCCAAACTTTACTTCTGTCAAATTGATTTCATTCCTCTTGCGTAGCCATAATCCAATTTTCATCTTTTAAAGCCTTATGCACATTCTTTGGTTCAAATTGTGATACAAATGTTGGATTATGCCCTTAGAACCATTCATTAGATGATTGACTTTGGCATTTTTATGTATCATGACATTTTATTATAGCTCATTATTATATTTGTCTTATAACTGCGTAATGTAATCTTATATGATAATGTCCTTAGAAATAACACACTATTCTTAAAATATCCCTAGTCAAGTATTATTGTGAACAAGGATAACAATGATACGATAAGACTAGTATGTGGTTGATTGATGACCATTGTCATGGATATAGGATATCGAGTCATCACATAGGTACATGTTAGAGAACTATATACTGGATCGACCCTCCATGGGAATGCTACATGGATTGTTATATGAGTGTCATAAGCGATTCTCATAGTGATGATGGTGTATGTGATCCTTTGACTTGAGTTCATCAGAGATCCCAACATAGAGAATTGCATACTTTAATGCTGCTAGATGTCATTCGTAATAGGATGGACTATAAAGGTAATAATTGGGTATGCCTTGATCTATGTAGAGGGATGTTGAGTTATCAAGATAGGATTTATCCCTCTTATATAACAAGAGTGATGTCTTGGGCCCTTTGATAGAGTGAGACTAAGAAATGCATGGCCGTGCTCGAATAAGTCAATATGAGATATTGATTTTATTTGTTTAATTAGTCTACTCAAGAATCAAGAAACGCTGATTAGACTATACAAGTGTGACACATTCCATGACTTGTGTCTAATCAAGACATCAAAAGATAAAGGGATTAGACTACACGGTAACATCTATCACGAGTAAGGTTATGTCGAGTAATTAACATTCTCATTACATGGGTAGCAATGATGTGTTGCTAGATACCGCTCATTGCCTATGACAATTTTGTCATTGCCATTGTTTTGAGAACTTATTGGGTCGCACACTTAGAACAGATCAATGAGGAGCTTAATTAATCCTATTCTGAATTGGATTAAGGATATATCTAATCCTATTCTGAATTGGATTAAGGATATAGTTAATCCTATTCTAAGTAGGATTAGAGTTCTGTTTGATAACAAATTTTAGGGTAAAATTTACTGCCTATAAAAGGATGTTTTGTGTTTTCTAAAAGAGAGCCGCACAAAAAAAAACAGAAAAAAAGGTATTCTTTTAATCGAAGCTAGTAATTCGATTATAAGGAATCAAAAACGCTCTTTAAGGCTTCTGATCGTGAGACGTTCAAGAGTCGTGAGATCCGTTCGTGTGGATACCATAGAGGCAGGAACGAAAAGTTGTTGCTTGTGACTCGACCAACGACAGAAATCAGAGAAAACGTTAGGTAAAATCTCGAAACCCTAATCAGGCAACTCTCCTAATCGATCCTGGTGGAGGCCGAATGATTTAAATTCCGCTGCATGTTTGTTTCGGTTTCCTTTCACTGGCATCAGAGCCAGATTCGGAGTCCCTGATTTGTTTTGATAAGAGCATGATCTCTAGTTACTTTCTGTTTATGATTACATGCAATCGGTTTAATGAGATTAATACGGATTAGAATGTATACGATATATTCAGAGGCTAGAGATCGAATTGTTGAAATTATATATATGATATATATATATCAATTTCGATTCAACTTATATGTGAGATATAATATGTGATGCGAATTATTAATGGCGATTTTTGTTCTGCATAAACGTTATGGAAGAAACAGAATAATGTCGAAAGTGTATAAAGATCCTGATAAGATTGAAACACTTTTAGATAAGAGTTCTGATGCGACTAAAATTATAATCAGTATGAGATACTGGTTGAAACATCCGGATAAGATTAGGACACATCCGGATAAGATTAGGACACTTCCGGATAAGGGGCATTGGCAATATCAATACTGTTGACCTTTTTTTCCTTTTTTTTTCGGGGGCTCCACCCCCAAACCCCCGCAAGGGGCGCTGCCCCTTGACTCCGCTCGCTGACCGGCCAGCGGGACTGCCGCCCAGGGGCTGCCTCCCCTGGGAACCCCGCAGTCGGGTCATAATTCTTTTCAAATGTGCCTCATTAATAAAACTAAAAGTTAAAATTGCATTACACTTTTTGTATAACACGGTGGTTGTTGTTTGAGCATGGTGCATAGTTATAGCTCTAGCCCAATATGATTGTATTTTCATGGTTGTAAATTTTAATAAATACGACCTGTGTGTCGTGCCTTGTTCTTGAAAATCTAGTTGTACATTCTTTTCTCATCTTACTCCCCTCGAATGTAACTCGAGGTTTCTCTAAAACTATGTAATTGGAGCTGACAACCATGCAAAGGATGACCAAAAAGGCACTTGGAGAAGATGCTATTACCCTTAGGTTAACCCTTAGGGTTTCTCATTGGCTTGGGAAATCCATTTAGTTTGGGCTATAACTATGTCACGTTTATTTTATTGCTTAATTGCATGAGATGCATGGTTTATTTTATACGTTTATGATATGAAAATCATATGATAATTTTAGAAAAATAAAATTTGTGAGATCTTATTCAATAAACTAACAAAATCCCTCAAATTAAATTAAGTCAATAATAGATGCCTACCAATGAATAGCACTCGTCAAGGCTAGAATCGATTTTGTTATGTTTGCCAAAGCAAAATATCATATCTATCTTAGTAAGACGCGATGGGATAATAGTGATATCCAAAGGCTATAAATTGGGTTGACTTAACTAGATTTCCTTAATAGGATTGGGAATTTAGAGGCATAAAGTTGGGCTTCCATTCATGAGATGAATTAAAACAAGTGTTGTTCACCCAACTATCCAAGAGTTACATGAGATGTAATTGGTAAGTGTTGCCTACCCAAATAGCCAAATCTTGGGCGATTAGCCAAAGCTAACTCTAGATAAGGTGAAATATGGATCTTGGCCCACTAGAGAAATTATGTGATAATTTTTTCGAATTAATAGTGAGGGTTGTTGATTCGATAAAAATAGTGGGAGCATCATTTAATAAATATTTAATTAAATGAATGCATTCATGATACTTATATTTTGCATATTTTTGTTGTAGATTACCATGGCATCAAACACAAATAACACACTTTCACTGCGATCTGTCCTTGAGAAGGACAAGTTGAATGGGACAAACTTCCTGGATTGGTATAGGAACCTGAGGATAGTCCTCAAGCAAGAAAAGAAGTTGTATGTCCTTGAGATTCCCTTACCTGAGGAACCACCCTCTAATGCTCCAAGAGCAGAAAGAGATGCTTATAAGAAGCATCAAGATGATGCATTGGATGTTAGTTGCCTTATGCTTACCTCCATGAATCCTGAGCTTCAAAAGCAACATGAGGAAATGGATGCGTTCGATATGATCGAGCATCTCAAGCAACTCTATCAAGAGGAAGCTAGGCAAGAAAGGTACAATGTCTCTAAGGCATTGTTTCAGTGTAGGATGGCAGAGGGGACTCCCGTTGGTACTCATGTGCTCAAGATGATTAGGTACATTGAAAACCTTGGATTTCCTTTGGGCCAAGAGTTGGCCACTGATGTGATTATGCAATCGTTGCCAGACAGCTACAGTCAGTTTGTTGTTAATTACAACATGAATGAAATTGACAAGACTCTGCCACAGTTACTTAGCATGTTGAAAACAGCTGAATCCAACATGAAAAAGGCCAAGCCCAAAGATGTCTTAATAGTTAAGAAAGCTAAGGGTAGGGCTAATGCAAAGGGCAAGAAAAAAAGGTAATAAAGCCAATGGCAAGTTCAAGCCCAATGATACTACACTGAAGCCAAAAGGTGGGGTTGCCAAAAAAGGGAAATGCTTCCATTGCGGTGAGACTGGACATTGGAAAAGGAACTGCAACAAATACCTGGAAGAGCCAAAGAAGAAGAGATGAAGTGAGAATTCCACTTCAGGTATTTATGTTATAGAAGTTAATCTATCTACTTCTTCATCATGGGTATTAGATACTGGATGTGGTTTTCACATTTGTGTAAATGTGCAGGAACTCAAAAGGAGTAGATCGTTGACTAAGGGCGAGGTCTACCTACGAGTGGGAAATGGAGCAAGGGTTGCTGCATTAGCTGTAGGAACTTATATTTTGACATTGCCCACAGGGCTTGTTTTAGAATTAGATGATTGTTATTATGTGCCTTCCATCACTAAAAACATTATTTCTATTTCTTGTTTGGACAAGAAGGGTTTTTCATTTATAATAAAGGACAACTGTTGCTCCATTTATTTAAATGATATCTTTTATGGTAGTGCACAACTAATTAATGGTCTTTACATTCTAAATCTTGATATGCCTATTTATAACATAAATGCTAAAAGGATTAAATCTAATGATCAAAATCCAACATATCTCTGGCATTGTCGCTTGGGACACATAAATGAGAATCGCATTTCCAAACTCCATAAAGATGGAATCACAGTGAAAGGGCAAGTGATTTATTGGGCTTAGTACATACAGATGTATGTGGACCTTTAAACACACAGGCCCGAGGTGGGTTTATGTACTTTATTACATTTACTGATGATTTCAGTATATATGGCTATGTGTATCTTATGAGACACAAGTCAGAATCTTTTGAAAAGTTCAAAGAATTCAAGAATGAAGTACAAAACCAACTTGGCAAGAGCATTAAGGCACTTCAATCAGATCGAGGTGGTGAATACTTAAGCCAAGAATTTTATGACTATCTTAAAGAGTGTGGGATTGTCTCACAACTCACTCCTCCAGGTACACCACAATGGAATGGTGTATCTGAAAGGAGAAACCGAACTTTATTAGATATGGTTCGATCAATGATGAGTCATACAGATCTTCCAGAATCCTTTTGGGGACATGCATTAGAAACAGCTGCTTTTACACTTAACTGTGTTCCATCTAAATCGGTTCCAAAGATACCATATGAGATATGGACTGGTAAACGTCCCAGTATGTCTTTTATGAAGATTTGGGGTTGTGAGGCTTATGTGAGACGTCAAGTCTCTAACAAACTTGCACCTAAATCTGATAAGTGCTATTTTGTGGGATATCCTAAACTAACTAAAGGATATTATTTTTACAATCCCGCTGAGCGCAAAGTGTTTGTAGCTCGAACAGGTGTCTTTCTAGAAAGAAAATTCATTTCTAGAAGAACTAGTGGGAGAAAAGTAAAACTTGAAGAAATTCAAGAGCTACAAGATAGCGCACCCGATGTTGAGATGGAGCCTGAGCAAGCACCATAAGTTGTTGTGGAACCAGAACCACAAGCTGTTGTGGAGCAACTGCCTGCTCAAGAGACACAAGCCTTCCGTAGATTAGTTAGAACACACCGTGAGCCACAAAGATATGGATTTATAATGACTCAGAACGGTGATGTATTGCTCATGGACCAAGATGAGCCTACTACCTATCAAGAGGCTATTACAGGGCCAGACTCTGAGAAATGGCTTGAAGCCATGAGATCTGAGAGGAAATCCATGTATGCCAACCAAGTTTGGACCTTGGTTGACTTACCTGAAAGGGTAAAACCTATATGGTGTAAATGGGTTTTTAAGAAGAAAACCGACATGGAAGGAAATGTTCATACCTATAAAGGGCGATTGGTTGCTAAAGGTTTTAAACAAATTCATGGTATTGACTATGATGAAACTTTTTCACCAGTCGCGATGATCAAATCCATTAGGATCTTGCTTGCGATGGTTGCATACCATGATTATGAAATCTGGCAAATGGATGTCAAGACCGCTTTTCTTAATGGAAAGCTACTCGAGGATGTGTACATGACACAACCGGAGGGTTTTGTTGATCCAAAAAATGCTGGAAAGGTTTGTAAGCTGCAACATTCTATTTATGGACTAAAGCAAGCTTCTCGAAGTTGGAATTTTCGTTTTGATGATGCAATCAAAGAGTTTGGTTTCATCAAGAACGAAGATGAACCTTGTGTCTACAAGAAGGTCAGTGGGAGCACTATTGTCTTCCTGGTGTTGTATGTAGATGACATACTACTCATTGGGAATGACATCCCTACCCTTCAGTCTGTAAAGACTTGATTAGGGAATTGCTTTTCAATGAGGGACTTGGGCGAAGCTACTTATGTACTGGGTATAAGGATCTATAGAGATAGATCAAGGAAATTAATTGACCTAAGTCAAAGTGCATACATAGATAAAGTGCTAAAGAGGTTTAGCATGCAGGATTCCAAGAAAGGATTCTTGCCTATGACACATGGCATTACTCTCTCAAAAGAACAGTGTCCTACAACACAGGAAGAGAAAGAACATATGAGTAAAGTTCCATATGCATATGCTATTGGATCCATTATGTATGCCATGTTATGCACACGTCCCGATGTCTCGTATGCCTTGAGCATGAATAGTAGATATCAAGTTGATCCTGGTGAACGTCACTGGATCACTGTCAAGAATATTCTTAAGTACTTGAGAAAGACTAAGGATACATTCTTGATATATGGAGGTGAGGAAGAGCTCATTGTAACAGGTTAAACTAATGCTAGCTTCCAAACTGATAAAGATGACTATAGATCGCAGTCTGGTGATGTGTTTTGCCTTAATGGTGGTGCTGTGAACTGGAAGAGTTCAAAGCAGGCGACAGTGGCCGATTCTACAACAGAGGCTGAGTATATAGCTGCCTCTGAAGCTACTAAGGAGGCTGTTTGGATTAGGAAGTTCATTACTGAGCTTGAAGTTGTTCCTAGCATTATAGATCCGATTGAGCTCTATTGTGACAACAATGGAGCCATCGCACAAGCTAAGGAACCTAGATCTCACCAACGATCCAAACATATACTACGGCGCTTCCATCTTATTCGAGATATCATCGAGAGAGGAGATGTGAGGATATGCAAAGTACCAACTGACGATAACATCGCCGACCCACTGACGAAGCCTTTGACGCAGCAGAGACATGATCGTCACACTAGGTCACTAGGTATTAGATACATGAGTGAATGGTCTTAGTGCAAGTGGGAGATTGTTGGATTATGCCCTTAGAACCATTCATTAGATGATTGACTTTGGCATTTTTATGTATCATGACATTTTATTATAACTCATTATTATATTTGTCTTATAACTGCGTAATGTGATCTTATATGATAATGTCCTTAGAATAGTAATATCACACTATTCTTAAAATATCCCTAGTCAAGTATTATTGTGAACAAGGATAACAATGATACGATAAGACTAGTATGTGGTTGACTGATGACCATTGTCATGGATATAGGATATCGAGTCATCACATAGGTACATGTTAGAGAACTATGTACTGGGTCGACCCTCCATGAGAACGCTACATGGATTGTTATATGAGTGTCATAAGCGATTCTCATAGTGATGATGGTGTATGTGATCCTTTGACTTGAGATCATCAGAGATCCCAACATAGAGAATTGCATACTTTAATGCTGCTAGATGTCATTCGTAACAGGATGGACTATAAAGGTAGTAATTAGGTATGCCTTGATCTATGTAGAGGGATGTTGAGTGATCAAGATAGGATTTATCCCTCTTATATAACAAGAGTGATGTTTTGGGCCCTTCGATAGAGTGAGACTAAGAAATGCATGGCCGTGCTCGAATAAGTCAATATGAGATATTGATTTTATTTGTTTAATTAGTCTACTCAGGAATCAAGAAACGCTGATTAGACTATACAAGTGTGACACATTCCATGACTTGTGTCTAATCAAGACATCAAAAGATAAAGGGATTAGACTACACGGTAACATCTATCACGAGTAAGGTTATGTCGAGTCATTGACATTCTCGTTACATGGGTTGCAATGATGTGTTGCTAGATACCGCTCATTGCCTATGACAATTTTGTCATTGCCATTGTTTTGAGAACCTATTGGGTCGCACACTTAGAATGGATCAATGAGGAGCTTAATTAATACTATTCTGAATTGGATTAAGGATATATCTAATCCTATTCTGAATTTGATTAAGGATATAGTTAATCCTATTCTAAGTAGGATTAGAGTTCTATTTGACAGTAAATTTTAGGGTAAAATTTACTGCCTATAAAAGGATGTTTTGTGTTTTCTAAAAGAGAGTCGCACAAAAAAAAACAGAAAAAAAGGTATTCTTTTAATCGAAGCTAGCAATTCAATTATAAGGAATCAAAAACGCTCTTTAAGGCTTCTGATCGTGAGACATTCAAGAGTCGTGAGATCCGTTCGTATGGATACCATAGAGGCAGGAACGAAAAGTTGTTGCTTGTGACTCGATCAACGACAGAAATCAGAGAAAACGTTAGGTAAAATCTCGAAACCCTAATCAGGCAACTCTCCGAATCGATCCCGGTGGAGCCTGAATGATTTAAATTTCGCTGCGTGTTTGTTTCGGTTTCCTTTCAACAAAAGCTACATGTTGACATATATTTCTATATGATGATCTAGTTCTAACACCAATATTTGGATCTCCAACAATGTCATTATTCTTCACATAACTAAGTTCTCTAGGACAACTTGATTCTTTCTCAATTATTTCTTGATCTAATGACTCCTCATTCTTATTTATATCTGGATCTTCTAATTGTTCCCTAACACCTTTATCTTGAGATGGATTAATTATTTATTCATCAAATATTTCCACTTCATCATCAAGATTGGTTTTACTAGAGGAACTTGACTCATCAAAAATCACATGAATTGATTTTTCTACAACAAGTGTTCATTTGTTGAAAACTCTATATGCCTTAGAATTTAAAGAATAACCAAAAAAAATACCTTCATCACTTTTTCATCAAATTTTCCTAAATTCTCTTTTCCATTTTTCAAAACAAAGCATTTGCAACCAAACGAATGAAAATAGCTAATGTTAGGCATTTTTCCTTTATAAAGCTCATAAGGGGTTTTCTTTAAAATAGCCCTAACCATAGCTCTATTTATAACATAACATGCAATATTAATAGCTTTAGACCAAAAATATTTTGGTAAATTGTTTTCATAAAGCATGGTTCCAGCCATTTCTTCTAAGGTTCTATTCCTCCTTTCAACTACCACATTTTGTTGAGGAGTTCTAGGAGCTGAAAAATTATTGCTAATTCCATTTTCATTACAATAAATGTGAAAACTAGGATTTTCAAATTCTTTTCCATGATCACGCCTAATGCTAGTAATAGAATAGCCTTTTTTATTTTGAACAAGTTTTGGAAAAGTAATGAATTTGTCTAAGGCTTCATTTTTAACACCTAAGAAGAACATCCAAGTGAACCTAGTATAATCATCAACTATGACAAAACCATAGTGTTTTCCTCCTAAAGTAGTGGTTCTAGTTGGTCCAAAAAGATCTAAGTGGAGGAGTTGGAGTGACCTATAGGTTGTAACACACTTCTTAGATTTAAATGATACTCTCTTGTGTTTTCCTCTTACACAAGCCTTACACACTTTTATCATTTTCAAATTGAAGTTTAGGCAATCCTACAACTAAGTCTCTTTTAGCTAGTTTAGATAAAACATCCATGCTAGCATGACCTAGTCTCCTATTCCATAACCAAGGTTCATCTTCTTTTGTGGCCATAAAACATACAATTTTGTTATTTAGCTCATCTAAGTGTACAATGTAATTATTTCCTTGTCTATGTCCTATGAAAAGGATTTGATTAGTTTTAGCATTAACAACATGACAACACAAAGCATGAAACACAACTTTAAAACCTTTATCACACAATTGACTAATACTAAGCAAGTTATGCTTTAATCCTTTAACATGCAAGACATTTTCAATAGTTAAGGAGGAGTTACAAATGGAGCCAATCGCTTCAATTTGTCCTTTGGAGTTGTCTCTAGATGTGACTTCTCCACCACTTTTAGGTTTTAAGATTTTGAATTGGCTCTTATTACCGGTCATGTGTCTTATGCACTACTATCAAGGTACCAATGTTCCTTAGACATAGCCTTGTAGCAATGCTTTTCCTCCTACACATAAATACGTCAAACTTTTATCTTAGGTACCCAAATTTTCTTGGGTCCTTAAGAGTTAGTACTCATAATTTTTTATCCTTTAGGGATCCATTTCAATCTCAATAACTCATCAGTTGAATTCAAAACATGCTTAGGCACCCAAATCTTCATAGTTATTTTTCCTCTAAGGGTGGTCTTCTTAGATGTGCATGCTTGTGAGGAGTGTCCTAATTTATTACATGAAGTGCACAACATAAATTTTTCATCCATAGCAAGAAAATTTTTGAAGTGAGTTTCTTTTTTTGATGCATTATAACCTACTCTTTCTTTATCAAAGAATGCTCTTTGGGCTCTAGCATATGATCAAGTTTTTGTTGACCCATATAAAAACTAGAAAATGAGTTTTGCAAATTAATGTTCTTTCATTAAACTCTTTTATTTCTAGATTTGCATTTTCTAATTTCTTTTCACATTCTAACTTGACATTCATGAGCACCTTATTTTCCTTTTTCAATTTTGAAATCATTTTCTTATATTTTATATTCATGTATTCAAACTCATTTTCTAAATTGTTAAATGCCTCTTGCAACTCATCAAATGTATATTCATTAGTATTAAATGAGTTGGATTTTACCTTTTCATCTTCAATGGCTATGAAGCAAAGGTTAGCTACTTCCTTTTCAACATTTTCTTCATCGGAGCAGTCACTATCACTCAATGTAGCCATCATTGCCTTCTTCTTTGGTTTCTTCTCACCTTGTTTTCTATAAAAAGGACAATCAAATTTAATATGACCAGGTTTTTTACATTCATAACAAATAATTAGATCATTTTCTTTTCTACGTGTTTCTCCTTTGCTAAAGTCTCTTCTAGGAGGTTTCATAGAGCTTCCAGTAGCTCTCATCCTCATGAATTTTTTGTACCTCTTTGCAAACATAGCCATCTCAAAATCCTCATTATCACCACTATCATCATGATCATTCTTGGATTCCTCATTTTATGGTGGATTTCAAGGCGACTCCAACTTTCTTAGGAGGTTCTTGATTTCTTTTGAGTTTCATCTCATAAGTGAGTAGAGATCCCATAAGTTCATCTAAGGAAAGAGTGTGGGGATCTTTTGATTCCTCAATATCTGTAACTTTAGCTTCCCTTGTTTTAGGTAAGTTATTAAGAATCTTCTTCACCATTTCAACATTGGAGTATATCTTTCCTAAGGACTTGAGACCATTTCTAATATTAGTAAATCTAGTAAACATGTCACTAATGGTTTCATCACTCTTCATTTTGAATAGCTCATAATCTTGAGTAAGCATACCTACTTTAGTCTCCTTAACTTGTGTAGTTCCCCTATGAGTAATTGCCAACTTATCCCAAATTTCTTTTGCATTTTCACATTGTGAGACTCTATTATACTCATTAGGTCTTAGTGCACAAAAGAAAGTGTGCATTGCCATAGCATTTAATTGTGCCATTCTAAAATCATTTGTGTCCCATTCATCCTCTTTCTTTGGCACTTCTTCCCCATCAACTTTCTTAATTGGTACTATAGGACCTTTGACAATAATTCTCCACACTTCATAGTCATTGGCTTGAATGAATAACATCATCCTAGTCTTCCAATATGCATAATTTTCACTATTGAAGAGTGGTGGCCTAACTATAGAGTGCCCTCTCCTACTAAGGGTGTAGCTACACTACTTTGAGCCATCTAGATCGTTTATACTCGATGGAAGAGGACCTTTGACAATAATTCTCCACACTTCATAGTCATTGGCTTGAATGAATAACATCATCCTAGTCTTCCAACATGCATAATTTTCACCATTGAAGAGTGGTGACCTAACTATAGAGTGTCCCTCTTCTACTAAGGGTGTAGCTACACTACTTTGAGCCATCTAGATTGTTTATACCTAATGAAAATTACACCAAATCAATCTCGAGCTCAAGCTCTGATACTAATTGTTGGCTCTATCGATAGAGGGGTGAATTGGTTTAGCTACTAAATTAGAGATTTTAAGAACTTAGCTAACAAAATAAAACAATCTATGCAATAATATAACAAATGCAGTAAATAAAGATAAGGGAGAAGAAGCAAACATGATATTTATAAAGGTTTGGCTAATCTTTTGCCTACACCCTCTCTCTCTGATCCTCTTGTCAAGGGATTGATTTCACTCTTCTTTGTGAATCAATACAAGCCACTTTAAGGTGTGGAGAGACCTCTTACACTTCCTTTTGTAGGCTTAGGAATAACCTTCTTAGCTTATCCCATTGTAAAGCTCCCCATACTCTTATAAGATAACCTTACAAGGCTTACACTCCCCTTTGAATCATAGATATTAATAGGAGTGGGTTGTGTACAAGGTGAAATTACACAAATGAAGTACAAAGAATGGTTTTTTCAGCTTTGAATTCTTTATTGAGGCTTAAGAAGTTGCTGAGTGCCCTGTATTTATAGTACACAAAGAGCTGAGAACGGTTGTTGAAGCATTTAATGCAATTCTTCCTATTGGAACCCTAAAAAACTAGCTGTTGGGCACTGTTCTCGTTATAGGGGATCGATCCTTAGCCATAAGGGATCAATCCCAGAGCTCCAGAATCACTTTGAACACATTTTACCAAATGGGGATCGATCCCTTCCTTGGGGGGGTCGATCCCTTCCTTGTTTCTGGCCCTTAGAAGCTCTCTGCCAATTGGGGATCAATCCCTCATCATAGGGGATCAATCCCTCATGTCTTTCTTGCACTTTTGTGAGTTGTTTTGGGATAGAAATGATGTGTTTTGTGATTT
This sequence comes from Heritiera fomes, assembly GCA_032173925.1. Lineage (NCBI taxonomy): Eukaryota > Viridiplantae > Streptophyta > Magnoliopsida > Malvales > Malvaceae > Heritiera > Heritiera fomes. Next base: position 7,435,944 of record JAPDPM010000012.1, on the reverse strand, counting down.
CAATTCAATTCAAAACATTCTTTCAATTTTAGAAGAATATTTATTGACTTTCTCAATTGAAAACTTAGTCCAAAACCTTGTTATGTGATTTTCTATCATTGTGTTCATCTTAAGCAAATTTAGAATATAGAGTAAGACATTTAGCATTAGTTAAGTTTTTGTCACTCCAAAATACTGGTCAATTTAAAGCTAACAGGAATGCTGATGACGATGGGTTTTAGGTGAATAAGAGATGTTCAAAGAATGTATTAGGTGAGTAGGAAGACTTTACAATGTTAGAATTAAGGAAAGAAGAATAAATGAAAAAAATCAACCTAATCTTGAGAAAGCTATTCAACCATGTTAAGGCAATAAAGATGGTGGTGTGATTGTGATATAAGATGATATTAAAATGGCTATAGAAATTTAATAATGAATATTTGATCAAGGTTAAAGAGTGAAAGAATTGATGCAATTTTTAATAAGTGAAAAATGAAATTGAACATAAGAAATAAGTAGATAATATATATGAAAATAAAATTGAAAGGGAATAAGAAATGGGTATGAAGAAGTGTTCGTTAGGCTTGAAAATGGGTTTAAGATGTGAACTTTCATGGTTTGAAGATTTAAGGATGAAATATAAATGTTAATGAAAATTAATTAAGAACATAAACTTTGAAGAGACTCATTAAATATAATTGCATTATGGTAATTGGTAGGAAAATTAAATAAGTTAAATTAATTGTTGAAAATCAATGAAATGGAATATAGGAATTATAAAGGAAAATTTTTAAAATTATTATATAGAATTTTGACTATAATTTGGAGAAAAGAATATTCATAAAAGTTAATAAGATTAGTAGTAAAATTGGACTTAGAAAAGATTTGGTAATTAAAGAGTATCCATCTTGTAGCATTTGGCAAAGATATTCATGCTAATTTTATAAATTAAGGGTTAAAAGAAAATAAATAGAAACATTAAAGAAATTAAATGTGGAAAAGAAAATTATTTAATTGTAACTATATTGTGTTAGTTAATAGGAAAATAAAATAAATTAATTATGGGAATTAATGTGACATCCTCGTCACTCCCAAATACCAACTAAATTTTTCTTCTTTCCCATAGTTTTGGTTAGGCTGTTCAACGGTGCATCCTTCTTCTTTAATATAGCTAACACTATATTGTTTACATAATGATATATTTCTCATACACATACAGGATCGTCTTACACATAAGTCTAAAACTTTAATATAAATTACGTACTAATCTCTTTAACAATTTACATCCCCAATGTGTCTAATATACATCACTGTACTATAGTCTGAATTACATAATCAAAATGTATCTACCTTCAAGGGATTGGAAGTTAGCCTCGAAGGAATATCGTATAGTCCAAATATATGCTCCTCTACCAAGAGCAGACTTCACTGCAAATAATCTGGATGAAAATATAATAAAGGAATGAGTTTACGCTCAGTAAGAAATATACATAAAAGAGCGTACTATGCCACTATATGCAGTTTTCCTGCTTGGCTCTATAATGTCATGTAATATTCTTGTAAAAACATATAACATATAAGTTCATCAAATACCATATAACACATGATAAAATCACATGAAGTCACTTGCACGTATTCAAATAACTCAAATACTTTCACATATATATGTCAAATAACTTGAAATTACATATACAAATAGTCTTCAAATAGGGGGAGACCGTCAACATCCAATAGAATCATGCACCAAATAAAGTGGCGTACCCACGTATGGGCCAGGGATCCTCCCTTAAGCCAAACACATATAAAGGACTAATGGCCATTGTCAATATTCCACGGTGTGCACTAGTCAGGTGACACCCGTGGTACTGAGGGCTTGACTAGAGTCCCCCAGCCAAATACAAATAATCAAGTAATATGCATGATCACCAATGGAGTCGTTAATCTCAAAATATTGAGTAGTAAAACTCATTCTTGTAAAACCATGGATATTCATAACCCTTCTTATATACTTTAATGATAATCCAAATACATTTATATAAATAAATTAAAAATTATTATTTTTCAAAGGGGGCAGTTGACTGCTCTTTTAGGGCAGTCGACTGCTCTTTTAGGGCAGTCGACTGCTATAGTATAAAAATATTCAATAAATTTTATTTTCTTTTTGCATTTAAAATATTTAATTTTCGGATGCAAGTAGGGCAGTTGACTGCTAAAATGGGGCAGTCGACTGGCCCGCAAACAAAATGTTTCTCGGAAAAATGCAGTCGACTGGCTCTGTAGCGGTCGACTGGTTTGCAAACAGAAGGATTCTGGAAAAATGGCAGTCGACTGCTATATAGGGCAGTCGGCTGCTCTAAGTCGGTTTCGAAAAAATTTACGTCACGACTGTCTCTGAGCAGTCGGCTGCTATTTAGGGCATTCGGTTGCCCCGAGCCAAATTGTAACTGGGCGAAAACCGCGAATTTTACATTTCCTGCACTTACACCAACTTTTGTTTCATCCCAAAACATTTAAAACATGCGGACATAGTCACCCTACGTCCATTACATATATTCCTTACCTCAAATAGCCAAATAAAACGAAATCCCTTGGTTGCACCGATTCTTTCCTTCACTTCTTCAAAACTACATAATTCATATAAATTGAAACCTTTAACTTTCTTTCATTTCAACACCATAAGGATACTATACCAACATCACATGACTCCAAATTATGGACGAAATCAAATGAATCAATTTCTTTTCTTACCTTTGTCAATAGCCAAATTTACAGGATTTCTGATCTCCTCAAATACTTTGTTTCAGCCTTCCATATTATAGGTATGAGCAGAGCTAGTGATAAAGAACTTTTTTCGTTTAAGGAGTTTGTTGATTCGTTGGAGGAATAAGGCAGTTCTACAAGGTGAATATGGAAGAAAACCTTAGAGAATTTTCAGAGGAAGAGCTATGGCTGCCGGCCCTCTTTGCTGGAAAAGTTGGCATTAAATGCCATAAATGTGTATTTATCCCTTCATGCCAGCCATAACTCCTTAGCCCTTTGACAATTTGATCACCAATTAATTTTTCTTCTTCTTTCCTTCTTCATGTCAGCCACACATATCATTTAATTATGAAAATATGATACTTATTCTTCTTTTATCATTCTCTAGTATTTTCCTATGTCAACATTAAATTCATTGACTATTTGACTATCCATTTCATTACTTCTTCTAGGTTCCTTACATCATTTGTACATTAATTCTCATATTCATTTAAATCATTTCTGCTTATAGTACTTTACAAATAAGAGGACTTTACATGAAATTGGGGATTTCACAATTAATAAGGCAAAAGATAAGAAATTGAGGGAGAATTTATTAAAAGTCATGGCATGGAATTAAATTTGGAAAAGAATATAAAATTTAATGGTGGATATATGATAGCATTTAATAAGAAACAAAATAAAACAATTATGGAAATTAATAAAATAGAAATAAATTTGATATAAGTAAATGGTGGAATCAATATAAATAATGAATAAAGATTAAATTGTAAAATAGGAATAGGGAAAAAATAATATAGTACAAAAAAAAATTGACTATAGCAAATGATTAAGGATAATAGAATTTTAATAAAATTAAAATTAGGAAATAAGTCAAATTTAATTATAGTTAAATTTTGATATTTAATAGGAAATTAAATGAATGAATTATTGAGAAAGAGAAAATGAAAGATAAGAATTTATAGAATAATTATTATGGCTACATATATTGGATTTTCAATATAAATAGGAATTATTGTTGACATGGAATTTAGAGAAAGAATGTAATTTAACTGAAATTCTATTATGCTATTTGGTAGTAAATAAAATAAATTAATTGTTGAGAATAATAAAATAGAAAATAGAAATTGATAGAATATTTACTAGAATTATAATATGGAATTTTTAATATAATTTGAAAATTTTTGTGCAGTGTTAAAATGGGGAAATAAAGTGATGTAAAAGGCTAGTGGATTCTTATATTACGCAAAATAGAGGTAAGGAACATGTATAAGAGTTACTTAGGAAATATTTTACTTGCCTTCGAAAATTATCGGAAAATCTAACCATAACCGTTTTCCATCCAATTCTTTTAAACAAGAAAATATAATTATTTTCATAAAAACAAGCTTAAATATAGTTTTAAATTGCCTAAAATATATTACTAAAATCATCATTATGTTATATGAAAGAAATTGCATGAATTGTATTGTATTAAATGATTTACATGAATTGCATTACAGGAAATGTTTTACATGAATTGATTTACATGAAATAATTTACATGCATTGATTTACATGAATTGCATTACAAGAAATGTTTTACATGAATTGATTTACATGAAATAATTTGCATGTATTGATTTACAAGAGATGAGTTATATGAAATGATTTACATGAGATTATTTATAAAAAACGTTTAAATTTCATAACATAAAATTTTATTACTATTTTACATGATTTTCTGACTGACTGAAGATAATTGCTATTTGCAAATGATTTCCACTGTTAAATGAAATGATTTATGAAACAATTTTCAGACAATCGTTCTTTGGTGATCATGCATACTATTATATGACTGCGAGACCTGATCAGTCCACAGGTTTACTTGCTTATTGTATATGACTGTGGGAATTATAGTCAAACCCACAAGTTTCCACAGTGAGCACCTAACCAATGCAAACTGTGACTGTTGACAGTGGCCATTGTTACGAGATATGTGATCATCCCTACAGGGATACGAGGTCCCTTCGAGGATACGAGATCGTGCATGATTATATTGGATATAACTGTCTCCTCTGAGCTACATGTGAATGATTTGATTACAGAATGAATTAAATAGTGAATGATTTGAATGCTGATTTACTGATTTATTGATTTGACAGAAGGAAAGAAAGGTTTGAAATTGAAATGATTGATAGTGATAATTTTAAATGAATTGTTTTATTGTGATAAAGGAGAATACTGAAAGTATTGGCCATATAATGTTTTGAAAATGCTATTTTTTTATTTATCGAAATTTCTAATGAAATTGTTTTATAGCATTGTCTAAATAAATTGTCTATATACCGATACTATTTGTAATTGCATAGCATAAATTATTAAGGTTTTATACTGATTAATGATTTGATATTACATTGCCTAAATTATCAAATTATTTATACTGATTAATGATTTTATCATCAATTGCTTACACCCTATAGTCACATCTAGGAACCGAAATACGAAAGGTACTTCAAAGTATCTCCCATACTCTACCTGATTACCTAGCCGACTATAGTGTCCTTCTTATACTGTCTCCTAGTAAACCATTAGGAAATAAATGTTTTTATTGCATTTTATTATTTACATTTAATATGCCTCTTTCATAATTAGTTTACCTAAACTATTTTATTTAACTGCATATAGTATACACTTTTATATATATTTCTTACTTGGCTTTTCCCAAAGCTCACCCCCTTCTCACCATCCCAAATAGCTCATCAGAATACGCACCAACCACTGCGGCAGGTTAGTGAAGAAAACTACTAGAACTTTAAAGTGCTCAATGGCTAGGTATATGTAGAATTTTATATTTATATCCAGACTAGTATATGCACAGCAGTAGTAGATAAATATTGGGATGTAAATAGTATAATGGCTAATTTAAAAATATAAATGGATTTTTGTGAAAAGTAATTATATTGAATTGCTATAAATGGAATTATAAATATTCGTTATAGATTTTATTTTGATTTTATATTTATTATTTAGAGATTAATTCATCTAATGGTATGATTGAAATGAAAATTGTATATTGAACTTACATCGACACCGAATGCAAACCAACTGATACTGAATAATTGAATGAGAAAGATAGAAGTGAAAAGGAAAAAGTTGGTTCGGGAACGTTACATAAAACCATTCAAATAAAGTAAGGCATCTTATATCATGTAAATATATATTTAAAACTCATTCATTTCTTACATAACTTTTCAATTTGATTATAAACTTCTTTTGTAATTCGTATCATTCAAATCAATCATTTGATTTAAATCAATGTAACGACCCGTTACCATATTTTTCACCTATATTTTACACAATTTATCCGGTTGGGCTGTCTGTGATACTTCACTTTATTTCTTATGTTAAACAATTTCATAAAATATTGTTTATATTACATACATCCCCTATATTACTTAATAAGCAAGTAGTACTGCATACATGTCTAAATACAGAAAATAAATGATCGTACCTGACATTATCTTAGTCGGTCTATCACATTGTCCATTATGTGCAGCCGTAATCCACAATCAACTGATCTCACAATCTTTAAAACCTGAAATGTTTAAAATTAAGGGGTGAGCAAAACCACGGCTCAGTAAGAGAGTTATATGTCACACTTGATATTCAGCTATCTATATGCTGAAAATATATATAAATATATTTTTCTTTCTTCAAAATCTTCCTAGTTGGCTCTAGGCACACATGTAGGAAGGATACTACAGTCGGCTAGGGATCTAGATAGAATAAGGTAGGTATTTTAGAATACCATACTTGTTCCGGAACCTAGAAGCAATTGTAGAGAATACTAATTTCGTTGTTTTCAAAACGATATAATTTTCGTTTTTTCCACAGAGTAAACCACTTATTTCTTTTCACTTCAGTATACTTTAAAACACGTGGCAGTTCAGTAATAAAACAGTGGTTTACTTCTCTTCTCTTCAGTACAGTAAAAACAGTACAGTACATTGATTTGTAAATATCCAATCATTGGATAATTACTTCTTCGATTATTTCTATCTTAGAAATAATTTTTATGATTATTCTTTTAGAATAACATTTATTTCTCTTTTCAAATCAGTAATCGTATCGTACAGTTCAGTAAAACAGTAATTCGATACGGTTCAATCAGTAACAGTAAACAGTAGCTACCAGTTCAGAAAACAGTATAAGGTAGCTTTCAACTCAGTAAACAGTAAATGGTAGCTTTTAGTTCAGTAAAACAGTAATCAATGGCTACCATTTCAGTAAATAGTACAGTTCAGTAACACAGTGTTTTGGTACGGTATTTCATCAGTAAACAGTGAGCAGTAGTTCGGTACAGTAAATAGTACAGTACATAGGATTCTGTAAATCCTTTCAGAAATCAGTAAACAGTAAGTGAGACTAGGCATCACCCTATAATTAAATCATGCTATCTCGTCCACTATGGACACAGTAACAGTAATGAGATCTATGGCCATGATCTATAATATGTCTTCGGTGTACGCTTGCTAGGCGACAATTCGGGACGCTGATGACTAGCTGGTCAATCCGCCACGTGACAATAACAGTATATGTGATGCATGAAACTCGGGGCCTAAGTCTCAAAACAGTATAAGTCGTACCATAGCCTTTATGGATTTTTAAACACCGTAAATCAAATATCCATAAGGCTCACATGTAAATATAATCACCTTTATGAAATTTATAAAATAAATAACAATTTTCAAATTATTTCATAAAGGTATAAATCATATTTTTCATACGATGAAGACAGTTTGCAAAACCATCACTAAAAGTATAGAAGGGCAAAACTGTCTTTTTCCACAGTAAAACACATATGCACGTTTTTCCGTGCATTCAATTGAAAACATGGTTTTTATACTTATCAGAATTTCAAACAAATCATTTTTACAATTTATGAAAATAAATTATTTATTTTCTGACTTTAAATTCCCATCACCATGTTTTCTTCTAAAAACACGTGTAGAGACCTCTAGTCTCGAAATCATAGTTTTTCTTCATTTCTTAACCTTTATGGAATTTTTTATAATTAATTATTTCCATAATTAAAATCATAAAGGTTTTATGTAAAATCAAGTGAATATTTAAGAATATTTATAAAAATATTCACTTCAGTCTCTTTTTCATTTTCATCTCGTTTCACGTGAAATATCACTTACCGGGTGAATTTTCGGTGATTTCCTTTTCACCATTCTCGAAAATATGAATATTTTAAAATTAAATATCACTATACTCATGTTTTATAAAATTTACTTAATTTCTCGATTTTCGTACCCGAAAATCGATTCACGTGAAATCAAATCTTTTATTTTGGTTTTCGGTGATTTTCGGTAAATTTCAGTAATTTTTCGATAATTTTTCGGCAGTATAACGGCTGTCGATTTGGCTAGCCTCCTGCACGGAAAATACAGTTTATATTTCTCAACTGGTATTTCACCACAATTTGAAACCAATAATCACCACAATTTCCAAAACTAATCATTATAAATTGCATTTATAAATTAAATGCATAATTTAAAACATGTGACCGAATATCCTTACAGGCGGCACATATCTCCCTTATCTGTTTCGGGTCAGCGATTGCCTCTCGAAGGTCGCGCCCGTGTTCACCTCGCCCGATTCCATCGGCTCGATCATCGAGGATATTTTCTGGAAATTAAATTCTAAAATTTAGAATTTTTCCATAATTATTTAAATAAATAAATAATTTAAATAATTTAATACTTTTCGGGATTTCTTACCGATTCTCGTAATTCTCAAGATTTTCGTAATTTCCCAATTCTCGAGAATTCTCTAAATTTCCGGAATTCCTTTTCCCTTTTTCTTTCTTCTTTTTCTTCCTTCTTTCTTTTTCTCTTTTCTTTTCTTTTCTTTTTCTTTTTCCTTTTTCTTTTCTTTTTCTTTTTCTTTTTCCTTTTCTTTCTTTTCTTGCCGGACTGGTCTGCCTCCTTCCTCGCCGGTTCCACGCCGACGGCCGGTTCTCCGGTGGTTCAGTAGCTCAGCAGCTGGCCGGCACCATGGTGAAGTCGGATCTGGCCTCCGTTCGTCACGAATCGACGGCGCGGCGGCGGATCTACTCGGTTTACCTTCAGTTTCTTCTCCTCCTTCGTCGGCCTTCCTCCGCCATTCCCCACCTGAACCGTGGCCTCCATCGTCTTCCTCTCCCTCTGGCGCTGCTTCAATGGCAATGGCGGTGACCGATTTGGCCGGCACCGCCAGATATGGTTTTCCTTTCTCTTCCGGTTTCGTCGGTTTCCCCCCCTGTTTCCGCTTCTGTTCCCTTCCGTTTCCGTTGTCGGTCGTCTTCTCCTCTCTGGCTAGCGCCGTCTCTTCCCTTTTCCCTCGCCGGCGATGGCAGCTCTGCCGCCTTCAGCCTTTGGCTGGGAAGGGGTCGGGGTTGTCCCGATCCTTTCCTCTGTTTTCTTTCTATTTTCTGTTTTATTTTCTTTCTATTTTTAGTATATAATATCCCATATTATATACTATGATTTATATTTTATACATATAATCTATACTATATAATATATATTATACTCATAATATAACATATATTATATTTATATTATATATAATACATATAATATTATTATTATATATAGTATAGTACTATATATATTATGTATTAACAAAATACATATTTAGTATATATATGTATATATATATTTATTCACTTTAATTTACGTAACATTTATATATATTTATATAAATGAAATAATACAATATATATTGTATGTACAATATATATTTGCTTCCTCATTTTCTTATTTAATTTGGATTTCCATTTATCCAAATTAAATTTCCTCATTTCATTATTTTCCATAATTCTAACCTTATTTTTCCGATTTAAATTTCCTTCACTTAAATTTTCAATTTCATCACTTCCTCAATCCTCGAAATTTCCACCATCTGTTCCTTTCTCAATTCTCGGGATTTTCACCAATATCCCGTTTTCACAATTTTATTTATTTATTTATTTCCAATATTTATTTTCTCCAATATTTATAATTTCCAATAATTGAAAAATTTACAGTTATCACATTCTCCCCACCTTAAGAAATTCGGTCCTCCGAATTTAACTTAAGTCCAAAGGTGGTACATGCCGTATACTTACGACTTCTGACCTCTAGGTCAACTTTTACATAATTACTGCCAGCATACTTTCAACATCAAAAATACTTGAGACCACTACATGTTGTCTTTCATCCTATATATCTATACTCCCGTAAGTTCATTCATCAAATTGGGAGTCATTCATTTCATTCCTCTTTTCACATAAGAGTCCATGCACAGTATTTTTCATGTCACAGCTGCTCTATGCTGTTCATCATCCATTCTTCTCACTTAGTGCCAAGTCGACATAATTTGGTACTATCATGTACTCATGTCAATCAATTATATGTAAGTGTCCCATTAGCTTTCACATCTCATGCTCACGCTCTCTCAATATCATGGAGCGTTTACATCTCACGCTCATATATATATATATATATCAGTATGGAGCGGTGCTATCAATACACTTGGGATCTCAAAGCCTTTTGCTATCTCTCATTAGCATATGGCAACTCAGAGACTCCCATCACATGTAAGGCTCAATGGAACTGTACATACACATTCACATCGTTTAACACTTATACTTCGACTAAGGCACTAGAGAATCTAGAATACCAATAATGGAAAGTGATTCTATTTAGATCATCAGTCTTTAATCACTTCCATATCATCATATCTCTTTTGGACTCTTTATTATTCACAGTATTCATATTCACTTTTATTTCATTAAGGCTGCATCTCACTTGCAGACTTTACTATTGATCATCTCTTACAATCATAAATCATGAGACAATCATGTTCTCTTCATGTAGTATGGTCTTTACATTTCTTTTCATAATTTAGATTCTACAATTGAATCCTCAAATGTCCATTTAATCACCACATTATCTCTACACTTCCACCATTTCAAAATGTGGATATGTGTATATATCATTTTTGTTCCATTTGCATAACTGGCAGTATAATAACACATGTCATTCATTTTACTCCTTTGAGTACCATTACTTTCACTTATCAAATCTGGCTTGATTTTACATCTTGCCACAGTTATGTGATAACCAACACTAATCACTTTCAGTCTTACCTTCGGGAACTGTTTCGTATTGATGTTCCCTTCTCATCATGCAACTTATTTCCTTATTTCACTTTCATTTTCGTTTTCATATTTCCACTTTTATCTCTTCATATTTTTACTCTCATCCTTTTAGTTGGTTTTTCTCAATTGGTATGGTATTATACTGCTAAGATCTTTTGAAATCTTGCATACCATCTTTTCTTTACACATATCCATTTATCGACTTTAACTTCTTCCTTTAATTATATCACATTAGTAGAACAGCTAGCCCCATCACTCTTCTATAGATTGGCATTAGTATCTAGCTAGACTCATTAATCTCGTATCTCAATCATTATCTCTATATCTTAGACAAATTCACTGTCATTCTGTCATTTCGAGATCATATATCTCAGAAAGAGATACTGTCTAGCCAAACATCTTAGTTACCAATCTTAACATAATTCCACAGTCTTTAAGAGTTTAAGGGTCATACCACAATGCTGCTCATGTTTCATTTGTACTTTAGACTCTATCAGTATTTCATCAATTTACTCATGTATGGATGCCTCATTCTTTAGGCTTAAATACCTCACAAGGCAAATCATTAACCTCGTAACCTCAATAGGAACTCGTAAAATTCACTCCGAGTTCTAATCATCATCTTACGAACATTAGTCTCTAATCTTTTTTTTAAGGACGATTTATACTGAGGCTAGTCTTATTAACTCCTCATATATCTGTAATCAGATAAATAAAGCGTCTATTTTCATCATGTTGATGAATACTTGTTCTTTATAAGAACTTTATTACATAGTAATCATTTACTATATCACTTTATTTCATCTACATCTCAATTTTTTTTCACTATCTGTATTTCCTTCAATCACACCTTATACACGTGCATTTCATTATTCTCACATTTTCCAGAGTGGATTTCTTAAGCTTTCGGATTTTTTTTTGTTCTCCGATATAAGCTTAGAATCAGATTTCATATTCAAAATCGAGTCAATGTTATCTCGATTCCTCCAATTTATATAACTCTGGAAGTTCTATCGGAAATCAAATCCGATACTTTCTTTAATCACACATTTCTTATCAATTCGGACATTTCATCCTCATGCCCTATCACTTACACTGTGTATTCTCAAGGCAGAGACATTTACTATTTGATTCATTTCGACTCATACTCTACCTTGATTTCATTGTTTACTCATACTTTACAGCCTTACGAATCTCATTCCAGTAAGCTGTAGTAAGTACAACAGTTATCAACCCATGTTACAGCTAACCAATTTATTACCACTGTAATTTACTTTGGAATCAAGTTCATTTGATACATTTAGGTTTAACCCCCTTAAGCATATTATCCACGAGGTTTGAACTTTGGCACCCTTACGTACCTAGTTTCTTACACTCGTGTTACCATTGAATTAATTGTAAGAGCGTCGCCCGTTAGCATCGGCCGTCAGCGAGCATCCCCTAGGCGATCCTTTCGCCCTAGGTTTACCCTTACTAGTGAGTCGACGATAACATTATTCGCCCGCATCTCACAACACATGATCTACTACGGGTCGCCCATCATTGGGTCGGCCCTCACAATTCTGCCTAAAGGGTTCTAAAGAACTTAGGTTAGCTGTCATCTTCTTTTTATCACTTTACTGTTCTTATATTTATTCTCCAATTCACAGTACTCCACATGATACCTCATTCTGTAGCACAAATTTCAAGATATTTCGGTTCTATATAAGATTATCTGTTTGATACCTCAAATTAGTAAGATGTATAGAACCGTAATTAACCACACTGGTATGTATTTCATCATCTCTACTATTCGCCTCATCAGTCAATTCCTGTAATCATTTCACTTTTCTATGTATTCAACGATTTCGTTCAATACACTCTTAATTCAGGCCCTTACAATCAATATTCGGGCCAATCATCTGATGACATTCCACTACACTTTTATCGGACTGCATCATATAAGGCCTCAACCCGTCCGTCGTCCGCCTGTACACATCTGTACTGTCCTCTTTGAGAATGCCCAGCCCTTTCACTAGGTCACCCCTCAAGGATCTATCATGAGGCTTAGCCCGTTCACTAGGTCACTCGTAATTCGCGTCCGTAATCTAAGTGTCAGTGGAATCAGTAATAGGGATCATTATATTCATATGACATCCTCTATGCCATTAATAACTCCATTTCTCTCAATGGATTCCAATTCATCTCGGTTTTATCTCTATTTCGAACTTCGCCCAACATAGGGGCATTTTCATCATTTTGACATTTATTTATTTCTCTTCAGTATACCTTTAAACCAAAGGCCTTATCCTCTCTGTGCTGATAGTATCTTTTCTCATACTAATGTCAGCAATTTAGATCTTATTCGATTTCGACAGAGAAATCCACTAAGATCCACAATTGGATTATTTTACTTGTAATTCAGCTTTATATCATTAATTTCTCTGTCAAATCAATCAAATCCAACTTCTGTTGGTCTATTCTGACTCCCAGTAAAATTTTGGAGTCAAGGGTATTTTGGTCATTTTTAGCCAAAAATTTTCTCTCTCTTCAAATTACCCTCAATCGGTGATCTTAAAGTCTATTTAATGATGATATGTCATTCCCCCCTTTATATCATCACTTTTAGGTCTCAGTACGATCCGGACCGTAAAGTACTGGTGGGGCCCTCACCGAGTCTTTTCGATTCCTTACTGAACAGGCCTTCATTTAGATTATAAGAATCACCAATTTTCTGATAATTTTTGAGCTTATTTTCTTCTTTAACATTCTCAATTTATACTTTCTCACTCCCTTTAATTCATTTTACTCAATTTACAATCATTTATTTTCTCATGTATTCAGACGACACAGTGCTACCGGGGATGTTTAATACTTTTCTTTCTAAAAGTATCCACAGACATCAGGCCAACCATGCTCTTATACCATTAAATCTGTAACGACCCGTTACCATATTTTTCACTTATATTTTACACAATTTATCCGGTTGAGCTGTCTGTGATACTTCACTTTATTTCTTATGTTAAACAATTTCATAAAATATTGTTTATGTTACAAACATCCCCTATATTACTTAATAAGCAAGTAGTACTGCATACATGTCTAAATACAGAAAATAAATGATCGTACCTGACATTATCTTAGTCGGTTTGTCACATTGTCCATTATATGCAGCCGTAATCCACAATCAACTGATCTCACAATCTTTAAAACCTGAAATGTTTAAAATTAAGGGGTGAGCAAAACCACGGCTCAGTAAGAGAGTTATATGTCACACTTGATATTCAGCTATCTATATGCTAAAAATATATATAGATATATTTTTTTTTCTTCAAAATCTTCCTAGCTGGCTCTAGGCACACATGTAAGAAGGATACTACAGTCAGCTAGGGATCCAGATAGAATAAGGTAGGTATTTTAGAATACCATACTTGTTCCGGAACCTAGAAGCAATTGTAGAGAATACTAATTTCGTTGTTTTCAAAACGATATAATTTTCGTTTTTCCCACAGGGTAAACCACTTATTTCTTTTCACTTCAGTATACTTTAAAATACGTGGCAGTTCAGTAATAAAACAGTGGTTTACTTCTCTTCTCTTCAGTACAGTAAAAACAGTACAGTACAGTGATTTGTAAATATCCAATCATTGGATAATTACTTCTTCGATTATTTTTATCTTAGAAATAATTTTTATGATTATTCTTTTAGAATAACATTTATTTCTCTTTTCAAATCAGTAACCGTATCGTACAGTTTAGTAAAACAGTATATTTAGTAAAACAGTAATTCGATACGGTTCAATCAGTAATAGTAAACAGTAGCTACCAGTTCAGAAAACAGTATAAGATAGCTTTCAGCTCAGTAAACAGTAAATGGTAGCTTTCAGTTCAGTAAAACAGTAATCAATGGCTACCATTTCAGTAAATAGTACAGTTCAGTAACACAATGTTTTGGTACGGTATTTCATCAGTAAACAATAAAACAGTAAACAGTAAGCAGTGGTTCGGTACAGTAAATAGTACAGTACATAGGATTATGTAAATCCTTTCAGAAATCAGTAAACAGTAAGTGAGACTAGGCATCACCCTACAATTAAATCATGCTATCTCGTCCACTAAGGACACAGTAACAGTAATGAGATCTATGGCCATGATCCATAATATGTCCTCGGTGTACGCTTGCTAGGCGACAATCCGGGACACTGATGACTAGCTGGTCAATCAGCCACGTGACAGTAACAGTATATGTGAGGCATGAAACTCGGGGCCTAAGTCTCAAAACAGTATAAGCCGTACCATAGCCTTTATGGATTTTTAAACACCGTAAATCAAATATCCATAAGGCTCACATGTAAATATAATCACCTTTATGAAATTTATAAAAGAAATAACAATTTTCAAATTATTTCATAAAGGTATAAATCATATTTTTCATACGATGAAGACAGTTTGCAAAATCATCACTGAAAGTATAGAAGAGCAAAACTGTCTTTTTCCATAGTAAAACACATATGCACGCTTTTCCGTGCATTCAATTGAAAATGTGGTTTTTATACTTATCAGAATTTCAAACAAATCATTTTTACAATTTATGAAAATAAATTATTTATTTTCTAACTTTAAATTTCCATCACCATGTTTTCTTCTAAAAACACGTGTAGAGACCTCTAGTCTCGAAATCATAGTTTTTCTTCATTTCATAACCTTTATGGAATTTTTTATAATTAATTATTTCCATAATTAAAACCATAAAGGTTTTATGTAAAATCAAGTGAATATTTAAGAATATTTATAAAAATATTCACTTCAGTCTCTTTTTCATTTTCATCTCGTTTCACGTGAAATATCACTTATCGGGTGAATTTTCGGTGATTTCCTTTTCACCGTTCTCGAAAACATGAATATTTTAAAATTAAATATCACTATACTCATGTTTTATGAAATTTACTTAATTTCTCGATTTTCGTGCCCGAAAATCAATTCACGTGAAATCAAATCTTTTATTTTGGTTTTCTATGATTTTCGGTAAATTTTAGTAATTTTTCGATAACTTTTCGGCAGTATAACGGTTGCCGATTTGGCTAGCCTCCTGCACGGAAAATACAGTTTATATTTCTCAACTGGTATTTCACCACAATTTGAAACCAATAAATCACCACAATTTCCAAAACTAATCATTAAAAATTGCATTTATAAATTAAATACATAATTTAAAACATGTGACCGAATATCCTTACAGGCGGCACATGTCTCCCTTACCTGTTTTGGGTCGGCGATTGCCTCTCGAAGGTCGCGCCCGTGTTCACCTCGCCCGATTCCATCGGCTTGGTCATCGAGGATATTTTCTGAAAATTAAATTCTAAAAATTAGAATTTTTCCATAATTATTTAAATAAATAAATTATTTAAATAATTTAATACTTTTCAGGATTTCTTACCGATTCTCGTAATTCTCGGGATTTCCGTAATTTCCCAATTCTCGAAAATTCTCCAAATTCCCGGAATTCCTTTTCCCTTTTTCTTTCTTCTTTTTCTTCCTTCTTTCTTTTTCTCTTTTCTTTTCTTTTTCTTTTTTCTTTTTCCTTTCTTTTTCTTTTTCTTTTTCTTTTCTTTTTCTTTTTCTTTTTCCTTTTCTTTCTTTTCCCGCCGGACCGGTCTACCTCCTTCCTCGCCGGTTCCACGCCGGTGGCCGGTTCTCCGACGGTTCAGTAGCTTAGCAGCTGGCCGGCACCACGGTGAAGCCGGATCTGGCCTCTGTTCGTCACGAATCGACGGCACGGCGGTGGATCGACTCGGTTTACCTTCGGTTTCTTCTCCTCCTCCGTCGGCCTTCCTCCGTCGTTCCCCGCCTGAACTGTGGCCTCCATCATCTTCCTCTCCCTCCGGCGGTGCTTCAATGGCAGTGGCGGCGACCGATTTGACGGCACCGCCAGATATGGTTTTCCTTTCTCTTCCGGTTTCGTCGGTTTCCGCCCCTGTTTTCGCTTCTGTTCCCTTCCGTTTCCGTCTTCGGTCGTCTTCTCCTCTCTGGCCGGCGCCATCTCTTCCCTTTTCCCTCGCCGGCGGTGGCAGCTCCGCCGTCGTCAGCCTTTCACTGGGAAGGGGTCAAGGTTGTCCCGATCCTTTCCTCTGTTTTCTTTCTATTTTCTGTTTTATTTCCTTTCTATTTTTAGTATATAATATCTCATATTATATACTATGATTTATATTTTGTACATATAATCTATACTATATAATATATATTATACTCATAATATAACATATATTATATTTATATTATATATATAATACATATAATATTATTATTATATATAGTATAGTACTATATATATTATGTATTAACAAAATACATATTTAGTATATATATAGTATATATGTATATATATATATATATATTTATTCACTTTAATTTACATAACATTTATATATATATTTATATAAATGAAATAATACAATATATATTGTATGTACAATATATATTTGCTTCCTCATTTTCTTATTTAATTTGGATTTCCATTTATCCAAATTAAATTTCCTCATTTCATTATTTTCCATAATTCCAACCTTATTTTTCCGATTTAAATTTCCTTCACTTAAATTTCCAATTTCATCACTTCCTCAATCCTCGAAATTTCCACCATCTGTTCCTTTCTCAATTCTCGGGATTTTTACCAATATCCCGTTCTCACAATTTTATTTATTTATTTATTTCCAATATTTATTTTCTCCAATATTTATTTTCAATATTTATAATTTTCAATAATTGAAAAATTTACAGTTATCACAATCAATCATCAATAAGCCTTATAAATCACTAAAGAAGGTCAATATCCACGAGACTCATGCACAATCTAGTATCCTTTTAGGGATCTGGTATAGGAATCTAGCATACCAACACACGGTCAGGTATCCATCCCTAAGTCATTCATATCTAGTAACAATGGCCATTGTCGAAAGGACTACAATGTATACTAGTTAAGTATTAGCTGTGGTATAAGGAAAGGTACTGGGGACTTGACTAAGGTCTCCCAGTCCTAATCATCATATTAATTTGGTACGCATGATCATCGAGAAGCTAACTACCTCAAAATCATTTCATAAAATCATAAAATCATAATAGAAATCATTTTTATATAAATTCTCTTCAATCAATCCACAATCATACAAAAGAATAAATATTTTATTTGGCAATAGAAAATTCAATAAAAATTCTTAATGAAAAGATTAAATATCCAAATAATTTAATTGCATATCAAAACTAATTTTATTATATGCTAATAACATAAAATAATTAAAAATATTTCTTATGCAAGTCAAACCGTATTTTAAATTTTATATGGACTTAAAATAAGTTTCTATTTTCATAATTAGGAAAATTTGGTGTTTGAATAGCTAAGGTCGATTTTAAAAAATTCCAACAACATAACATTTTAAATCTACTCTAACCCCCTTTCATAAAACCAAAATTTATCATTCTCAAATTCACCAAGTTCCCACGTGCAAGCATAGTATTTTCCTACACAAATTCCATATACTTTCCTTACCTTAAGCTACAGCGCAGTGTAGCAATCCGTTAGCACCACTTTTGTAGCCTTCTTCGAATTTGATGCTGCAAAATAATATTGAAAGTGATCAAAATTCAAAATTCCAACTCATAAAAATCATTCTACTCATTCCTATCTTTCACTTAGTCTGATTTTCGAGTGTTATTACTACCTATCACCAACCATAACTACCACCAAATGGTATTCTTTCTTCAAATCGATTTCACCATTAATCTTATTAACATTCATAAATTATTCTTTAACTTGTAAACCTATGAAAACTAACATGAAACCCTTCTCTCAAGGCTTGGCTGATGCATTATCTTCATTTACACTTGTTAATTTTCAATTTTAGCTTCATGATTAATCTTCATTCACTTTCTACATTCATCAAGATTTCAACATTACCATTAAACTCTAACAATGGCCGAACACTACACTTACCACTAAATCCATGATTTTGCAAAATTAACACCATGGCTATGTTTATCTCTTCCTTAGCTATGAAATTCTACCCTTCATGCAACAAAATCATCATGGTAGCCATACAATCCCATCATGGTCAAAACCCTCTTGCATCCTTACAGTTAGTTTTGATCCAAACCAAGGCCATAAACATGTTTCCCATGCATTAAACAATCTAAAAGCATGGCTGAAATTAAAGACAAACATCAACACCTATTAGCTTACCTAGGATAGAAAATACAAGCAACAAAATCAGCCTCCAAATGCTAGATTTAATTCACCAAATTCCAGGCTTTGAAAGCTTTTGAGATGAGGAATAATTTTTATTTAGAAAGTGTCTGATTTGGTGCAGGATTGTTGGTGTTTCACAAGATGGAAGAGAGAAAAAACTTAAAGAACTTGCAGCAATGGTGGTGGCTGGCCATGTTTGAAGAAGGACTAGAAAATTCTGGGTCTTTATTGATATTTTAATGATATTTTATTAGCCTATGTGAGAAATGACTAAATTGCCCTTTTAAAATTCTAATATTTACAAATCTGCCATCACATTATTTTATTATTTTTAATTTCAGATTTATTTTTTATTTTTATTAAATTATATTTATTTAGCTCAAACTAAGTCAGATATTGACTAGGGATGGGGTTTGACCAATAGCCACGTGAGAAAAGACCAAAATACCCTTTTTACGATTTCATTGTTTACAATTTTGTCCTAGTATTATTTTAATATTTATAAATTCATATTTTATATTTTATATTTTATTTTTATTATTTTTCATATATTCAAGTCAAACATAATCAAAGGTTGACTTTCAAGGTGAATTGACTAGTCATAGGTGGTGTGTGATAATCGAAAATTTTTCCTCTACTTTAATTAATTATTTAATTTCTTAATAAAAGTTTAATAATCCAATAGCACCATTTCAAAGAATGGCATAGTGAGGCAAAGAAGTAGATGCATGAGTGAGCGAATTTGTCAGCACGAACTCTAACGCAACACCATTGAGCCAAACCCTAAAGGGCCTAAGTGTGAGAACCGATTATATTGTACTGTACATGTAGAATATTTATTAATTAATTAAATTTTTGGTAAATTTTGTAAATTATAAGTAAATAGTGATTCAGGCCCCACTTAGTTTATAGTGCCCAGATGTATAAAAGACTGAGGAAACAGTGTACAAAAGGTGTAATAATTATAATGTGGAAATTTTGGGATCGAAATTCTTTATTTTCATTATTTTGGGAAGTATGGCAAACAAATTAGAAAATGACGGTTACGTCCTGAGGGTATTCTCATAAATTGTGCCTAAACTAAAATGAATTGGGATGAAGTAAAAATACCATGATATTCTAAATGAAAAGGAGTTTAAGATAGTGTCAATAGATTTATCGAATTGGTGGTCAAATTAGAAAATTTTGCTAGCGGTCCGCTAGGGGTAATTTCGTAATTTCACATGTTCGATGTACCGCGCGCTACAAAACCACCATTATTCATCAAAATACATCCAATAAGAGTATTTGGTGATGAAATTCAAAATTTTGGACTGCAATTACATAGTTATAACGATTACAGAAACTTAAAGGCAAAATTATCTGAAATTTTCAAACCAAGGGCACTTTCGTAATTTTGCCCCTTTCTAGAGAATTCTTTAAATTTCTCCCAAAGGCTGCCAGACACTATTCCCCCTTCTTTAACCTGACTCCCACACCATTGAAGAGAAAAAGAAGAAAGAAAGAAAACCAAAGAAAAACACAACCAAATCTTCATTACTTCAACAAATTTATAACTACAAAATTATTCTACTCACTCTCCTCCCTTCATTTATACCCATAGATCATTGAGTAAGCAACAAAACATGGAGAAAAGAGGGAAGAAAGCATTCAGCCAAGGTATCTTTCTCTGTCTACATTGTGTTTTATTTAAGTTTAATGGTGTAGGATGACTAATTTAAGCATGCTAAACATGTTTATGGCATTAGTTTTGATTAAATTGAACTAAATAAAAATGCGCCATGAATGGAGGTTTTGGCCATGATGAGAACCTAAGGAAAAGATAGTGTTTCATGCATGAAATTGATGCTAAATGATGTAATGAGTATGGCTAAGCATGGATATGGAATTAGATTTTTGAAATTCCTTAGGATTTGCAAGAGGTACCATTCGGCCTAAGCAAGGGGACCCATATTCATGGCTTCATTTGATGATTTTAGGGGGCCATTAGACTATAGAAATTATGAGGAGGCCATCGGTTCAATCGGATTTAAATTCCGATATAAAACAGAGAAGTTGTGTTTTAGCACTAGAAGAAAAATATATTGCATAAATATTTGCAGTGTACAATGTGTCTACAATTAAACATGAAACGTAGCTTAAAGTAAGTATTAAGTGAGTTAATATTTTTGGTGAATTTATCTGCAACCCGGAAGTATCGGATTACGAGTGGTGTTATCGAAAAGTCCGATATTACGAGATAGGTAAGGGATGCGTGTATAGACTGTACAGATATTATGAATGCATGTTTTTGATACAAATAATTTTATGAGAATATTTTGGAGTTGAAATGACTTGAAAACTATGGCTTCTGGTTGGTATTGAACTGTATCTAAAGAGTAGGGAGGCTAGGGAAATAGCAGCCGTTATGCTACGAAATTTCTTAGAAAATTTTTTAAAAATAGCATGAAATACTTTAGTGCATTATTGAGTAAATTCCTAGCCTCAGTAATTAATATTTAACATTTTTCATACGATGTAAATTTATTGAAAAACCATATTCAATTAGTCATGAAAAAGAATTTTATCGAAATAAAATTACCGATGAGTTCCTAAATGTGTCCTACAGTGAAATAGTGTGTTTATGAAAATTAATATTAGCCTTGGAAAATAAATATTTAATATTTTTCATAAAGTGTGAAATTATCGAAAAATAATATTTCAATAATCCTAAAATTGAATTTCACAGAAACGAAAGTATTGAAATGTGGGTATATGTGTTTTACGATGAAATAGAATAATTATGAAATTTATTACTACAGTGTGAATATTTTATAATATTGTTTTCTGTCGTACTGTATACTGTGTGATTTTATACCTTTATGAATTTTCTTAAAGATATGATCTATTTTTCAAAAATCCATAAAGGTGATGTGATTTCTTATAAAATGTTTGAGACTGCTAGGCCCCATATCATGCTCATGTGTTTACTGTACTGTTACTATGTGAAGCTGTTGATACTGATCCTATCTTCAGCGTCTCGGTTGACACCTAATCAATGTACAACTGAAGACAATTATAGACTATGGCCATATGTCTCATGTATTATTGATACTAATCTTTACGTGGATTATAGCATGATATATTCAAGGTGTTGGCTGGTCTCCATTCACGTGTTACTGAATTACTACTACGGTTTTCACTGAACTATTACTGAAGTTTTTACTGTACTGAACTACTTAATATACTGATTTCTGGGTTTTATAGAAGTGTGTGAAATATGTATAAAGTGATTGGTAAAATGCTAATCAAACTATTTTATTTAAATAGTTTTATAAACCATTATGTGATTATTTATTTATTTAATTATTATTGTTTACCTAACATGTTATCGTAGTATTTACTGAAATGTTGACATCATTGAACTGTTTATCATATGGAATTGTTTACAGTATTGATTATTGTGGTTTATTTAATTGTGAAAGTGATATTTTAAACTGAAAGTGAAGTTCTTTCTTAAATAATCTATTTAATGGTTTATGGACCATTTTATGAAATTTTCAATATATAGAAATTTATCACATGATATTTATATCAAATTTAACTTTTACTCCCGATAGTCGCTTCTAGGTTCCGGGACAAGACAAGTATTCTAAATACCTTCCATACTCCATTCAAATCCCTAGCCGACTATAGAATCCTTCCTTTACTGTCCCTAGTGTACGGATAGGAAATAAAGGCTTTTAAATGCATATATACTTCATAATATGAGCTCTGCATACAATTCCTTTATTGAGCACATTTTTCTACTCCACCCCTTATTTTTCTACTCCACATATTATATTAAATAGTTAATTGGTATATCTTTCAGTCACTAAAAATACTCTAGAAAGACGAAAATAAAGGGGTGAGCAAACCACTGCTCAATAAAGGAGTTGTATGCAATTTTGATATCGCGAAAACTATATGCAGTAAATCCTTTAGGTTTCCTATCGATAAGCTAAGCACACTAAAAAGGAAGGGTACTATAGTCAGCTAGGGATCCGGATGGAGTAAGAAATGTATTTTGAAATACCTGTCTTGTCCCAGAACCTAGAAGCGTAAGAAATGTATTTTGAAATAACTGTCTTGTCTCAGAACCTAGAAGCGACTATAGGGAGTAGAAGTTTAATTTAGTGTGAAATTTATTCAATAATTCACCATGTATAAATATTTCCCAAAAAATGAGTAAAAATAACTCATTAAATCATATAATTGACCACTTAAATAATTTGATTTTCACAATTGAAAATTATCACTTTCACAGGTGTAAAAGTAAAATAAATTGTTCAATACGATAGCAGTTAAGTAATAAAATACTTTAGTAACCATTACCGTTCAGTAAATTTCACAATAACCAATAGTAACCCGTGAAATAGCGATGGAGACCAGGCAACACCCTAATGATATCATGCTATAATCCATGTAGGGAGTAGTAATAATAAACACATGAGATCTATTGCCATAGTCTAAAAATGTCCTCAGCCATACACTGATCAGGTGACAACCGGGACACTGAAGACAGGCTCAATGTCAATAGCTTCACACATGATACGGTAACACATGAACATGTAAGCATGATATAGGGCCTAATAGTCTCAAAACAGTGTTTACACAGTGATATTACCTTTATGGAAATCATTTTATCAAATAAAACTTTAGTCAGTCCATAAAGGAAAATCATAATGTAATAGTGAATTATACTAAAAAATAATTATAAAATATTCATTATTTAACATTTCACTTTACAAATCACATATTCCACTATAAAACACTTGGGATGAATTTTCTATAATTTAACTTTTATCGAAACCAGTAACATGAATATTTAATAACTATTTTTTTTATAAATTCACAATTTATAAAAATAATAAATATTTCACTCTCGAGGCTAGGAAAATATTTCACAATGCACTAAAGTATCTCATGGCATTTTTAGAAATATTTCTAATAAATTCCGACAGCATAACAGCCTCTAACACCCTAGCCCCCTACAATTACGAACACAATTTAAAATAACCAAACAGCCACAATTCCACAGGATTCAAGGCAATTCACTTCCAAAATAATTATATAAAATTATTAGCATGAAAACCATGCATTCGAGATATCCCTACAAATTACACATGCATCCCTTAACTGTCTAGCGAAATTGAGCTTCTCGATCGCACCACACGGAAACCGTAACTCTCAGGCTGCAATTAATTTCACCAAAATTATTAGCTTATTAAATACTTATTTTTAAGCTATAGTTCATATCAAAATGTAGCCACATTGGACACTGCACTTATTTTTGCATATAATTTCTATCGGTAGTATAACATAACTTCTTCGTTTTGCATTAGATTTTAAATTCGAGCATACCGACAGATTCATTGTAATTTCTACAGTCTAAATCTACTCTCAAACTATCAAATTCAGCCATGATTCAAGGTCCCCTTTGCCTTGGCAAAACCTCCCTTGGCCATTTTTGGTTGTTTCTCAATAATTCAATCTTGGATTCATGTTTAGCCTTGCTTAGCATTCATTTTAGTACCATTTTCATGCTTGAAACACAATGAAGCACTAAGATCCCATGCATGGCCAAATGGTCCTCCAATGGCACATTTTGATTTTCCAACATTTAAATAAAACTAAGGCTAAAACATGATCACCAAGCTTAAAAGAGTAATTTTATACCATTGAAATTGAAGAAAGCTTAAGGAATGGCATAATTACTTTACTTGGATGAAACTTGGGAGCTTCTTTTCTCCTTGCATAATGGCTTATATAATGAGCTATGGGTATAGAAATGTAGAGGAGAGAGAGTAGAATGTTTTTCTAGTTACAATTTTGGTGAGATTTTGGCTAATTGGTGAGATATGGAAGCTTGAAGTTTTTGTTCTTCTTTTCTTCTAGCTATGGCGTGGGAAAAAAATGAGGAAGAAAGTTAATAGTGTCGATGGGCTGCTGAAGCATTTATGAAGAAAATTCTGGAAATGGGCAAAATTACCAAAATGCCCCTAGTTATGAAAATTTCAAACAATTTTGCCCTTATGGTTTCGCTGACGTAAAAACCATATAAACGTACTCCAAATTTTTGGATTCTAGCACCAAATGATCATATTAATTGTACTTTGATG
This sequence comes from Heritiera fomes, assembly GCA_032173925.1. Classification (NCBI taxonomy): domain Eukaryota; kingdom Viridiplantae; phylum Streptophyta; class Magnoliopsida; order Malvales; family Malvaceae; genus Heritiera; species Heritiera fomes. The sequence goes on along the minus strand of JAPDPM010000012.1, from coordinate 7,410,675 downwards.
ATTAGAAGTGGTTTCGTCGACATGCGGTGCATGGATAGAGAGAAATTACGATTTTACCTCCACAACCTGCTAGCGAAATTTTCCGTTTTGGCGGCTGTTTCAAGAAATCTATTGACACTGTTTTAAATTACTTTACATGTAGAATCCCATGATATTTTTACTTCATCCCAATTCATTTTAGTTTGAGTGCAATTTATGAAAATACCTTTGGGACGTGTTTGTCATTTTATAATTTGTTTACTATACTTCACAAAACAACACCAATAAAGTGTTTTGATCTCCAAATTTCCATAATACCATTATTAAATCTTCCATACACTATTTCATCAGTCAGGTTCGTTTCTGGGCCTTAAATCCAAGTAGAGCCCACATCTCGATTCACTTGAAATTTACACAAATAGTCAAAATAAATTATTTATTTATTTAATAATTACATATCTGTATATGTACATTACAAAATAATGAGTTCTCACAACTGTTGTCCAAGGTGGTTTTAGGCGCTAAATTGGGCTGGACAGGGATGCCATTAAGGGTTGAGTAGTAGTGTTCAGGTGTAAAAAAAATAAAAGCAGTAAATTACTGCTTTGAAGTGCTATTCTCAGCACTTTTTAAGGGTTTCTATTTTGGTATAATGCATAGGAGCAAGGAAGGGAAAACACATCAGGCATTGTAGGCTGTTTTCTATCAAGTTATAGAGCTACATTAAAGTATGAAACTAAGAACCATCAACAGAGAGATTAAGGAGAAAAATCGTCTGCAAGAAAGGTACTTTAAATAGTAAGGGAATTGAATTTTGGTTAAGGTTAATATATATATATATATATATTATTTTATAAGGATGAAGAAGAGTGGATATATATATGTGGTGTAGGCATTTGTTGAAATTTTTGAGTAAGTGAAGGGCTCGACTAAAAGAGTTACAAGGGAAGAATTCTTGATTTCTTTGATTTAGAGGTATATAATTAGTAGAGTAACACTACGTACGAAGTAAGTAATATTGAAGAAAAATGTTAAAGATAAGTTAATATTCCTTATTACCCTGTAAAGGAGGTGTGGCCTGAGGATGATATCAATTTAGACTAATAATGTCTTTATGAAATATATGAAGATAATAAATTGTGAAGGTGTAGTTGTTGTCGAAAAAAATAAATAAATACAAGGAGGTCTTCTAGAGACTCAAGGCCTAGAAGTGCTTATAGGAGAAGGTACAAAGAAGTGGCAATCGACCAAATGTTTAAGTGACTCTACTAAATACTAAGCTTTGGCATAAGAGATAAGATTTATATGCAAGATGATGTTGTGCTTATATTGGTATTTATTATTGTAAGATTTTTATACAGAGGTTATTATACTTATATTATTTGTTTCAAGTGATTAAATCGTGTTCATGTGTCATGATGAATAGGTGATCATAGGTAGTTATAGCTTAATGATATAATTGATTTTACAGATTATATTATATATGTACATATATGGATTTAAAGCCACTCGGAATTGTTTTTGGAAGTAATAACTGATTTGACTATTGCTCTTAGATTTAATAATTGATAGACTATTTCTAGAATTAATAACTATTGAGATTGTTTTATGGAGGTTAAAACTACTTTGGAACTATTCTGTATTTAAACTATTGAAATTGGACTATGGTTTATTGTAAACTACCTGTAGGAGGTTCCATTTCCTAAAAGGTTTTGTTGTCGGATTTTTTTTAGAAATCAACTTCACTAGATCCCGTAGGTTTAGTTTATACCTACATGATGCATTTTGAACCTCATCCATTTCAGAAATGTTACTTGTCACCAAGACTTGCATGCTCGGTAGAACATGGTTTATAAAAGTGTCAAGTTGATTTGAATAAGCAAAAATGTTGGGGTTTTGACAACTTTGCTGAAATGATTTTATTTGTTGAGAATTAAGTTATATATGTATATCAATGCGTGTGAGATGTCGATGATAAATGTAGTGTAGGAACAAGTAGAGGACCTTGAAAGATTGGGATTGGAAGATTCGGTTTTAAGAGGCTTTCAATTGTTTACGTCAGAACCTTGAGTAACACGGGTGAAGAGTTTGAGTTGAAGACTTTCGAAGGGGGAAACTTTCAAGGAGTTGAGAATGTAACGATTGGCTAAAAGTGCGGAAGAACGGTATTGCTAAGCATTAAGCTTGGCATAATGAGGTAAGGGAATATATGTTAAATGTTTGTTAGTGCCTCTATTTTCATGTATGTTCATATAAATGTAAAGTGTACTTCCTCACATGTTCTTATCGACACGTGCAAAAAATATAATTTTCTTACATATTAATGATTTATGGAATATTGGTTTTAAATTTAAAATTTTGCTAGTTTCAAATTTTAAAGTATATTTGGATTGCTCTTAAAGTGTGTGATGTTTGAGATTTGGATTATGTTGAATTATTGTATAAACTACACTGCTTGTTAGAGTTTTTATGCAGTTAACTGGTTGTGATTATGGCACTAGGTAGTGTTCTACATATCCTGTCATAATGCTAGATTTTCGTTGGAAATTGATGTATATAAAGTCTTTAAGATTGTTTTAAACTTATATATTGAACTTCTAACCTCAAACATTTTTAGAAAATGTTGTCATCGAGACTAGCATGCTTGAGGCAAGGTAGTATATGGTTTTATACAGGTGTCAAGTAATTAAATAAATAGAGTTTTTGTCATCATGATAGCTTTGCCAAAATAAAATCATTCATTGAGATAAAGGTTTTAACAAACATGATTTCATATGTTGATGCTTACAAACTTCAAGTGTTTAAATGAATCATGTTTTCAGTACCCAAATTATGTTCTAAAAGCTATCTTTGTACGGGTTTTTACATATGAGACATGGGGTGCTGTGGAATGCTTGTGTGGCATTTACCTATCTGTGTGGCTTTTATCATGCCTGTGTGGCACTTAACTTGCCTGTGTGGCACTTAACTTGCCTGTGTGGCATTTATTATGCTTGTGTGACATTTAGTAAGTCTCTATGGTAATTATTAAGCATGTGTGGCATTGACGTGTCGTATACATAATTATGTCATGGATCCCACATTTGTGGCAATGGGTAGTGGTAATTACATATATTGTCCGACAACTAGTCGTGACATGTACCTCAGCTATAGGATGATCACTGGTGCTGGGATGATTCATGATCATAGATAGAGCCCTGGTATGGGATTGTGACCACTGCTCGCTACAATGGATGCTTTTGTAGAAAGCTCATTGGTTATATTTCCAAATATCCCGATTACGTTATTGAATCTCGTAAATTGATGCCTGTCTCATGTATTACTTTTGAATATGTATCTTGATTCTATTGAGAAAAAGAATTAGATTATCATTTTTATTTCTACTATATCCCGATTTTATTAACTACATGGGCACTAATAGGTTTAGAACTAATCGATAAATATGTTTTATATATTATGAACAAAAGTACATCAACACTGCACTATTCTTGGTAAACTGCTTTGAGACATGAGTATTGTGCATTTGTCTGTGCATAAACATGCACAGAGCATAGTAAGAGCCTAGCATCACTTAATGTATATTTTCTTACTGGGCTTTAGCTCACCCTTTCCTTCCCCTCAAATGTTACTTTAGATAAGCTCGAGTGCGAGAGTGTTGCACTAAGAGCTCGACTTACGTGCTGCTAATTTACTGCTTTTTGTATTGAGGTATAACCTTTCATTACTTTTGTTTATATCCCAGATGATAAGATTCTTTTCGATATACACAATGCACATGGATCAGGATGTAAGTACTAGAACTGTATCAAAAATTATTTATAATTGTGCCTTGTAGTGAATAGTAACTTGATAGCATATCTTGATGAAAATATTATACTTTGGATGGTTTCTTGAGATGATTATTATGCTACAGGTTGAATTATTGTTGTGTTATAGAGTGTGGTTGGATAATAAGTATATATAAAGGGACGAAGTTTTTCAATTTCGATTTTGTCGCACACTACGAGACAGTTGAATGGGACCTTAGACAATTAGTCTTAAACAAGTAAACAAGTAGTAATCTACTTGTTAGGTTTAAGTTACACTGAGCGAGTGACAAACATAGCAAGCAAAAGAAAAAGTTAGCTCAAAAATCCTAGCTTCCGAGGGTGTTACATAGTGAAATTACCAAACTACCCCAAAATGAAGGCTTTTAGCTTCGTTCGCGTTGTTTTTAGCATTTTTGCGTAATTCAATTTGCGGGTTAGATCCACATGAAACTTCTTTATGCGAGGATTTTCCTATGACAGTTTGTAGGTCCAAAGTCAATTTAGGTTGACCGTTATTCAAAAAAATTCTTTCGGCTTATGGACAAAATCGTCATTTTTGAATTTGTTTCACGCAATAAATAAAGGAATTTATGTAATAATTGAGATTTTCCCCTGCCTAATTAATTAATTATTATCATTCTCGATAAAAATTCAAGAATCTAATAGTAGTGTCTTGGATAGGGGCGTTGGTGTTAATGCAAAGAGTGAACAAGCAAATAAGTTGGTATTCTTGGAAGAACGCCAAAGTAAACCCATTGAGTAAGCCCCGAAATGTGGTCAAACCCTCAAGTGGCTAGGTACTGACTTAAACCCTACCTTGCCTAAGTAGGAATAATTACATGGCAATGTAGGGAGGGATAAATTTAGTTATATATAAAGTTAAATAATTTAACTATATTGAAAATTTCATGGGTAATTTTAATACGATAATAATTAAAATAAGATAAATAGTGTTTCAATTTGGATTAGTAAGTGTCATGTAGCCTTATAAGATAAATCACTAGTAATAGCATAATTAGATTATTTAGCATCTAAAATCCCTAAGATAATTAGTGTATCTTATAAATGAAGATGAAATTTGATTTATATACAACGAGACTATAAGCTATACTAATTTTCTTGTCAAATTTTAATATTACTTTACATAAAATTTCATTAAACAATAACTAAGTAAACACATCCATATGTGATGCTTACTAAATAATTTGATTAAATTAAACTCACTTAACATAATATATTATTAAAACATACTATGATCCAATATTAAAATATATATAGCATAAAAAATATATAATATAAATAATACTTATTTAAACTATATATATATATAATAATAAAATAAAACAAATAAAATATGAGGATTGGCTTCTTAGAGAAGCCAATCTCCCATTACCTACTCGCACTAACGTGGGAGTCTTCATAATTGTAGGTGGGGAGCTCTCTTCCTCGAGTAGCAGAATAGGGGACCAACACGTTAGGAAATAGGGTTCAACTGAGAGATTAGGAGAGAAGAGAGGAAACGTAGAACAAAGAAAACGGAGAGGCTTTTAAATCGATCATATCCTCCCTATTTTTACTGTGAAGTTTCTGTTTAATGGTCCTCATTGTCGGCTGAAATCGAGAGGAGAGTAAGGCAGCAAATGTGAGTGTTAAAAGACCGAAAATCTGATCTGAAAGTTGAAGAGGTTAGTGAAAGCCGAGAAAACAAAGAAGAGATGTGAGACCTGTTGGTGTTCATTTCCTCGGCAAAGGAAGGGTTAAAGCTTGCAAAAATTTTAGGAAGGAAAAAGAGGTTGTATGCAAAATAGAACAGGGGCATAAGAATGTCCAAATCGAAGGAGAAATGTAGTTGGTGGATGGAGGATAGGGAACAGGTGAGTAAAGCATTTCTTGGACCCGTTCAAAACAAGAAAATAGCAAGAATATGCATCATTCTCTCGGCATTGCAGCAGTAAGGTGTTGCTCTTCTCCCGGTAGCAACAACATGAAGAACTGATGATGGAAGAGGCCACAAATGTGCCGTTGCTGCCATGATTTTATGGTGAACCGGGAGCAAACAATCAGGCCGAAACAGGGGGTTGCTGGTCACTCCATTCCTTCGTTTCTAGGAAACACACAGAGCAGCAAAGAGGGTTCTTATTAGGCACCAATAGTGGTGCTTCCTCGCCATTCATCAAACCACCACAAGGAGTTTCATTTTCGACAAGAAAGACTGAGCAGAAAGTGTGTTAAACAGTAGCCTAAATTTAGGAAAGGAAGAGCATCAAAATAGGGGCTACTGTCTAAAGTTGTTTCAAGCGCTAAATTGAGCTAGACAAGGACACCATTAAGGGCTGAGTAGTAGCTGTTCAGGTGCAAAAACTGAAGCAATAAATTACTGCTTTGAAGTGCTATTCTCAGCACTTTTAGCGGTCTCTATTTTGGTATAATACAGAAGAGCAAGGAAGGGAAAACACATCAGGCATTGTGGGCTATTTTTTATCGGGTTATAAAGCTACATTGAAGTGTGAAGCTGAGAGCCATCGAGAGAGAGATTAAGGAGAAAAAGAGTCCGCAAGCAAGGTACTTTAAATGGTAAGGGAATTGAATTATTGTAAACGTTAATATATATAATATATATTATTGTATAAGTATGATGAAGAGTGGATATATATATATATATATATATATATATATATATATATGTGGGACCTCGTAATTTAAAGTACTGTTTAATTATATTTATATAATTGAGATTTTTGGAATTTTTATAATTAATAAATTTGATTATATCTTATGTTTTAAGGATAAATAGTAAGTGGGCCTCACTGATTTCATATGCTTTAGATGAAGGTGAAACTTCAGGGGTTCTATATTCGGAGCCAGAAAATATAATGATAAGAGTTCTAACATCAATCTCAATTATTTTTGCATATTTTGAAAAATGTGCAACAATTCAAGAAATGACGGCTTAGTCCATAGGCCATTAGAATTTTAGAAAATAACAGTTAAACTAAATGGACTTTTAAGCCTTTGTCTATATTAAATAATTTCTTATAAAATATAGTTTTAGAATATTTAGACTGATGGAAGAAACTAGATGCAAAGACAAAAATTTACGCAATTTTATAATTAGGGGTATTTTAGTAATTTTACCTAAATAGGTAACCAAACCCTAACAAAAGCTTCACCAAGCATTAAAGCAAGTTAAATAGAGTTGATTTATGATTAATAAAATATTTTAGAGGTTAGACATACTGTTTTCAACAAAGTCAAACTTTATGGACAAAATTGAAAAGTTTCATTAAGAGGAAGGGCATTTTGATAATTTTTCATAAAAGGCCTTAAAAAATCAGAATTCTTTACAGAACTCTACACCTTGCAGCCGGCCATCTTCAACCTTTTGCCAAAACACCATAGCCAAATGCTTGAGAGAAAGAACAAGCCTTAAAAACCTAGTCAAAATAATTCCAAAATTGAAAAATTCCTTAAATACCTAGTCAATTTTTTGGTGCTCTTTCTCTTGGTACCAATATCTTCATCGAAAGTGGCCAAAATCAGATCTCAAGGTTTCCTATAGTGTTCGGCTAAGTTAAGATTAATGGAAAACTTAAGCTTTTTCAGGGAAATTAATAGAAATGATGAAGGAAATTTGTTTGGAACTTGATTAAAACTTGAATCTTATAATTGTTGGCAAATACCAAGTGGCGTGAATGATGGTGTCTTCGACCAAAATAGGGGCTGCACTATGGTGAAGAAATTTCAATGAGTTAAAGGTGTTTGCAAAATTCCTAAGTGAGTAAATAGGAAGGGGAGGGATCAAGTTACACCAATGTAAAACTAGATAATTTTACACCTTTTATTGACCGTTAGATTAAAATAGATTTGTGATTGAGATTAAATCTTTCTCTTACTTCAAAGTGCAATTAAATGTTAAAATTATTTTTATTCTCTTTCCTTTTTTAATTTTTAATTTTCCTTTTTTAAATTATCTTGATTATCTGCTTTTTTTTTCAAGTTACTTTTCATCTCTATCAACAGTCGCCGCCACCCATCTTTGTGCTTTTTTGATAAACAAGAAATTTTATGGATGAAATAAGGAAGCTTCAAGAAGATGAACTCTCTAAAGGATTTTGCAGCAGAACATGAAGCAATGAAATAACAAAGCCTGAAAAAAGCTATAAGATGATGTGCAAAGCCTAATATAAATGGGGCATAATTAATTTGTGCACTTGTTTGTATTTCCTTTTTTAATTTTTTTTACAAAAACGCTGAAAATTAAAAAAAAATTAAGTGTTAAGATTTAAATTTTAGAATTAAATATCAATGACTGCATGAATTATTTAAGTTAAATTTAAATTTTGATTTTACTATATTTCATATGCTATTTGTGAACAAAGATGATTAAATTGTCCAAAAATTTTCATCCTACCGATGCATGTTTTAATTATAACGAATTTAAAATTTAAAATCATTTATTTTTTGGTCTCATTGAACGTCATTCAGATTTCATGAATTTTCCAAAGAGAAAGAAATTTTGGCATGTGAATTTCATATGTTAGTAGTAAATAGCAATTTGTTATATGTGATTGAGAATAAAAATGAAATTGAGTTAAGGTTTTGAAGCTTCATAAAATTGGATTTTGCTTTAAGACAAAATTGAAATTGAACCGTTTTTATGAATCGTATTTGAGAATGGTATTGATCTTATCACAACAAGCAAAGATGCCAAATAGTATCTCACTTGAATAGACTTGCTGCTTATATTTTAATTTTGATAGAACATATTTAAGGTTTGGTTTGTAATCATTAATAAATCATTGAAAAGAAAGGCAACAGTTATCAAGAGTTGTAGTCATTTTTTTACAATAAAAATAAAAAAAGGAAAGAGAATAAAAATAATTTTAACATTTAATTGCACTTTGAAGTAAGAGAAATATTTAATCTCAATCACAAATCTATTTTTAATCTAACGGTCAATAAAAGGTGTAAAACTATCTAGTTTTACATTGGTGTAACTTAATCCTTCCCCAAATAGGAATGGTAAAGATTGAATTGAATAGAGAATGAAAACCATGAAGATATGCTGATTAGTGGCTTACGAAAATGGAGCAGAAAATGATGGTGGCATGATTTAATATGTGCTGGAAGTGAAATTAATACAAGGAGTATTCATAAAATAGAAGTTGAGGAAGAATGAAAAATAAAAAAGGTAGTGTCAAGAAGAGCATTTGATTGGCTGAAGGGAAATGATGGTATTGAGGTAAATTTTAATAATGAAAATTATAAAATTTATATAATGATGAATAATGAGAAATTGTGAAATTAAATTTGAGAAAAGATAAAATCGTATGCATAAGAAATGATTGGCTATGGAAGAAAAGAGATAATATTAATATGATTCTTAATAAATGTTAATTTTGGAATTAATGTGAAAATGTATAAAGGTTATTTGTAAAGAAAATTAAAACTTGAAAAGAATGAGTTTTTAAGCAAATGGGAGAATGTGGTTAAGTTTCGAAGATAAGATCTCATACAAAATCCATGATTTATAGAATAGAAAATAATAAATAAAGGTTAATGAAATTGTTTGAGAAAAATAAACGAAAGACAGAAAATTAATGGAATATCTATTAGAACTATAATATGGAATTATATATATAGTTTGGAAAAGAATGGGAATTAATCATTATCGTGTTGTGGTAATTGGTATGAAAATAATAATAATAATCATTTAAGAATGAAATTTGGCCATAATAGGGAAAATGTGAATAAGATTGAAATTTTAGATGTGTGGTGGATGTTGGATGAATGCATGAAGTGAATAAAGAGTGTTTATAACATTGGAATTAGAAAAGAAAGAGATTGGGAAAAATGGTACAATTGGCCGAGGCATTATACAAGCGATTATTATAGTAATTTTATAACAAATGGTTAAAGAAAAGTAAATAAGAAATAATTGGATTATCAGTGAATTGAAATTAAGAAAAAAGAATGAACTTTTGGGGACATGAAAATATATTTGGTTAAGCATGTTTTATGATAGTATCATGTTAAATTTTGGTCATTAATGAATAAGAGATGATTTAATTGTAATTATATTGAGGTAATTAGTAGGAAATAAAATAAATCAAGTGTGGAGAATGATAGATGTAAAATAGAAATTATGGAATATTTATTATCATTGTGATATGGTAATATAAAATATAAGGTGATATTACTGTGCAGAGTAGAAATTTCGGGAAATAGAATTACACAAGCGATAGTAGGAATGTAGAGATATTGGGTGGACTCGAGGTAAGGAACAAATATATGAGTTGCTTATAAATGTTTTACGTGTTTTTTTTGGAATTTTCATAAATTCAATTCTTAATCGTTTCCCATCAATTTTCCTAAAGGGAGAAATATATTCTATTTACATAACCAAATGTGTTCTTAAGTTGCATGTTTACTATACTGTGTATTGAATTGTGTGCTACACTGGTCTCAAACAGAACTGTTTATCGATATTGAAACATTACTGCAGTGACTTCAGATTTACCGTTTACACGTAGTTTATATATTAAAAAACAATATTTAAATATTCATGTTATTGAATTTTACACGTGAAAGAGTACCAACATGTTATTTTTACCCATCTATAGTGAAATGGAGTGTTTTCAGAAGTGAAAATTGAATCGTGAATATTTTATAAATTTTTACTTCGAAAACCGGGTATATATTTTCATATCGGTTATATATTTTCATACATGTGTTGTGAAGCAATTTCCAATGGTTACCTTTATGGAAACTATACAGTTACGAACTGTTTTGAGACTGTGAGGCTCCATATCATGCTCACGTGTCACGTGTTACTGTTATTGTTACTGTTATGTGGCTGATAAACCTGCCAAGTCATTAGTTGTAGGGTTGTAAAACGGGCAAGCCAGTGCGGCCGCGTTTTTAAACGGGCCAATTTTTATATGCCTGGTCAGTTTTTAATGTGGATCGAGGCCGGCTCGCAAGCTAAGTATTTTTAAATAAAAATAAATTTTAAAAAATCATTAAAATTCATATATAAATACAATCTAAATACAATTACAATTCACTTACAATATTTTAAAATAAATAATTACAATATTAAAAAAACATAAATTTCTATTAAACATTAAACTCTTCCAACTTTTTTTTTCACTATCATACATATAATGTCATGGTTTAATTCAAAATAAAATTACATGAATTCATTTTTTTGCTAGAATACAATAAAATCATGTTATGTATTATTTTGTAAGAAATAAAAATACATTAATAATATAATTAAAAAAACAAATTATATAAAAAAATAAAAAAAGGCCTAAACAGGGCCGACCCGCGAGCGTGTGAACCGGCCTATGCGGAATGCCAACCCATGCAAGCCAACCCACAGGCCTAAAAAATAAGACCATCCCTTAAAAAGCCCGCGGGTTTAATGATTGACCCGAGGGCTTAGGCCCGTTTTACACCCCTAATCAGTTGTCCCAATTGTCACCTGGCAAGTGAAAGCTGTGAACCCCACAGACTATGGCCATATGTCTACACGTTTACTGTTACTGTTATTCCCTTAGGGGACTACTATTATAGCATGATATACTTTGGGTAATGCCTAGTCTCCACTTACTGTTATTGCTTACTATACTGTTTTACTATACTGTTGTTGGTACTGAACTGCTTACTATTTTTGAACTATTTATGGTTACTAAACTGTTTACTATTAGTAAACTATTTACTGATAGTTGAACTGTTTACCGTACTATTTATAACTGAACTGGTTACTAATAGTGAACTGTGAGACTCGATTTTATAGTACTGTACACCAAATTTTCATAAATCCTTGACAGTGGAAATAAGTTAATTAGTGAAATAAATAAATATTTAAATTGGATTTCCACTTAAAAATTTGGAATTATTAGATTTATAATTTATAATATGGTGTATAAGAGGTGAATAAATATTAAATGATGAGTGATTAAATTTCATGGGTTGAAATATATTAAAAAAAAAGAGGTGAAAGCAGGCAAAAACCGTGCAGCCAATTTGACTGCACGTTATTTTCTGTTGGAGTGTGATCTACGGTTGGATACAAGCCGAAATTTATTGGCTGAAATTTATTAATTAGATATATGGCTGAAATTTATTGGCTGAAGTCTACCTCAAGAGAGGTAAAATGAATCAAAGACGTGCAGCAAAAATAATTGGATAGCACGCCACTTCCTTGTTGCCGTGGTGTTGCTGCTCAACTGGAAAAATTTCTAAAGGAAATTGAAATATAATTTTAAGGTGTAAAAAGACATGGTGAATAACACTTAAAAAAATATGCAATTAAAGTTTAACATGGGGTTAAACCTTATTAGTTGAGGTATATAGAAAAAAAAAGAAAGAAAATTCGAGCAGCAAAAGTAAAGGCTGGTGAATTGCCACTTTCTGTTGCTATGGTACCATTCAAGTTCAGCCATTTAAAGGCTGGTGAATTGCAAATTTTTATAGAGAAATTAAAGGGGGAGAAAGGATCAACTTGACTTGTGGTTAAATTCCATTGGATGAAAATTACAAAAGGAGAGGGAAGAGGGCCAAGACCGAACAGCAAGTAAACTCTCCTAGCCGTTCCTTTTTGGCTGCCAAAGTCTTCAGTTTTTAATGCAAATAAGACATGAAATCATGAAGGAAAAGAGATAAGAAACTAAGTGGCCATTTCCTATTAGTTGTCTTGAATAAAAAGAAGACTAAATGGAAGCAAAACTCAGCAATTTCTACATCTTCCTCACCGATCCCCTGCTGTCTACGAGCCATCAGTTTTGTGTTTGCATTTTGGTTCTGTTTGGCTTCTGTTCATCTAAGGAAAAGCAGAAAAAATTATACATACATGATACTTAGGCATCTAAGCCTTCACCATCAACCTTCCTCCGTCAATTGAATAGTCAAGGAAGCCAAAAAGAGGGGCTGAACGTGAGACAGAAAAGTATTCTGTTTTGGGAGTGCACCATTCGGTCAAGGTGAGCTTCCATGATTCCATGTTTTTCTTGATATACAATGGTATATTTCCATGTTTTATAACATAATAAACATGGTTATAATATTGTTTTTAGTTAAATCTTGTTAGAATATGAAAATTGAAACAAGAAGAGAATTTGGCATAGATGAGAACAAGCAATGAAAGGGGCTGGAATTTGTATGAAGATGATAAGAAATGAATTATGTTGTATAAATAAAATGAAGAGAAAGCTTAGAAACTTGGAATAATGAAGAACCAAATTTTGGTTAGTGACAGGGGAGTCTCGGTTTGGCATGAGAGAGTAGAGAAATTGAATGTGCATGCAGCAAAATGATAAATGAAAGGCTCACGTAGACAACCATTAGCCAATTGAAAACAATAAATTGAAGAAAAGTTGGAAAAGTCAATGAAATGGACAAAGAAGGGTTTCAACCATGACTTGATTCTTGCATGAAAATGTGTTGAAAATTAGGGATTTTGGTAGAAAATAATTATAGAAATTAAAAGAGAAGGATTGGTTAAATTAAAACTGAAAAAGAAGCTTGAATGAGCAAGTTGAGTTTTAGCACTACTATAATTTATATTGGTTGTGCTTATAATATGACTTTAGCGGTTGCATTTTTCGAATATTAGTGGCTTAAAAATAAGAAGAATATTAATAATTTTTGGTAAAATTATTTTGCAGCTTGAGTTGACGGAATTCGGTAAAAGTAACCAGGAAGCTCGACTTCATAAGATTGGTAAGGGGGAGTGTGTGAGTTGTAGTGATATAATGCATTGCATGTTTTCTTAAGCTAAATTTTATGAGAATATTGGATGCATGATTTTGTTTGAAAACATGCAAAATTGTGGTTGATAAGTTGGTTTATATACTGTGAATTGTGTGCAGGAGGTTAGGAATCCGCAGTCGTTATGCTGTCGAAAAATTTCCAAAAGTATTCTAAAATATTATAAAATATTTTAGATCCATGAAATGATTTACATGGGAAATTTTGAATATAATTTCCACCAATTTCCCATAAATTGGAAATTATGAGAAAGTGATAAAATTAAATATTCATGTTTTATATTTTCATTAAAGTGAGAAATTAATTATGTTTTATATTATATTAAATATTCAAAATGAATATTTATTGTGTTCTCACTTAATACATGAATATTTACCGATTGATTTGCGGTATGTGTAAATGAGAAATAAATACCTTTTTTTGGAAATAATTACTTAAATAAATGATTTGATTCATGGGATTTCCTTAAAGGTATTCTTATGGGAAAAGAAATGATTTTATACCTTTATGGAACTAAATACTGATCTTATTTATTTTATAAATTCCATAGAGGTGATGATATCTGAAAATGTGAGAGCCTTATGGATAAACATGAAATATTTCAAATTATTTTGAATAAGATCCATAAAGACTGTGGTACGATTTTTATACTGTTTTGAGACTTAGGCCCCGAGATTCATGCTTATTACTGTTACTGTTACTGTCACGTGGCTGATTGACCCGCCAGTCATCAATAGTCCCAGATGTCACCTGGTAAGTGTACACCGAGGACCCCCTATAGATAAAGGCCATAGTGGACTATATACTGTTACTGTGTCCCTTCGGGGATAATTACTGTGTCCCTTAGTGGACGATGATAGCATGATATGATGTAGGGTGATGTCTAATCTCAACTTGCTGATTAATGTTTAATGAAGGGATTTACCAAAATACTGTATTACTATACTACACTATGAATTATTATTTACTGAACCGAACCGTACCGAAATACTGTTTTACTGAACTATACTGCACTGGGAAATACTGTTTACTGAACTGGTAGCTACTGATTACTGAACTAAAAGCTACTGATTACTGTTTATTGAACTAAAAGTTGCTGATTATTGTTTACTGAATCGGTAGCTACTGATTTCTGTTTACTGAACCGGTAGCTATTGATTACTGTTTACTGAACTGAAATCTACTGATTACTGTTTACTGAACGGAAAGCTATTGTTTACTAAACTAAAAGCTACTGTTTACTATTTATTGAACTGAAACCTACTGATTACTGTTTACTGAACTAAATTGTACGGAATACTGTTTACTAAACTGAAAGGAAATTTACTGTTATCGAGAAAGAACACTTTGAAAATTATTTCTGAAATAGAAATAATTACTGAACTGTTATCCAATGAATTGGATATTTATAAGCTATTGTACTAAAAGGACTGTTTACTGTAACTACTGTTTTACCACTAGACTGTCACATGTTTTGAACTGTACTGCAAGGAAGGAAAATAAATGGTTTATCCCATTTATAGTTATGGAAAAAAAAGGGTATTAAATTGTTTTATCAAGACAATTTAAAAATTACTCCTTATAGTCGCTCTGGGTTTCCGGGACAAGACAAGTATTCCAAAATACCTTTCATGCTCCATCTGGATTTCTCGACCGACTATAGTATCCTTCCTTTACTGTGCTTAGTACACCGTTGGGAAAATAAATATTTTCCTGCATATAGATTTCATTATATCAAGCAGCATATGACTCCTTTACTGAGCACGTAGTTCGCTCACCCCTTACTTTCAAATTTTTCAGATTTATTACGAGTATTATTTGATGGCTTCCTCGGATCAATATAGTTGCAAGTAGCCCACTGGGACAAAGAGCATTGAAATTTAAAGATACAGTCACTTCTCTTATATATTCAAACACTTGTATACAGTACTACATTATTGTAAAAATAGAAACAGAGGATGTAAAGTGTATGTAACATTATAAAAAAATTTTATATTCCGAATTCATTGAATAAATGTTTACCATTTATTACTGTTAATGATCAAGTGTTAAAGGCATTTCAGACAGCCCAACCGTACATTGAGTATAAAATATATTAATTTACTATACTATGGACTGTTACATGAACTACTTACTACTACAAATCTGATCACTATAGTGTTTTTAAATATTGTTTATAAACTGTTTTCTTATTGAAATAATTTATGATAAGATTAAAACTAAGTATTGCATTTTACTATTTACTGGTACTTAAGTGTTAAGGATACCGACCGAACTATTTACTGATACTAAATTGCTACCGTACTACTTACTGAACTGTTTACTAATAGTAAACCGTTTACTATTTTCGAAAGGGTTTACTGTGTGCTGCAGTGTTTTCAGATATTGTGAGACCTGTTTCTATTATACTATACATTAATTTTGTAATTACTTGTATAGTGAAATATAATTTATTTATGATTTTAAGTGAATTTAAAATGTGGGCCCCACTTTAATTTTTATGGTATTGATGGACTTAAGACTAATAATACAATGTACTGTGGATGAAATAAATATAATATAATGATTTTGAGGCATAGAAATAATTTTTATATTATTTGGAATTATTTTGTGGATTTTGGAAAACAAATTGAAAAATGACAGATACGTCCTGAGGGCATTTTGTAAATTACACCCAAACTAAAATGAGTTAGGACAAAGTAAAAATACTATGATAATCTACATAAAAAGGAGAATAACACAGTGTCAAGAGATTGATTCAAATAGAGGTTTAATCGAAAAATTTAGTTGGCGGTCCACTAAGGGTAAAATCGTAATTTCTCATTATCAGTGCACCGCGCCTTAACAATCCATTCATCAAAATACATTAAATATGATTGATTGGTGCTAGAATCTGAATTTTTGGAGTTCAATTACATGGTTTTTACAATTTTGGAAGTTAAGGGCGAAATTGTCAAGATTTTTCATAACCAAAGGCAAAATGGTAATTTCGCCCATGTCTATTTATTTAAATCAGCCTTGATGTAGCCAGCCACTATTCACTTTCTCCTACCTCTCAACCCCACTACACCCACAAGGAAAAAAAGAGAAAAATAAAAGAAAAAAAAAGAAACAAGAAAAACATAAAGAAAAATACAATATTTCACCAAAATACAATATTTCCCCATCACTTCCTCTCTTCAACGGTGCCCATATCTCATCACAAGAGGAAGAAAACAAAGAGAAAAGAGGCCAAGGAAGGTTAGGCTATGATAAGTCTCTAAAATATTCACTTGTTAGAGTATTTTATTGCATCAATTTTGCTTAAATTTTGAAATTTTAATGTAATTTCCTCCCATTTTAATTAAATTGTCTTTATGTGTAGGAATTTCGAGAATAAAGAGAAAATCGAGAAAATGACAAGAAAAGCAAGCAAAAATGGTTGGATTTGGTGTTTAACACCTAAAAATTATAGACCTAGCCTTCTTCAAACTCTAAGCCTTATTCCTATTAAAGAAAACCCAAAATTTTTATTTAAACCTCAAACCCTTCCCTACTATAACCCTCTTTAAACCCTATCTCATAAATACACTTTAAGCCCATCTTAAACCCCAAAATCCAATAACCCAAACTAACCATTTTTCTTACGTGATATCTTGGCCCAAAAAGAATTTTTAAAAGGCTGGATTTGAAGAGCCCAAAGTGAAGGAAAGGAGGCAGCCCAAGACTTGAAGGGAACCCTACCTATAACAACAAGAGGAGCTGTCGCACAATGAAGCGTGGAGAGGAGGCTGGTGACAGGAGCTTCTTCACCAATTTTCTTCAGTTTCCGTTTACTGCTTTCAAGTTGTTTAAACACTTTATATTATTGGCTTCAGTTAGGTTTTAGAATGGTGGAGGAGAAGGTTGAGTGATAGTAGCCAAGTTCTCCCATTTTATTTCTATGTCGTTTCTTTATTTTTTTTAGCTTAGATTTTCTTAGACTCTGTTAGAATTTCAGTTGTTTTAAATCGAGTTGTTCAAGTATATTTAAAAGTTCAAGTTCTTTTTAACTTACTTTAAATACATTTACAGTTTTTATTCCTTGAAATGCCATGCCCTGTATTTATTTTATTTTATTTAGTTACTACTTTAATATCGTGTTAACTTCTCTTTAGCTTCTTCGATTTTTTTTTAAGTTCTGATGGCACTGCAGTGTTCTTTTCTTCTTCCACTTTAAAATTTTCATTTTTCTTCATTTAAGTTCTGCAATGTGTCCTGTTTCACTGGTTCTTCAAGTTTCTGTTTTCTTCACTTGGTGTGTAGGTCTTTCTTTGCTGGTTTGTGGCTGCTACTTGGAGGTGTGCGTGGCTGTTGTTGGAAGCAAGAAGCAGTTGCGTGTCCTGTGCGTCCTGGGCTGCATTGAAGCTGTGTAGACAAGATTTGGCGTGGCAGTGATTGGAGCCAAACCGTAGTGTTGTTTCTGCTGGTCGGTGAAACTTGCAGCAAGCTGCTGCTTGGACAAGAGGCAGGAAAGTTCGGTGCATGCTGAAGCAGTTGCGTGGAGACGAGCTGGGCATTTGCTGCTGAATCACATGGCTAGCAGGGGACGCATGGCAAGTGGAAACGTGGGTTGTTCATGGTTTTTTGGTTGTCTGATTGGCTTTAGTTTAAATTATAAGTTTTATTTTTTCGTAGTTAGATACATTAAATTGCTAGTTTCTATTATATTAATTTGTATTGTTAGAAATTTAGTTTATTAGCTTATTAGTTTTAGTTTAATGGTTTATTTTATTTTAATTAATTTAGATATTTATTTATAACATTTTAAATTTTGCATTTTAAGTAAGTTTAGATTAAATTCATTAGTTTCAATTATTATTTTATTAGTTAATTAAATTTCAGTTTTTTTATTAAGCTTTTAGTACTTTATTTTATTTTATTTTACTATGATTTTATTTTATTAATTTCATTATTTTTTATTTTTAGTTTATTTTTATTTTATTTTCATGCATATTTAGTTATGTTTTATTCAAGGCATTTTAATAGATAGTTAAAAAAAATTACATATTACTTGAATAAATCTAGGCGTGACCAATTTTAGTACTTAGCTAAATAACCTATACAATCCTCGTGAAAACGATACTCTATTCACTCTTTATTACTTGACGCGACCCGTGCACTTGCGGTATAGCTTTTGGACGCAACAAGTTTTTGGCGTTGTTGCCAGGGACTGGGCGTAGA
The DNA here is from genome assembly GCA_032173925.1 of Heritiera fomes. Lineage (NCBI taxonomy): Eukaryota > Viridiplantae > Streptophyta > Magnoliopsida > Malvales > Malvaceae > Heritiera > Heritiera fomes. The sequence goes on along the minus strand of JAPDPM010000012.1, from coordinate 7,391,908 downwards.
TTTAGTTAATATTGGAGAATTTATGCTTAGGTATAATCTTAGCTTGTACATACTTAGTTTGTAAATACTTAGAGCCTTAAAAGCCTTAGGTTAGAAAAACCCTTAGTTAGATTTCCTCTTTTTTTTCTTTTCTTTTATTTTCTTTCTAGAGACACACCATTAGGACTCTGTTGATATTTGCATGCGTAGAGCCAAGAGCTATGAATTCTTTCCCTTAGATCTTGAAATTGAGAAAACACTTAGGAAAATTAGAAGGGAATCCAAATAACAAATTGCTCCGTTGCAATATCCAATGACATATAATAGAGAGCTTAGGACAATAGGGGATTACACTGTCCTAACCATAGGGGGATATTACACTGGTATTAGGAGGCCAACAATTCCTGCGAACAATTTTGAGATCAAGCCAGCCATCATAAGCCAGCCATCATTCAGATGATCTAGACATAAGTGCAATTCAATGGGTTGCCACATGATGATTTACATGCACACTTGGGCAGTTTCCTTGAGATATGTGACACCTTCAAACACAATGGAGTCTTTGATGATGCGATTAGGCTTAGGTTATTTCCCTTCTCTCTTAGGGATAGAGCGAAGAGTTGGTTAACCTCCTTACCCCTAGGATCTATCAGTACATGGGATGAGCTAGCCCAGCAGTTCTTAGCCAAATTCTTCCCTCCCTCCAAAATGGCCAAGCTAAGAAATGATATCTCCTCCTTCACCCAGTTTGATAGTGAGTCCTTGTATGAAGCTTGGGAGAGATATAAGGACCTACTTAGGAAGTGTCCACACCATGGCCTACCCCTATGGCTACAGGTGCAGACCTTTTACAACGGTCTAACTAGCCAGAATAGGACAATCATCGATGTTGCGGCAGGAGGAGCACTTTTGTGCAAGATGGAGGATGAAGCTTATAATCTTTTGCACAAGATGGCCACTAATAATTATCAGTGGTCAGTTGAGGGACATGCACCTAGGAAGGTAGTTGGTATCTACGAGCTTGATGCACTTTCTACCTTGACTTCGCAAATTGACACATTGACAAAGAAGGTAGAGTCCCTAAGTACCCAGTCCTCTCCTAGCCCTAATCTTGTCCTTTTAGTACAAAGTCCTTTCAATATGTGTAATCTATGTGGTGGCACGCATTCGATAGATAGGTGCCCACTAAATTTAGAGTCCGTTCAATATGTTGCCCCACCCCAGAGGCAGTAGAACAACCCTTTTCCGAGCACTTACAATCCAGGATGGAGGAATCACCCTAATTTCTCTTGGAGTCAAAATCAAGGGCAATCATCCACTTCCAAACCTTTAGGACCCCCAGGTTTTCAACCTCCACCCATTCATGTGCCACCACACCAGCATCAGTTACCACCTCATACTTCTCATCCACCTTATTGGTCTCACCATCAACCACCACCACCACCACCACCTCCTGTTCAGCCTCAACACATTTCTGCACCTACAGCTAAGAAGAAACCCTCACTCGAGGAGATGTTTACCACTATCTTGCAAAACCAAGCTGCCTCCATCAAGAACTTGGAAGTCTAGGTTGGACAGATAGCTAATGCTCTCAGCCAACGTCCACATGGAACCCTTCCTAGTAACACTGAAGCTAATCCTGTACAAAGGGAAGGTAAAGAACATGTTAAGGCAGTGACCTTGAGGAGTGGTAGAGAGTTAGTTTATTCACATGTTAGGTCCACTCCTGTTGAGCATGTAGTGGCAAAGCCCTTAGGTACTATTGAGGTAGCTAGGAAAGAGCAGGTGAAGGATGATACAGTTCCACGGAAGCTTGAGGATAGCACTTCTTCTTCTTCATCTAGTTCTTCACCTTTTAATTCTACACCTATTAGCACTACACTTCTCTTGTTAGGCCGCCAATACCTTTTCTTCAACGCTTTCAAAATCAGAAGTCAGATCAACAATTCTCCAAATTCTTAGAGGTATTTAAGAAGCTTCACATTAACATTCCATTCACTGATGCTTTAGAGCAGATGCCTAGCTATGTGAAGTTCATGAAGGATATCCTTTCGAAGAAGCGGAGATTGGAGGATTATGAGACTGTAGCATTGACAGCTGGATGTAGTGCCATTATTCAGAAGAGATTACCCCCTAAGCTCAAAGATCCAGGTAACTTTACCATTCCTTGCACCATAGTTGATCAGTTCTTTAGTAGAGCCTTATGTGATCTAGGAGCTAGTATTAACTTGATGCCATGGTCTATATACCAAAAACTAGGAGTAGGTGCTGCAAAGCCTACTACAGTGACCCTACAGTTAGCAAATAGATCCATTAAGTATCCAAAAGGGATCATTGAGGATGCCTTAATGAAGGTGGATAAGTTTATCTTCCCTACTGATTTTATAGTTCTTGACATGGAGGAAGATAGGGAAGTTCCCATCATTCTAGGTAGACCTTTTCTAGCTACTAGTAGGACCCTTATTGATGTGCAAAAGGGGGAGCTTACTATGAGAGTTTAGGATCAGGAGGTTACATTTAATGTTTTTAAACTATGAAGTATCCTGATGACTTTCAAGATTGTTTCCGTATGGATGTAGTAGACAAAGACATTATTAAGGAGTTTTCTAGGTTATACCCTATGAACCTTTTAGAGGCTTCCTTAGTTAAGTCTGTTCATTTAGAGGAGTATGAGGAAGAGAAGGAGGATGTAATTGAGGCTTTGCAATTATTAGAGGCTTCCTCGCTGATGGACTTAGCTCAATTTGAGGCTATTAACACAGCATCCTCCCCAGCTTTAGATGTCCACCCATCCAGTAGTAACCCTCCAGCTTTAGCGTTGAAACCTTTACCTCCACACCTTAGATATGCTTACCTAAGTGAGTCCTCTACTCAACCAGTCATTATTTCTGCTGCTCTCACTTCTGATCGGGAGGAGAAGTTGTTAAAGGTATTGAGAGAGCACCAGAAGGCCATAGGCTGGACCATTGCTGATATAAAGGGTATTAGTCCCTCAATTTGTATGCACAAGATACTTCTAGAGGAGGGGTATAGGTCTTCCATAAAGCACCAGCGTAGACTAAATCTGGTAATGAAAGAAGTGGTCAAGAAAGAGATAATTAAGTGGTTAGATGCAGGAATTATATACCCCATCTCAGACAGTGCCTGGGTAAGTCTAATTCAGTGTGTCCCTAAAAAGGGAGGGATTATCGTTATAGAAAATGAGAACAATGAACTCATCTTCACTAGGACTGTCACTGGTTGGCGAGTATGTATGGATTATAGGAAGTTAAACAAAGCCATCAGAAAAGACCACTTCCCTTTGCCTTTCATTGACTAGATGTTGGATAGGATAGCTGGTCATGAGTTTTATTGCTTGCTGGATGGGTACTCAGGATACAATCAGATAGCTATAGCCCCAGAGGACCAAGAAAAGACCACTTTCACCTGTCCCTATGGGACATTTGCTTTTAGGAGAATGCCATTTGGACTATGTAATGCACTTGCTACTTTTCAGAGATGTATGATGGCTATTTTCTCCGATATGGTGGAGAATTTTCTTGAGGTTTTTATGGATGATTTTTCAGTATTTGGGGATAGTTTTGATCTATGTTTACATAATCTTTCTTTGGTGTTGAAAAGGTGTAAAGAGACTAACCTAGTGCTTAATTGGGAGAAGTGCCATTTTATGGTAAAAGAAGGAATAGTGCTAAGGCATAAGATCTCTTCTAAGGGGATTGAGGTAGATAAAGCTAAGATAGAGGCCATTGAGAAACTACCTCCCCCTTCTTCTGTTAATGGCATCCGGAGCTTCTTAGGACATGCAGGCTTCTATAGGAGATTCATTAAGGACTTCTCTCAAATCTCTAAGCCTTTATGTAATCTTCTTGAGAAGGATGCAAAGTTTAATTTTGATGAGCATTGTTTAGAGGCATTTAAGACCTTAAAATAAAAGTTAGTGACTGCCCCAGTTATTGTCGGTCCAGATTGGAATCTTTCATTTGAGCTTATGTGTGATGCGAGCGATTATGCTATAGGTGTAGTCCTTAGACAGAGGAAAGGAAAGGTATTCCATGCCATCTATTATGCAAGTAAGACTCTGACAGATGCTCAGCTAAATTATGCCACCACTAAGAAGGAGTTGCTAGCAGTAGTGTTTGCATTTGATAAGTTTCGCTCCTATCTCATAAGGACTAAAGTGGTGGTATACACTGATCACTCTGTTATTAAATACCTTATTGCTAAGAAAGATGCTAAGCCCAGGTTGATTAGATGGATCCTCCTTCTTCAGGAGTTTGACCTAGAGATTAGGGATAAGAAAGGCACAGAAAACCAGGTGGCTGATCATCTTTCATGGTTAGAGAGTATAGCAATGGAGGATAGGACAGAGATTAATGAATCCTTCCCAGATGAGCAGTTATTTGCTGATGGTCATTTGAGATTCCCATGGTATGATGACTATGTTAATTTCTTGGTTAGTAATGTGTTGCCACCTAATTTGTCTACCCATCAAAAGAAGAAATTTTTAAATGATGTCAAGAGTTATGTTTGGGACGAGCCTTATCTGTACAAGCAGTGCAGAGATCACATTTTGAGGAGGTGTGTCCCCAGTGAGGAGATAGAGAGTATACTTAGACATTGTCATTCTTCTGAGTATGGGAGACATTTTGGTGGTAGTAGGACAGCTGCCAAGGTACTTCAGTGTGGATACTATTGGCCTACCTTACTTAAGGATGCCCACTTATTTGCCTCAGGATGTGATAAGTGTCAGAGGACAGGTAATATATCTAGAAGAAATGAGATGCCTCTGACAAACATTTTAGAAGTGGAACTATTTGATGTGTGGGGCATTGACTTTATGGGACCCTTTATTCCTTCTTATGGGAATCTGTACATTTTGCTGGTAGTAGATTATGTTTCTAAGTGGGTTGAAGCAATAGAAGTACCTACTAATGATTCTCGGGTAGCGATGAAGTTTCTTAGGAGAAATATCTTTTCTAGATTTGGTACACCTAGGGCAATCGTTAGTGATGAAGGATCCCCTTTTTGTAATAGAACTCTAGTGGAACTTTTAAAGAAGTATGGGGTCAAGCATAAGATAGCTACTGCTTATCACCCTCAGACTAGTGGCCAAGCAAAGATTTCCAATAGGGAGATTAAGGGAATTTTGGAAAAGACTGTGAATCCCAATAGGAAAGATTGGTCTCTTAGGCTAGATGATGCATTATGGGCCTATAGGACTGCATTCAAAACACCTATAGGGATGTCACCATATAAATTGGTCTATGGAAAGGCTTGCCATTTACCTGTAGAGTTAGAACATAGAGCTTACTGGGCTATTAAGAACCTGAACTTTGATCTTAAAGTAGTTGGTGAGAAGAGGCTACCACAGTTAAATGAGTTAGATGAATTCAGGTTACAAGCTTATGAGAATGCCAAGCTTTATAAGGAAAAGACTAAGCTGTGGCATGATAGAAAGCTCAAGGAGAAACACTTCGAGCCGATGCAGTAGGTTTTGTTATTTAATTCACGCTTGAAGTTGTTTCCAGGCAAGCTTAAGTCTAGGTGGTCAGGGCCTTTCACCATTACACAAGTCTTTCCACACGGGGTAGTAGAGATCATGGATGAGACCATTAGGTAGCCCTTTAAGGTTAATGGGCAGAGGCTTAAGTTGTATTTTGGGGGAGGATATGATAGGCAAGATCCGGTCACTGTATTAGCTGATCCTAGTCCCCCTACTATTGCTCCAGATCCAGATTGATGCAGAGTGATTGAAAGTCTCGCTGAGGACTATAAACTCAGCCCAGCTTCGTTTTTTTCATTGTTATTTTCTTTTATTTTCTTTTCTTTTGTACAGTTCTTTTTCCTATTTGATGCTTGCTTCTCTTTGTTCTACTTTTGTAGGTACCTTTCGTAGCATAATCCCTTTTTGAGCTTCACAGTGATTATCTATGGGATGTTAGGGGAGTTTCGTATTCTGTGCTTCATTTCTTTATTTTATCTGCACACTGACGACATTATACACTTTAAGTTTGGGGGAGGAGATTAACTTGAGCATTTTCAAAAAAAAAGTGCAAAATTAAAAAAATATTTTAAAAGTTTTGAAAATTTGGGCTTAAATGGAATGTTTTGAGATGATTTGAATACTTAGCATGTTATTTTCTTATAATCCTATGATATTACCCCTTGATTTGGTCTGATTTTGATTGACTAAGAAGCATGATTGTGGTGAAAGCATGAAGTTAAATTCTTTGAATTTGTCTTGATTCTAATTGTGATATCCTCATCTTTATACACATGTCATGATCATGGATTAGTATGCACATTTAGAGAAGGCTTATGTGGACATAGGATTGCATTGGTTCATTTGACTTCATGTATCATATTCTAGAATTTGCTTGATCTTCTCTTGAGGTGAAATTATTAGATCACACTTGATTAGGAAAATAATTTAGGCTATCCTTGGATCGTTTTAGCTTTTCAAGCTAACCTTGTACATATTTGTCCTTAGTCATCCCTTTGTGCCAAACTAGCCTATCTTTGTTTACACACCTACATGTTAATTTCCTTTAGCCAAATAAGTACACTTTCCTATCCCTTACCTCAAAAGCATGCAATTTACTAGGATATATCATGAGCTATGTACATTTTTGGGTAGATAGGTAGGATATAAAAAAAATTAATTAAAAAAAAGAAAGAAAAAAATAGAAAAATGGAAAATTCAAAAACAAAAAAAAGTAAAAAAGGAAGAAAAAGAAAAAGAAAATAAAGTGTATAGCAAAGGAACTAAGTTTGGGGGGTTTGGTTAGAGCTCTAAACATCATAGATCCTAGTGAGTAATGAATGATTAGCGGTTGAGCCTAAATTCCCTTTATCATACATTAGCCCTAGCCTTACATTACAAGCTTAATAAGACCTATTAATTCTTGATTAAGTGTGACTACATTAGTGGAGAGAGAAGTGAAAGACAAACATATGGAAGTGATCACTTGTCATTGACTTTGCATCTTTACGTTTGCATAATCTGATCTGGATTGTGTACTTTGAAGTGAGATTGACATTACACACACACATACGAGGATTCCAATTTGGGTTAAGACTTATGAATGAATGATACTTAGTGTTTGATCTATGATTGTGAGTCTTTGATATTGGAATTTGTACTTTATCTTTGAGGATGATTGAGAAAAATAAAATATGCTTCGTACTTGTCATCTCCTACTTATATTTTGTTTTGCTTGAGGACAAACAAAAGCTCAAGTTTAGGGGTGTAATGACTTTATGAAAATAGAGTTATTTTAGTACTTTATTGATTAATAATTATTTAATTCCCCCGTTCTTTTATTAATTATTCCCCTAATTTTATTAAATTCCTCATGTTTTGCAGAAAAATAAATTTTAAATGAATTTCAGTCTTTTCGGTAGAAAATAGACTGAAAATGGGCAAAAAAGGAGACTAGACTACTACAAGACAAGGGAGCATGACACTTCATTTTCTCTCTCATCTTTTGACATCTAGCATGCCACATGTCATCATCCTACTCACTCTTACTGGATAAGAACAAAAGACACATGCCAACACATGGAGGACACATGCCCTTGCCACCTTGCATGCTTATGTGGATTAGAAGATAAAAAGGAAAGTGCTAGAAGGGATGAGATGTCCATGGATGATGTGAGCACTTAAATGACATGGAATCTACTTTGAAGAGCCAAGGACATGAAGACAAGTGGCAATTAATGCCAACTCATCTAGGATTGGAATTATCATTGTATCCCTAGGTTAAGTGACTATATAAGCAACTTTATGAGACCTAACCTAAGGGAGCTGCCTAGGGTTTCTTAGATTTACTTTTCCAGCAACTTTTCTTTCTTTACAAGTTTAGAGAAGCCACCATTTTTATTTCCTTAATGTTCTTTACATTCTTGCAATTTAAATACAAGTTTTCATGATGCTTTCCTTTGCTCTTTACTACATTCTTGCACACTTTACTTAAGCTTTTTGTTTCTTTAAATTTCCAGCAACTATATTCATCTTCTACTCTTTCTTTTTCTTTTATTTTGGTTCATGATTGAGTCCCGTGATCATGGGAGCTTAAGAGGTTGAAAAAACTATCTCCATAGCTCTTGAGAGAGAGCTTGATCCATAGTTTCCTTTTGCAATTTTTATTTTATGCTTTGAAACGTCTAAATGAATTTTTAGTATTTTTATTTTACTGTTTTTGGGGGTCTAGTTTAATGGGTTAAAAGCAGTTTTTAAAAAAATTTCAAAACAAAAGTAAAAAAATGTTTAAAGTAGGATATGTAGGAAGTTGGTCTTATTTTAGGATAGTCTAGGGTAGGTTTCTTTAGCAATTTTTATTTCCTATTTTCCGATCTTTAAATAATTTTTTAGAATTTTTTTATACTGTTTTAAGAGTCTATTTTATTGGGTTAAATCAGTTTTTACAGATTTTACAAAACAAAAATACAAAAAATGATCAAAGTAGAAGAGGTTAGCGTAGGAGTTATTTTTGACTGTTTTCAGTTTTTCACTTTGTAGCTCCTGTTTGGTTCGGTTTTAGGGTCCCTTTAGGTTCTGTTTTTAGTCCATTTTAGTGTCTTTTAACTTTTCTATTGGTTGGTATTAATCTCACGCAATTAGGTTAGGGTTTACTAAGTGTTTGATACATGCTCTAGGTTAGTAGTTGATGTTTCATGCAAATTTTTAAATCTGTCCAACAAAGTGACGTTTTTTTATAGCCTCTTTTTAGGTCGGTATTTGTTTCATTTTAAGGTCCATTTATGTGTCTTAGGGTCATATCTAGGTTATATTTTAATTTGGAAATTTTAGGACTTCATTTAGATTAGGTTCCATTGCATTTTTTTTAGACATAGTTGCATTGGTACACTATTTTTACTGATCAGTTTATTAGGCTGTTTGCATTTTTTGGCTACTGTTTTATGACATTTTAAAGTGCATTTAGGTAGCATTAGACCATAGTAGGACCATACATACATTAGGTAATTTTTTTGGGCTAGCTTAAGTTGCATTTTCATGCCAGTTACAGCATAAACTTTGCATTCATTATCATTTAGGGTCCTTAGCTAAGTGTTCTGTCCAGATTTTTTTAGCTGCTGTTTTGGAAGTTGTTTAGGTCCAGTCATATTATGTTTATGTCATTTTAAGTGCATTTAGATAGTGATTTAAATATAGGACAAGTTTGGCTAATTTACATGAGCATTTAGTTGCATTTTTAGGTTCATTTAGCATTAAATTTGCTTGCTGTCCAGATTTTATTCCTCCATTAATTCCATGCATTTGCGTACTGTTTTAGGGTAGTTTTAGATGTTTTAGGACAGTATTCATATAGGTCTTTAGTTAGGAAAAGTTTGGATTAGTTTCTAAATCATTTACTTAATCATTCAGATGCATTAATTTAGGTTTAAGTTACCTTTTCATTTAATAATTTTAGTGAACTGTTTTAGTGAAGTTTAGGGGCTGTTTTAGATGCATTTTAGTTACTGTTTCAGTTATTATGTGCATTAGTTTAGGGGTTTAATTCATGCATTAGAGTGTAGTTAAGGTTAGGGTTGATTAAGGTTTCATTTAGGATTTTTGGGGTTTAAATTAGGTTTAGGAAATTCATACATCATTTTCTTTCTTAAATTAGTTTTTACTTGATTTTTAATTAGTTTTTCCATTATTAGTTTTATATTAGGAATTTAATGCATATTTTCATTATCTGCATTTTTTTGTAATTACATTTTAACCTTATAGTTTACTAACTTAAAATTTTGTTTCCTTTCTTTTGTAGTTATTTTATTTTGATCATCTTCACTATAAGTATTTTTTATTTTCTTTTTAATTTCGTTTTCTTTTGTTCTATTTTAGCATTTCTATTTATTTTATCTTATTATATTAGCCTTTGTAGATCACACATTCAACTAATTTCATAATTTGCTAATATATATCATAGGTAATAGTATTTGGTACTTTGGTAAGCTTCGCGACACCAGTCTCTGTGGGATGATATTTCCGGATTCACCTCCGTATTACTTGAAGATCACGTGCACTTGCGTGTAGATACCTTTTAAGGTCGACAAGTTTTTGGCGCTGTTGCCGAGGATTAGTCTAGGTTATTCTTAGTTAATATTAGAATCAATCATGACTAGGTTTAATTCAAGCCTTTTCTGTTTCTTATTTTTGTAAAATTTTCTTCCTCTAATGTTTTAATGCTATTCTTGTGCAAGGTACCATGACGGATCTGGCAGAGCCTAGAACCTTGAGAGACTATGTTATGCCTTGTGTGCCTACAATACATTCAAGCATTAGGAAGCCCGAAATCAAAGCTAATAGTTTTGAGATTGAGCCGGACTTCATCCTAATGATCTTGAATTCAGTTCAATTTGGAGGTTTGCCCAGTGAAGATCCATATGCTCATCTTGTAAAATTCTTGGAGATATGTGACTTATGCAAGTATGATGGTGTTTCTGATGATGCCATTCGACTGAGACTCTTCTCATTCGCACTCCGAGATAGGGCAAAGGATTAGCTGTGGTCACTTCCTCATCATTCTATACGTACGTGGGATGATTTGGCTTATAAGTTCTTAGCTAGATTCATTTCACTTGAGTATATGGCGAAGATGAGGAATCAAATTTTATCCTTTGAGCAATATGACTCCGAGCCTTTTTGTCAAGCATGGGAAAGATTTAAGGACTTGATTAGGAGATGTCCTTCTCATGGATTGCCCATGTGGCTACAAATTCAAAGTTTTTATAATGGTTTTGGTGATCCATTGAGAGCAATGGTTGATGCGGCAGTGGGTAGAGCTCTTATGGGGAAGTCTATTGAGGAAGCATATAAGTTGATAGATTTAATGGCTTCCAAGTATATAAGAGATACACCAAGGAAGATCATCCACAAACAAGAGCTTGATCTTATTGAGACCATGTCTTCTCCAGAAACCACCTCGCCCAAAAAAAATTACATGAGTCCTTTTATTTCCTGTGAGATATGTGAAGGGAGTCATGCCACTGAGAATTGTCCTATCAATTTGAGCTGGGAGAGTCATCCGAGCTATTCATCAAGCAACTACGAGAAGCCTTCATCACCTCCTTCGAAGCTCATAGAGACCTATGACCTTTCTCATCAAGCTCCTCTACGAGCACTGCTGCAAGATGTGTTGAGTGAAGAAATTGAAAAGTCTCCATCACCCGAGCTTATTGAAAATGAAAGTGTGATTGCTGAAAAAGAAATGGAGAATAGTGAGGGTGAGGAAGAAGTCCAAGAGGAAGGGTTTGAGATTGAAGTCCAAGTTCCAGAGGTTGACAAGAAAAACCAAGAGGCATCCTTCATTGTTTCTTCATGGAACTTTCCACGTGAGAATGAAGTGGGTTATATCTTAGAAGAATGTGGAGTTAAGTTCTTTGAAGAAAAATATCTGATGGAGTCACCTTCCATGGTGGTGCACTATGTGCATCCATCCATTTTCAAACCATTCAGACCACCTTGAAGGATGACAGAGATAGTCAAGCCGATGACTATAAATCAAGCGCATCTGGGGAGGCAACCCCAGCTTTTTTAGTAGTTTATTAGTTGTTTCTTTCTTTTATTAGCTTAGTGTTAGTATTTCATAGCTTTGATTTCTTTTTCTTTCTATTTGGTAGGTTTGAGTCCAAGTTTGGGGGAGCAGTGAAGAGGCCTTGTGGGCATGCAATTGAGCTTCAACAGAAAATCCAGGGGAGTTTCCTTCTATCTTTTTTGAATTCTTGAATCACTTACACATTGAGGACAATGTGCACGTCAAGTTTGGGGGGAACGAAATTTGAGCTAAAATTTTTTCAAAAATTCCAAAATTTTTCTTAAAAATTCCAAAATTTTTCAAACTTTTTGGGCTTTAAATGTTTTGCCTTGAGATATATTATGCTTGATTTGGTTATTTCCCATGTCCCCATGATTGAGATTTTGCTTGAGTCTGATTTTGATCTTTGGAAAAGCATGATTATTGGAAGCATGAGTTGAATTCTTGAACTTGCCTTATTTTGATTATGGTTTTTCCATCTTTATGCACTATGTCTTGATCATGGATTTGTATACATGTTTAGAGAAGGATTATGTGAATATAGGATTGTATTTGTCTTGAAACTGTGAGCATATTCTAGAATTTGTTTGATCTCCTCTCGAGGCGAAATTTATAGCCCATGCTTAGTTAAGAAAATGATTTAGGCCATCCTTGGATTGTTTGAGCTTTTCAAGCTAACCTTGTATATATTTGTCCTTAATCACCCCTCTGTGCCAAACTAGCCTATCTCTGTTTATACACCTACAAGTTAATTTCCTTTAGCCAAATAAATAAACTTTCCTATCCTTTACCTCGAAAGCATGTGTTTTACTAGGATATATCATGAGCTATGTACATATTTGGGTGTATAGATAGGATATAAAAAAAAAAGAGAAAGAAAAGAAGAAAAAAATAGAGAAATAGAAAATTCAAAAAAAAAAAGAAAAAAGAAGAAGAAAAAAAGAAAATGAACGAAAAATGAGAAAAATGAAAAAATAGAGTAAAGTGTACAACAAAGTAAGAAGCAAATAAGTTTGGGGGAGTTTATTGAAGCTCGAAAAAGTAAAGATCCTAGAATATAATGCATGATTTGGGGTTGTTGAGCCTAAATTGATTTTTATCATACCTTTACCCTAGCCTGACATTACAAGCTTAATGAAGTCCTATTGATTCTTAATTGAGTATGACTACATTAGTGGAGAAAGAAGTGAAAAGCAAACTTATGGGATTGTTCATGCTTTAGGGATTTTGCTTTTCATGTTTGCATAATCTCATCTAGTTAACTATGCTCTGATATGTGATGGACACTTCACACACACGGAGAATCTAATTAGGAGTTGGGCATGTGATTAGTAGAAACTCTATGTTAATTAATAATTGTGACTTTTTTTTTTTAGATTAGATCAGTACTCTTTCTCTAAGGGGTATGTGGGAAATGAATCTGTCAAGTAAATGTTATCTCTTGCATATTTTGAGATTGTTTTGCTTTAGGACAAGCAAAATATTAAGTTTGGGAGTGTGATAAGTCTCTAAAATATTCACTTTTTAGAGTATTTTATTGCATCAATTTTGCTTAAATTTTGAAATTTTAATGTAATTTCCTCCCATTTTAATTAAATTGTCTTTATGTGTAGGAATTTCGAGAATAACGAGAAAATCGAGAAAATGGCAAGAAAAGCAAGCAAAAATGGTTGGATTTGGTGTTTAACACCTAAAAATTATAGACCTAGCCTTCTTCAAACTCTAAGCCTTATTCCTATTATCTAAAAAAAAAACCCAAAATTTTCTTCAAACCTCAAACCCTTCCCTACTATAACCCTCTTTAAACCCTATCTCATGAATACACTTTAAGCCCATCGTAAACCCCAAAATCCAATAACCCAAACTAACCATTTTTCTTACGTGATATCTTGGCCCAAAAAGAATTTTTAAGAGGCTGGATTTGAAGAGCCCAAAGTGAAGGAAAGGAGGCAGCCCAAGACTTGCAGGGAACCCTACCTATAACAACAGGAGGAGCTGCCGCACAATGAAGCGTGGAGAGGAGGCTGGTGACAGGAGCTTCTTCACCAATTTTCTTCAGCTTTCGTTTACTGCTTTCAAGTTGTTTAAACACTTTATATTATTGGCTTCAGTTAGGTTTTAGAATGGTGGTGGACAAGGTTGAGTGACAGCAACCAAGTTCTCCCTTCAAGTATATTTAAAAATTCAAGCTCTTTTTAACTTACTTTAAATACATTTACAGTTTTTTTTCCTTGAAATTCCATACCCTGTTTTTATTTTATTTTATTTAGTTACGGCTTTAATATCGTGTTAACTTCTCTTCAGCTTCTTCGATTTTTTTTAAGTTCTGATGGTACTGTAGTGTTCTTTTCTTCTTCCACTTTAAAATTTTCATTTTTCTTCATTTAAATTCTGCACTGTGTTCTGTTTCACTGGTTCTTCAAGTTTCTGTTTTCTTCACTTGGTGTGTTGGTCTTATTTTGCTGGTTCGTGGCTGCTACCTGGAGCTGTGCGTGGCTGTTGTTGGAAGCAAGAAGCAGTTGCGTGTCCTATGCGTCCTGGGCTGCATTGAAGCTGTGTAAACAATATTTGGCGTGGCAGTGATTGGAGGCGAACCGTAGTGTTGTTTCTACTGGTCGGTGAAACTTGCAGCAAGCTGCTGCGTGGACAAGAGGCAGGGAAGTTCGGTGCATGCTGAAGCAGTTGCGTGGAAAGGAGCTGGGCATTTACTGCTGAATCATGTGGCTAGTAGGGGACGCATGGCAAGTGGAAACGTGGGTTGTTGATGGTTTTTTAGTTGTCTGATTGGCTTTAGTTTAAATTATAAGTTTTATTATTTCGTAGTTAGATACATTAAATTGCTAGTTTCTATTATATTAATTTGTATTGTTAGAAATTTAGTTTATTAGCTTATTAGTTTTAGTTTAATGGTTTATTTTATTTTAATTAATTTAGATATTTATTTATAACATTTTAAATTTTGCATTTTCAGTAAGTTTAGATTAAATTCATTAGTTTTAATTATTATTTTATGAGTTCATTAAATTTCAGTTTTTTTATTAAGCTTTTAGTACTTTATTTTATTTTATTTAATTAAGATTTTATTTTATTTTATTAATTTCATTATTTTTTTTATTTTTTTAGTTTATTTTTATTTTATTTTCATGAATATTTAGTTATGTTTTATTCAAGCATTTTAATAGATAGTTAAAAAAAATTACAGATTACTTGAATAAATCTAGGTGTGACCAATTTTACTACTTAGCTAAATAACCTATACAATTCTCGTGGAAACGATACTCTATTAACTCTTTATTACTTATTGCGACCCGTGCACTTGCGGTATAGCTTTTGGACGCAACAGGCTGAGGTAAAGATCCATGAAAAATTTTATGTTTCAATTTGTCTCAAAGTTAAATTTCTAGTAATTCAAAGGTGTAGATTTCATCTATGGCATTGGATTTGCTTAATCTTGGCTAAATAAAATTTTGCCATTATTTTGGGTTTTAGTGTGCTTGTGAACCTAAGGAAACCATGCATTCTCTTGCATGAAAATGGTAGGAAATGATAGAATGAGATGGAATAACAATGTTAGAAAGCTTAGATTGCTAAAAAGAATTGAAATCAAGGAAATGGGTATAAGGTGGCTTTCGACTAAGGGGTCTTTAGGGCTGTTATCATGTTGCATTTTATGGTTTGATTATAGAAAATGACTATAGAAATTAAAAGAAGAAGACTGGTGAAATCGGATTCAAAAACGGAGCTAAAACGGGAAAGTTAAGGTTTACTATTGGTATAATTTATACTAGTTTGACATAGGTAGTATAATTAATGGCTGCATTTTATGAAAGTTAATAGCTTAAAATTAAGGGGAAAATTAATGATAATTTTTGACAAAATTATTTTGCAGCCTGGAATTTCGGTTTACAGTTGGTGCTACCGAACGAGTTAGTATCGCTATACAGGTAAGGGAGAAGTGTGTGAGTTGTAAGGATACAGTGAATTGCATGATTTATTAAGTGTGATTTGATGAAATTATTGGATTGGTCAAATGTTTTGAAAATCATGTGAATTGTGGCTGAAAGCTGGTTTTATATACTATATTTTACGTACGGGAGGTTAGGAATTTGTAACTGTTATGCTGTCAAAAAATTATCAAAATTATTCTACAATATTATGAAATATTTTAGATGTATAATTTAAGTGAATTGTGAAATTTGGAAATTATTTCTATAAATTTTTCCATAATTTGGGAATTTGTTTAAAAATATCAAATTAAATATTCATGTTATGGATTTTTATTAAAGTGAGATTAAAAATATATTCTTTATAATATTTTATATTTGAAAAGTATATGATGAGTGTCGTCAGTCACCAAAAATAAAACTTCCTAACTCTACTATGTAGATAGCGGAGTAAGGGTCGAACCCACAGAGACTGAATTATTTAAGTTAATTATTAAATTAAAAATCTAATCTTAAGGTTTAGGGAAAGAAGAAATTTTGGGGTTTTGGAGTTTTGTAAGCTATGCCTAAAAGAGAGAAAGCAAGGATTATTAAATATCAAAAACAAATATGAAAAAGCTTCAGTTACAAGGTAATTAATTATTCTTGGATTTAGATGTTGATCATTGATTACAAAATATTATTGTCAATTAAATAGTCAACCGTAGCATAACAACAAGCTCTGTTACACCATCTTCCCTTACTGAGTCGTTAGTTAAAACAAGCTCTTTAACTAATCTCTAACTACTTAACCTACCTAGAACAAGCTCTCTAGATATAAGTTGTAGCAGCGTTAACAACTAGAAAGATATGGGTTGACATTAGATAACAAACACATAAGCTCGGTTCATTTAATCTAAACCTCAATTCTCCTCCATCCCTAGTGACTAACTCCATAAGCAATTACGGACTTATGTTTTTAATCTGGCAGTAGATTATTCAATTAAATTAAATAGTGGACCCTACCATCTAATCAAGTAAATAATCATGCAAATGTGCTCAGAGAATCTTGGATACTTAATCAACAATTATATTATAAGCTCAAAATCTCACAACATTCTTTTTCCAAGAACAATCAATTTACCTTGTAACTGAATAAGAAACCTACTCACTAGTCATATTCAAGATCATAAATTTCAAGTTTAATATTATAAAGATATCAAGAATCATGCAAAAGACAATCAATATATCAATCTTTAATAATCTAAAACAAGAAATCTGGAATCAAGATTATAAACTAGCAAGAACTAAACAAATAATATGAAAAACAAAACAAGAATCAAAATAATTATCACTAAAGAAATCAGCAACCATATAACAGTATAAAATAGATAAAACCTAATAAACCTAAGGGAAGAATCAGTTTAAATAAAGAAAAGAAAAGAAAACAATTTAATCCTAAAAACTATAAAGAAATTGTTTACTTTGAAAAATATTAAATACAAAATTAAATCTGTTTCTATTAGGAAGACTAAAAAGAAAATAATTTTATAACTTAAAAGAAAGAAATCAGCAAGACCAATGATAAAGAAAAGAAGAAAAATAAAATTTTTAAAGAAAAAGAAATCAGCAATATCAAAATTAAAAGAAAGAAAATAAAACTTTTATTAAAACCTTAAAGAAAACCTTACAAAAGACTAAGAGGGAATAGGGAAGAGGGATGTGAGGGATCATGTTTATGAGAGTCTTGTGCTCTTTATATAGGCCTAAGGAAGAGTTTAAAAGACTTTCCTAAGCAATGTGGGATTCAGATAAGAGTTTACTTGGAAAACAAGTAATTTGACTAGTCAAACTCTTACCTTTATCTCATCATCTTTTTACAATTATTTTCTAAGTAAAATTCCTAAGGCCTATTTTTATTAATTAATTACAGATCTAAGACAAAATAAAATTAAGAAATTATCTTCTCTCAACAAAATCTGGTCTTGAACTTGCTTTGTTGGAATTTCTTCTTAATCTCGTTTTTCTGCCCAGAATTTCGTACTGATTTTGTCCAGACTTTTGACCCATCAAATGAACTTAGATTTTTGCGATCTTGGACATTCTGGAAACCTTGAGAAGTCCTCTACAACTTCCATGAAGGCCACTTCTTGAAATCAGGTCGTTAATTTGGTCAAAAATGTCAATCTTTCAAGCTGGACAGAAAATACTGCACTTTGCTCTTTTTATCTTATTTTTATTCCAGCTTTGATATTTAATACCTAAAACATAAAATAAACATTAGTAAGCTCTTTTAGGCATAAAACATCAATAAAGAAAATATAATTAGCACATATAAAATTCACAAAATATCATCCTATTAGTATATTTATGAGATTTCTCATTGAAAACATGAATATTTATCGATTGTTTTCACTGTAGTAATTTTTATTAAATTTAATACCTTTATGGAATATTTAATTAAATTAAATGACAAATTTTATTTAAATTCCTTAAAGGTATTTAATATGGAAAATTAAATGATTTTGAGACTTTTAGGCCCCAAAATTCATGCTCACTGTTACTGTACTGTCACGTGGCTGATTGACTGGCCAAGTCATCAACAGTCCTGGCGACACCTGGCAAGTGTACTCTGTGGACGCCATATAAACTATGGCCATAGATCTACTGTATACTATTACTGTTCCCTTCAGGGATAATTATAGCATGATTTGATTTAGGGTGTTGTCTAGTCTTAACTTACTGTTAAACGATTACTAAACTGTGTTTTAATGTATACTGTTTACTGTACTGTATGGATATTATTGTTCACTGAACTGCTATTTTCTGATTATTGTTTATTGAATTGTACTGAAACCACTGTTTATTGAAAAGGAAATAATTATGATATTATTTCTAAACTAGAAATCGTTTTCTAAACTGTTAATTTCTAAATTTCAAAGAAATTCATTTTACTGTACTGAACTGACTATAAACTGTTCTACTATTTAAAATGTTATTGATTACTACACTATCCTCATTATTGTACTATCACGTGTTTTAAAAGTATTACTGAAGTGATGAAATAAATAGTATAATCCATTTATAATTATTGAAAATAATTCATTAAATTGTTTTATTATACCAATTTGTACCTTACTCTTTATAGTTGCTTTGGGTTTCCGGGACAAGACAGGTATTTCAAAATATCTTCCATGCTCCATCTGGATTTTCCAGCTGACTATAGTATCCTTCCCTTTACTGTGCTTAAGTGAACTAATAGGAAAATAAATGTTTTCCAGCATATAGTTTTCATTATATCAAGCTGGCATACAACTCCTTTACTGAGCACGTTGTTGCTTACCCCTTTATTTTTCACTCCACAGGTTACAGTATTTGGATAAGAGATATACCATCCTAAGTTATCGGCTGCGATTTCGATTACCCGAGTCGATCAACTTACGATAGTGGAGGTATTTTATCTTTTTTTATTATATATTCAAAAATTTTGTATAGTACTACTTTAATTTTAAGTAGAATACATGGAATGTAAATATGAAAAAGAATGATGTAATATTCATATTCCAAAATATAATGTATATAAAATTTATTGTTTTTTTTGTAACTGTTTAAGTGAGTAAGGCATCACAGACTGTTTAACCGTCAAATATGTGTAAAAATGAGTAAATTACTGTATATTTAGACTGTTACAGATTTAATGGTATCAGAACCAAGTTGGTCTGATGTTTGTCGGTGCCTTAGGATAAAGTGAATAGTAAAATCTCTTTTAGTACTACATAATCTGAATATATAATAAAAATACTAATGGAAAGTGAAATAAATTATATTTGTGGTGCAAATATGAATGGAAGGATGGTAACGTGCTCAGTTAAAGGTAGAGGTAGAGGTTGTCACTGTCCAAGTATACAGTATTCTACACTTTTTCACACATTTTTACACATGTGATTCGGTTAGGCTGTCTATGATGTCTTTACACACTGTTCATTTACCACAGTAAAAGCATTAGACAATATATATTTATTATAATTTGACATTTACTGACTATAAAAGTTAGTTTACATCCCCCTGAAATACATTTACAACCATTAGTACTGTATAAACAGGTCTGATTATACAAATGTAAATATGATACCTCGAGAATCTGTTGTACGATACTTTGAGTTACTCAAGCGTAGCTAGTCTATGATTTGGTACTTCAGCTATTTTCTACATCAAATCTGTGATGATAAAAGTAAAAGTGTGAGCAAACCATGGCTCAATAAGAGAGTTTTATGCAAATTTTGATATCACAAAGACTATATGTTATAAAACCTTTAATTTCCTATTTGTATGTCAAGCACCCTAAAATGGGAAAGATACTATAGTCGGTCGGGAAATCCAGATAGAGCATGGAAAGTATTTTGAAATACCTGTCTCGTCCTGGAAACCCAGAGCAACTATAAGGAGTAGAAATTCATTTTCATATAAAACCTATTTCAAATTTACTGCATATAAATCTCTCATACACTTGAATAAAACAATTTATCAAACCACTTAATTCAACACTTGAAAATCACAAAGTTTCCATCAATCATCACTTTTACACATGTAATAGTAAAATAACTGTTCCATTATAATAATAGTTTAGAAATAAAATACTTCAGAAAATCATCACAATTTTCTGAAAATATCATTAAAATCAATAATAACACACAAAAATCATAATGGAACCAGGCAACACCCAAATGATATCATGCCACAAGTCCCGTAGGGAATAATAGGGAACACGTGAGATCCCTGTAGGGATAGTATAATAAACACATGAGATCTGTGGCCATAGTCTATAGGTGTCCTAAGTTGTACACTGAGCGGGTGACAATCGGGACGCTAAAGCCGGCTCAATGTCAACAGCTTAACACATGAGAGGGTGCACATGAACACGTGAGCATGATATGGGGCCTAACAGTCTCAAAACAGTATTTACACAGTGGTTAAACCTTTATGGAAATTAGTACACATGATGAAAATTTATTTACCATAAAGGAAAATCATAATTACAATAGTGAATATTATACTAAATTTAGTTATAAAATATTCACTATTCACCATTTCACTTCATCGATCACATATTTCACTATAAAACACGTGATATGAATTTTCGATAGTGAAACTTTTACTAAAATCGGTATCATGAATATTTAATAAATATTTTTTGATATATTCACCCTTTTATGAAAAATAATTAATTTATCATTTTGAAGGCTAGGAAAAATATCAATAATGCACCAAAATATTATCTAACAATTTTAGAAATGTTTTTAATAAATTTCGTCAGCATAACAACTACCTGAGTCCTAGCCTCCCTGCACTTGCAAACACAGTCTCACCAACCCGAAAACCACAATTTTCATACAATTCAAGGCAAATCAATATTCCATAATTCTTATAAAATTCGTAGCATGTAATTCATGCATTCGGATATCCCTACAAATCTACATACGCGTCTTTTACCTGTCTAATGATATCGGGTTCCTCGACTACACCATACGAACACCAAAATTCTCGGGCTGCAATTTATTTCACTAAAATTATTAGCTTATTTTATCCTTAATTTTAAGCTATAATTTATTTCAAAAATGCAGCCACATTAGATACTGTAAATATTTTTATAGTCTAATATCTACGGGTAATATAACGTAACTTCTCTATTTTATTTATTAACTATTAACTTATAAAATTCTACATAAGAATCTCCTGAATTGGACTTTAACCAAATTTTTTACACTTGCCCAATTACCATTTATCAAATTTCATTAATCATTTTCTTTTCTTTTCTTTTTGTTCTTTCTTCATTTTATTCATTTATTTATTTACTTCATCAAATAGTGTTACCATCGTGCATCCCATGCTACAGCAGGAAATCATTCTCGTCACTTTACTGCCTTTACAATTTATCATTGAATCAATCTCACTATAAATTTTATTTACTTCAGTTGAAAATTTCCACAAACATCTTTAATTCATAAAAATTTCATCATTTTTACACAGCCCAATCATGGACAGCAGCCCCCTTTCACGCCACTGCTCTGTTTTGAACAATTATCAAGCTAATTCCATGGTTTCACAATTTATAATTCAATCCAAGTTCCAATCCAACTCAATTCATCTTCTACAACTAATTTCCTATCCCAATTACATTAAAGTCATTATAAATTTCCACAAATCCCACACACAGCCGAACACCTCCCCTGCTATTTTCTTCATTTTTATTCCAAATTTAAGTTGAAATCATATTGTTCATACTCTAAGCACTTAAGGTCATCAACT
The DNA here is from genome assembly GCA_032173925.1 of Heritiera fomes. NCBI lineage: Eukaryota > Viridiplantae > Streptophyta > Magnoliopsida > Malvales > Malvaceae > Heritiera > Heritiera fomes. Next base: position 7,370,154 of record JAPDPM010000012.1, on the reverse strand, counting down.
AAAATAGCATAAAACTCAATTACACCTCACTTACCATGTTAGCCGAACAGCCCACCCTTTTCAAACCATTCACGATTTTCTGCTGTCCAATCCTTCCAGCTTGAGTTTTTTCACGTTTTTAGGATGGAAGATGGGTTTGGTAAAGGAGGCTAGGTGGTTTAGTAATAAAACATGATGAACTTGGTTGGTGAGCATAAAGGAAACAAGAAGAAAACATGAAGAAACGTAGAGAAATGGTGCAGCCAAGTTAAGTCGGTGAAACAAGTAGGGAACGTCGGCAGAGATGGGAAGAAATAAGCTGAGTTTAGAGCCCTTTATTTGTGTCTCTTCCAATGAAAATTTGCCAAGTGTCAAAGGCTCAAAATTCCTCTTTAATATTTTTCAACCTTTACATTTTTGCCATAATAATATCTAATAAAAGTTTCAATTTTAGAATTTAAATTTTATTTATTTAGTTTCTTAATTAAATTTAATTTATTTAAATCAATAGTAGTCAAATATTGACCAATCTTCTATGTTAAATAACTATTTTACCCTAGGTTATAAAATCTTAAACAAAAGTGTCCTTAAGCTTCTGTAAATTTTCTAACTATGTAATTGAACTCCAAAAATTCACATTTCATCACCAAAAATTCTTATTGGGTGTATTTTGATGAATCATGGTGGTTTCATTGACACACGGTTCACCAATTGCGTGAAATTACGATTTTACCCCTGATGGACCGCTAGCAAAAATTTTCAATTAAACCACCGATTTGATAAGTCTCATGACATTATCTTATTCTCCTTTTCATATAGAGTATTGTGATATTTTTATTTCATCCGAAATCACTTTCATTTGGGCACAATTTACGGAAATACTTTCGAAACGTATCCGACATTTTCCAATTTCTTTCTCATATTTTTCAAAATAATACAACTTGGTTATTTTAGCTTCCAGATCACCATAATATCTTTATCCCACCTCCAAAAATTTATTTTCTCAACCATATCATCGTCTGGGCACTAAAATCTAAGTGGGACCCACATAGCTTTTTATTTAACATTTGTAAAAATATACAAATATAATTTATTTATTAATTAAAAATTACATGTCCGTACATGTACAGTACAGTAGAATTGGATCTCACAAAGGTAGGGCGGAGCGGACTCTAAAGCCACATACACCTGATCCAGTACCGGAGCTCGCCTTAGGACCTGCTCAGCCACAACAGCCGAAGAGTCCTAATCCTTGTATGACAAGGTTGAAGAGGATGTTAGCCGACTTCATGGCTATGTATTAGGCTGATAGAGCTGCAGATAGGGCGAAGAGAGATAGAGCAGCAGCTCTTGCAACCCCTACAGTAGCACCACCCCCACCTCAGCCGGTTACAGTAGCGCCCGAGCCATACCTAGTCCACCACCGGCACCTAAGCCATAGGCAGTTCCATCACAACCACTAGTTCAGCCGCCCCGAGATGTAGTCTTACTGTGATGTTACTATGGTGCTGTTATTTTGGAAGTTGGATCTGTCGAAGTTTAAGGGTACTAGGGATCCGTTGGTGGCGGAGTAGTGGGTTAATATGGTAGAGACGTTATTTAGGTATATGAGGTGACGGAGACCGAGAAGGTAGGTCTAGCAGTGTTCCAGTTGACGGATGATGCAGAGCACTAGTGGAAGGCTACACAGACAGTATTGCTTGCTCAACATCAGGTGATGACCTGAGATATTTTTGTAGAGTCTTTTAGACAATAGTACATCCCTGACATTGCTCAGTAGAGATTACAATAGGAGTTTATGGATTTAGTTTAGAGGAGTCTGTCAGTAGATGAGTACGAGGCTAAGTTTACCACCTTGAGCCGATTTAATCCTCAGACCCGGGTAGATGAGAAGCATAAGATAGAAAGGTTTGAGGCCCTCTATCATATCAAAGCTAGTGACATTTGATATTCGAACGTATGATGAGGTAGTATGATGGGCACAGCTATGCGAGAGGGATTTTGAGCATTACCATATCGATGTTAGTGGTACGGGTAAAGCTAAAGGTACAACTAAAGGTAAAGCTAAGAGAGTTTCGGAGGATAGATCAGGTAGGAAGCAGCCTAAGAGGGCTAAGTCTTCGGGTATCCAGATATCAGAAGAGCGATTCATAAGATTAGCAGCTTCAACCCTTGCTACTGGCCCTACCTCTACTCAGAGGAGTACTGCGACCCGATGCGGACATTATGGTAGGTCGCATGGTTCACACCCCTTTTATTTGTTGGCTAAGGCATGCTTTAGATGTGGACAGATGGAGCAAATGGTTAAGGATTGCCCGATGCTCAGAGAGTCTGCTACTTCCACTATTCTTCCTATAGCTCCATAGGCATCAGCACCGGCAGCTTCGAGTGAGTCAGAGAAAGCTACACCTCACAGCCTAGGCGTGCGATAGCAACAGAAAAAAGGAAGAAGGCTGTGACACAGGAACAGGTGTACGTGTTGGATCAGGAGACTGCCGACGCTTCTGCGGATGTGATTAAAGGTAAAGTATATATTTGTGATATTCCCGTGCTTGCCTTATTTGATTCGGGTTCTACACATTCATTTTTTCCCCCACATGTGCTAACAGGACCCCCGTAAAGCTAAAGACGTTATAGTATACTTTGCAAGTTAATACCCATTTAAAGAGTCTCAAATGACGGATACTATATATAGGAACTGTAAAATAACTGTAGGAAAGAAGGAAACAACAGCTGACCTAATTTTGTTGAACATGTATCATTTTGATGTAATCCTAGGGATAGATTGGTTAGCTGCGAATCATGTTAGTTTGGATTGTTATACTAAGTTCATTACCTTCTCTCACCTTGAAAAGTACATTGTAAAGTTGTTTGTAAATTAATAAAAGTGATGTAATTATATGTTTACTAAATGATATGTGTACTGAATTGTGTGATTGTGTATGAATGTATGTGAAAGTTTTATTGCTTGTTTGGAGGACATAGAAAGGAGACGTTTAGGGTTACATGAGATACCTATGGTCAAGGACTTCCCGAATGTGTTTCTAGAGGAGTTACCGAGGTTACAACTGGATCGAGAGATGGAGTTTATGATCGATTTGGTATCCGGTACGGAGCCGATTTCTAGACCCCCATATCGGATAGCATTGACTGAGTTAGAGGAGCTTAAGAAGCAGCTCCAGGAGTTATTGGATGAGGGATTAATACGACCCAGTGTGTCATCGTGGGATGCTCCAATACTATTTGTCCAGAAGAAGGATGGTAGTCTACGATTGTGTATCGACTACAGGATGTTGAATCGGGCTACCATTAAGAATAAATATCCCCTGCCAAGGATCGATGATTTATTTGATCAGCTTAGGGGTACTCAGGTATTATCCAAGATAGATCTTCGATCAGGCTATCATCAGTTAAAGATTTGGGAGTCGGATGTTCAGAAGACAACATTCTAGACTCGATACGGACATTATGAATTTCTGGTGATGCCTTTTGGTTTAACAAATGCCCCTACAACATTTATGAGCTTAATGAACGAGGTATTCAAGCCATTTTTGGATAAGTTCGTTATAGTGTTCACTGATGATATATTGGTTTATTCTAGGTCTCCAAATAAGCACAAGCATCATCTGTATATAGTCCGCAGACCTTCAAGGACTGGAAGCTGTATGTAAACTTCAATAAGTGCGAAATCTGGCTAGATCACATTATCTTTTTGGGACACGTGGTGTCGAAGGAGGGGGTGTCTATTGATCTGTCCAAGATAGAGGCATTGTACAGTGGGAGAGGCCTAAGATCGTTACAGAGATATAAAGCTTTTTGGGTTTAGCCGGATATTATCGCTGGTTTGTTGAGGGATTTTCTAGTTTAGCTGCTCATTTGACACGGCTCACATGTAAGGATGTGAAGTTCGAGTGGACTGATGCGTTTGAGCACAATTTTCAATAGTTAAAGCAAAGATTGACTACTGCCCTCGTATTAGCACTTCCCAATAGATATGGTGGATTTATTGCTTATACTGATGCTTTCGCACAGGGATTGGGATGTGTACTCATGTAGCATGGTCGGGTTATCGCTTATGGTTCTCGGTAGTTGAAGCATCATGAGAGAAATTACCTGACGCATGATTTAGAGCTAGCCACCATGGTGTTTGCATTAAAGATTTGGCGACATTATCTATATGGGGAGAAATTCAGGTTTATAAAGACCATAAGAGTCTGAAGTACTTATTCTCGCAACGAGAACTGAATATGAGACAGGGACGATGGATGGAGCTATTAAAGGATTATGACTGCGAGATTTTGTATCATCCATGAATGGCTAATATAGTGGCCGATGCACTGAGCCGCAAGCATGTTGGCATGGTATCTTATATGATGGTCAGGGGCATGATCTTCTAGAGCAGTTTTCGAGCCTCAGTCTGAATGTGATCTCCTCTGATAGATATGGATTTACGGATAGTTTTAGAATAGAGTCAGATTTGATTTATCGAATTAGAAAAGGTCAGAGGAAAGATGATTATTGTATCAAGGTTGCTAGTCAAATTCAGATGGGTGTTCAGTCAGATTTCGAGATTGGCATTGGTGGGATACAGAGGTTCAAGGGTAGGATTTGTGTTCCCAATGATCAGTAGTTGAGAGATTTGATTTTATCAAAGGCCCTTACCTCTAGGTATACTTTACATCCAAGTAGTACTAAGATGTACCGGAATCTTCGGAGGGTATACTAGTGGCCTAAGATGAAGAAAGACATTGCTGAGTATGTTGCAAGATGTCTTACATGCTAGTAGATTAAGATTGAGCATCAAAAGCCTGCAGGTATGTTACGACCATTACAGATTCCTACTTGAAAATGGGAGCACATGATTATGGATTTTATTATGGGTTACCACGGGCCCGAAAGGGGTATAATGCTATTTGGGTGATAGTGGATAGATTGACAAAAATCGCTCATTTCTTGGCCATTAAGTCTACTGATCCAGTTAGTGCCTTAGTCGATTTATATGTCAAGGAGATAATAAGGTTGCATGGTGTTCCAGTAAGCATCACTTTTGATAGGGATTCTCGGTTCACATCTCATTTCCAAGAGAGATTTTAGGAGGCCATGGGATCCCAACTGAACTTTAGCACCACATTTCATCCATAGACTGATGGACAGTCTGAGTGTACGATACAGATGCTCGAAGATATGTTAAGAGCGTGTGCACTGAACTTTAGAGGCTCTTGGGATGATCACCCACCTTTAGCAGAGTTTGCCTATAATAATAGCTATCATGTGAGCATCAGCATGACACCTTATGAGGTGTTATATGGCAGACGATGTAGATCCCTGATAACATTGGAAGAAGTGGGAAACCGTAAGTTATTGGCTCCTGATTTGGTCAAGCAGGCTTCCCGTGATGTACAGGTTATTTGTGAGAGATTAAAGGCGGCTCAGAGTCGGCAAAAGAGCTATGCATATAATAGACGTCGACCATTAGTGTTTTCAGCAGGTGATTATGTATTTTTGAAGGTCTCACCATATAAAGGCATCATGAGATTTAGTAAAAAGGGGAAATTGAGTCCTCGATACATTGGACCCTTTGAGATCTTATATCGCATGGGAGATGTGGCATACAGGTTGGCACTACCACCAAAGCTGTCAGGAGTGCATAATGTGTTCCATGTCTCGATGTTGAAGAAGTACCATCCAGATCCTTCTCACGTAATTCAACACGAGCCACTGGAGATTAGAGAGGATATGAGTTACGTCGAGAGGCCAGTACGGATCTTGGATAGGAAAGATAAAGTGCTGCGGTCTAAGACTCTTCCATTGATTAAAGTGCTCTGGCATTATCACACTGAGGAGGAGGCTACTTGGGAGTTAGAGAGCCTTATGCGTGAGAAGTATCTAGAGCTTTTCAATGATAAGTCCATATGAAATTTGGAGGACCAAATTTCCTAAGATGGGGGGAAAATGTGAGACTTGTTTCTACTATACTGTACATTAATTTTGTAATTACTTGTATAGTGAAATATAATTTTTTTATGATTATAAGTGAATTTAAAATGTGGGCCCCACTTTAATTTTTATAGTATTGATGGACTTAAGATTGATAATACTGTGTATTGTGGATGAAATAAATATAATATAATGATTTTATGGCATAGTAATAATTTTTATACTATTTGGAATTATTTTGTGGATTTTGGAAAACAAATTGAAAATGACGGATACGTCCCGAGAGCATTTTAGTAAATTACGCCCAAATTAAAATGAGTTAGGACAAAGAAAAAATACCTTGATAATCAACATAAAAGGAGAATAACATAGTGTTGAGAGATTGATTCAAATAGTGTTTTAATCAAAAAATTTCACTAGCGCTCCACTAAGGGTAAAACTTTAACTTCTCATTATCGGTGCACCGCACGTTAACGAGACTACTTCCATTCATCAAAGTACATTAAATGTGTTTTATTGGTACTGGAATCTGAATTTTTGGAGTCCAATTACATGGTTTTTACAATTTCAAACGTTAAGGGTGAAATTGTCAAGATTTTTCATAATCAGGGGCAAAATGGTAATTTCGCCCATATCTAGAAATTTATTTAAATCAACCTTGATGTAGCCGGCCACTATTAACTTTCTTCTACCTCTCAACCCCATGACACCCACAAGGAAAAAGAAGAGAAAAATAAAAGAAAAGAAACGAAAAGAAACAAGAAAAACATAAAGAAAAACATAAAGAAAAATACAATATTTCACCAAATTTGTTACTAGAAAAATGTTCCGCATCACTTCCTCTCTTCATTGGTACCCATATCTCATCACAAGATGAAGAAAACAAAGAGAAAATGGTCCAAGGAAGGTTCGACTAAGGTAAAGATCCATGAAAAATTTTATGTTTCAATTTGTTTTAAAGTTATATTTCTAGTAATTCAAAGGTGTAGATTTCATCTATGGCATTAGATTTGCTTAATCTTGGCTAAATAAAACTTTGTCATTATTGTGGGTTTTAGTGTGCTTGTGAACCTAAGGAAACCATGCATTCTCTTGCATGAAAATGGTAGGAAATGATAGAATGAGATGGAATAACAATGTTAGAAAGCTTAGATTGCTAAAAAGAATTGAAATCAAGGAAATGGGTATAAGGTAGCTTTCGGCCAAGGGGTCTTTAGGGCTGTTATCATGTTGCATTTTATGGTTTGATTATAGAAAATGACTGTAGAAATTAAAAGAAGAAGACTAGTAAAATCGTATTCGAAAACGGAGCTAAAACAGGAAAGTTAAGGTTTACTACTGGTATAATTTATACTGTTTTGACATAGGCAGTATAATTAATGGCTACATTTTATGAAAGTCAATAGCTTAAAATTAAGGGAAAATTAATGATAATTTTTTAAAAAATTATTTTGCAGCCGGGAATTTCGGTTTACGGTTGGTGCTACCAAACGAGTCGGTATGGCTAGACAGGTAAGGGAGAAGTGTATGAGTTGTAAGGATATAGTGAATTGCATGATTTATTAAGTGTGATTTGATGAAATTATTGGATTGATCAAATCTTTTGAAAAACATGCGAATTGTGGTTGAAAGCTGGTTTTATATACTGTATTTTACGTGCATGAGGTTAGAAATTCGTAGCTGTTATGCTGCCGAAAAATTATCAAAATTATTCTAAAATATTATGAAATATTCTAGATGCATAATTTAAATGAATTGTGAAATTTGGAAATTATTTCTATAAAGTTTTCCATAATTTGGGAATTTGTTGAAAAAAATCAAATTAAATATTCATGTTATGGATTTTTATTAAAGTGAGATTAAAAATATATTCTTTATAATATTTTATATTTGAAAAGAATATTTATGAGATTTCTTACTGAAAACATAAATATTTATCGATTGTTTTCACTGTAGTAATTTTTATTAAATTTAATACCATTGTGGAATATTTATTTAAATTAAATGATAAATTTTATTTAAATTCCTTCAAGGTATTTTATATAGAAAATTAAATGATTTTGATACTTTAGGCCCCAAACTTTATGCTCAATGTTACTGTACTGTCACGTGGTTGATTGACTCGTCAAGTCATCAACAGTCCCGGAGACACCTGGCAAGTGTACTCTGCGGACGCCCTATAGACTATGTGTGACGTCCCCGTCACTTCACCTTAGCACCTAACTTTTTCTTATTATCTTATCCGATCTTATTTTGATTTAGTTTATCCAGTGTCAACCCTTCCTTACTTTCAAGCTAATTATCAAACAGCTTATGAAATTTTATTTACTTTCCATAGGCATAAAATGATATATATAAATACCCTTTCCTTTCTTCCACAGGATCTCATACATCATCTTTTCTTACATCCCCGACATTCTATATACATAATTTCTACTTGTACTGTACCATAGCTGAAATACAATTTACTGTACATAAACATGTAAGTATACCTTCTATGCTAACCGGGAAGCGTATCAAGAAGGTACACTGCAACTTTTCAAAATCAGGCTCCTCTAACTGGAGCGAGGCTTACTTCAGGAAATCTGAAAAATAGTCGTAAAAGGGTGAGTTTACGCTCAGTAAGAAAACTACATAAAAGAGCGTGCTATGTCTCTATATGCATTTTTCCTACTTGGCTCTATAATGTCATGTAAAGCATTATAAAGCATGCTTCATAAACTTCTTTCATGCATTGTTTGTAACCATGCATATTCATTTAAAATGACATGGCACACATACTTTGTATGCTTCATTTAAATATAGCATACATATAAAACATGCATCATACTTCTTTCTTGAAAACTTCATACTTCATAGCATACTTCAAAACATACTTCATACTCGAAAACATACATCATACTTCATATCATACTTTAAAACATCATACTTTAAACATACAACATATATCCTTTGAAATAGGATAGAGACTATGTACGATATTTTAAGCGATTGAAACGTCATATGAGTCGTTCATTCCCATTCATATGACTCTAATTATGCATTGGTACAGTAGTGCACTCTGCATAGGTCAGGGATTCTCTCCTGCCTTACATAATCCACAGTGAACACTAGTCAGGTGTCACCTGTGGGATTGAGGGCCGGACTAGGGCTCCTCGCTCAACATACATATTATTGAGGACTTGATCAGAGTCGCTCAGCCATCAGAAATGCATAATCATTACGCAGTCCATAGTCTCAAAACATTTATAACATACTTTTCAGAAAGCACCTTTGTGTTTAAAGCAAATAAGCTTTTGAAAACTTCTTTTCATACATGGTAGTCGACTGGTCTTATAGGGCAGTCGACTGCTGCTTCATAACTTTATTTCTCGAAATTATTTTCTTTTCGAAAAATACATGGGGGCAGTCGACTGGTCCATATAGCAGTCGACTGGTTTCTAAACAGAATGCTTCTTCAAAATTAGTAGTCGACTGGTCTAATAGGCAGTCGACTGGTTTTCAAATAGAATGCATTTTGGAAAATAGCAGTCGACTGGCCTATATAGCAGTCGATTGGTTTGAAACAGAATGCTTACTGGGTAAATAGCAGTCGACTGGCTTACATAGCAGTCGACTGGTTTGCATCGGTTTTCGAAAACGACGTTTTGGTTGTCTCTAGGCAGTCGACTTCCCTCTAAGGCAGTCGGCTGCCCCTAGCCTAATTGGTACTAGGAGACAAGTCCGAAAATGCACTTTTCCTGTATAGAAACAGCTGGTATTTCTCTCCAAATCACATGCACATATCATAAAACATGCGGACATAGCTGTCTTACGTCCGTTACATAATTTTCTTACCTCGATTCCTTCGAAAACGCGAAATCACTTGATGCGTCACCTTAGCTCTTCACTTCTTTAACCTAAAATCATCATACCATATCAAACCTTAAATTAAACCACATACACATGTTATACTAACTTAAAACAACTCCAAATCATCAACAAAGTTAGCTAAATCATCCTCTTCTCTTACCTTCACTAGAGACCAAAACTTCAAATCTTGAGATCTCCTCCAATACTTGAAATCAATCCACCAAACTTTGGATTTCACTTAGTCTAGTGACAAGGATCGATTTTCATCTAATGAACTTAATGAATTGATGAGGGAGTAAGGTGGTTTAGCAAGGAACTTGGAATGGAAAACTTGGAAGAATGGAGATGAACGAGAGGGAGAGCTGGGAGAAGAGTGGCTGACGTTGATGATGAGAGTGATGAGTCATGCTTCATACATTAAATGCATGCTCATCCATTCTATAACTCAGCCATTAGCATCCCCTTGACTCATTTGACCCATTAATTTCCTTATGACTCATCCATTTAACCTCCAAATCAAAATCTGATTAAATTTCTTGTCTCATACTTTTAATATTTCCTGATATCAACATACTTCATTTGACTTATTGACCTTCAACTCTATTATTTCTTCTATATTGCATTCATCATGCATACATCATTCATACATTATTCATACATCAATTACACATCAACTTCACATTCATTTAATCATATTAACTTAGAATACTTTACATACATGGAGGAATACATGGAAATTGAGGATCTCACATCCTCCCCGCCTTAGAAAATTTGGTCCTCCAAATTTGCCTTAGCTTATCATGTAAACAATTCTGGATACCTTTCTCTCATTAGGCTTTCTAGCTCCCACGTAGCTTCTTCCGTCGTGTGGTATTGCCAGAGAACTTTCACTAACGGAATCGTCTTAGATCTCAACACTTTATCTTTCCAATCCAAGATCCGAATCGGTCTTTCTACATAGCTCATATCTTCCCTTATCTCCAAGGGTTCATACTCAATGACATGAGACGGATCCGGATTATACTTTCGGAGCATCGGCACATGAAACACATTATGCACTCCCGATAGCTCCGGAGGTAATGCCAATCTATAGGCAACATCACCTATCCGATCCAAGACCTCAAATGGACCGATGTAGCGAGGACTCAACTTACCTCGTCGGCCAAATCTCATGATCGCTTTGGATGGAGAAACTTTCAAGAACACAAAATCTCCAACCATGAACTCAAGTGGTCTCCGTCGAGCATCTGCATAGCTCTTTTGTCTACTCTGAGCTGTCTTAAGCCTCTGACAAATCAGCTTAACATCTTCTGAGGCTTGCTCGACTAAATCTGGAGCTCATAACTTACGTTCGCCCACTTCTTCCCACCCAATCGGAGATCGACACCTTCTTCCATACAAAGCTTCATATGGTGCCATCCCGATACTTGCATGATAGCTATTATTGTACGCAAACTCAGCCAATGGCAGATGGTCATCCCAGGAGCCTTTAAAGTCCATAGCACAAGCTCTCAACATATCCTCGAGCGTCTGAATCGTGCGCTCGGACTGTCCATCAGTCTGTGGATGAAAAGCTGTGCTAAAACTTAACTTAGATCCCATGGCTTCCTGAAAATGCTCCCAGAAATTGGAAGTAAACCTGGAATCTCTATCAGAAGTGATGCTCACTGGAACACCGTGTAGTCTTACTACATCTTTTACATACATATCTGCCAAAGCATTGAGTGTATCAGTTGACTTCATAGGTAGGAAGTGAGCTGATTTTGTCATTCTATCGACAATCACCCAAATACCATCATGATTTCTCTTGGTTCTGGGCAGCCCCATAATAAAATCCATCGTAATGTGTTCCCACTTCCATGTAGGTATAGGTAGAGGGTGCAGTAATCCTGCTGGCTTTTGGTGCTCTACCTTAACTTGTTGACATGTGAGACATTTTGCTACAAAATCTGCGATGTCTCTCTTCATACCCTTCCACCAGTACACCTTGCGAAGATTATGATACATCTTCGTATTTCCTGGGTGTAACGTGTACTTAGTGGCATGTGCTTCACTCAAGATCAACTTCTTCAATTCATCATCATTAGGAACACATATACGACCTCTAAACCTCAAAATTCCATCACTACTGACATTAACTTCTGAGGTCATACCTGATTGCATCTGATTCATGGCTTCTATACATCTATCATCTTCCTTTTGAGCACTACGAATTCTGTCCATTAACTCTGGCTCAATTCTCAAACTAGCCATCATTCCAATATGCTCATGAGGCATAACATTAAGATTGAGGCTTGCAAATTGTTCAATTAGTTCATGCTCTTTTATCATCATATAGGTTATCATACTTACATGCTTCCGGCTCAGAGCATCTGCCACCACATTAGCTTTCCCCGGGTGGTACAATATCTCACAATCATAATCTTTTAGAAGCTCGAGCCATCTTCTTTGCCTCATATTCAATTCCTTCTGGGAGAACAAGTATTTCAGACTTTTGTGATCCGTAAAGATCTGAAATTTCTCACCATACAAGTAATGCCTCCATATCTTCAGGGCAAACACTACTGCAGCTAACTCCAAATCATGAGTGGGGTAGTTCTTCTCATGGTCCTTCAATTGTCTAGAACCATATGCTACCACCTTACCATGCTGCATTAGCACACATCCCAAACCTTGCCCTGAGGCATCACTATACACCGCAAATCCTCCTGAACCACTAGGGATGGTAAGGATCGGTGCAGTCGTTAGCCTACGCTTCAACTCTCGGAAGCTACACTCACAGGCTTCATTCCACTCATACTTCACTTCCTTGCGCGTCAAGCGCGTCAGTGGAGCAGCTAGCTTCGAGAAACCCTCTACAAACCTCCTATAGTAGCCAGCTAAACCCAAGAAACTCCTAATCTCCGTCACTGTCTTCGGTCTTTCCCATTGAACCACCGCTTCGATCTTTGATGGATCAACCGAGACTCCATCTTTACTGATCACATGACCTAAAAAGGAGATTTGATTCAACCAAAAATCACATTTACTTAGCTTGGCATACAGTCCTCTATCTCTGAGGGTCTCTAAAACAATCCTCAAATGCTACTCGTGCTCTTCCCGTGACCTCGAATACACCAAAATGTCATCGATGAAAACAATGACAAACTGGTCCAGGTACTGCTTAAATACATCATTCATCAGATTCATGAAGGCTGCAGGTGCATTGGTCAGACCAAACGGCATCACCAAGAATTCATAATGGCCATACCGTGTCCTAAATGCAGTCTTAGGGATATCTTCATTTCTAATCTTCAACTGATGATATCCCGACCTCAAGTCTATCTTGGAAAAGACTTGCGCACCCTTAAGTTGATCAAAGAGGTCATCTATCCTGGGAAGAGGATACTTGTTCTTGATTGTCACCTTGTTTAACCACCGGTAGTCTATGCATAATCTCATACTACCGTCCTTCTTCTTGACAAAAAGTACAGGAGCACCCCAAGGGGATACGCTGGGTCGTATGAATCCCTTGTCTAGCAACTCCTGAAGCTGTTTCTTAAGTTCTTCCAATTCTACCAAGGCCATCCGATAAGGAGCTCTTGATATAGGCTTAGTCCCCGGCACCAAATCGATAGTGAACTCCACTTCCCTATCCGGAGGAAGTCCTGGAAGATCATCCGGGAACACCTCAGGATAATCTTGGACTACAGGAATATCATTGAATCCGGGACGTTTCTGATCTACGTCTTCCACATAAGCAATAAATCCTTCATACAGTCATACATACTTCTCATTACTTTCATATGAATTCAAATCAAAAACCAAACAGACTTCATATTAATTACTTGCAAAATTTACAACATAGCTAACGGGTGAAGAGAAGGTTACACTCTTAGCATAACAGTCTAATATAACATGATTATTAGCTAACCAATCCATACCCAAAATAACATCAAACCCATACATATTCAGTAGGATTAGGTCGACCTTAGATTCTTTTTCTCCTACCCGTAGCTTACACTTTCTATACACTAATTCCGTCATTTGTGATTCCTTAAAGGGTGTGCTTATTCTTAATAATTGTTCTAAAATCTCAGGCTCAACAGGCACTTTCATAGCAATCCTAGGAGACACAAATGAATGCGTAGAGCCTGGATCAAACAATGGCATGACACTCATATCAAATAGGTAAATTGTACCTTTAATCACTTTGGATGAGGCATCGGCAGACTCTTCATCAATGGCAAATACTCGTCCTTGGGTCACAGCTTTCTTTCCCTTCTCAGCAGCAGTAGCCTTAGGTTGTGGTTTAGGGGTCTTATCCGATTCATCAGGCATCCTCGGATCTCTTTGAGGGCAATCTCTAATCATGTGTCCTTTCTCCCCACATCTAAAGCAAGCGCCACTCGCCAAGCGACATGGCTGTGATCCATGAAACTTTCCGCACTGCTCACATCTTTGCATCGTACTCTTTTGCGAGCTAGCGGTACTTCCAACTTGATTTCGGGATCGCTCATCACTTATCTTAATCCCTATAGCTTTAGGAGTACCTATATCATTACCATCATCATTATAACTCCAACTTCAATATAATTCCATATAACTATTAAATTAATTTAAAGATTATCTTTTCATACTTTACTTACCTATAGAAACTCCTTCAGATCGTCTACTTCTCTGAAATGGATACTTATCACTCGAAGCTTTCTCATCCGACTTCCGCTTCATCGGTTCTTTGCCTTTACCCTTGGCTCGGAAGTCAACATGATGTAGGTCATAGTCCTGCTCACACAACTGAGCCTTACGGACAGCTTCTCCATAAGAGGTGATATCCATCGGATACAACTTAGATCTAATCGGGGACTTCAATCTCTCGATGAATCTGTGGATCTTATACCCTTCATCTCTTCTGACCTCTGGATCAAATCTACTCAAGGTGGTGAACTTAGATTCATATTGATTCACCGTCATCGTACCTTGAGTTAAACTTAAGAACTCAATCTTTAACCTATTCCGATCTGTGCGTGGGATGTACTGCTCATTAAAGGCTTCCACAAACCTGTCCCACGTGACCTCATCATATCGGGCCTCTAATACGGGCCGAGTGGCTTGCCACCAATATTCAGCATCATCCACTAGTAGGTAGGCAGCCAATCCTACTTTCTCCCTTTCAGAACAGGGCATGTACTCAAAAGATTTGAGAACTGCTTTCATCCAGTTCTCTGCTGTCAACAAATCTCTTTCCCCCTTAAACTTGGGCGGATCCAACTTCTTGAATTCCTTAATCAAGGCCACACTGCAAGAAGCTCTAGAATCCCTCCTTCCAATAACTGGGACTGGTGGGGTTACTTCCGTAGGAGGAACTACAGGTGTAGCTGCTGGGGTACTTGTGGCCACATTCGGGAAATTAGACATAAATTGGGTAAACATCGTGGCCATATTCTCCATGTGCTTCTCCATCTTAGCCAGTCTCGTATTCGGGCTATGTGGTGGAGATGGTTGAGGAGACGGAACTGGGGGCTCTTCCGTACGACCCCGTCCTCTTCCTCTACTTGTACCTCTTCTTCGTGAGCTCATACTGTAAAGATAGTCATCATTGAGCTCTTTAGTATAACCATAAGCAGTTATACTATACATTTGCATTCAGACAAGTACAGTACAATTGGGGATATACTCTATTTCTAGCTTATTGACACTGACAAACTACTAATCAAATTGCTCTGATACCACTCTGTGACGTCCCCGTCACTTCACCTTAGCACCTAACTTTTTCTTATTATCTTATCCGATCTTATTTTGATTTAGTTTATCCAGTGTCAACCCTTCCTTACTTTCAAGCTAATTATCAAACAGCTTATGAAATTTTATTTACTTTCCATAGGCATAAAATGATATATATAAATACCCTTTCCTTTCTTCCACAGGATCTCATACATCATCTTTTCTTACATCCCCGACATTCTATATACATAATTTCTACTTGTACTGTACCATAGCTGAAATACAATTTACTGTACATAAACGTGTAAGTATACCTTCTATGCTAACCGGGAAGCGTATCAAGAAGGTACACTGCAACTTTTCAAAATCAGGCTCCTCTAACTGGAGCGAGGCTTACTTCAGGAAATCTGAAAAATAGTTGTAAAAGGGTGAGTTTACGCTCAGTAAGAAAACTACATAAAAGAGCGTGCTATGTCTCTATATGCATTTTTCCTACTTGGCTCTATAATGTCATGTAAAGCATTATAAAGCATGCTTCATAAACTTCTTTCATGCATTGTTTGTAACCATGCATATTCATTTAAAATGACATGGCACACATACTTTGTATGCTTCATTTAAATATAGCATACATATAAAACATGCATCATACTTCTTTCTTGAAAACGTCATACTTCATAGCATACTTCAAAACATACTTCATACTCGAAAACATACATCATACTTCATATCATACTTTAAAACATCATACTTTAAACATACAACATATATCCTTTGAAATAGGATAGAGACTATGTAGGATATTTTAAGCGATTGAAACGTCATATGAGTCGTTTATTCCCATTCATATGACTCTAATTATGCATTGGTACAGTAGTGCACTCTGCATAGGTCAGGGATTCTCTCCTGCCTTACATAATCCACAGTGAACACTAGTCAGGTGTCACCTGTGGGATTGAGGGCCGGACTAGGGCTCCTCGCTCAACATACATATTACTGAGGACTTGATCAGAGTCGCTCAGCCATCAGAAATGCATAATCATTACGCAGTCCATAGTCTCAAAACATTTATAACATACTTTTCAGAAAGCACCTTTGTGTTTAAAGCAAATAAGCTTTTGAAAACTTCTTTTCATACATGGCAGTCGACTGGTCTTATAGGGCAGTCGACTGCTGCTTCATAACTTTATTTCTCGAAATTATTTTCTTTTCGAAAAATACATGGGGGCAGTCGAATGGTCCATATAGCAGTCGACTGGTTTCTAAACAGAATGCTTCTTCAAAATTAGCAGTCGACTGGTCTAATAGGCAGTCGACTGGTTTTCAAACAGAATGCATTTTGGAAAATAGCAGTCGACTGGCCTATATAGCAGTCGATTGGTTTGAAACAGAATGCTTACTGGGTAAATAGCAGTCGACTGGCTTACATAGCAGTCGACTGGTTTGCATCGGTTTTCGAAAACGACGTTTTGGTTGTCTCTAGGCAGTCGACTTCCCTCTAAGGCAGTCGGCTGCCCCTAGCCTAATTGGTACTAGGAGACAAGTCCGAAAATGCACTTTTCCTGTATAGAAACAGCTGGTATTTCTCTCCAAATCACATGCACATATCATAAAACATGCGGACATAGCCGCCTTACGTCCGTTACATAATTTTCTTACTTCGATTCCTTCGAAAACGCGAAATCACTTGATGCGTCACCTTAGCTCTTCACTTCTTTAACCTAAAATCATCATACCATATCAAACCTTAAATTAAACCACATACACATGTTATACTAACTTAAAACAACTCCAAATCATCAACAAAGTTAGCTAAATCATCCTCTTCTCTTACCTTCACTAGAGACCAAAACTTCAAATCTTGAGATTTCCTCCAATACTTGAAATCAATCCACCAAACTTTGGATTTCACTTAGTCTAGTGACAAGGATCGATTTTCATCTAATGAACTTAGTGAATTGATGAGGGAGTAAGGTGGTTTAGCAAGGAACTTGGAATGAAAAACTTGGAAGAATGGAGATGAACGAGAGGGAGAGCTGGGAGAAGAGTGGCTGACGTTGATGATGAGAGTGATGAGTCATGCTTCATACATTAAATGCATGCTCATCCATTCTATAACTCAGCCATTAGCATCCCCTTGACTCATTTGACCCATTAATTTCCTTATGACTCATCCATTTAACCTCCAAATCAAAATCTGATTAAATTTCTTGTCTCATACTTTTAATATTTCCTGATATCAACATACTTCATTTGACTTATTGACCTTCAACTCTATTATTTCTTCTATATTGCATTCATCATGCATACATCATTCATACATTATTCATACATCAATTACACATCAACTTCACATTCATTTAATCATATTAACTTAGAATACTTTACATACATGGAGGAATACATGGAAATTGAGGATCTCACACTATGGCCATAGATCAACTGTATACTGTTACCGTTTTCCTTCGGGGATAATTATAGAATGATTTGATTTAGGATGTTGCCTAGTCTCAACTTATTGTTAAATGATTATTGAACTGTGTTTTACTATATACTGTTTACTATATTGTATGGATATTATTGTTCACTGAACTGCTATTTTCTGATTACTGTTTACTAAACTGTACTGAAACCACTGTTTATTGAAAATGAAATAATTATGATATTATTTCTAAACTAGAAATAATTTACTAAACTGTTAATTTCTGAATTTCAAAGAAATTCATTTTACTATACTGAAGTGACTATAAACTGTTCTACTGTTTAAGACATTACTGATTACTGCACTATCTTCATTACTGCACTGTTATGTGTTTTAAAAGTATTATTGAAGTGATGAAATAAATAGTATAATCCATTTATAATTATTGTAAATAATTCATTAAATTGTTTTATTATAACAATTTATAAATTACTCTCTATAGTCGCTCTGGGTTTCCGAGACAAGATAGGTATTTTAATATACCTTCCATGCTACATCTGGATTTCCCAACCGACTATAGTATCCTTCCCTTTACTGTGCTTAAGTGAACTGATAGGAAAATAAATGTTTTCCAGCATATGGTTTTCATTATATCAAGCTGGCATACGACTCCTTTACTAAGCACGTTGTCGATCATCCCTTTATTTTCCACTCCACAGGTTACAGTATTTGGATAAGAGATATACCATCCTGAGTTATCGATTGCGATTTTGGTCACCCGAGTCAACCGACTTACGATAGTGGAGGTATTTTATTTTCTTTTATATATTCAAAAATTTTGTACCGTACTACTTTAATTTTAAGTAGAATACAAGGGATGTAAATATGAAAAGGAATAATGTAATATTCATATTCCGAACTATAATGTATATAAAATTTACTATTTATTTCTATAACTGTTTAAGTGAGTAAGGCATCGCAGATAGCCCAACTGTCAAATATGTGTAAAAATGAGTAAATTCTGTATATTTAGATTGTTACAGATATGGATTATAGATGGGTTATATATTGAAATAACTTATGATATGATTTCTAAAACATTTCCATAATGTTTTTAGCACTTTTATATATGTTTCCTACTGAGTTTTTCCCAAAGCTCACCCCTTTACTCTCCTTTTTCCTAGATAACTTTTTAGTGTACATGTCTACCAATGCTTCCAAACTTGTTAAGGAAATTATTAGAAGTTTAAAGTAATAAACGAACTATGAGGAGCCCAATTTTCTTATATTCAATATATTCTACATAGTGTAGGAACCTAAAAAGAAAATATTAATTGTTAAAATATTTAATAAAGGGTCCGTTCGATAAAGTTCAGAGAAGTACTTGGTGAGGGCCCTACGAGGACTTTCTCTATCCAGATCAAAGTGAGATCCTAGAATGATGTATTAGAGGATGAAATTAGTGTAATTTTAAGTACAAAATAAGTGTATCATAAATATATTATGTGAGTAGAAATAACTCCTAAAAAAATAAATAAATAAAAAATAAAATAGAATAAAAAGAATATATTTGATGCAATTGTTAATATTTGTTAATTATGAAATTAAAGTAAATAATGAATAAAGATAGATTGTGAAATTAAAAAAAATGATTTCTTGTAATTATATTTTAGTGATATGTAATAAGAAATAAAAAAATTAATTATAGGAATTAGTAAAATAGAAGATAGGAAATTAAAAAGAAATTACTAAGATTATAGTATTGGGAAAGAATATAATCTAATAGTAATTATGTTTTAAACACTTGATAAGAAATAAAATAAGTTAACTATCGAAATTAGCAAAATATATATAATAAATAAAAATATAAATTAAAATCTGAAAAAAAAAATTGCAGCAAGCTTCTCGTGGAAGCTTGCTGCACTGCAATTCAATTGGGACAGAAAATAAAAGAAAAGGGAGAGAAAAGAGAAGGGGATTTTAACTATTTTAACACATGATAAATTCCTATTGGATATAACACTAATTAAAAAGACATAATTCTGCATTTCCTCCTCATTTTGCTGCCGACATGCCCTTTCATCACCGAAACACCAAGTCTCATCTACAAAAACTGTCTTCTATCTTAGAACTCTTTAAAACTCAGAAATGGAGGCTTGATGTGAAGAACAGAATCGGTTAGGGGAGCCTGTACTGTTCAGCCATGGTAGCAAGGTGAGAAGAGATAGAGTTTCTGCTAGCTTAGATGATGATTTTGAGTGTTTAAGGTATGAATAACATGATTGATATCTTAAATTGAAGAAAAAAAAATTTTAGTGCAGTAAAATTATGGGTATTCGGTCATGTATAAAAAAAATGAAGTAATTGTTGTAATTTAAATGTTTGTTAGGTGGAGATTAATAGTAGATGATGAATGGGACTTGGCTGAAATGTGACTTTTGGTGATGATTTTTGCAAGAAATGAGAAAGGGGGTGAAACAGGGGCTGAAGCGTAAAAAAAATTTGTGCTGTTGGCCTTGAAGTGACGTGAATGATGGTGATGATATTGATGAATCTGTGATATTTGATAAAAAGCCAAGGTGAAATAGAAGAGAATCAAGAAATTAGAGTTGAAATAAAGAAGTGAAAACTAAACATGAAGATGGAAAGAAGCAAAGCTGCCGACTAGGAAGATGAATCCAAGTTGAGGCTGCCGAAAACAGAAAAGAAAAACAGAAAAGAAAGAAAGAAAGAAAGAAAATATATATAAATAAATGATGGTAATGTAATTTGATAAATAATAATAATATAAATTGTGCATAAAGAGGTTTTTGTCTTAGACTTAGAAATGAGACTACAATATGAATCTCTATAATATGAGAACTAAAGGATAAAATATATAAGTTAATGGAAATAGTAGGGAAATAAAATTTAAAGAGAAAAATAAGATAAATTAATTATTTGAATTAATAAAGTAGAAGAAAAGAACTTAAGAGAAGATTTATTAAAAGTTATGGTATGGAATTAAATTTAGAAAAGAATATAAAAAATTTAATTGTGGACATATGATAATACTTCATAAAAGATAAATAACATAGTTATGGAATTTAATGAAATGGAAGTAATTTGGCTACAAGCAAATGATAAAAAAAAAAATTAATAATAGAAATAAATAAAGATTAATTATAAGATTTGAATTGGGAATAATAAATACAATATAAGAAAGAAATATTTTGTGAGAACTAGTCATTTTATACTGTAGATGTACAATTAAGCTGACTTTATTACTGACTTTGTGGTATAAAAATAGCATAAAGTAGCAGCTTAAATTATAGTATATAAAGCAATATAATAGAAATAACATAGGAGTTGAAACATGTTGAAAATGAAACAGTATGTGGGAAAAAGGAAATTGTGGCTGGTGAAGACAACTGAAATAAGAAACAAATGAGAGAAGTAAAGGTTAATTTTCCTTGACTTTATACATGTGAATACTAGACTTTTTGGAAACCTAAGACATAATAGATATGACCATAATGTAGGGACCAAATGGAAGCCAATGTAGAAAACAGAAAATAAAGAAGGCTCACGGCTTGGTCAACAGACAACAAAGAAAAGATAGAAAAAATTGGTTGGCTATCTAGATGGAGTCTCGGTTTAGATAAATGAGTAGTAGAAAAATAAGAGAAGAGAAAAGACAAAATAAATAATAAAGGAAAAACAAAAGAAAGTCTCTTCCACACGTTTTTCCTAGGTCAGTAGGAAACATAACACTGACTTCATTTCTTTGTTCATTTCTTTGCTACACTGAAGAGCAATTAAAACAGACAAGAAAGGAAAAAACAAAAGAAAAGAAATATGTAATTAATGAAGCCGGCAAAAGTCCAACCAATATATTTTTTATGCCTTATTTTTCTATCGTGATCTTCATCTTCAACCCTCATCACCGAAACTTCTCCTCTGTTTTGGTATGTCGAGTAGCCCTCCCCTCCCTAGCAGAACCTTCCTTTTCTTCAGCAATTAACCTAAGTTTCTTGAGGCAAAATAAACCTGGATTTATGAGCTTCAAAGAACCACTAAGGAATTTAATTGAAACCTCAAAACAGAAACTGACTTAAGTGGACAGATCTGCTCCTTGTACAGGTAACGTCCAACTTCAGTTTTAAGCTTCTTGTTCTTTAATTATGGCTGTATTGATCAAGAATATATTGTTTATAGCTTTGGTTTGAACTGAAAAACATTTATAAGTTAAACCTAGGGTTCGTTTGTATGGGTTTATAAAGAAGAAAGATAGTGTTTTGCTGATATGATAAACATGAAACCAAGCTGAGCATGAAACTATAACAGCCATGAAAAATAAATGAACTAGAAATGTGAGTTAGATGATCAGTTAAGAAAGGCTGAGTATTAAGTAGGGTTTTACGTGAAACAAGGGAAAGGAGAAATCATGTCTTCTTATAGTCAACAATTGTGGCTGATGAATGAAGAAAGTCTGGGCTATTTGTACAGCCGAAAATGAAGAAGATTTATATGGCTGAGTGAAGTAACCGAAAATGAAAGGAATGAATAAATGGTTTGGTTGACTTTTAGATAACTTATGTGAATGGTAGAATGTTGGAAACTTATTATATACTAGATATAGGCTTATTGTTGAGACAAAATTGAAGCCAACGTGGATTACAAAACAAGTAGGAAAGAAGCTATCGGTTTGGACAGCAAGTAGTAGGAAAATAAAAATGAAAGAAAAGCTAGGGTTGACTTGGCTAAATGGGAAGAAAAATGAAAGAGAGGGTTAGGTTTTGGTTGACTAAAAGGCATGATGAAGTACTTATAAAGTTAAATTATATATGCACCACAAAGGAATAAAATTTCCTAACTAATATACAGCCAATGTGGATTGAACTGAAGGGGAATAAAGCTCACTGTTAGAGGTCAACAAACAATAGGAAAATAAAAGAAAGAAATACTTAAGTTGACCTAATTGGATTGGTAAAATAAAGTGGCATTATAGTTGAATATATATATTATGAAGGAATAAATCACCTAAGCCATTCAAGGCCATTCTGCCATAAGAGGAAATAAAAGAAACTGACATGAATGGTAAAGGAAAGGAGGAGAAAATTAGTCAATTAAAGTGGCTGGAAAATATACAAGAGTGTATATACAAATAACAAGAAGACATGATCATAAGCCAAAAAAGGCTTATGTATGGAAAATGATATTCGACCATGCAAGCTTTAATGAAAATGTTGACTTGGAAAAGTGGCTAATGATGCCAAAACAGAAAATGGAAAAGGAATGAAATATTCATGAGAAATTTAAGTAATGAGAATTAAATTAAGAATTAGTCAAGTGAAGGAATTTTATAACGAAAATTAATTATATTAAATTGTGACTTGACAGTTTATAATTCGGTGAGAAAGGAAGCATATTGGTGCGACTTAAGGCATTTCTCTCCAGTGTATTGAGGTAAGGGATGTAATTTAAAGTTATGATGGTGTCCCTTACTTTCATTGCTAAGTTTAAAGAAATGTTTGAAACATGAATTTTATTCCGAAATTAATTTCTATAATCTTTTGATAATTAGCTAAACGAACCTTATAACTTCTATGCATATTTTCCATAATGTTTTAAGTATGACATGAAATAAATATGTTTTCCGAAAAGGTATCGGAGTGGCAAACCCCAGGCTAACTTAGAACCTGGCACGCCCGGTCCTTATTATTTTGTACTAAATGTATGATTAAGAAGTTACAAAAGTAAGTAAAATTTGAGACTAAGTCCTTCGTATAGTTTATGTTATTGCCTGTCATGTTTGCCACATTGTGCATGTTCCTGTCCCTTGTGGCATATGTTTAGCCCACATCGTGCATGTTCTCGCCCACATTGTGCATGATTCCGTCCCTTGTGGGTATGTTGGTCCTTCGTGGTGCATGTTCGCTGTACGACCCTGATCAGATCTACAGCCCTTACCATGGCCATAGGTACTCAGTTCCCTCTTCAGAGGAAGATTAGTCATGACTTGCATACGGGCTATATGGTCTCGCCTAGTCCCCAAGAACTGTATGATAAGTTTTATTTATTATGATATCAAGTTTCTAAAGTATGATGCATGTTTGAACAAGTATGAATTTTAGATATATATATTAAAGAATTCATACAATGATATAAAGTATTAAAGCATTATGATGGCATATGTTTTTTACATATATCGATGCTATGATTATTTTAAATGCATTTCTTACGGGGCTTTTCAAAAAGCTCACCTCCTCTATCCTTCCAGATTATCTGCAGTGATCATCTCTTTGCCTGTTGCGCATATGACGTAGGCTGAGGGATACGTCTCTCCTCAGGTTACTTTTTGTACACACGTAAGGTATACTTTTATTTTGATACCAGACATCCGGTATAGCACAGATATTTGTATATAAACAATATTTTTGGGATGTAGTCGATATCGTATGAATACAAATGTTATTCTGAAGGATAGATCAATATGATATAATGAAATATTTTATAAAAATATTGTGATGATTCTGTGGTTGGAAAATTGTGATGATGTACTGGCTGGAAATATAAACTGTGTTGTCATGCAGGAGGTTAGGATAGTTACAGCTGTTATGCTGTCAAAAATTTTAAAAAAAATGTAATGTAAGTAACCTACACTGGTAGGAATACAGCTTAAGTAAGAAATTAAGATTTCATCAATAAAAAAAAAATTTAGCCCAAAACTTTCACGTTTTCGGGGTGTGACAGTCTTTCTTGGTATCAGAGCAAGGGTTGTTTAGTACTGTCAGTGTCGGTAATTAGAATAAGATTACATCCCAAGTATCTGTGCTTGTTTGGTTATAAAATTGAGAATACCTGTTAAAGTTTTGATTAAAACATAAGGTTATGCGCAGGTATTTGATCACGCACTATGAGTGGGAGACGAGGTCGCCCTCGGAGGCAGGCTCAGCCACCTCTACCACCTACTTCTCAACCAGAGAGCCCAAATGCTAGAATGAACAGGCTCGAACACACTATGAAAGAGGGGTTTGACAACATTACTGTTATGTTTACTCAACATCTTGGGGCAAACACCTCAGCTATAGGTGCCACAATGCCCACACCTACTTCACCACCTCCTCCTCCTCCACAGGTTCCTCCGGCACCCTCCGCTCCTCAACCTTCAGTCCCACCGCCTAGAGATGACAGAGATACTGGCAGATTACGGGACTTTCTTAAGATGAATCCCCCAGAATTTAAGGGGATTAAGGATCCAGTTAAGGCCGAGGAGTGGTTATTAGAATTAGAACTAGCTTTTGATTACTTGGGGTGCACAGATGCTGAGAAAGTCAGTATGGGTTCTTATATGTTGAAAGGCCAGGCAGGACACTGGTGGAGAGCCACGAAGAGACAGTTGACTACCCAACACACAGTGATTAGTTGGGCTACTTTTCTATCAGCCTTCAGGACCCAATATGTCCCCCGTACTGCCCAGAAGAAGATGCAGACTGATTTTCTGAATTTAGTACAAGGCAGTATGTCGGTTGATGAGTATAAGAATCAATTTACGATGCTGATGAGATATGACCCCGAGACAGTCAGAGACTAGGAGCGTCGTACCGAGAGGTTTTTGTCTGGACTGAGACCAGCCATCCGAGACAGACTATTAGGGTTTCGTATCATTGAGTTTGGGGATGTTCTTGGACGGGCTCAGGATATAGAGAGGGGTCTAGATGTTACACAGGCATAGTATGGGTTCAGAAGTAAGAGTAAGGGTAAAGATAAGAGGACAGAAAGTTCTCGATCAGAGCAAAAGTGGAGTTCGCTTAAGAGATCGAGGACAGATGAGTCTCGGGCAAGGGCTGGCAAGTCCAAGACTCTAACTGATACAGTAGAGATCATCAGAGGCTCCCAAGGGGTAATTAGACGGTGCAGACATTGTGGTAAGAAACATGGTGGGCCATGCCACTGGGTCACTGGAAATTGTTTTAAGTGTGGGGAAAAGGGTCATTTAATCAAGGATTGCCCACAAATGCAGAATAAGATCCCACAGTCCCAGGAGCCACCACGACAGCAGCCAGAGACACGGGCTCCACAGAGACAGGCCCCACAGAAAAGAGTTACCGTAGCTGAGAAGGGTAAGAAGCCGGTTACTCAGGGGCGTGTATTCACTTTAGACAAGGAGACTGCCGATAACTCCTCCGCGACTATTAGAGGTAATCTTCTTGTCTGTAATCATGAGACGCATGTTTTATTTGACCCAGGGTCCACGCACTCATTTATATCACCACAGTTTGCACACAATCTCCATTTAGAAACTGAGCCTCTAAGTTGCTTATTGCATATTTGCACACCCATGTACGAATCCCAAATGACAGATATGGTGTGTAGGAATTGTGAAATTAAGGTTGGAGATAGAGTAATGTTAGCAGATCTAGTTTTGTTAAACATGCATAGTTTTGATGTAATCTTAGACATGGATTGGTTAGAAATCAATCGTGCAAGTCTAGATTGCTACACTAAGACTATAACCTTCTCTTTACTTGATAAATTTGATGTATGTTTTGCTATTAAGAAATAAAATATATGATGTTATGTTCGATAAAGTTGCATAATGTTTATATGTTTGAAATTTCAAATAAATTTATTCGTGTGAAGGTTATATTGCTTTTATCTTCGATACAAGTCGGGAATCTCCACGTATATTAGATATACCAGTGGTATGTGAGTTTTCCGATGTGTTTCCGGATGAATTACCAGGATTACCATTAGAAAGAGAGCTGGAGTTCACTATTGATTTAGTGCCGGATACCCAGCCTATCTCTAAACCTCCCTATCGGATGGCACTAGTTGAGTTAGAAGAATTAAAGAAACAGTTGCAAGAGTTGCTTGATAAGGGTTTTATTAGACCAAGTGTGTCTCCGTGGGGTGCTCAGTACTATTTGTGAGAAAGAAAGATGGTAGTCTCCGGTTATGCATTGACTATAGGTTACTAAATAAGGCTACAATTAAGAATAAGTATCCCCTGCCGAGAATAGATGATTTGTTTGATCAATTGAAAGGGGCTTCAGTGTTTTCTAAGATTGATTTGAGATCAGGCTATCATCAGTTGAGGATTAGGAAGGAAGATGTACTGAAGACGACCTTTAGAACCCGATATGGCCATTTCGAGTTTCTGGTAATGCCTTTCGGTTTGGCTAATGCCCCTGCCGCATTTATGAATTTGATGAATGATGTGTTTCGAGAGTATCTGGATAAGTTTGTGATTGTATTTATAGTGATATTCTAATATATTCTATGTCCCGGGAGGAGCACGAGCAGCATCTGAAGATTGTGCTCCAGACTCTCCGAGATAAGCAGCTTTATGGGAAGCTTAGTAAGTGTGAATTTTGATAGGATCGGATAGCTTTCCTTGGCCATGTAGTATCTAAGGATGGGGTGTCAGTTGATCCACCCAAAGTCGAGGCAGTACTCCAATAGGAGAGACCGAAGACAGTGACTGAGATTTAGAGTTTCCTAGGATTGGCAGGGTACTACCGGAGGTTTGTGGAGAGTTTTTCTAGGATTGCAGCTACGTTGACTAAGCTTACACGCAAAGGAGTTCCGTTTGAATGGTCAAGTCAGTGTGAGCAGTGTTTTCAGGAACTTAAGCAAAGATTAACTACAGCACCATTCCTGGCCATTCCGAGTGGATCCGGAGGCTTCGTTGTATACAATGATGCTTCCAATCAGGGTCTAGGTTGTGTGCTAATGCAACATGGTAGAGTAGTCGCGTATGGTTCTCGCCAGCTTAAAGACCATGAGCGTAACTACCCTACGCATGATTTAGGGTTAGCCGCAGTGGTTTTTGCTCTAAAGATATGGCGGCATTATCTGTATGGTGAGAAGTTCCAGATCTTCACTGACCATAAAAGTTTGAAGTATATATTTGATCAGAAGGAACTTAATATGAGGCAAAGACGTTGGATAGAGCTTCTTAAGGATTACGACTGCGAGATTCTTTACCACCCGAGCAAGGCGAACGTAGTTGCAGATGCTCTGAGCAGAAAGAATATGGTTTTTGTTTATGATGGTTAGTGTGATAACCGTAAATTTTTCATTTATTGGAAATTAGAAATATTGAAAATAAATATTAAAGAAAATAGATAAGAGGAAATAAATAAATAAAAGTAAATAAATAAAATTTATTTACGAGATGGGAATATCGTTGAAATTCCCGAAATTAAGGAAAGTGAGGAATTTAAAATTTAATAAGAGAATAAGAAAATAAATGAAATATATTTATATAATTATATATTATTATATAAATGTATTTTTATACCAATACATATGTATTCAAAATATTATATAGTATATTTTAAAATACGTTGTTATATATATATATAGAAATATATATATACTATTTCATAAATTCAAATAATACATATGTATATAAATATAATGTTTTATGTGTATATATAATTATATACATACATATATAGAAAATGTAAATATTATTTTATATTAAAGTTTATATGTATAAATATTTTATTATAGCATTTATATAATTTGTATATATAAATGTTATTTAAGTATATGAATATACATATATATATATATATATATATACTAGACATGTATTTTGTAATGTACAAGATATATTTTATATATAATAAATATTGTATAACATTATGTATGAAATAATGTATGTATAACATATAATATATATTGTATGTATAAAATATATGGTATAATATATAGTATATAGTATACTAAAAATAGAAAGAAGACAAAAACCAAAAGCGGAAATAAAACTAAAACAGAAAAGAAAGGAAGGATCGGGGGAAGGAATCCCGACCCTCCCAGCCGCAACCATCGGTGGCGGAGATGCCACCACCGGCGAGAGAAAAAGGTGCAGACGACGTCGCCGGCAAAGGAAGAGAGGGAGGAAGCTGTCGGCGGCGGAAGAAAAGAAGGAAACAGAGGAAGAAACGAAGGAAAACCGGGAAGGAAAAAGGAAAATGCCGACGGCGGTGCCGGCCAAATCGGTGGCCGCCACTGTCACCGAAGCACCGACGGAGGGAGAGGAACACGATTGAGGTCACCCGACGCGCAATGGACGGCGAAGGAAGGCCGGCGAAGAGGAAGAAGACACTGAGGCAAAACCGCCTCGATCTGCCGCCGTGCCGCCGATCCAGGGCAAACGGAGGGCACCGCCAAGTTAGTCGTGCAGCCGGCCAGCTGAAGGACGCCTGAACCGCTGGATAACCGGCCGCCGGCGAGGAATCGACGAGGAAGGGCTTTGGACCGGTCTGACCGGGAAAAGGAAGAAGAAAAAAGAAAAGAAAAAGAAAAGAAAAAGGAAAAAGAAAAAGAAAAAAGAAAAAAAAAGAAAAGAAAGAAAAGAAAAAGAGGAAAGAGGAAGAAAAAGGAAGAAAAAGAGGAAAAGGAGAATTTCGGGAATTCGGAAAATTCTCGGAAATTCGACAACCCGGGATTTTACAAATTCGGTAAGAAATTTTCCGAGAATTTAATTTCAGAAAATATTAAATAAATTATGAAAAATTCTAAAAATTAGAATTTTAATTCTAGAAATTATTTTCAGCAATCGGGATAAGGAATCGGGAGAAATGGAGTGCGGGTGCGATCGATAAGCGGAATTCGCCGACCCGGAAAAAGGTAAGGGATGCATGTGCAGCACTGTAAGGATACTCAGTCTGCATAATTTAATTTGAAATATTTTATGCAATTATTTTATGAAAATTATTATGATGCATGATTTGCTGAAAATAATTTGGGAAGAAGTACTGGCTGAAAGATTTTAAACTGTATTTTCCGTGCAGGAGGTTAGTAAATCGGCAGCCGTTATGCTGCCGAAAATTTTAGAAAAACTTTATAAAATCATATTAAATGATTTATTTCCGAATTTCGGTAGTAAATCACGAGACATGAGGAAATTTCTAAATTTTATAAAATATGAATATAATGAGATGGAACTTTAGAATATTCATGTATTCGAGAATGGTGATAATGAAATCACCGAAAATTCTCGGAATAGATAAATTACACGAATTATGAGATGAAAGATGAAGTGAAATATAGTGAATATTTTTATAAATATTTTTATCAGTATTCACTAAAGGATTATAACCCTTATGGTTTTAAATCATGGAATTATATAATTATATAAATTCCATAAAGGTGTATTTTATGATGAAAAATACGGTTTTGAGACTGGTTGGTATTCTTATCATGCTGATGCATGATATGTGACATGTTTAGTCCCGGTCGACACCTGATCCGTGATCCACCGAGGACAATATAGATTATGGTCATAGATTTGACCGGTTTAGTCCTTTACCCTCCGGGGTTTATAGTACGACAAGATTAACGTCTATCTTAGAATCCATAAATGATAGGTGACATGTTAAAAAGGGAAATATTTTACATGACATGGAATATGTCAAACGGAAAAGGCCATACCGAGCAGAGACTCGATGATTGAACCGTGGGAGCCACCTCTAGAGTCCTTCGGGAACTAAGTGCTACACGTGTTCTGATGTTTTAGTACAGGCCATACCGAGCAGAGACTCGATGATTGAACCGTGGGAGCCACCTCTAGAGTCCTTCGGGAACTAAGTGCTACAAGTGTTCTGATGTTTCAGTACAGGCCATACCGAGCAGAGACTCGATGATTGAACCGTGGGAGCCACCTCTAGAGTCCTTCGGGAACTAAGTGCTACACGTGTTCTGATGTTTCAGTACAGGCCATACCGAGCAGAGACTCGATGATTGAACCGTGGGAGCCACCTCTAGAGTCCTTCGAGAACTAAGTGCTACACGTGTTCTGATGTTTCAGTACAGGCCATACCGAGCAGAGACTCGATGATTGAATTGTGGGAGCCACCTCTAGAGTCCTTCGGGAACTAAGTGCTACACGTGTTCTGATGTTTCAGTACAGGCCATACCGAGCAGAGACTCGATGATTGAACCGTGGGAGCCACCTCTAGAGTCCTTCGGGAACTAAGTGCTACACGTGTTCTGATGTTTCAGTGCAGGCCATACCGAGCAGAGACTCGATGATTGAACCGTGGGAGCCACCTCTAGAGTCCTTCGAGAACTAAGTGCTACACGTGTTCTGATGTTTCAGTACAGGCCATACCGAGCAGAGACTCGATGATTGAATTGTGGGAGCCACCTCTAGAGTCCTTCGGGAACTAAGTGCTACACGTGTTCCGACATTTTAGTAAAGGCCAAACCGAGCAGAGACTCGATGACTGAACAGTGGGAGCCACCTCTAGAGTCCTTCGGGAACTAAGTGCTACACGTGTTCCGATGTTAGTATGAGAAATCGTAGGATATTGTGAACTTAAGAATGGAATAGATTTTAATAGCTTATTTTACTTTTTAAAGGACGGAACTAATTAAGAGAGTACATTAAAACATGAAAAGTCTTAAAGAAATAAGATGATGATTTAACTAATATTCTTTTCAAGGAATATACGAATATTAATTATTTTATTTAAATGCTTTGTTTCGTAGAAGCATTATTTTGAAAAGCATATGAAAAAGGTTATGAAAGTTTGAAAGAGAAAAGGATTTGTTAATTCAAAACGAAATGAAAATGCTCTCTACAGTTGCTTCTAGGTTCCGTAACAAGTATGGTATTCTAAAATACCTACCTTACTCTATTCGGATCCCTAGCCGACTGTAGTATCTTTCCTACATGCGAGCCTAGAGCCCATAGGAAAAAAAAAGAAAAAGATTTTCAGTATATAGGAAGCTGAGTATCAAGTGAGGCATATAATTCTCTTACTGAGCCGTGGTTTTGCTCACCCCTTAATTTTCAACATTTCAGGTTTTGATGAATGTGAGTTCAGTGGATTGTGGATCCTGGTTGTACATGAAGGACAATGTGTCAGACCGACTGTTTATTTGAGGTATGATCGTTTATTCTCTGTATTTAGACATGTCAACAGTACTACTTATCTGATAAATTACGATAGGGGATGTGTATAATATAAACAATATTATGTAAACTTGTTTAACAGTCAGTACAAGTGAAGTATCGCAGACAGCCCAACCGGTTAAGTTGTGTATAAGAAGATGAAAAATGTGGTCACGGGTCGTGACAGTTAGAGAATGGGAATTGCTAGAGCAATTTGCTGAGCTCAATGTTAGTGTTGAAACAGTAGATGTTGGGTTTATGGCTAGCCTTCAGATTGAGCCAAGTATCTTAGATCAGATCAGGTCAGGGCAGAGAAATGATCAGAGATTATTGGACATGGTTAGCCAAGCAGAGCAAGGCTTGCAGTCAGATTTTAAGGTCAGTGATGATGGCTTATTGAGATTCAAGGGCCGTATATGTGTTCCAAGCGATGATACCCTAAGACAAAGGATTTTGAGAGAGTCCCATTGTTCTCGTTACACTATGCACCCAGGCAGCACTAAGATGTACCATGACTTGCCTAAGGTGTATTGGTGGATTGGTTGAAACGAGACGTGGCAGAGTTTGTGGCCCAATGCTTGATCTGTCAACAGATTAAGGTTGAGCACCAGAAGCCAACAGGACTACTTAAGTCTTTACTGGTGCCTACGTGGAAATGGGAGCACATTACGATGGACTTTATTATGGGCTTACCGAGGACCAGGAGAGGTCATGATGCAATCTGGGTTATTATTGATAGATTGACTAAAAGTGCCCATTTTCTTGCCATTAAGAGCACATATTCACTGAGTACATTGGCAGACTTGTATGTTAGCGAGATTGCTCGATTACATGGGGCTCCCGTGAGCATCACTTCTGATAGAGATTCCAGATTCACTTCTCAATTTTGGACTCATTTTTAGGAAGCCATGGGATCTCAATTACATTTGAGCACCGCCTACCATCCTCAGACAGACGGTCAGTCCGAGCGGACTATTCAGACCTTAGAGGACATGTTGAGGGCGTGTGCACTAGACTTTAAGGGTTCATGGGATGACCACTTACCCCTTGCAGAGTTTGCCTATAATAATAGTTTTCATACTAGCATCGGAATGGCACCATACGAGGCTCTATATGGCAGGAGATGTAGATCCCCAGTGGCTTGGGAAGAAGTGGGTGATCGTAAGATTTTAGCCCCTGATCTTGTTGAAGAGGCAGCTAAGGGTGTTCAGATTATTTGTGATAGACTCAAGATTGCCCAAAGTAGACAGAAGAGTTATGCTGATATACGTAGACGGCCACTTGAGTTTCAGGTTGGGGACTCTGTATTAGTGAAAGTATCTCCGAGCAAGGGTATCATGCGCTTTGGAAAGAAAGGAAAGTTGAGTCCTCGTTTTATTGGTCCATTTGAGATATTGGAGAGAGTTGGGGATGTTGCTTACCGGTTAGCTTTACCACCACTGCTTTCTGGGATACATAACGTCTTCCATGTCTCTATGTTGAGGAAGTATCATCCGGATCCCTCCCATGTTATCGAGTACAAATCATTGGATAACCAAGGCCTTACATGATTGCGATCCCATAAGTGTATAGTGGAATGTCGCAAGATGATTTGCCCAGGTATTGATTGCAAGGGCATGAATTAAGAATGTATTGAATTGGATGTTACTACGGGATCATTAGAAAAAAAAATGACCTCAAAAAATAACTGAGAAAGTGATCAGTAAAAATTGATGAAATCCATAGCAGTACGGTTGATTATGGTTATATACATTTATATTGTTTCTGAGGTATTAAACAAATATTTATTTATGGAACCGAAGCATTTTGAGGTATGCTATATAAATTGATGTGCTGTATGGAGTAATGTAAATTGGAGAATATGCACAAGAACAATAAAGTGATAAAAAGAAGGAGATGACAGTTAACCTAAGTTCTTCAGGACCCTTGAGACATAACCGTGATGGGCGACCCAATGATGGGCGACTAGCAGTGGATAATATATTGTAAGGTGTGGGCAAACTATGTGGTCGCCAACTCACTTGTAAGGGTAAACCTAGGGCGAAAGGATCGCCTAGGGGATGCTCGTCGACGGCCGATTCGAACGGGTGGGGCTCTTACAATTATCTCAATGGTAACATGAGTGTAAGGAACTAGGTACGTAAGGGTGCTAGGGTTCGAACCTCGTGGATAACATGCTCAAGGGAATTAAACCTGAATTCATTAAATGAAATTGATTTTAAAGTAAATTACAGCAATAATAAGTCGGTTAGCTGTGAAATGTGTCAACTAAATAGTTATACTCGATACAGCAGTTCTAATCACTTTGAATAATATGCTGTGAAACATAAGTAAACAATGAAATCAAGGCGGAGTATATGTCAAAATGATTTGAATATTAAATGTTTCTACCTTGAGAATATACAGTGAAAATGACAGGACATGAGGATGAAATGTCTAAGATGATAAGAAATGTGTGATTAAAGAAACTATCGGATGTGATTCCCGATAAATTTTTCAGAGTTATATATATTGGAGAAATCGAGCTAATATTAACTCGATTGTGGATATGAAATCTATTTTAAGCTTATATCAAAAAATATAGAAAGAATCTGAAAAGCTTTACAATAACTCTGGAAAATGTGTGAATAATGAAATTTACTTGTAAAAGTGGGATTGATGGAAATACAGATAGTGTAATTGAGGATAATAAAGTTATTTGTATAAGTGCAAATGAGAGAAGCACAGATGACCTTGATACGTATATGAACTAAAATGATCATAAGACTAGCCTGAAAATGGACGCTTTATTGATCTGATCATACATATATGAGGAGTTCATAAGACTAGCCTCGGTATAAAGAGTCATTGGATAAAAGTTGGAGATTGAGGTCCATGAAATAATGATTAGAACTCGACATGAATTTTACGAGTTCCTATTGAGGTTACAAGGTTAATGAAATATTTGGCGATGTATATAAGCCTAATGAATGAGGCATCCATTTATGGATAAAGTAATGAGATATGGAAATAATTAAAGATACAAATGGAACATGAGCAGCATTGAAGTATGATCCCCCAAACTCTCAAAGACTATGAATTTATGTTAAGCCTAACAAATAAGAGTTTTGGCTAGACAGTATCTACTTCTGAGATATATGATTTCGAATTGACAGAATGACAGTGAATCTGTCTATGATAGATAGATAATGATTGAGACACGAAATTACTGGGTCTAGCTAGATGCTACTGCCAGTCTATAATAGAGTTATGGGACTAGTTGCTCTATAGATGGGATATAATTAAAGAAGTTAAAGTCGGTAAATGGATAAGTGTGAAGAAAAGATGGTATGTAAAATGTTAAAAGATTTTAATAGTAAAGTATCATACCACTTGAGAAAACCGACTAAATTGATGAAAATAAAAAGTTGAAAGTTAAATAAGAAGGTAAGTTGCATGATGAGAAGGGAACACAAATATAAAATAGTTCCCGAAATTAAGACTAAAAGTGATTTCATGTTGGTTATCACACGACTGTGGCTAGATGTAAAATCAAGCCAAACCTGACAAGTGAAATTGATGATACTCAAAGGAGTAAGATGAATGATATGTATTATTTTACTGCCATTATATAAATGGAAAATAGTTATACATATAACCACCTCGAAATGATAAAAATGGTGGAATTGTATAGATAAAATGACGATATGGAAGTGATCAATGACTGATTGTCTAATGGGATAAGTTTTCCATTATCAGAATCCTAGATTCTCTAGTGCCATAGTCGGAATATAAGTGTGAAATGATGAGAATGTGTATGTACAGTTCCAACGAGCATTACATGTGATGGGAGTCTCTAAGTTGCCATATGCTAATAGAAAATAGCAAAAGGCTTTGAGATCCCAAATATATTGATAGCACCGCTCTATACTGAGGTAAATATATGAGCATGATGTGCAAACGCTCTATGATATTGAGAGAGCGGATACATGCGATTTGAAAGCTACTGGGACAATTACATACAATTAATTGACATGTGTAACTGATAGTTATCAAACTATATTGACATGGCACCAAATAAGAAAATGGACGATGAACGGTATAAACCACCTGTTGAGTGAAAAGAGAAATGAAATGAATAACTCCCGAATTGATAAATGAACTTAAGGAGTATAAATATATGATGAAAGGAATATGTAGTGGTCAAAGTGGTTCTGATGTCGATGGTATACTGACGGTATTAAGTCAAAGTGATCTAAAGGACAAAAGTCGTAAGTAGACGAAATACACCACCTTTTGGACTTAAGTTAAATTCGGAGGACCGAATTTCTTAAGGTGGGGAGAATGTGATAATCGCAAAATTTTCACTGTTAAATAGTGGAAATTGATATTAAAGAAAATAGATAAGTGGAAATAAATAAATATAATTATGTGATCGGAATATTAGAAAATATTCCATGAATTGAGGAAGTGACGAATTGAGAAATTCGAGTGAAGGAAAAATTAAATTGGAAATAGGAATAAGGCTGAATTATGGAAAATAATGAATAGAGGAAATTTAATTTAGATAAATGAAAATCCAAATTAAATAAGAAAATGAGGAAGAAATATGAAATATATTTATATAATTATATATTATATATATGTATTTTTATACAAATACATATGTATTTAAATATTGTATAGTATATAGTACATATTAATATACATTGGTATGTATATATGTATATATACTATTTTATAAATTTAAATAGTACATATGTATACAAGTATAACATCTTATGTATATATATAAATATATATATATATATATGTATACACATATACGAAAAATGTAAATATTAATTTACATTAAAGCTTGAATATATATTGTAAATACAATATATATTGTAATTCCTACATTTATATCAAGATATATATAAATGGTATTTAAATTTAAGTATATAAATATATATATATATATATATATACATATTAGATATCATTTTATAGTTAATACACAATATAAATATATCTTGATATAATATATATAGTACAATACTATATATAATATAATAATATTATATGTATAATATATGGTGTATATTATATGTATAATATATAATATATAGTATATAATATAGTATATGTATAATAGATAGAATAAAAATAAAACAAAAAAATAAATAAAAGGAAAACAGAAAGGAAAATCGGGAGAAGCCTGATTTCCTTCCCAGGCGAGGTCAACCATCGTCGGCCGGCCAAGAGAGGAGAAGGGAGAGAGAAAGATGGCGCCGACGAGGGAAGAGGAGAAGGGAGAGAGAAAGATGGCGCCGGTGAGGGAAGAGGAGAAGGAAGATCGACTGACGATGGAAGGAAAACAGAAAGAAATAGAAGCAAAACCGACGGAAGCTGAGGGAAGAAAAAGGAAAATGGGAAAGTGGCAGTGCCGGCCGATTTGGCCACCGCCAGTGCAACCGAACCTTCGGCAGAGGAAGAGGAAAGGGTAGGAGGCCACAGGTGAGGCGGAGAGGGAGAAGAGGCCGAACTTAAACCGAGTAGATCCGCCGTCGGGCAGCCAATCTGGGATGAACGGAGGCCACCAACAAGTTCGCTGTAACATCGGGCAGCTGTGGAGACACCGAACTGCCAGAGAACAAACCACCGAAGGAGAACCGGCCATGAAGAGGGGCTGAGCGGTCTAAACCAGTTTGACCGGAAAAGAAAAGGAAAAAAAGAAAAAAGAAAGGAAAAGAAAAAGGAAAAAGAAAAAGAAAAAGAAAAAAAGAAAAGAAAGAGAAAGAAAGGAAAAGAGAAAAAAGAGAGAGAAAAGGGAATTTCCGAAAAATGGAAATTTTCGAGAATTCAAAAATTCCCGAGAATTCGAAAATTACAGGAATCTCGAAAATTCGGTGAGAATTACGGAAATTATTTTTGATTATTTAATTAAATAAATTATGAAAAAATTCTAAATTTTATAATTCTATTTCTAGAAAATTCCCTCGATGACCGAGACGATAGAATCGGGCGAGGTGAACATGGGCGCAACGTAATGAGGCGATCGCTGACCCGGGATAGGTAAGGGAGACGTGTATAGCCTGTAAGGATATTCGGCACACATGTTTTAAATTATGCATTTAATTTTTATAAATGCTGTTGATACTGATTGGTTGGAAATCTATGATGATGTACCGGTTGAATTATAAACTGTATTTTCCGTGTAGGAGGCTAGACAATCGACTGCCGTTATATTGTCGAAAAATTACTGAAAAATACCGAAAAATCACCAAAAATCATAATAAATGATTTGATTTCACGAGAAATGATTTTCAACCACGAAAATCAAGAAATTGATTAGTTTTCATAAAACATGAATATACGGATGATTAATTGTAAAATATTCATTTTTTCGAGAATTTGGAAAATGAAATTACCGAAATTTTCTCTCGAGGTGTACATTACATGTAAAACGAGATGGAAGATGAAAAGACACAAAGTAAATATTTTAATCATATTTCTTTAAATATTCACTTGATTTCATAAATAACCTTTATAATTTGAATTGTGAAAATAAGTATATATAGAAAATTCCAAAAAGGTTAATTAAAGGTGAAAAATAGTATTTTGAGACTAGAAGGTCTCCGCATGTGTTTATAGAGAAAACATGGCAACGGGAGTTTTGATTTGGAAAATGAATATTTTAATTTTCCATAAATCATAAAAATAATTGATTTGAATCCCGATAACTTTGAAAACCATGTTTTCGATAGAAAGCACGGAAAAATGTGCGTATATGTTTTACGGTGAAAAAGGACAGTTATGACCTTTTATATTTTACAGTGATGATTTTATAAACTGTTTTCACCGTATGGAAAATATGATTTATGCCTTTATGAAATATTTTGAAAAATGTTATTTATTTTATTTATTTCATAAAGGTGAGTATATTTACATGTGAGCCTTAGGGATAATTGTGAAATATTTCAAATCACTGTGTTTAAAATCCATAAAGGCTATGGGACGGTTTTATACTGTTTTGAGACTTAGGCCTCGAGTTTCATGCATCGTACTATTACTGTTACTGTCACATGGCTGATTGACCAGTTAGTTATCAGCGTCTCGGATTGTCACCTAGCAAGTGTACATCGAGGACATATTATAGATCATGGCCATAGATCTCAGTACTGATACTATGTCCCTAGTGGACGATGATAGCATGATTTCATTGTAGGGTGATGCCTAGTCTCACTTATTAATTACTGTTTACTGAAAGGATTTATTGAATCCTGTTTACTAAACTACTGTACTGTTTACTG
Organism: Heritiera fomes; assembly: GCA_032173925.1. Classification (NCBI taxonomy): domain Eukaryota; kingdom Viridiplantae; phylum Streptophyta; class Magnoliopsida; order Malvales; family Malvaceae; genus Heritiera; species Heritiera fomes. The sequence goes on along the minus strand of JAPDPM010000012.1, from coordinate 7,331,093 downwards.
TTTACTGAACTACTGTACTGTTTACTATTTACTAAGCAAAGCCGTACCAAAACACTATTTATAGAACTGTACTGTTTACCAAAACGGTAGCCACTAATTACTGTTTTACTGGATTGAAAGCTACCATTTACTGTTTATTGAACTGAAAGCTACAGTATACTGTTTGCTGAATTGGTAGCTACCGTTTACTGTTTTTTGACTGAACCGTATCAAGATACTGTTTTACTGAATATACTGTTTTACTGAACTGTAAGATACGGTTACATTGAAAATTATTTCTAAGATAGAAATAATTATAGAATGGTTTATCCAATGATTTGGATATTTACAAACCACTGTACTGTCATGTGTTTTAACTGTACTGAAGAGAACAAAAGTAAACCATTGTTTTACTACTAAATTGTCACATGTTTTAAACCATACTGAAGTGAAGAGAAATAAATGGTTTACGCTATGGAAAACGAATATTAAATCGTTTTGAGAACAAATTATATAGTACTTTCTACAGTTGCTTTTAGGTTTCAGGACAAGACAGGTATTTCAAAATACCTGCCTTACTCCATCCGGATCCCTAGCCGACTGTAATATCCTTCCTACATGTGAGCCTAGAGCCCATCTAGGAAAATTTAAAGAAAGTGAAAAAGTTTTTCAGCATATAAATAGCTGAATATCAAGTGTTGCATATAACTCTCTTACTGAGCCATGGTTTGCTGACCCCTTAATTTTAACATTTCAAATTTTCGAGGACTGAGAGTATGATATCTAAGGATTTCGACTGTGCATTTGGGGATAATCCGACAGCTTGATTTACTACATGAGGTACGATAATTTATTTTCCGTATTTAGACTTATCTACAGTACTACTTTCTTGTGAATTAAGATAGGGGATGTAATTCATATTATAATTGTTGGATTATGCCCTTAGAACCATTCATTAGATGATTGACTTTGGCATTTTTTATGTATCATGACATTTTATTTATCATAGTTCATTATTATATTTGTCTTATAACTGCGTAATATAATCTTATATGATAATGTCCTTAGAATAGTAATAACACACTATTCTTAAAATATCCCTAGTCAAGTATTATTGTGAATAAGGATAACAATGATACGATAAGACTAGTATGTGGTTGACTGATGACCATTGTCATGGATATAAGATATCAAGTCATCACATAGGTACATGTTAGAGAACTATGTACTGGATCGACCCTCCATGAGAACGCTACATGGATTGTTATATGAGTGTCATAAGCGATTCTCATAGTGATGATGGTGTATGTGATCCTTTGACTTGAGATCATCACAGATCCCAACATAGAGAATTGCATACTTTAATGCTGCTAGATGTCATTCGTAACAGGATGGACTATAAAGGTAGTAATTGGGTATGCCTTGATCTATGTAGAGGGATGTTGAGTGATCAAGATAGAATTTATCCCTCTTATATAACAAGAGTGATGTCTTGGGCCCTTTGATAGAGTGAGACTAAGAAATGCATGGCCGTGCTCGAATAAGTCAATATGAGATATTGATTTTATTTGTTTAATTAGTCTACTCAGGAATCAAGAAACGCTGATTAGACTATACAAGTGTGACACATTCCATGACTTGTGTCTAATCAAGACATCATAGGATAAAGGGATTAGACTACACGGTAACATCTATCACGAGTAAGGTTATGTCGAGTCATTGACATTCTCGTTACATGGGTAGCAATGATGTGTTGCTAGATACCGCTCATTGCCTATGACAATTTTGTCATTGCCATTGTTTTGAGAACCTATTGGGTCGCACACTTAGAACGGATCAATGAGGAGCTTAATTAATCCTATTCTGAATTGGATTAAGGATATAACTAATCCTATTCTGAATTGGATTAGGGATATAACTAATCCTATTCTAAGTAGGATTAGAGTTCTGTTTGGCAGTAAATTTTAGGGTAAAATTTACTGCCTATAAAAAGGATGTTTTTCTAAAACATAGTCGCACTTTTTAAAAACAGAGAAAAAAAAACATTCTTTTTAATCGAAGCTAGCAGTTCGGTTAAAAGAATCAAAACGCTCCTTAAGGCATCTGATCGTGAGACGTTCAAGAGTCGTAAGATCCGTTCGTGTGGATACCATAGAGGCAGGAACGAAAAGTTGCTGCTTGTGATTCGACCAAAGACAGAAAAAGCAGAGAAAAACGTTAGGTAAAATCTCGAAACCCTAATCAAGCAACCCTCCGAATCGATTCTGGTGGAGGCCGAATGTTTTATTTCCGCTGCGTGTTTGTTTCGGTTTCCTTCAATAATTTCATATGAAATTGTTTAAATGTAAGTGAAAAGTAAGGTATTGCAGACAGTCCAACCATCATAATAGTGTAGTAATTTGTGTATTACTATGTTATTGGACTGTTACAATATATTCCTGGCATTGCCCAGCAGAAACTACAGTAGGAGTTTATGGATTTAACTCAGGGAAGTATGGCAGTGGATGAGCATGAGGCTAAGTTTACCAGCTTGAGTCGATTTTATTCATAGACCAGTGTTAATGAGAGACATAAGATCGAGAGATTTAAAGCTAGTTTGAGACCCTTTATCAGATTGAAGTTAGCCCCATTCGATATTGTGACATATGATGAGGTAGTACGACGGGCTCAGCTATGTAAGAGGGATTTTGAGTAGTACCATATAGAGGCTGGTGGTAAGAGCAAGAGTAAAGGTAAAGATAAGGGTAAGAGATTTTTGGAGAATAGATATAGTAGGGAGTAGCCTAAGAGGACTAGATCTTCGGGCATACAAATTTCAGAGGGATGATTCACTAGATTAGCAGTTTCTACCCCTGCTAGTGGCCCCACCGCTACTCAGAGGTGTGTTGCGACTTTATGTAGACATTGTGGAAGGTCACATGGTTCACGCCCTTGCCCTTTGATGTCTAAGGTATGTTTTAGATGTGGACAGACAAGGCACTTTATCAAGAAATGTCTAATGCTTAGGGAGTCAGCTGCTTCTACTATTCCTCTTGCATTACCTCAGATAGCGGCACCGCAACTCTAAGTGAGCCAGAGAAGGCGACACCCTCACAGCCTAGGCGGGCGATAGCCGCAGAGAAGGGTAAGAAGGTTGTGACTTAGGATCAGGTGTACGCGATGGATCAGGAGACTGCTGACACCTCTATCGATGTGATTAAAGGTGAAGTTTATCTCTTTGATATTCCCGTAATTGCCTTATTTGAACCGGGTTCTACCCATTCGTTCTTATCGCCTATATGTGCTAACAGGACCCCAGTAGAGCCGAAGTTGTTAGGGTATACCTTGCAAGTGAATACCCCTTTTAAAGATCTCTAGAGGACAAATATTGCATATAGGAATTGTAAATTGACTATAGGAGAGAAGGTTATGACAGCTAACCTAAATTTGTTGAATATATATGATTTTGACATCATTTTGGTTATAGATTGGTTAGCTGCGAACCATGTTAGTTTGGATTGTAATACTAAGTTTATTACCTTCTCTCATCCCGAAAAGTACATTGTAAAGTTATTGTAAATTAACAAAAAGTATGTGAATATATGTTTTTGAAATAACATGTGTATTGAATTTGTGGTTGTGTATAAATGTTTGTGAAGGATATATTGCTAGTGTGGAGGATGTAGAGAGGAAACATCCAGAGATTCAAGAGATTCCTATGGTCAAGGACTTTCCGGATGTATTTCCAGAGGATTTACCAAGGTTACCACCGGATCAAGAGACGGAGTTTATGATCTAGTTGGTACCCGGTACGGAGCCGATTTCTAGACCCCCATATCGAATGGCACTGACTGAGTTAGAGGAGCTTAAGAAGCAGCTCCAAGAGTTATTAGATAAGGGATTTATACGTCCCAGTGTGTCACAGTGGGGAGCTCTAGTATTATTTGTTCGGAAGAAGGATGTTAGTCTCCGGTTGTGTATAGATTACAGGATGTTGTATCAGCCTACCATTAAGAATAAGTATCCACTACCCAGGATCGATGACTTATTTGACCAGCTCAGGGGTGCACAGGTATTTTCCAAGATAGATCTCTGATCAGGCTACCACTAGTTGAAGATTAAGGAGTCGGATATGCATAAGACAGCATTTCGGATTCGCTATGGTCACTATGAGTTCGTGGTGATGCCTTTTGGGTTGACAAATGCCCCTGTAGCTTTTATGAGTTTGATGAATGAGGTGTTCCATCCATTTTTGGATAAGTTTGTCATAGTATTTATAGATGACATTCTGATTTATTCTAAGACTCCAGAGGAGCATGAGCAGCATTTGTATATGGTATTACAGACCCTCAGAAACCGGAGGTTGTATGCCAAATTCAGTAAGTGTGATTTTTGGCTTGACCATATAATCTTTTTGGGACACATAGTGTCGAAGGACGGGGTGTCAGTTGATCCGTCCAAGATAGAGGCCATTGTATAAAGGGAAAGGCCTAACACCGTTACTGAGATACGGAGTTTCTTATGTCTTGCCAGATATTATCGTAGGTTCGTGGAGGGATTTTCCAGACTTGTTGCTCTATTGACACGACTCACACGTAAGGATGTGAAGTTTGAGTGGAATGATGCGTGTGAGCACAGTTTTCTTGAGCTTAAGAGAAGATTGACTATTACCCCCATATTAGCCCTTCCCAGCGGATCAGGTGGATTTATGGTGTATACTGTTGCGTCCGCTCAAGGTTTAGGGTGTGTGCTTATGCAGCATGGTCGGGTTATAGCCTATGCTTCTCGGTAGTTGAAGGATCATGAGAGGAATTACCTGACACATGATTTGGAGCTAGCCGCAATAGTGTTTGCATTGAAGATATGGTGGCATTACTTGTACGGGGAGAAATTTTAGATATATACAGACCATAAGAGTTTGAAGTATATATTCTCGCAGCAAGAGTTGAACTTGAGGCAGCGACGGTGGATGGAACTGTTAAAGGACTATGATTGTGAGATTTTCTATTACCCGGGTAAGGCGAACGTAGTGGCGGATGCACTGAGCCGTAAACATGTTGGCATGGTTTCTTACATGATGATCAGGGAGCATGATTTGATAGAGCAATTCTCTAGTATGGATTTACGGCTAGTTTTCGTATATAGCTGGATTTGATGGATCGGATTAGGGAAGCTCAGAAGAGTGATAATTATTGCATCGGAGTTGCTAGTTAAATTCAGATGGGAGTTGTGTCAGATTTCGAGATTGGCACCGAGGGGTTACTAAGGTTTAGAGGTAGGATATGTGTTCCTAGTGATCAGCAGATTAAAAACTTGATTTTATCTGAGGCTCATACCTCTAGATATACATTACATCCGGGTAGTACTAAGATGTACCAAAATCTCCAGAGAGTATATTGGTGGCCTAAGATGAAGAAGGACATTGCTGATTTTGTTGCTAGATGTCTGACATGCCAGCAGATTAAGATTGAGCATCAGAAGCCTGCAGGTATGCTTCGACCGTTATTGATTCCTACGTGGAAATGGGAGCATGTGACTATGGATTTTGTTATAGGTTTACCACGGACCCGAAAGGGTTATGATGCTATTTGGGTGATCGTAGATAGATTGACTAAGTCTGCTCATTTCTTGGCCATGAGATCTGCAGATTCAGTTAGTGTCTTAGCCAAATTGTATGATAGGGAGATAGTGAGATTACATGATGTTCCAGTGAGTATTACATCCGATAGGGATTACCGCTTCACATCTCATTTCTGGGAGAGATTTCAGGAGGCTATGGGATCGTAGCTGAATTTTAGCACCACTTTTCATCCATAGACTGATGAACAGTCAGAGCGTATGATACAGACGCTCGAAGATATGTTGAGAGTGTGTGCACTGGACTTTAGAGGCTCATGGGACGATCACTTACCCCCGACAGAGTTTGCTTATAATAATAGCTTTCATACGAGTATTGGCATGGCACCTTATGAGGCCTTGTATGGCAGACGATGCAGATCCCTGATAGCATGGGAAGAAGTGGGAAACCGTAAACTATTAGCTAGTGATTTAGTCGAGCAAGCTTCCCGTGATGTACAGATGATTTGTGAGAGGCTCAGAATGGCTCAGAGTCGGTAGAAGAGTTATGCAGATACTAGACACCAACCACTAGAGTTTGTAGCGGGTGATTATATATTCTTAAAGGTCTGACCGTCCAAAAGTATAATGAGATTTGGGAAGAGAGGAAAGTTGAGTCCCTGATACATTGGGCCTTATGAGATCTTAGATCACGTGGGAGATGTGGCATATCGGTTAGCACTACCACTAGAGTTGTCAAGAGTGCATAACATATTCCATGTCTCGATGTTGAGAAAATACCATCCAGATCCTTCTCACGTAATTCAACATGAGCCATTAGAGATCAGAGAGGACATGAGTTACATTGAGAAATTGGTACGGATCTTGGATATGAAGGATAAGGTATTGCGATCTAAGATGATTCCTTTGGTTAAAGTGCTCTGGCAGTATCATACCAAGGAGGAGGCTACTTGCGAGTTAGAGAGCCTTATGCGTGAGAGATATCCAGAGCTCTTTCAGTGACAAGTCAGGGTGAAATTTGGAGGACCAAATTTCTTAAGGTGGGGAGAAATGTGAGACCCGAATTTGTTACACTATACACCATAATTGTAAATGATTGATAGTGAAAATAAAATTATTTAATGGACTTAAATAAATATTAAATATGGATTTCCACTTTTCATTTTTAATTATTGGATTTATAATTTATAATATGGTGTATAAGAGGTGAAATGAATATTAAATGATTGAATATTAAGAGGTGGAATGAATATTAAATGGTTTACACCAACAAGTTCTTCAACTTTTATATTTTATTCACTACTTCTAAACTCATAAAAATCCATATTGAATCCTATTACCTAATTTAATCCGTACTTTCCTTCTTATATATAATTTATTTTCTTTCTAATTTACTTCCACTAATACCCTTATTAATTTTGCTATATTATCACTTATTCATTGTTAGCTTTAAATTGACAAGTATTTTGAAATGACAAAAACTTAAGTAAGGCTAAACATTTTCTCTATAATGTAAATTTAATTAAAATGGACTCAATAATAGAAAGTCTTTTAAACAAAGTTTTGGACTATGATTTCAATTGAAAAAGTCAGGAAATACTTTTATAAAAGTGGTAGAATACTTTGAACTGACTTGAAATCACAAAAATCCATCAATTTACCCTAAAATAGCCACCAAACAAGTGCAGAAAGGCTTGAGGGATCGATCCCCCTTGTTGAGGGATCGATCCCTAGATGGTAGAAAGTTTTCCCATTTGGCAGAATAGGCTAGAAGACATTTTGGAAGTTAAGGATTGATTCCCTGTGGCAAAGGATCGATCCTTTTTCATGGGAACAGTGCCCAACGGCTAGTTTTTAAAGGTTTCAACAGAAAGTTTTGCATTAAATGCTTCAACAACCATCCCAAGCAGTTGGTGGACTATAAATAGAAGCATTTGTGAAGATTGAAGATAGAACAAGCACTCAGAAACTCTCAAAGCTTCAAGAAAGAAATCCAAGCTGAAAAATTCATCCTTTGTATCTCATTTGTGATATTTCATCTTGTTCATCACCCACTTACATAAATTTATGATATTCAAAGGGGTATGCTAGTCTTGTAAGGTTTTCTTGTGAGAAAAGGTAGCTTTAAAAGGGGATAGGTTTAGAAGTTTATTTCTAAGCCTTCAAGAGGAATTGTAAGAGATCTCACCACACCTTGAAGTAGTTTGTAAGCATTCACAAAGTAGAGTGGAATCAATACCTTGACAAGAGGATCAAGGAGAGAGGACGTAGGCAAGAGTTTGGCCAAACCTCTATAAATTTTGTGTTTGCTTCTCTACCCTTTACCTTATTTATTGCATTTTATTTATTATTGCATAATTTGCTTTACTTGTTTATTAAGCTCATAAAAACTCGAAAATAGTAGTAAACCGATTCACCCCCTCTCGGTAGAGCCAGCAATTGGTATCAGAGCTTGGGCTCGAGAATCGATTAGGAATAATTTCTTTCGAGTATAAACGATCTAGATGGCTCAAAATAGTGTAGCTACACCCTTGGTAGGAGAGGGACACTCTACAGTTAGGCCACCGCCCTTTAATGGTGAAAATTATTCATATTGGAAGATTAGGATAATGTTATTCATTCAAGCTAATGACTATGAAGTGTGTAGAATTATATCTAAAACTCCCCTAGTTCCTATTAAGAAAGTAGATGGGGAGGAAGTGCCAAAGAAAGAGGATGAATGGGACACAAACGATTTTAGAATGACACAATTAAACTCTAAGGCAATGCACACACTCTTTTATGTATTAGGACCTAATGAGTATAATAGAGTGTCACAATGTGAGAATGCTAAACAAATTTGGGATAAGCTTGCAATTACTCATGAGGGAACCACACAAGTTAAAGAGACTAAAATAGGCATGCTCACTCAAGATTATGAACTATTTAAAATGAAGAGTGATGAATCAATTAGTGACATGTTTACTAGATTTACTGATATCATAAATGGTCTCAAGTCTTTAGGAAAATCATACTCCAATGTTGAAATGGTGAAGAAGGTTCTAAATAGCTTACCTAAATCATAGGAAGTTAAAGTACAGCTATTGAGGAATCTAAAGATTCCCATACACTTTCTCTAAATGAACTCATGGATCCTTACTCACCTATGAGATGAAACTCAAAAGAAATCAAGAACCTCCTAAGAAAGTTGGAGTTGCATTAAAATCGACCACAAATGAGGAATCCAAAGATGATCATGATGAGAGTGGTGATGATGAGGATCTAGAGATGGCTATGTTTGCAAAAAGGTTTAACAAATTCATAAGGATGAGAATTAGTGGAAACTTTAGGAGACCCCTAAGGAGAGACTTTAGCAAATGGGAAACAAGTAGTAAAGAAAAGGATCCAATCATTTGTTATGAATGTAAGAAACCTGGTCACATTAAATTTGATTGTCCTTTTTATAGAAAACAAAATGAGAAGAAACCAAAGAAGAAGGCAATGATGGCTACATGGATTGATAGTAACTACTCTGATGAAGAGAATGTAGAAAAGGAAGTAGCCAACCTTTGCTTTATGGCCTTTGAAGATGAAAAGTAAAATCCAACTCATTTGACACTAATGAATATACATTTGATGAATTGCAAGATGCATTTGGTGAGTTAGCAAATGAGTTTGAGTGCGTGAATATGAAATATAAGAAAATGATTTCAAAATTGAAAAAGGAAAATGAGATGCTCATGAATGTTAAGCTAGAATGTGAGAAGAGATTAGAAAATGCAAATCTAGAAATAGAAGAATTAAGTAAAAAGAACATTAATTTGCAGAATTCATTTTCTAGATTTTACATGGGTCAACAAAAACTTAATTATATGCTAGAGACCCAAAGAGCATTCTTTAACAAAGAAGGAGTAGGCTACAATGCATCAAATAAAGAAAATCATCTTAAAAACTTTCTTGTTAAAGATAAAAAATTTGTATTGTGTACCTCATGTAATAAACTAAGACACTCTTCACAAGCATGCACATTTAGGAAGACCATCATTAAAGGAAAAATAGCTATCAAGATTTGGGTGCCAAAGCATGTTCTAATTTCAAATGATGAGTCATTAAGAATGAAACGGATCCCTAAAGGATAAAAAATTATTAGTACTAACTCTCAAGGACCCAAGAAAATTTGTGTACCTAAGATAAATGTTTGATGTATTTGTGTGTAGGAGGGAGAGCATTGCTACAAGGCTAAGTCCAAGAAGCATTAGTACCTTGATAGTGGATGCTCAAGACACGTGATCGGTGACAAGAGCCATTTCAAGTTCTTAAAGCCTAAAAGTGGTGGAGAGGTCACATTTGGAGATAACTTCAAAGGACAAGTTGAAGGAATTGGTTCCATTGATAACTCCTCCTCAACTATTGAAAATGTTTTGTATGTTAGAAGTTTAAAACATAACTTGCTTAGTATTAGTCAATTGTGTGATAAAGGTTTTAAAGTTATATTTGATGCGTTGTGTTGCAATGTTCTTAATGCTAAAACTAATCAAATTCTTTTCATTGGACATAGACAAGGAAACATTTACATTGTTAATTTAGATGAGCTAAATAGCAAAAATGTATGTTTTATGGCTACAAAAGAAGATGAACCTTGGTTATGGCATAGAAGACTAGGTTATGCTAGCATGCATGTTTTATCTAAATTAGCTAAAAGAGACTTAGTGGCAGGTTTACCTAAACTTCAATTTGAAAATGATAAAGTTTGTGAGGCTTGTTTAAGAGGAAAACACAAGAGAATATCATTTAAATCTAAAAAGTTTGTTACAACCTCTAGGTCACTCCAACTCCTCCACTTAAATCTGTTTGGACTAACTAGAACCACTAGTTTAAGAGGAAAACATTATGGCTTTATCATAGTAGATGACTACACTAGGTTCACTTGGGTGTTCTTTATAAGTGTAAAAAATGAAGCCTTAGATAAATTCATCATTTTTTCAAAACTTGTTCAAAATGAAAAAGGCTATTCTATCACTAGCATTAGAAGTGATCATGGAAAGGAATTTGAAAATCTTGATTTTGATACTTATTGTAATGAAAATGGAATTAGCCATAATTTTTCAACTCCTAGAACTCCTCAACAAAATGGGGTAGTTGAAAGGAGGAATAGAACCTTAGAAGAAATGGCTAAAACCATGCTTTATGAAAACAATTTGCCAAAATATTTTTGGGCTGAAGCCATTAACACTGCATGTTATGTTACAAATAGAGCTATGGTTAGGTCTATTTTAAAGAAAACCCCTTATGAGCTTTATAAAAGAAAAATGCCAAACATAAGCTACTTTCATCCATTTGGTTGCAAATGCTTTGTTTTGAACAATGGAAAAAACAATTTAGGAAAATTTGATGCAAAAAGTGATGAAGGTATTTTTCTTGGTTATTCTTTAAATTCTAAGGCATATATAGTTTTCAATAAAAGAACACTTGTTGTAGAAGAATCAATTCATGTGATCTTTGATGAGTCAAATTCTTCTAGTAGAACCAATCTTGATGATGAAGTGGAAATATTTGATGAACCAACAATTTGTTAGCTTTAATTTGACAAGTATTTTGAAATGACAAAACTCAAGTAAGCTTAAAAATGATTTTTCTCTAAGTAAATTTGCTTTGAATGAACTCAATGATAGAAATTATTTTAACAAAGTCTTGGATTGAGACTTCAATTGAAAAAGTCAGTAAATACTCTTAGAAAAGTGTTAGAAAGTTATTTTAACTGACTTAGAAGCATAAAAGTCATAAACTATGCAGCAAATTAAGTGCAGGACAGTATACTGGACAAAAGGGATCGATCCCTACTATAGAGGGATCGATCCCTAAATGGCAGAATGCTTCAGAAGCCACTCGGGAGAAGTTTGAAAAGCATTCTGGGGAAAAAGATTTGATCCCCCCAGGAAAGGGATCGATCCCTCAATGGCAGATTACTTGGAAAAGACCTAGAAAAGGCTAGGAATGAATTCTGGAGAAAAGGGATCGATCCCCCTAGAAAAAGGATCGATCCCTTCGCTCGAAATCTGACTCCAACGGCTAGTTTTTGAGAGTTTCAACGGGAAGAAATGCATTAAATGCTTCACCAACTGTTCCAGAGGTTTGGTGGACTATAAATAGAGGCATTTATAAAGTTTGGAGGTAGAACAAGCATTCTAAAGTATTCAAGCTTCGAGAGAGAAAACTCAAATATGAAAATCTTCATTGTAACTCCATTTTGTGAGATTTCTTTGTGTTTTTCACCCATTCATTGAAAATTTTCTTATTCAAAAGGGTGAGCTATTCTTGTAAGGATTGATATTGTAGAGTGTGGGTAGTAATACAAGGGTAGAGGCTTAGAAAGAGATTTCCAAAGTCTCAAGAGAAATTGTAAGACGTCTTGCCACACCTTCAAGTGGTTTGTAAGCATTCTCAAGGAAAACCTGAATCAAAACCTTGACAAGTGGTTCAAGGAGAGAGGACGTAGGCAAGAGATTAGTTGAACCTCTATAAACTTGTGTTTGCTTCTCTTTCCCTTACTCTTTTTACTGCACTTATTTCATTGTTATTTATTTGGTTTTAATTGTGCATTAAGAGTTAGGAAAATTAGAAATAAGTAGAAAAATCGATTCACCCCCCCTTTCGGTAAAGCCAACAATTGGTATCAAAGCTTGGGCTCGAGATTGAGTTAAATTAACATCTATCGAGTAAAACGATCACTAATGGCTCAAACTAGTTTGTCTACACCTTTGGTAGGAGAGGGACACTTTACGGTTAGACCTCCACTCTTTAATGGTGAAAACTATGCCTATTGGAAGACTAGAATGATGCTATTTATTCAAGCCAATGATTATTAAGTCTAGAGAATTATTGTTAAAGGTCCCCTTATTCCTATTAAGAAAGTAGATGGGTCGGATTTTCTTAAGAAAGAAGATGAGTGGGATATGATATTAGAATGGCACAACTTAATGCTAAAGCAATGCACACACTATTTTGTGCATTAGGACCAAATGAATATAATCGAGTTTCACAATGTGAGAATGCTAAGCAAGTTTGGGATAAACTAGCTATCACACATGAGGAAACCACACAAGTCAAAGAAACAAAAGTCGGCATGCTCACTCAAGACTATGAACTATTTAAATGAAGAATGATGAGTCAATTAGTGACATGTTTACTAGGTTTACAAACATAATAAATGGTCTTAAAGCTTTAGGGAAGACATACTCTAATGTAGAGATGGTCAAAAAGGTTCTGAATAGCTTACCTAAATCATGGGAAGCTAAAGTCACTGCTATTGAGGAATCCAAGGACCCTCATACACTCTCATTAGATGAACTTATGGGATCTTTACTCACCTATGAGATGAAAATTAAGAGAAACCAAGATCCCCCAAAGAAAGTTGGAGTAGCACTAAAATCCACCACAATAGAGGAATCAAAAGATGATCATGATGTAAGTGGTGATGAAGAGGATTTATAAATGGCCATGTTTGCCAAGAGATTCAATAAATTCATGAGGATGAGAGCTAGTGGAAATTCTAGGAGACCCCCTAAGAGAGAGTTAAATAGAGGAGAAACTAGCAGAAAAGAAAAGGACTAAATTATTTGTTATGAATGCAAAAAACCTGGTCATATTAAGTTTGATTGTCCTTTGTATAGAAAGCAAAATGAGAAGAAACAAAAGAAGAAGGCAATGGTGGCTACTTGGAGTGATAGTGATTGCTTCGATGAAGAGAATGTTGAAGATGAAGTAGCCAACCTTTGTTTCATGGCTTTTGAAGATGAGAAGGTAACTTTTGATGAATTGCAAGATGCATTTGATGAGTTAGCTAATGAATTTGAATGCATGAACTTGAAATATAAGAAAATGATCTCTAAGTTGAAAAAGGAAAATGAAATGCTTGTGAATGTTAAGTTAGAATGTGAGAAGAAATTAGAAAATGCTAATCTAGAAATCGAAGAATTAAATAAGAAGAACACTAATTTGCAAAACTCCTTTTCTAGACTTTACATGGGTCAACAAAAACTTGATCAAATGCTAGAAACTCAAAGAGCATTCTTTGATAGAGAAGGGTTAGGCTATAATGCATCTAACAAAGAGACTCATCTTAAAAACTTCCTAGTTAAAGATAGAAAATTTGTTTTGTGCACATTATGTTATAAACTAGGATACTCTTCACAAGCATGCACCTCTAGGAGACCATGATTAGAGGAAAAATGGTTGTCAAGATTTGGGTACCTAAACATGTTTTAAATTCAAGTGATGAGTCATTAAAGATGAAATGGATCCCTAAAGGATCTAAAATTATAAGTACTAACTCTTAAGGACCCCAGAAAATTTGGGTACCTAAGATGAAAGCTTGATGTGTATGTAGGAGGAAGAGTGTTGCTACAAGGCTAAGTCCACGGAGCATTGGTACCTTGATAGTGGATGCTCAAGACACATGACGGGTGACAAGAGCCAATTCAAGTTCCTAAAGCATAAAAGTGGTGGAGAAGTCACATTTGGAGACAACGTCAGAGGACAAATTGAAGGAATTGGCTCCATTGGTAACTCTTCCTCAACTATTGAGAATGTTTTGTATGTTAGAGGCTTAAAACATAATTTGCTTAGTATTAGTCAATTGTGTGATAAGGGATTTAAAGTTGTGTTTGATGACTTGTGTTGCAATGTTGTTAATGCTAAAACTAATCAAATTATTTTTATTGGACATGACAAGGAAATATTTATGTTGTTAATTTAAATGAGCTTAATAGCAAAAATGTATGTTTTATGGCCACTAGAGAAAATGAACCTTGGTTATGGCAGAGAAGACTAGGCCATGCTAGCATGCATGTTTTGTCTAAGTTAGCCAAAAGAGACTTAGTAGTTTGCTTACCTAAACTACAATTTGAAAATGATAAAGTGTGTGATGCATGTGTAAGAGGAAAACATAAAAGAATATGATTTAAATCTAAGAAAGGTATTACAACATCTAGATCACTTCAACTCCTCCACTTAGATCTATTTGGACCAACTCGAACCACTAGCTTAGGAGGAAAACACTATGGTTTTGTTATAGTTGATGATTACACTAGGTTTACTTAGGTGTTCTTTTTAAGTGTGAAAAATGAAGCCTTAGAAAAATTCATTGTTTTCTCAAAACTTGTTCAAAATGAAAAAGGTTACTCCATTTCTAGTATTAGGAGTGACATGGAAAAGAATTTGAAAATATTGGTTTTGATACATTTTGTAATGAAAATGGCATTAGCCATAATTTTTCAGCTCCTAGAACTCCTCAACAAAATGGGGTAATTGAAAGGAGAAATAGAACATTAGAAGAAATGGCTAGAACCATGCTTTGTAAAACGACTTACCTAAATATTTTTGGGTTGAAGCAATAAATACTTCTTGCTATGTCATAAATAAAGCTATGGTAAGGCCTATTTTAAAGAAAACTCCATATGAGCTTTATAAAGGAAAAAGGCCTAACATAAGTTATTTTCACCCATTTGGATGTAAATGTTTTGTTTTGAACAATGGTAAAGATAACCTAGGAAAATTTGATGCTAAAAATGATGAAGGTATTTTTCTTAGCTATTCTTTAAATTCTAAAGCGTATAGAGTTTTCAATAAAAGAACACTTGTAGTAGAAGAGTCAATACATGTAATCTTTGATGAATCAAATATCACTAGTGGAACCAATCTTGATGATGAAGTAGAGATCTTTGATGAACCTATAGTTGACCCATCTTAAGATAAGGATGTTAGGGAACAATTAGAAGATCTTACTATTAACAAAAATAAGGAGTCCATGGAACAAGAAATAATTGAGAAGGAATCTAGGTGTCCTAGAGAACTTGGATATGTGAAAGATAATGACATTGTTGAAGATCCAACCATTGGAGTTAGAACTAGGTCAACCTATAGAAACATATGTCAACATGTAGCCTTTGTGCCACAATTTGAGCCAAAGAAAGTGGATGAGGCCTTGAAAGATGAAAATTGGATTATGGCCATGCGAGAAGAATTAAATCAATTTGAGAGAAGCAAAGTACGGACATTAGTGGAAAGACCTAAAGATTATCCCATCATTGGAACCAAATGGATATTCAAAAATAAGATGGATGAAAATAGCATTATTGTTAGAAACAAGGCTACGTTAGTGGCTCAAGGATATAGACAAGAAGAAGGGATAGACTATGATGAAACCTATGCTCCGGTAGCTAGATTAGAAGCCATTAGGATGCTACTTGCTTTTGCATGCTATAAGGATTTTAAGTTGTATCAAATGGATGTAAAAAGTGCTTTCTTAAATGGTTATATAAATGAAGAGGTTTATGTTGAGCAACCTCCCGGTTTTGAAGATCCAAAGTTTCCTAACCATGTTTTCAAACTTTCAAAAGCCTTATATGGATTGAAACAAGCTCCTAGAGCTTGGTATGAAAGACTTTCAAAGTTTTTAATCGAAAAGGGCTTTACAAGAGGAAAGGTAGACACAACCTTGTTTATTCAATCTAAGGGTCATGACTTATTAGTAGTTCAAATTTATGTAGATGATATCATTTTTGGATCTACAAATGAGTCATTGTGCAAAAATTTCTCAAAGCTAATGCAAGGTGAATTTGAAATGAGTATGATGGGGGAATTAACTTTCTTTCTAGGACTTCAGGTTAAACAATGTAAAGAAGGTATTTTCATAAATCAAGCTAAGTACACTAAAGATTTGCTCAAAAGATTTGAAATGGATGAATCTAAACCTTATTCTACACCTATGAGCACAAATATTAAACTTGATAAGGATGAAGGAGGAAAATGTGTAGACACTAGACTATATAGGTCTATGATTGGCTCATTGCTATATTTAACTGCTAGTAGACCCGATATAATGTTTAGTGTATGCTTATGTGCAAGATTTCAGTCATCCTCTAGAGAATCACACCTACAAGCAGTAAAAAGAATCCCTAGATACCTCAAAGACACTTCTTTCTTAGGACTTTGGTATCTCAAAGATTCTACACTTGATCTACATGTTTATTCCGATGTGGATTTTAGTGGATGCAAAGTGGATAGAAAAAGCACATCGGGAACATGTCAATTCTTAGGAAGTAGGCTTATTTCATTGTTCTCTAAGAAACAAAATAGCGTAGCTCAATCCACAATTGAGGCTGAATATATAGCTTCCGGAAGTTACTGTGCTCAAGTGTTATGAACTAAGCAACAAATGAGAGACTATGGAATAGAAATGAACCAAGTTCCCATTAAGTGTGACAACACTAGTGCTATCAATCTTACAAAAACTCCCATCCAACACTCTAGAACCAAGCACACTGAGATTAGACATCATTTTATATGAGATCATGTGCAAAAAGGGGACATAATTCTGGAGTATGTAGACACCTTCCACCAATTAGCTGATATCTTCACAAAACCCTTGGACAAGGAGAGATTTTGCACTCTTAGAGGTGAATTAGGCATAATGAATGCTCCTTGAAGTAATTTGATGTTGCATGAATGTCTTATGGTTGGTTTGTAATGATTGCAAGACAGCAATTTGAAGAATATAATTACACTTGCAATTCATGACCTTAACTTACTGAGTTACTATTCATGCTCATAGCTCTTTGAGATTGAACTGTTGAGTTTGTGTGTTTTGATCATGATAAACTTCTTTCATTAGCCAAAACACATTTCTAATGTTAAGACACTATCACAGCCATGTTCATCTACTATTTCTGCGTACTTATGCAAGTTTCTGCACTTTTTCTGCAGTATTCTGCACTTTTTCTGCAGTTTTTCAAACTCATTTCATGCATCTCAAGTGGAAACAATCAGATTTTGATTTTAACATGGTAAAAATGCATAAGTTCCATTGTTTTCAAATCATTTTTATGCATCACGAATGAGGCAAGTGACTAAGGAGACAATTCTTCTCCAATAAGATTGATTTCCAGTCTGTCAGGCCAAAAATCTGGGTGAAAGGAAGCAATCTGCCTAAAAGGGATCGATCCTTCTACAGTAGGGGATCGATCCCCTCATGACAGAATTGCCTTCTCGCGTCATTTTAAGCGTCGGCCCCTCCTTCCTTGCCCACTATTCACCTTCTTCTTCACTCTCAACGTCTCTCACCATTTCCTCTCAATCTCACTCATTTCTTCACCAAATCGCTTCATTCTTTCACCAATCTTCCTCATTTCTTCCTCTTTTTCATTTCCCTTCCTCATTTCCTAACAAAATCTCCTCTTTTCTTCTCTTCCTTCTTCTTCCACACCATCGTTACTATTCACCCAACATTTCAATTGCAAGTTTTTCTCACATTTTTCATTCAATTTTTCTTGCATTTCTAGTTTCTTTCATCATGTCTTGACTGCCCATTTGCATATCTTGCATCAATTTCCTCTCCATCTCAGTTTTCACTTCATTTGGCACTTGTTTTTCTAGGGTTTTTACTTAGACTATTTGTAGCTGTTCATCCGAATTTCCTTGTCATAATTGTTAAATGCATCTTGGGTTGTGGCTCTCCGCTATTGGTTAGATCATATCTCTCCCACACACTCATCCATAGTTCCCCAAACTTGTGCGCACCACCTATTCGATAAATGTCTTCAACGAACTCTCCTACATTTTTCCACTCCATATGGCTCCTAAAGTTAAGCACACTGCTCAAAAATGCAAAACAAGTGCTTCCTCTTCTTCCTCCTCCATACTGGCCACCTTTAATCGATGCTTTCGCCATGCCAATGAGAAAACACGATTTCTAGCAAACTTTGCCAATATGCTTATTAAGCATTGGCGTCCAATTGATTTCGATTTCCTCGAATCAATTAATTTCCCTTGGCCAAATTCGCTGAATTTAATTGGATTAACTTTCTCAAAATCAACACTCCGGTTCCTCCAAACATCATTCGCGCTTTCTTTTCCAATGCCGAAACCATCACGGATCCAAATGATGAATGTCATGTTGTAGGAATTCGATCCTATGTCATGGGCAAACACATTGAAATCACCACACAATCCCTCTTTGTTGTCTTTAGAGTCCCCGACGACGGTGCTATATATGAGAATGTTGACGTCCCCTTCGAGTTTCCCGTTACCAATAATCGTGCAAGTGACCTTCTTGTCTTCGCCCGACTCCTACATATCATAATCTCCTGGAA
Source organism: Heritiera fomes (assembly GCA_032173925.1). NCBI lineage: Eukaryota > Viridiplantae > Streptophyta > Magnoliopsida > Malvales > Malvaceae > Heritiera > Heritiera fomes. The sequence continues at coordinate 7,312,431 of JAPDPM010000012.1, read as the reverse complement.
TCTCCGACCCCTTGGCACACGATATTCTCACCTTCAGAAACTTGATCGTTTTTGGCTTCATCATATTCATTCACCTGATGGTCTTCAGCCACACCTCCTTCACTTTATCCTTCAAGACTGGGTGAAGATTGTCACTGCCAAGGTGCACACCATTGTCTTCCCTCAGCCTCTCGCCTACTACTTAATCTCTAAAGGCGTTGACTGTTCATGTGAGGTTGGTGTACTTCCGGATCCCAGCACCACGATCAATCTCGCCACTCTCCATAACCTTGGGTGGTATCAACGTCAACGGGGAGATATAATCGAATGGGTCAAGGGTCATGGACAGGCTGAACCTCTAGAACATGCTCCGGAAGAAGTTGGAGAAGGAGGAGACAGAGACGATGTACTTGCAGCGCCCACATCTTCTGCACCCTTCGGCTCTATGTCAACCTCTCTTGACCAGATCATGCTCATGCTTCAACAAATGCACACCTCTCAGCAAAATTTCCAGCTGGATATCACTCAGCGACTTGATCAGATCGAGGAAACTCAAGTTATTATGTATGATGAAATCCAAGATGTTCGTATGCAGCACGAGGATTTCATGGATCAATACTACAAGACGTTCCCTAGGCGTTGATTATGCTTTTTGAGTGACTTTGTCTGCCGTTTGTGCTGTTTGTTTCTGTTATTTTCTAGTGTGTTTATGATGTTTTAGTTTTATGTTTATGACTATGACTGGTGTATGTTTCCATTGGCTTGGCTTATCACTTTGCTTATTCTTTTTCTCCATTATTGCTTTAAATTGACTTATACATTTGACCATTTCTTTTATAGTCATCATATTTGCTTTAATCCTTGATATGACAAAAAGTGGGAGAATTAATATGGTAAATTTTTCATGCATAAATTGAGGGGGAGCAAGATAAGCAAGATATTTTTCATGTAGAAATTGAGGAGGAGCAAAGCAAGATGATTTTCAAGCAAAATATTTCTCCATGTATAAATTGAGGGGGAGCCAAGCAAAATGATTTTCATGATGTCAAAATTATAAGCAAATCTATCTTAAGCAAATTTACCTTAAGTTTTGTCATATCATAAAAGGGGAGATTGTAAGCTTTAATTTGACAAGTATTTTGAAATGACAAAACTCAAGTAAGCTTAAAAATGATTTTTCTCTAAGTAAATTTGCTTTGAATGAACTCAATGATAGAAATTATTTTAACAAAGTCTTGGATTGAGATTTCAATTGAAAAAGTCAGTAAATACTCTTAGAAAAGTGTTAGAAAGTTATTTTAACTGACTTAGAATCATAAAAGTCATAAACTATGCAGCAAATTAAATGCAAGATGGTGTACTGGACAAAAGGGATTGATCCCTACTGTAGAGGGATCGATCCCTAAATGGTAGAATGCTTCAGAAGCCACTCGGGAGAAGTTTGAAAAGCATTCTTGAGAAAAGGGATCGATCCCCCCAGGAAAGGGATCAATCCCTCAATGGTAGATTACTTGGAAAAGACCCAGAAAAGGCTAGGAATGAATTCTGGAGAAAAGGGATTGATCCCCCCAGAAAAGGGATCGATCCCTTCGCTCGAAATCTGACTCCAACGGCTAGTTTTTGAGGGTTTCAACGGGAAGAAATGCATTAAATGCTTCACCAATTGTTCCAGACGTTTGGTGGACTATAAATAGAGGCATTTATGAAGTTTGGAGGTAGAACAAGCATTCTAAAGTATTCAAGCTTCAAGAGAGAAAACTCAAATCTGAAAATCTTCATTGTAACTCCATTTTGTGAGATTTCTCTGTGTTCTTCACCCATTTACTGAAAATTCTCTTATTCAAAAGGGTGAGCTATCCTTGTAAGGATTGATATTGTAGAGTGTGGGCAGTAATACAAGGGTAGAGGCTTAGAAAGAGATTTCTAAAGTCTCAAGAGAAATTGTAAGAGGTCTTGCCACACCTTCAAGTGGTTTGTAAGCATTCTCAAGGAAGAGCTGAATCAAAACCTTGACAAGCGGTTCAAGGAGAGAGGACGTAGGCAAGAGATTGGTCGATCCTCTATAAACTTGTGTTTGCTTCTCTTTCCCTTACTCTTTTTACTGCACTTATTTCATTGTTATTTATTGTTGGATTATGCACTTAGAACCATTCATTAGATGATTGACTTTGGCATTTTTATGTATCATGACATTTTTATTTATAGTTCATTATTATATTTGTCTTATAACTGCGTAATATAATCTTATATGATAATGTCCTTAGAATAGTAATAACACACTATTCTTAAAATATCCCTAGTCAAGTATTATTGTGAACAAGGATAACAATGATACGATAAGACTAGTATGTGGTTGATTGATGACCATTGTCATGGATATAGGATATCAAGTCATCACATAGGTACATGTTAGAGAACTATGTACTGGATCGACCCTCCATGAGAACACTACATGGATTGTTATATGAGTGTCATAAGCGATTCTCATGGTGATGATGGTGTATGTGATCCTTTGACTTGAGATCATCAGAGATCCTAACATAGAGAATTGCATACTTTAATGCTGCTAGATGTCATTCGTAACAGGATGGACTATAAAGGTAGTAATTGGGTATGCCTTGATCTATGTAGTGGGATGTTGAGTGATCAAGATAGGATTTATCCCTCTTATATAACAAGAGTGATGTCTTGGGCCCTTTGATAGAGTGAGACTAAGAAATGCATGGCCGTGCTCGAATAAGTCAATATGAGATATTGATTTTATTTGTTTAATTAGTCTACTCAGGAATCAAGAAAAGCTGATTATACTATACAAGTGTGACACATTCCATGACTTGTGTCCAATCAAGACATCAAAGGATAAAGGGATTAGACTACACGGTAACATCTATCACGAGTAAGGTTATGTCGAGTCATTGACATTCTCGTTACATGGGTAGCAATGATGTGTTGCTAGATACCGCTCATTGCCTGTGACAATTTTGTCATTGCCATTGTTTTGAGAACCTATTGGGTCGCACACTTAGAACGGATCGATGAGGAGCTTAATTAATCCTATTCTGAATTGGATTAGGGATATAACTAATCCTATTCTGAATTGGATTAGGGATATAACTAATCCTATTCTAAGTAGGATTAGAGTTCTGTTTGGCAGTAAATTTTAGGGTAAAATTTATTGCCTATAAAAGGATGTTTTCTGAAACATAGCCGCTGAATAACAATTAGAAAACAGAAAAGTATTCTTTTAATCGAAGCTAACAGTTCGGTTATAAAGAATAAAAAAAAACGCTCCTTAAGGCTTCTGATCGTGAGACGTTCAAGAGTCGTGAGATCCGTTCGTGTGGATACCATAGAGGCAGGAACGAAAAGTTGTTGCTTGTGACTCGACCAACGACAGAAATCTGAGAAAACGTTAGGTAAAATCTCGAAACCCTAATCAGGCAACCCTCCGAATCGATCCTGGTGGAAGCCGAATGATTTAAATTCCGCTGCATGTTTGTTTTCGGTTTCCTTCATTTATTTGGTTTTAATTGTGCATTAAGAGTTAGGAAAATTAGAAATAAGTAGAAAAATCGATTCACCCCCCTCTCGGTAGAGCCAACACAATTGATCTATCTCAAGAAAAAGATGTTAGAGAACAATTAGAAGATCTTGATATAAATAAGAATGAGGAGTCATTGGAACAAGAAATAATTGAGAAAGAATCAAGATGTCCTAGAAAACTTGGTTATGTGAAGAATAATGACATTGTTGGAGATCCAAATATTGGTGTTAGAACTAGGTCAACATATAGAAATATATTTCAATATGTGGCTTTTGTATCATAATTTGAACCAAAGAGTGTGCATGAGGCCTTAAAAGATGAAAATTGGATTATGGCTATGCAAGAGGAATTAAATCAATTTGAAAGAAGCAAAGTATGGACATTAGTGGAAAGACCTAAGGATCATCCAATTATTGGAACTAAATGGGTATTCAAGAATAAAATGGATGAGAATAGTATAATAGTTAGAAACAAGGCTAGATTAGTGGCACTAGGATATAGGCAAGAAGAAGGAATAGACTATGATGAAACCTATGCTCCAGTAGCTAGGTTAGAATCTATTAGGATACTTGCCTCTGCATGCTACAAGGATTTTAAATTATATCAAGAGGATGTTAAAAGTGCTTTCTTAAATGGTTACATAAATGAAGAGGTTTATGTTGAGCAACCTCCTGATTTTGAAAATTCAAAGTTTCCTAACAATGTCTTCAAACTATCAAAAGCTTTGTACGGATTAAAACAAGCTTCTAGAGCTTGGTATGAAAGACTTTCAAAATTTTTGATTGAAAAAGGTTTTGCAAGAGGCAAAGTAGATACAACCTTATTTATCCAATCTAAAGGTAGTGACTTATTAGTTGTTCAAATTTATGTAAATGATATCTTTTTTGGATTTACAAATGAGTCATTATGTAAAGAATTTTCCAAATCAATGCAAGGTGAATTTGAAATGAGCATGATGGGAGAGCTAACCTTCTTCCTAGGACTTCAAGTTAAATAATGTAAAGAGGGTATTTTTATAAATCAAGTTTAGTATGCTAAAGATTTGCTCCAAAGATTTGGAATGGATGAGTTTAAACCTCATTCCACCCCAATGAGCACAAATATCAAGCTTGATAAGGATGAATGAGGAAAATGTGTAGACACTAAACTATATAGGTTTATGATTGCTATATCCCATTACTAGTAGACCCGATATAATGTTTAGTGTATGCTTGTGTGCTAGATTTCAGTCATCTCCTAGAGAATCAGACTTACAAGCTGTAAAAAGAATCCTTAGATACCTCAAGGACACTTTTTTCCTTAGGACTTTGGTATCCTAAAGATTCTACTTTTGCTCTCCATGCTTATTCTGAGGCGGATTTTGGTGGTTGTAAAGTTGATAGGAAAAGTACATCCAGGACTTGTTAATTCTTAGGAAATAGACTCATTTCATGGTTCTCTAAAGAACAAAATAGTGTAGCTCAATCCACAACCGAAGCTGAATATATTGCTTCTGGAAGTTGTTGTGTACAAGTATTGTTGATTAAGCAACAAATGAGTGACTATGGAATAAAAATGTAAGAGCCTTGCCCTTCTCACCAGGCACTCAACGAGCATCCCCTAGGCATCCTCGCCTAGGTTTGCCCTGACAGCGATAGTAGGCGATCGCCCACAATCACTAACAACGTATTGTTCACTCTAGTGGTTGCCCACCTTATAGCTTTGTCCCAAGGCTTCTGAAGAACTCAAGATTAATGCCTTGAGCGTGTTTTCTGAGGCTCGAACCCTGGCACCCTTAAGTACCCGGGCCTTACACTCATGTTACCATTGAGACAAGGCTTCTGAAGAACTCAAGATTAATGCCTTGAGCGTGTTTTCTGAGGCTCGAACCCTGGCACCCTTAAGTACCCGGGCCTTACACTCATGTTACCATTGAGACAAGTGTCTCAATGGTAACATGAGTGTAAGGCCCGGGTACTTAAGGGTGCCAGGGTTCGAGCCTCAGAAAACACGCTCAAGACATTAATCTCGAGTTATTCAGGAGCCTTAGGACAAAGCCGTGAGGTGGGTGACCACCGAACGAACAATACGTTGTTATTGATTATGGGTGATCGCCTACTCTCACTGTCAAGGCAAACCTGGGGTGAGGATGCCTAGGGGATGCTTGTCGACGGCCTGGTGAGACGGGCGAGGCTCTTACAATAAAAACCCGCACTTTTATTGTAAGAGCCTTGCCCGTCTCACCAGGCCATCGGCGAGCATCCTCTAGGCGTCCCACATGGCCCAAGTTTACTTTTACATGTCAAGGCCTTGCCCGTTCTAGTGGGCTGTCGGTGAGCATCCCCTAGGCATCCTCAGCCCTGGTTTGCCTTGACAGCGAGAGTAGGCGATTGCCCACAATCACTAATATTTAGTGAGTGTAAGGCTCGAGTACTTAAAGGTGCCAGGGTTTGAGCCTCAGAAAATGTGCTCAAGGCATTAATCCTGAGTTCTTCTGGAGCCTTGAGACAAAGCCGTGAGGTGGGCGACTACCAGAGAGGACAATACGTTGTTAGTGATCATGGGTGATCGCCTACTCTTGCTGTCAAGGCAAACCTGGGCCGAGGATGCCTAGGGGATGCTCGCCGACGGCCCACTGGAACAGGAGAGGCCTTGATGTGTAACAGTAAACCTGGGGTGTGTGGGATGCCTAGGGGATGCTCGCTGACGGCCTGGTGAGACGGGCGAGGCTCTTACAATAAAAACGTGCTGTCTCAATGGTAACATAAGTGTAAGGCTCGGGTACTTAAGGGTGCCAGGGTTCGAGCCTCAGAAAACACGCTCAAGGCATTAATCCTAAATTCTTCAGGAGCCTTGGGACAAAGCCGTGAGGTGGGCGACCACTATAGCGGACAATACGTTGTTAGTGATTGTGGTCGATCGCCTACTCTCGCTATCAAGGCAAACCTGGGGCGAGGATGCCTAGGGGATGCTCGCCGACGGCCTGGTGAGACGGGCAAGGATGTTACAAAAAATGAATCAAATTCCTATCAAGTGTGATATAGTGCTATCAACCTTACCAAAAATCCCAAACAACATTCTAGAACTAAGCACATTGAAATAAGGCACCATTTTATAAGAGATCATGTGCAAAAAGGTGACATTATTCTAGAGTACATAGATACCTTGCACCAATTGGCTGATATCTTCACAAAACCCTTGGATATGGAGCGATTTTGCACACTTAGAGGTGAACTAGGTCTCATGAATGTTCCTTGAACTAGAATTGATTTCCTTGAGTTTTTGACTAATTGGTCTAAGTTGGTTGTTATGAAAGCAAGTCAGGAATTTAGAGAATGTATTGATCACTTACTGTTTATGGCCTTAACTTGCCATATTTTTCCTAGTTATTAGAATGAATGTTTGAAATGTGTGTGTTTGATCATAGTAATCCCTTACCATTCATCTCCACTAGTTAAGATTCATTTCTCATGTTTAAAACTTACTCAAAATCACAACAAATTGTTTTTCAATGCTTTTCTCATGTTTTTGCCTTTACAAGTACCTTTACAAGTCACACAACATGTTTTTCCAAATTGCTCAAATCTGAATTTGATTTTAAAATACTGAGAATGCACATTTTCACCATTTTTCAAATCATGTTTTTGCATAAAAACAAAGGCAATTGACTGAGGGGTCAATTTCTCATGAAATAGAATTGATTCTCGGGTCATTCAGGCCTAAAATTCTAGGATTTTACCATGAGCGATCGATCCTCTTCACCATGGGATCGATCCCATGGATCCAGATTTAGCAATTTTCGGTTCTGCCTGGAAGGGATCGAGGTGAAATCCCCAATTTCATGTAATTTTCTCATATTTGTAAAGTATTCCAGCTGTAAGGAATTAAATAAATATGAGAATTATGACGTATGGATATGTATGGAACATGGAAGAAGTAATGAAATGGATAGTCAATTAGTCAAAGAATTTTTTTTGATATTAAGAAAATATTAAGAGTATGATAAAATAAATGTCAGATTTTGTAGAATGAAATATCAGATTTTTTGGTAATTAAATACATGTGGCATTTGAATGGAAGAAGAGAGAATAATGGTCAAAGTGTCAAAGTAGTGGCTGAGATGATTAATGGGATAATCATGCATTAAAAGAACTTGATGAATCATCATCTCCAGCCATCACCCATACGGCAGCAACCTCCCATCTCTCCCTCACGTTTCCTCCATTTTTTTCCTAAGTTTTCATTCCAATTCCCATGACAAACTCCCATGTTCAATCAATAAACCTTAGTAACGAAAATCGATCTTTGTCATTTGCTTAAGCTATATCCGAAGTTTGGTGGATTGAATCCAAGTATTTGAGGAGATCTCAAATTCTGAAAATTTGGTGATTTACAAAGGTAAGGATGGAAGGTGATTCTTTCAATTTTATTCATAGTTTGGAGTTGTACTGAGTTGGTATAGCATCTGTATGGTGATTGTTTAAAGGTTTGATTTAATATGATGTTACAGCTTTTAAGAAGTGAAGTGAAAGGCTAGGGTTAATGCAACCAAGCTAGTGGATCATTGGTGATCAAGGTAAGGAATTTATGTAACGGACGTAGGGTGTCTATGTCCGCATGTTTTACTGTGTTTAAATGCCTTGGGATGAAGTACAAGTTGTTTTATTGTAGGAAATGGTAAATTTCAGATTTTACTCCTAGTTACCAAAATGCTAAGAGCAGCCGACTGCCTTAAGTAGCAGTCGACTACCTGGAGACAACCAAAGTGTAGATATTCGAAAATTGAGACAAACCAGTCGACTGGTATTTTCCAGTATGCATTCTGTTTCAAACCAGTCGACTGCTATAAGGGACAGTCGACTGCTATTATTTAAAAAGCATTCTGTTTCAAAATCAGCCGACTGCCTATAAGACCAGTCGACTGGCATGTTTCCAGAAGCATTCTGTTTCAAAAATAGACGACTGCTATATGACCAATCAACTGCCTTTTTCTTGAAAAGCATTCTGTTTCAAACCAGTCGACTGCTATATGGACCAGTCGACTGCCCCATGTGTTTTCAGAAATGAGAATTATCGGAATTTTAAAAGAAAATAATTTTGATAAATGAAAATATGAGGCAGCAGCTGACTACCCTATGAGGCCAGTCGACTGCCCTGTTTGAAAAGAGGTTTTTTAAAGCCTATTTCAAGAAAGTAAGAATGTCATAGCAAATAGCTATATGACAAATGTTTTGAGACTATGAAGTACTTAATGATTATGCACTTCTGTATATGTTCATGGCTGAGGAGCTCTAGTCCAGCCCTTATTGCTACATATGTCACTTGACTAGTGTTCACTGTAGCCACCGACGTTTGGCTGAATTATCTCTGTTATGTATATATTGGCTAGGGGAGGATTCCTGGCTCCTACGGGAGTACGCCACATGATTCCGTGCATAATTCTGTTAAAATGCGAATAGTCTCTCTGTTATTTGAAATCTATATGATGTATGTTTTCAAGAAAGAATATGATGTATAATTTGAAAGAAAGTATATGAAGTATGCCTGCATATGATGTTTTGAAGAAGTATATGATGTATGCTATTTTAAAGAAGCATATAAAGTATGTTTGACTATACTATATGAAAGAAGTACATGATGCATGCTTTATACTGTTTTTACATGACATTATAAAGACAAGCAGGAAAACTGCATATAGAGGCATAGTACGCTCTTTTACATATATTTCTTACTGAGCGTAAACTTACCCTTTTACGAATATTTTTCCTACAGATTATCTTAAGTGAAACCCGCTCCAAATAGAGGAGCTTGCTTTTGAGATATCAAGTGTACCTTCAAGATATGCTTCCCGATAATAGTTGAAGGTATACTTATGTAATTATGTAAATCAGACAGTACTACAGTACATTAATGGTTATATGAGTTGTGGGGATTTAAGTATGTAAGATGTATAAGATCTTGTGGAAAGAAATGATATGTATATATATCATTATTCTGTTTTATGGGAAGTAAAATATCTCATCTTTTCCCATTTTGGTTCTCCTCCAATGCCATACCCACTATTCACGCCCAATATATCAATTGTAAGTGTTTCTTCATCAATTTCTATCATTTATCTTGCATTTTTCATTTGTTTCATCATCTTTTACAAACCCATTTCGTTTTGTTGCATAATGTTTCACTGTACTCTATTTTCACATGCTCAAAAACCCATTTTTTTTCTCATTTTCACTACTCCTAACTTCTCATCATTGTTATATTTATTCACTATCTCTTCATCAATATTGTAGTGTAGGTGTTGAATTGTGGTTTTCTGCTGTTGGTTAGCTTTTCATTCCCCCATACACTCATCTACACGTAACCAAACTAGTGCCCACCACGTGTTCAATGAAATTCCTCAGAGCACTTTACTTCCTTCTCATCCTCACACCTCCCTCAAAATGGCCCCTTGTTTTAAACACACTGCTCAGAAACGAAAAGCCCTTGCCTCTTCCTACTCCTCCATGCCTACCGCTTTCAATTGATTTTTTAGAAATGCGAAAAAGAAAAATCACTTTCATGAGAAATTCTCCAACATGTGCATCAAACATTGGCTCCCGATTGATTTTGAATTTCTAGCGAAAATTGAATTTCTCTATTTGGACAAATTTGACGCATTCCGCTAGACTCATTTTTTGAAGATCAACACTCCGGTACCTTGCAACATAGTTCAGGCATTCTTCTCCAACGCAGAGCTTATCATGAGTCCAAATGATCCATGCAAGGTTATGGGCATTAGATCGTTTGTTATGGCAAAGCATGTTGAGGTCACAAAGCAATCACTCTCCCATATTTTTCGTATTCTCGAAGGCGGACTTACTTTTGAGACTGTCGAGGTTCCTTTGGAGTTTGCCGTTACTGATGAGCGTGCTAGTGATCTTCCGGTCTTCGCACGTCTCTTACACATCATTATCTCATGGAATCTTCGTCCCTTTGGCATGAAATACTCTCAAGTTCGTAAGCTCGATAGATTTTGGCTTCACCATAACCATTCACCCAATGGTCATCAACCCAACCTCCTTCTCTTCATCCTTCATGATTGGGTGAAAGTTGTCTGGGGTGGAGTCAAGTCCATCGTCTTCCCTCAGCCTCTGGCCTATTTCCTGCTCGAGCGAGGCGTTGATTGCTCATGCGAAGCAGGCGTTCTTCCAGATTCGACTACCACCGTTAATCTCTCTACAATGCACAACCTTGGGTGGTATTTACGTTAGAGAGGTGAGGATGATTTCGTATGGGAGAAGCTTCATGAGCAGCCAAAATCTCCCGAACATGCCCTCGAAGAGGATGCTCCTGCAGAACCTTCTTCCTCTGCACCATTCGGATCCAAACCTACCTCTCTTGCCCAGATCATGCTAACGCTTCAAAATTTCTAGCATATTGTAACTCAACGGTTTGATCACATCGATGCTCATCTTGCTGGTATGAAAGAGACCCAGGCTGCCTTGTTCGATGAACTTCAAGATGTGCGCATGCAACATGAGGACTTCATTGAGCAGTATCACATGACTTTTCCTAGGAGGCGTTGACTTGAGCATCTTAGGACTTCGGACTTCGGACTTTATGCTTTCTTAGCTTATTGTGCATTTGTTTTGATGTATGAACTAGTTTGTTATGATTGTAGTTTCTTATATTGGTTTGTTATATGTGTTATATTTGTAAGAACTGGTTTGTTATGTTCATGGCATAGATTATGTTTCTGTTTATGTCCTTGACTTAAATTGATGTGTTTATTGTTGCTTTAAATTGACTCTTTCAATGACTTATGTTTATGCCTTATGCCTTATCTCTCATATACTCTCTCATATATAGTGCATATGTTACTGCAGCATCTCTTGCTAATCTCTCATATCGTTCTTGCTATGTCAAAAAGGGGGAGAATTATTGTGGCAAATTTCTATAAATTTTTATAGATTTTCATGCTTAAATTGAAGGGGAGTAGTATTTTTCTTCAAAAATACAAGAAAATTCATTTTTCAAAAATTATAAGCAAATTTACCTTAAGTTTTGTCATATCAAAAAGGGGGAGATTGTTAGCTTTAAATTGACAAGTATTTTGAAATGACAAAAACTTAAGTAAGGCTAAATATTTTCTCTATAATGTAAATTTGCTTAAAATGACTCAATAATAAAAATCTTTTAAACAAAGTTTTAGACTGTGATTTCAATTGAAAAAGTCAGGAAATACTTTTATAAAAGTGATAAAATACTTTGAACTGACTTGAAATCACAAAAAGCCATCAATTTATCCCAAAATAGTCACCAAACAAGTAGAGTGGAATCAATACCTTGACAAGAGGATCAAGGAGAGAAGACATAGGCAAGAGTTTGGCCGAACTCTATAAATTTTGTGTTTGCTTCTCTACCCTTTACCTTATTCACTGCATTTTATTTATTATTGCATAATTTGCTTTACTTGTTTATTAAGCTCATAAAACTCGAAAATAGTAGTAAAACCGATTCACCCCCCTCTCGGTAGAGCCAACATTCATTAACCATCAAAATTCAATATTTCATATTATGAAATACACTCCCATTAACCTCTAAAATAATTCATTCTTCTCCCTCTTTCAATTCCATGAATAATTTAATTAAACTTTTAACAATTATTCTTTAACTATTAAGTTATAAAAATTCACTCATTCATCTCTTGCTTTATACCTTACCCAAATTTCTTATGATCTCTTTATTTTTCTTCCATTTCTTTCTCAATTTTTTTAGGAGTTATTTTCTACTCCCTTTATTTATTTCTTATATATACATATTACATCAAAATTACACAATTTTTGCTGTTCAAACAGCCATGACTGTATGTCTTTATAGTCTCCTTTTTATTGATTATTTCATGAATTATTTCTTCACCCAACTTCTCTTTTCTTTCCCTTTTCAGTTTAACAAATAATCATTATTAAAATTTATATTAATATTTTCCTGTTTTCCTTTCTTTCTATTTTCTTTACTGTTTTCTTTTTTTCCGTTTCTTTCTTTTTCCTATTTACCTTCGACAGCCTCCCATTTTTCCATCAGCCATGGTCGACAACCATTTCCATTTTGTTTTTCATCTATTCCTTTCTCCTGTCTTGTCTTATACTTACAACTATTCTCTTTGTATTTTATCAAACATTTACAATTCACAACATTATCATCATCATCATCATCGTGAATCTCATGCTACAACCGAATAGCCTATTATTCACGCAACTCACACAGATTTTGCCGAAATCACTTAACTCAAGCTTCAACTAGTTTCCATGCATCATCTTCTACTAAACCCAAACTAAAATACATCCAAATTACATCAATATTCAGCAATTTTCCTTTACTGTTTTGTCATAACCGAACCTCCCTGTTCTTCAACATTTCATTTTATTCCAAATCAAAGTTATACACATATTACTCATGCTTAAATTAATCTAAAACTATAGCCAAAACTAAGGAAAACACCAACATCTACCCTTTCTCACCTTAACCGAATCTGCCAGCCCCCAAAAAGCAGTGTCGTTTCTCCACGTTAATCTCTCCAATTCCAGCTTTATGCTGATCTTAAGGTGAGGAAGAGGTCTAATGAAGAATATTGGATGACTAAATGGAAACAAAATGGAAATTGGACAAGAAACCGTGAAGAATCTTGGAAGTGAAGGAAACCGAAACAAACATGCAGCGGAATTTAAATCATTTGGCCTCCACCAGGATCGATTCGGAGAGTTGCCTGATTAGGGTTTCGAGATTTTACCTAACGTTTTCTCTAATTTCTGTCGTTGGTCGAGTCACAAGCAACAACTTTTCGTTCCTGCCTCTATGGTATCCACACGAACGGATCTCACGACTCTTGAACGTCTCACGATCAGAAGCCTTAAAGAGCGTTTTTGATTCTTATAATCGATTTGCTAGCTTCGATTAAAAGAATACTGTTTCTGTTTTTAATTGTGCGGCTCTGTTTTAGAAAAACATCCTTTTATAAGCAGTAAATTTTACCCTAAACTTTACTGCCAAACAGAACTCTAATCCTACTTAGAATCGGATTAACTATATCCTTAATCCAATTCAGAATAGGATTAATTAAGCTCCTCATTGATCCGTTCTAAGTGTGCGACCCAATAGGTTCTCAAAACAATGGCAATGACAAAATTGTCACAGGTAATGAGCGGTATCTAGCAACAGATCATTGCTACCGATGTAACGAGAATGTCAATGACTCGACATAACCTTACTCGTGATAGATGTTACCATGTAGTCTAATCCCTTTATCCTTTGATGTCTTGATTAGACAAAAGTCATGGAATATGTCACACTTGTATAGTCTAATCAGCGTTTCTTGATTTCTGAGTAGACTAATTAAACAAATAAAATCAATATCTCATATTGACTTATTCGAGCACGGCCATGCATTTTAGTCTCACTCTATCAAAGGGCCAAAGACATCACTCTTGTTATATAAGAGGGATAAATCCTATCTTGATCACTCAACATCCCTCTACATAGATCAAGGCATACCCAATTACTACCTTTATAGTCCATCCGGTTACGAATGACATCTAGCAGCATTAAAGTATGCAATTCTCTATGTTGGGATCTCTGATGATCTCAAGTCAAAGGATCACATACACCATCATCACTATGAGAATCGCTTATGACACTCATATAACAATCCACGTAGCGTTCTCATGGAGGGTCGATCCAGTACATAGTTCTCTAACATGTACCTATGTGATGACTTGATATCCTATATCCATGACAATGGTCATCAGTCAACCACATACTAGTCTTATAGTATCATTGTTATCCTTGTTCACAATAATACTTGACTAGGGATATTTTAAGAATAGTGTGTTATTACTATTCTAAGGACATTATCATATAAGATTATATTACGCAGTTATAAGACAAATATAATAATGAACTATAAATAAAAATGTCAAGATACATAAAAATGCCAAAGTCAATCATCTAATGAATGGTTCTAAGGGCATAATCCAACAATCTCCCACTTGCACTAAGACCATTCAGTCGTGTATCTAATACCTAGTGACCTAGTGTGACGATCATGTCTCTGCTGCGTCAAAGGCTTCGTCAGTGGGTCGGCGATGTTATCGTCAGTTGGTACTTTGCATATCCTCACATCTCCTCTGTCGATGATATCTCGAATGAGATGGAAGCGCCGTAGTATATGTTTGGATTGTTGGTGAGATCTAGGTTCCTTGGCTTGTGCGATGGCTCCATTGTTGTCACAATAGAGCTCAATCGGATCTATAATGCTAGGAACAACTTCAAGCTCAGTAATGAACTTCCTGATCCAAACAGCCTCCTTAGCAGCTTCAGAGGCAGCTATATACTCAGCCTCTGTTGTAGAATCGGCCACTATCGCCTGCTTTGAACTCTTCCAGCTCACATCACCACCATTAAGGCAAAACACATAACCAGACTGCGATCTATAGTCATCTTTATCAGTTTGGAAGCTAGCATCAGTGTAACCTGTTACAATGAGCTCTTCCTCACCTCCATATATCAAGAATGTATCCTTAGTCTTTCTCAAGTACTTAAGAATATTCTTGACAGTGATCCAGTGACGTTCACCACGATCAACTTGATATCTACTCGTCATGCTCAAGGCATACGAGACATCGGGACGTGTGCATAACATGGCATACATAATGGATCCAATAGCAGATGCATATGGAACTTTACTCATATGTTCTCTCTCTTCTTGTGTTGTAGGACACTGTTCTTTTGAGAGAGTAATGCCATGTGTCATAGGCAAGAATCCTTTCTTGGAATCCTGCATGCTAAACCTCTTTAGCACTTTATCTATGTATGCACTTTGACTTAGGCCAATTAATTTCCTTGATCTATCTCTATAGATCCTTATACCCAGTACATAGGTAGCTTCGCCCAAGTCTTTCATTGAAAAGCAATTCCCTAACCAAGTCTTTACAGACTGAAGGGTAGGGATGTCATTCCCAATGAGTAGTATGTCATCTACATACAACACCAGGAAGACAATAGTGCTCCCACTGACCTTCTTGTAGACACAAGGTTCAGCTTCGTTCTTGATGAAACCAAACTCTTTGATTGCATCATCAAAACGAAGATTCCAACTTCGAGAAGCTTGCTTTAGTCCATAAATAGAACGTTGCAGCTTACAAACCTTTCCAGCATTTTTTGGATCAACAAAACCCTCAGGTTGTGTCATGTACACATCCTCAAGTAGCTTTCCATTAAGAAAAGCGGTCTTGACGTCCATTTGCCAGATTTCATAATCATGGTATGCAGCTATTGTAAGCAAGATCCTAATGGATTTGATCATCACGACTGGTGAAAAAGTTTCATCATAGTCAATACCATGAATTTGTTTAAAACCTTTTGCAACCAATCGCCCTTTATAGGTATGAACATTTCCTTTCATGTCGGTTTTCTTCTTAAAAACCCATTTACATCCTATAGGTTTTACCCTTTCGGGTAAGTCAACCAAGGTCCAAACTTGGTTGGCATACATGGATTCCATCTCAGATCTCATGGCTTCAAGCCATTTCTTAGAGTCTGGCCCTGTAATAGCCTCTTGATAGGTAGTAGGCTCATCTTGGTCCGTGAGCAATACATCACCGTTCTGAGTCATTAGGAATCCATATCTCTGTGGCTCACGATGTGTTCTAACTGATCTACGCAAGGCTTGTGTCTCTTGAGCAGGCGGTTGCTCCACAACAGCTTGTGGTTCTGGTTCCACAACAACTTGTGGTGCTTGCTCAGGCTCCATCTCAACATCGGGTGCGCTATCTTGTAGCTTTTGAATTTCTTCAAGTTGTACTTTTCTCCCATTAGTTCTTCTAGAAATGAATTCTCTTTCTAGAAAGATACCTGTTCGAGCTACAAACACTTTGTGCTCAGTGGGATTGTAAAAATAATATCCTTTAGTTACTTTAGGATATCCCATAAAATAGCATTTATCAGATTTAGGTGCAAGTTTGTTAGAGACTTGACGTCTTACATAAGCCTCACAACCCCAAATCTTCATAAAAGACATACTGGGACGTTTACCAGTCCATATCTCATATGGTGTCTTTGGAACCGATTTAGATGGAACACGGTTCAGTGTAAAAGCAGCTGTTTCTAATGCATGTCCCCAAAAGGATTCTGGAAGATCTGTATGACTCATCATTGATCGAACCATATCTAATAAAGTTCGGTTTCTCCTTTCAAATACATCATTCCATTGTGGTGTACCTGAAGGAGTGAGTTGTGAGACAATCCCACACTCTTTAAGATAGTCATAAAATTCTTGGCTTAAGTATTCACCACCTCGATCTGATCGAAGTGCCTTAATGCTCTTGCTAAGTTGGTTTTGTACTTCATTCTTGAATTCTTTGAACTTTTCAAAAGATTCTGACTTGTGTCTCATAAGATACACATAGCCATATCTACTGAAATCATCAGTAAATGTAATAAAGTACATAAACCCACCTCTGGCCTGTGTGTTTAAAGGTCCACATACATCTGTATGTACTAAGCCCAATAAATCACTTGCCCTTTCACTATGTCCTTTGAAAGGGGCTTTAGTCATCTTACCCATCATACAAGATTCACATGTCACATACGATTCAAAATCAAATGAGTCCAAAATTCCATCTTTATGGAGTTTGGAAATGCGATTCTCATTTATGTGTCCCAAGCGACAATGCCAGAGATATGTTGGATTTTGATCATTAGATTTAATCCTTTTAGCATTTATGTTATAAATAGGCATATCAAGATTTAGAATGTAAAGACCATTAATTAGTTGTGCATTACCGTAAAAGATATCATTTAAATAAATGGAGCAACAGTTGTCCTTTATTATAAATGAAAAACCCTTCTTGTCTAAACAAGAAATAGAAATAATGTTTTTAGTGATGGAAGGCACATAATAACAATCATCTAATTCTAAAACAAGCCCTGTGGGCAATGTCAAAATATAAGTTCCTACAGCTAATGCAGCAACCCTTGCTCCATTTCCCACTCGTAGGTCGACCTCGCCCTTAGTCAACGATCTACTCCTTTTGAGTTCCTGCACATTTACACAAATGTGAGAACCACATCCAGTATCTAATACCCATGATGAAGAAGTAGATAGATTAACTTCTATAACATAAATACCTGAAGTGGTAGTCTCACTTCCTCTCTTCTTCTTTAGCTCTTCCAGGTATTTGTTGCAGTTCCTCTTCCAATGTTCGGTCTCACCGCAATGGAAGCATTTCCCTTCTTTGGCAACCCTACCTTTAGGCTTCAGTGCAGTATCATTGGGCTTGAACTTGCCGTTGGCTTTATTACCCTTTTTCTTGCCCTTTGCATTAGCCCTGCCCTTAGCTTTCTTAACTATTAAGACATCTTTGGGCTTGGCCTTTTTCATGTTGGATTCAGCTATTTTCAACATGCTAAGTAACTGTGGCAGAGTCTTGTCAATTTCATTCATGTTGTAATTAACAACAAACTGACTGTAGCTGTCTGGCAACGATTGCATAATCACATCAATGGCCAACTCTTTTGGCCCAAAGGAAATCCCAATCTTTCAAGGTTTTCAATGTACCCAATCATCTTGAGCACATGAGTACCAACGGGAGTCCCCTCTGCCATCCTACACTGAAACAATGCCTTAGAGACATTATACCTTTCTTGCCTAGCTTCCTCTTGATAGAGTTGCATGAGATGCTCGATCATATCGAACGCATCCATTTCCTCATGTTGCTTTTGAAGCTCAGGATTCATGGAGGCAAGCATAAGGCAACTAACATCCAATGCATCATCTTGATGCTTCTTATAAGGATCTCTTTCTGCCCTTGGAGCATTAGAGGGTGGTTCCTCAGGTAAGGGAATCTCAAGGACATACAACTTCTTTTCTTGCTTGAGGACTATCCTCAGGTTCCTGTACCAATCCAGGAAGTTTGTCCCATTCAACTTGTCCTTCTCAAGGACAGATCGAAGTGAAAGTGTGTTATTTGTGTTTGATGCCATGATAATCTACAACAGAAATATGCAAAATATAAGTATCATGAATGCATTCATTTAATTAAATATTTATTTATTAAATGATGCTCCCACTATTTTTATCGAATCAACAACCCTCACTATTAATTCGGAAAAATTATCACATAATTTCTCTAGTGAGCCAAGATCCATATTTCACCTTATCTAGAGTTAGCTTTGGCTAATCGCCCAAGATTTGGCTATTTAGGTATGCAACACTTACCAATTACATCTCCTGTAACTCTTTGATAGTTGGGTGAACAACACTTGTTCTAATTCATCTCATGAATGGAAGCCCAACTTTATGCCTCTAAATTCCCAATCCTATTGAGGAAATCTAGTTAAGTCAACCCAATTTATAGCCTTTGGATATCACTATTATCCCATCGCGTCTTACTAAGATAGATATGATATTTTGCTTTGGCAAACATAACAAAATCGATTCTAGCCTTGACGAGTGCTATTCATTGGTAGGCATCTATTATTGACTTAATTTAATTTGAGGGATTTTCTTAGTTTATTGAATAAGATCTCACCAATTTTACTTTTTTTTTAAATTATCATATGATTTTCATATCATAAATGTACAAAATAAACCATGCATCTCATGCAATTAAGCAGTAAAATAAACGTGACATAGTTATAGCCCAAACTAAATGGATTTCCCAAGCCAATGAGAAACCCTAAAGGTTAACCTAAGGGTAATAGCATCTTCTCCAAGTGCCTCTTTGGTCTTCCTTTGCATGGTTGTCAGCTCCATTAGTGTTGATCACCATCAATTCATACTTAGCTAAATTCTAACCCTATACTACGTTACAATTACATAGTTTAAGAGAAACCTCGAGTTACATTCGAGGGGAGTAAGATGAGAAAAGAATGTACAACTAGAATTTCAAGAACAAGGCACGACACGCAGGTCGTATTTATTAAAATTTACAACCACCAAAATAAAATCATATTGGGCTAGGGCTATAACTATGCACCATGCTCAAACAACAACCATCGTGTTATACAAACAAGTGTAATGCAATTTCAACTTTTAGTTTTATTAATGAGGCATATTTGAAAAGAATTATGACCCTGACTGCGGGGTTCCCAGGGGCGGCGGTCCCGCTGGCTGGTCAGCGGGCGGGGTCAAGGGGCAGCGCCCCCAAAAAAAAAAGTTCAACAGTATTGACATTGCCAACGCCCCTTGTCCGGAAGTGTCCTAATCTTATCAGGATGTTCCAGCCAGTATCTCATACTGACTATAATTCTAGTCGCATTAGAACACTTTCGACATTGTTCTGTTTCTTCCATAACGTTTATGCAGAACAAAAACCTCCATTAATAATTCGCATCACAGATTATATCTCACATATAAGTTGAATCGAAATTGATATATATCATATATATATAATTTCAACAATTCGATTTCTAGCCTCTGAATATATCATATACATTCTAATCCGTATTAATCTCATTAAAACGATTGCATGTAATCATAAACAGAAAGTAACCAGAGATCATGCTTTTATCAAAACAAATCAGGGACTCCGAATCTGGCTCTGATGCCAGTGAAGGAAACCGAAACAAACATGCAGCGGAATTTAAATCATTCAGCCTCCACCAGGATCGATTCGGAGAGTTGCCTGATTAGGGTTTCGAGATTTTACCTAAAGTTTTCTCTGATTTCTGTCGTTGATCGAGTCACAAGCAACAACTTTTCGTTCCTGCCTCTATGGTATCCACACGAACGGATCTCACGACTCTTGAACGTCTCACGATCAGAAGCCTTAAAGAGCGTTTTTGATTCTTATAATCGATTTGCTAGCTTCGATTAAAAGAATACAGTTTCTGTTTTTAATTGTGCGGCTCTGTTTTAGAAAAACATCCTTTTATAAGTAGTAAATTTTACCCTAAACTTTACTGCCAAACAGAACTCTAATCCTACTTAGAATAGGATTAACTATATGATATGGACCTCACCGAAAGAAGATGAGGTTCATATGAAGAAGACGAAGAACACTTGAAAAAAAAAACAATAACAAGTTAAAAATGCAGCAAAAAGAAAATAAAAATTAGAAGTAAAACCAAGACCCGTTGTGTAGAAACACAAGAACCTATGGTATTGGACCAAGACCCGTTGCCTAGAAAAGCAAGAACCTATGGTATATATTGGTGGAAGGTAGAAGAACGCCACAAGGAAGACCTTGATAAGTTCAAGAGTTCTCAAGAGAACCAAAGAGAAGAAGTCTCTCAATTTTATTGCTAAAATCAATTGTGTTCTCTCCAAAGGGTTACATAACTATTTATAGGCAAATAGATAACTTGCAGCACAAGTAATAGGAATCCTACTTTCCTAACTTGCAGAATAGGAAATAGCAAACTTGCAGAACAAGCAATAGGAATCCTACTCTCCTAACTTGCAGAACAAGTAATAGAAGTCTTACAAAATCTATTATTTAAAAAGGAATTGGGCTTAAATTAAATTAAGACAATGTTCAGCCCAATAATACTTAACTAAATAAAATATGCATCTAGCCTAATTTGCATTTCGGCCCAATACTTGTGTGTCTTCAAGAAGGTTGAACTTGGGCTTGGATCATGTTGTAGAAGACTTTATCATCCTCCATGCTCAAGCTTTGTTGGGCTTTCTCTCTAGCAATATCAATGAAACCAGCCAAGGCTTGTTGCATCATCTTTGATTTAGCTCTTGTAATTGGACCTCCATGGATACTCAAAGGATCACGATCATCACGAACATGACTTGAGCTTTGTGAGCTTGGATCTCCATCATTCCCCCTCTCCTCGAAAGGATTTGTCCTCAAATCAGAATCACCTACATCAATATCAAAGGGAGAAATATCAGAAACATTAAATGTAGCACTAACATTATACTCACCTGGAAGATCTAACTTATAAGCATTGTCATTGATCTTCTTAATCACTTGGAATGGTCCATCTCCTCGAGGTTGCAACTTGGAGCGACGCTGAGCAGGAAATCTCTCTTTACGCATATGTACCCAAACCCAATCACCAGGTTCAAAGACAACTTTCTTGCGATGCTTGTTGGCTTGAGTAGCATATTGCTCAGTCCTCTTTTTAATGTTTTGACGTACCTTCTCATGTAGTTGCTTAACAAAATCAGCTTTCTTTTCCCCATCCAAACTAGCTCTCTCCTCAATAGGTAGTGGTAAAAGATCCAATGGAGTGAGTGGATTAAAACCATAGACAACTTCAAATGGAGAATAACTAGTAGTGGAATGCACACTTCTATTGTAAGCAAACTCCACATGAGGCAAACAATCTTCCCAATTCTTCAAATTCTTTTGAATAATGGACCTCAACAAAGTAGACAAAGTACGATTGACTACTTCAGTTTGACCATCGGTTTGTGGATGACAAGTAGTTGAAAACAATAGCTTTGTTCCTAACTTTCCCCATAATGTTTTCCAAAAATAGCTAAGGAACTTCACATCATGGTCAGAAACAATGGTCCTCGGAACCCCATGTAGACGAACAATTTCCTTGAAGAATAAATCGGCAATGTTACTTGCATCATCTGTCTTGTGACAAGCAATGAAGTGAGCCATCTTAGAGAACCTATCAACAACAACAAAAACAGAATCTCTACCTCTCTTTGTTCTTGGTAACCCCAAAACAAAGTCCATAGAAATGTCAGTCCAAAGAGCAGTAGGAATAGGCAATGGAGTATAAAGACCATGATTCATAACTCTAGACTTAGCTTGTTTACAAGTGACACATCTCTCACACAATTTTTCAACATCTCTTTTCATGTTAGGCCAAAAGAAGTGATCATGCAATATATCTAAAGTTTTCTTTACTCCAAAATGTCCCATTAACCCACCACTATGGGCTTCTCTAACAAGTAATTCTCTTAAAGAACTCCTAGGCACACATAATCTATTTTCCCTAAATAAGAATCCATCATGCCTATAAAACTTTCCAAAACCAGTTTTCTCACATGCAATGAACACATTTTCAAAAATCTTCATCAGTAGCATACAAGTCTTTAATATACTCAAATCCAAGTAGTTTTGCATTAAGAGTAGTGATTAGAGTATACCTTCGAGATAATGCATCAGCCACGACATTTTCTTTACCTTGTTTATATTTGATCACATATGGAAATGTTTCAATGAACTCCATCCACTTGGCATGACGCTTGTTCAACTTGCTTTGTCCTTTCAAGTGCTTCAAGGACTCATGATCAGTGTGGATGACAAATTCCTTGGGCCATAAATAGTGTTGCCATGTTTCCAAGGTCCTCACCAATGCATACATCTTTTTATTGTACATGGGATAGTTAGGGCCAGCTTCACTTAACTTCTCACTGAAGAAAGCAATGGGGGGCTTCTCTTGCATTAAAACAACTTCGATGCCTATGCTTGAAGTATCACACTCAATCTTGATTGTTTTCTCTTTTTGCTTAACCTCATCTTCACTCACTATTTTTTTCTCACTCTCTTTTAATCTCAATTGATCCTCATCTTTCATTAACACATTTAAAGTTTGACATGCTATATATTCCTTTCCATCCATGGGTAATTCCATACTATCCTCATCATCCTCTAATTGCAGCATAGAATCATTATCAAAATCTTCTTCATAATTGCTATCCAACTTATTATGAGCAACATTATTACATGCATAAGAAGTATTATCTTGGTTTACATTAGCTAGGGCAACGTCATGTTGCTCCAACTTATCATATTTAATCAACTTCGACTCTATCCTCGAAAGTTGTTGTTGCATGGCTAGGAACATGATCTCAATGTTACTCAAATCAAGCTTTTCACTATTAGAAGACATAATTGTAACCTGCAAGAAACGTTAGTAAAAGAAACAGACCTCACAAGTATGACCTCACGTGTTTACACTCAATACACACAAGAATGTAACACTCACACTCGTGTTTCACACAATTTTAATATGGCTTTTCTCTACTAATGTTACTCACACACTCTTGCCTTTTTTTTCCTCACACAACTTTTCTCTATAGGTTCGATATTGAACTCAAGACTCAATCAAAAATCAGCTTATGGAATTCAACTATCAACCAACAATAAACAAGCTGAGCACAAGATTTTAATCAAGGGAAAACAAAACAATGAAGACTCAACAAGACTTTGCAAGACTCAATAAGGCTTAAGAAGACTCTAATGAAACTAAACCTTGAAGGAAATATGCGTGTTTTGGGGTGTTTAATTGGGGTAGGGTTTAGCCAAAGGTGGGGTAGTTTTGTCCTTTTATGTGGTAGGGTCAAAAAGGTAATTTTAGACAGTAGGGTAGAATGGCAGCAATGAATTTTCAAATTAGGCAAATAAGAAATCTCAAAGCTCAAGAAAGAATGACTACCTCAAGATTTTGACGAAGTACACCTCCACGAATTACCTTTAATGTTGCACTTGCTACACACGATGTAATAAATCCCCTCTTGAATTGATTTTTCTTTTCTCTTTTTTTTTCTTTTCTTTTTTTCTCTTTTTTTTTCTCTTTTTTTTTATATTTTACTAAAGTAACCGAACAATGAAGAAAAAAAAAAGTCTAAATAATAAGAAGAGGTTTACTTGGGGAACAAGGCAACTTTTTGACAAAAACAAGCTAGTTTTGGTAGCAGCTTGTGTGGCAAGGAATGAGAGGGAACGGTGGCTTGTGAAACAAGTAGTCTTTATGTGATGTAGAGCTTTTGAATGTTTCTTGGTGAGCAAGAAAACCTTTGGGATTTGGTTGCTTGGAGAACAAGATAGGGTTTACCTGGTGGCTAAGTAAAGACAATAGGTTTGAGGGACAAACAATATTAGTGATGGCTTGGAAAAGGATTCAAGATCAAGGTTTGTCCATGACAAGAAGACAAAGAAAAAAAAACAAAAACGAAACTCCCACGAATTAAACCTAAGCTCTGATACCAAATGATATGGACCTCACCGAAAGAAGATGAGGTTCATATGAAGAAGACGAAGAACACTTGAAAAAAAAAAACAATAACAAGTTAAAAATGCAGCAAAAAGAAAATAAAAATTAGAAGTAAAACCAAGACCCGTTGTGTAGAAACACAAGAACCTATGGTATTGGACCAAGACCCGTTGCCTAGAAAAGCAAGAACCTATGGTATATATTGGTGGAAGGTAGAAGAACGCCACAAGGAAGACCTTGATAAGTTCAAGAGTTCTCAAGAGAACCAAAGAGAAGAAGTCTCTCAATTTTATTGCTAAAATCAATTGTGTTCTCTCCAAAGGGTTACATAACTATTTATAGGCAAATAGATAACTTGCAGCACAAGTAATAGGAATCCTACTTTCCTAACTTGCAGAATAGGAAATAGCAAACTTGCAGAACAAGCAATAGGAATCCTACTCTCCTAACTTGCAGAACAAGTAATAGAAGTCTTACAAAATCTATTATTTAAAAAGGAATTGGGCTTAAATTAAATTAAGACAATGTTCAGCCCAATAATACTTAACTAAATAAAATATGCATCTAGCCTAATTTGCATTTCGGCCCAATACTTGTGTGTCTTCAAGAAGGTTGAACTTGGGCTTGGATCATGTTGTAGAAGACTTTATCATCCTCCATGCTCAAGCTTTGTTGGGCTTTCTCTCTAGCAATATCAATGAAACCAGCCAAGGCTTGTTGCATCATCTTTGATTTAGCTCTTGTAATTGGACCTCCATGGATACTCAAAGGATCACGATCATCACGAACATGACTTGAGCTTTGTGAGCTTGGATCTCCATCACTATATCCTTAATCCAATTCAGAATAGGATTAGACATATCCTTAATCCAATTCAGAATAGGATTAATTAAGCTCCTCATTGATCCGTTCTAAGTGTGTGACCCAATAGGTTCTCAAAACAATGGCAATGACAAAATTGTCACAGGCAATGAGCGGTATCTAGCAACACATCATTGCTACCCATGTAACGAGAATGTCAATGACTCGACATAACCTTACTCGTGATAGATGTTACCGTGTAGTCTAATCCCTTTATCCTTTGATGTCTTGATTAGACACAAGTCATGGAATGTGTCACACTTGTATAGTCTAATCAGCGTTTCTTGATTTCTGAGTAGACTAATTAAGCAAATAAAATCAATATCTTATATTGACTTATTCGAGCACGGCCATGCATTTTAGTCTCACTCTATCAAAGGGCCAAGGACATCACTCTTGTTATATAAGAGGGATAAATCCTATCTTGATCACTCAAAATCCCTCTACATAGATCAAGGCATACCCAATTACTACCTTTATAGTCCATCCTGTTACGAATGACATCTAGCAGCATTAAAGTATACAATTCTCTATGTTGGGATCTCTGATGATCTCAAGTCAAAGGATCACATACACCATCATCACTATGAGAATCGCTTATTACACTCATATAACAATCCATGTAGCGTTCTCATGGAGGGTCGATCCAATACATAGTTCTCTAACATGTACCTATGTAATGACTTGATATCCTATATCCATGACAATGGTCATCAGTCAACCACATACTAGTCTTATCGTATCATTGTTATCCTTGTTCACAATAATACTTGACTAGGGATATTTTAAGAATAGTGTGTTATTACTATTCTAAGGACATTATCATATAAGATTATATTACGCAGTTATAAGACAAATATAATAATGAACTATAAATAAAAATGTCATGATACATAAAAATGCCAAAGTCAATCATCTAATGAATGGTTCTAAGGGCATAATCCAACAGGAAGAACGAAAGCAAATGAGCAGCAGAAAATGGTAGGGGAGAAAGACTCGGTGATCAGCTGAAAAATGGCAGAATAAGTCTCTTTTATCAATAACTCATCCAATCAATTATGGCCACTTGGCAAAATGAGTAAATCCCCCTTTCAAGAATGAGTTATTTGCACTTTCGCCACAAAAGTTTTCGATCATTTAAAAATTTCAAATAAATATTTACAATTAATTTAAATTTAATTATTTTTGGTCAATACTGAACAGTATTACTAGTTTTGACTAGCCCTCACATTAAATGACTACTATGCCCTTGGTTATAAAGATATTGGACAAAAGTGCCCTTGAGCTTCTATAAAATTTCCTAACTATGGAATTGAACTCCAAAAATTCATATATCACTACCAAAAATTCTTATTGGGTATATTGTAATGAATTATGGTGGTTTCATCGACGCACGATTCACTGATTGTGTGTAATTACAATTTTATCCCTAGCAGACTGCCAGTAAAATTTTTTGATTAAACCATCGATTCGATAATTCTTATGACGCTATCTTATTCTCCTTTTTATATAGAATATCATGATATTTTTCTTTCGCCCCAATCGTTTTAGTTTGGTCGTAATTTACGAAAATGCCCTTAGGACGTATTCGTCATTTTTCAATTTGTTTTCCAACTTCACCGAATAATTCAAAAAAATTCATAATAATATAATTTAATGATTTTAAACCTCAAAATCATCATATTATATTTTATTACACCACTATAGCCAACATTTTCAGTATCGAGCCCATCGAATACATTAAAAATAAGTGGGGCCCACATCACACTTCACTTATAATCACTTAGCACAAAATTTTTACTCAAAACTTAATTACATATTATATGTATAGTATAGTAAAATCGAATCTCATAGTTTTTGGAATTAATAACTAATTTTATTACTGTTTCTAGATTTAATAATTGATTCGAACTACTTCTGGATTTAATAAATATTGAGATTGTTTTGTGGAGTTAAATACTACTTTGGAACTGTTTGTGGATTTTTACACTGTTGAGGACTGATTTGTGAATTCAAACTGTTGAAATTAGATTGTGATTTATTGTAAATTACCAGTAGGAGGTTCCATTTTCTAAAAGGTTATGCTACTAGATTTTCATTAGAAATTAACTTAGCTAGATCCAATAGGACTAGTTAATACATACATGATACATTTAAACATCATAAATTTCAGAAATCGTACTTGCAATCGAGACTTGCATGCTTAGGGCAAGGTGAAACATGATTTTATAAAAGTGTCAAGTTAGTTTAAAATAAGCAAACAATGTTGTGGTCTTGACAGATTTGCAAAAATGATTTCATTTGTTGAGATGAAGGTTTAAAGCATGATTTTGTACACTGATGTTTTTGAATTACAAATATTTTAAATAAACTATGCTTTGATAAAGTAAATTGTGGTTGAAAGCTATTTTTGTACAAATTTTGATATGTGAGAAGTCTGGTGGTATCATTTATGCCTATGTGGCATCATTTAAGCCTGTGTGGCATTTTTCCTGCCTATGTGGCAATTATCATGCCTGTGCGGCATTTGGTATGCCTTTGTGCCATTGAGGCCCCTACCTATGTATACATATTTCAGATTCCTCCTGTGTGTTGATGGATATCTAAGTATATATATGAATTGTGAAATATCCTAGATGCTTTGTGATCTTTCAGGCGTTTGACAACTAGTTGGACATATACCTCAGCTACTAAATGATCACTAGTGTTGGGATGATTCATGATCATGAATAGAGCCCTAGTATGAGACTATGACCACTGCTAGCTACAGTGGATGCTTTTGTAGAAAGCTTATTTGGTTATCTTGCGGAATCTTGGTTATATTGCCTAATCTTGGGAATGACGCCCGTTTCTTGATAAATGCTTTTAAATATGCATTTTTGGATTTATTTAAGGGAAAGAATGTGTTTCTTACTCCCTTTTGTACAAAAACTCAACTCGTATCGATTTAGACACTTACATGATTTAATGTTCATTTGCATAAGGGTTTTTGGCGTGTATTGATATATAAAAATTTGCATGATTTACATGGCATGATTTACTTAACTTTGATTTTTTTGCACACGCATACATACATTCAAACGATATGAGCTTCCCTTATATATATTTCTTACTGGGCTTTAGCTCATCCCCTCCTTCCCCTCACCAGTTACTTCAAATGGGCTCGAGTGAGAGAGTGCTGCATTAATAGCTCGACTTGCGTACTGCTAAGTTACTACATTTTGTATTGAGGTATAACTTTTCCTTACTTTTGTTTATATCCCTGATGATAAGATTCTTTTTTGTATGCACAACGTACATGGACTAGGATGTAAGTACTAAGATTGTATCGAGAATTATATATAATTGTGCCTTGTAATGAATAGTAACTCGATAGTGTATCTTGATGAAAATGTACTATTTTGGATGGTTTCTTGAGATGAATATTGTGCCATATGTGGAATTATTGTTGTGTTATAGTGTGTGGTTGGACAATAGGTGTATACAAAGGGAGAGAGTTTTTCAATTTCGATTTTGGTACGTATTAGAGGCAACTTTAATGGGACCTTAGACAATTAGTCTTAAACAATTAAACGAGTAGAAATCTACTTGTTAGGTGTTAGCTACACTAAGCGAGTGACAAATATAGCAAGTAAAGGAAAAAAATTAGCCCAAAAATTCTAGCTTCCGAGGGCATTACAATTTCAAGAAGTGGTCTTGTTACCAGTTAGGTATTTTGAGCCCACTATTCACATTTTGCCACTTTGGAGCCATTCATTTTATAGTTTGTGCTGTTGGACTCACTTGGTCGTTTTCCCGACACCTACAACATACATGAATTTAGTCATCTTAATTTGACTTAATATTCTAACTCAACACATTAAATAGGTATAGGAAGAATAGAGAAATTAGGGCTCTCACACTATGAAACAAGAAGAGATAAAAATTTGATAAAAATTTATCCAAAAAAGTGATAAAATAGAAATATATTAATTAAATTTTGGATAAAATGTTTTATTTAGTATTTTTTTGGGAACATGATTTATTTGGTATTTGAGAGTGTATAGTAATTATTATGTCTTTTAAAAATGATTATATACTAGTGCCTAAAATCTTACTTTTTAAGATGATCTTATATATAATTTAAACTCATATAGGAATTATTGTATGATTACAATTGTAATTTTAATATAACCCATCACAAAAATTAAGCACATAATCTCTTGAATTTAGTATTTGTACTATAATCAAAATAGCCTAAAATATACTAATATAGAGAGGGATCCCTACATAAGTGTTAAATAAATTGATTAACGTCATTTTTATAACTTCACGTAAAATTAATTTTTTTATAAATCAATTGATAAATTTAACAATTTGCTAGCATTTGTTATACACGTAAAGTTTTTAGTCGATCTAATATCCTTATCATTTTGATTGAGAATAACTTCTTTTTCAATATATATTAACCGCCGAAATTTTATTAACTGATAGTTAGACATTATCGAATAACTTAAAATTTGAAATACATCTCTATGTGAATAAAACATATATATATATATATATCTCTATGTGAAAACATATATATATATATATATATATCTCCATGTGAATAAAACATATATATATATAGGGATGCACTTACAATCATATAAAACTAATTTAATTTTACACACTTCATATCATTTTATACCATTCATATTACAGATATGCTTATAGCAATGTAAAACTAATTTAGTTTTACGCATTTTCATATATTTTTAAACGATTTATATTTTTCTTAATCTAACCATTAAATTTTACAATTTATTCATATAAATCATGCATGTCAAATTTCATATTGATCAAACATATTTGACTATAAGTTTGATAAAAATAAAATTTCAGCTGTTAATATATTATTGAAGAATATGTTATTCTCGATCTAAATGATACAAAAGTCGGATCAATTCAAAACTTTACATGCATAACATATACACATAAATTGTTAACTCTAACTGTTGGTTTAGGGTTGTGTAAAAAAATTATTTTACACTTATCACTCCTTAATTTCTCTCTCTATATAATTTTTCTCGGTGAAAATCAATTTTCGTTGATGAAGGATAATACACCCGATAATTGTTGGATTATGCCCTTAGAACCATTCATTAGATGATTGACTTTGGCATTTTTATGTATCATGACATTTTATTTATAGTTCATTATTATATTTGTCTTATAACTGCGTAATGTAATCTTATATGATAATGTACTTAGAATAGTAATAACACACTATTCTTAAAATATCCCTAGTCAAGTATTATTGTGAACAAGGATAACAATGATATGATAAGACTAGTATGTGGTTGATTGATGACCATTGTCATGGATATAGGATATCAAGTCATCACATAGGTACATGTTAGAGAACTATGTACTGGATTGACCTTCCATGAGAACGCTACATGGATTGTTATATGAGTGTCATAAGCGATTCTCATAGTGATGATGGTGTATGTGATCCTTTGACTTGAGATCATCAGAGATCCCAACATAGAGAATTGCATACTTTAATGCTGCTAGATGTCATTCGTAACAGGATGGACTATAAAGGTAGTAATTGGGTATGCCTTAATCTATGTAGAGGGATGTTGAGTGATCAAGATAGGATTTATCCCTCTTATATAACAAGAGTGATGTCTTGGGCCCTTTGATAGAGTGAGACTAAGAAATGCATGGCCGTGCTCGAACAAGTCAATATAAGATATTGATTTTATTTGATTAATTAGTCTACTCAGGAATCAAGAAACGCTGATTAGACTATACAAGTGTGACACATTCCATGACTTGTGTCTAATCAAGACATCAAAGGATAAAGGGATTAGACTACACGGTAACATCTATCACGAGTAAGGTTATGTCGAGTCATTGACATTCTCGTTACATGGGTAGCAATGATGTGTTGCTAGATACCGCTCATTGCCTGTGACAATTTTGTCATTACCATTGTTTTGAGAACCTATTGGGTCGCACACTTAGAACGGATCAATGAGGAGCTTAACTAATCCTATTCTGAATTGGATTAACGATATAACTAATCCTATTCTAAGTAGGATTAGAGTTCTGTTTGACAGTAAATTTTAGGGTAAAATTTACTGCCTATAAAAGGATGTTTTGTGTTTTCTAAAAGTGAGCCGCACAATTAAACAGAAAACAAAAATATTCTTTTAATCGAAGCTAGCAATTCGGTTATAAGAAATCAAAAACGCTCTTTAAGGCTTCTGATCGTGAGACGTTCAAGAGTCGTGAGATCCGTTCGTGTGGATACCATAGAGGCAGGAACGAAAAGTTGTTGCTTGTGACTCGACCAACGACAGAAAATCAAAGAAAACGTTAGGTAAAATCTCGAAACCCTAATCAGGCAACTCTCCGAATCGATCTTGGGGGAGGCCGAATGATTTAAATTCCGCTGCATGTTTGTTTTGGTTTCCTTCAATAATTCCTTGCGTAACAAGGTGCATAATCAAACAAGAACATGAAACAACCTTCCTATTACAGTCATTTCCTATTACAGCATTCCTATATGGTAACACTAGAATGCCAAAGGAAACAGAGAAAACAACCAAGAAAGCATGACATTGCAACTATCAAAACTAAATCAACCAGCACTAAAGGATTGCTTTGTAACAGCAGCTAACACAATTGATTTGTTATACATCATAACTCAAAGCAGTAGCATATCAGAACAAATAATAACAGCAAACACCTCAGAATGACAAAACATAATTATAGCAAAAATACGTCACTTTTTATTTTAATTTACTCATCCAATATGTAAAATTTTAAAAATTTAATTTCGAAACTAGTTAAATTGCAAATATGACTTTAGATATTGCTTGGATTGATAGTATATGTAGTGAAGAATTATTCATTAGTTGGTTAGTGTTAGATGCAGAATGAATAGATAAAAATTATGCAAAAAAAAAAAAGTGGTGGAGGATAGGATAAAATATTTAAGATTGGAGACAATTATGCTTTTCTTATTTTCTTTTCCTCATCCACACTCGCAGAAGCACTAAAAATCAAATTTATTGTCTAATATTATTGTATAACATGATTGACAAGCTAGAACCTATCAATTATTCTCAATGCTGCATCAGAAAGTTCTTCATAAACCCTCATGTCATGGAGGATATTATCAGGAACCCTTAATTTGAAGCTTACAAAATTTCTCTTACAAGTTATCTCCTGCTCAAGTGCTGTACTCACGAAATGATTAGTTTTATCATAATCCTTACTCCTCAACTGATTCGTCGCTGTAGATAGATCACGTTTCGCTCGTAAAAACCCTTTCTCGCAAGCTTTGAATGGAGACGTTAAGTTATTATCTTGGACACTTGAAGCTAAACTTGACATGTTATTCGCCAAAATTTCAGCGTTGCGGCTTAGACAATTTATAACGACGGTAGCAATTCCTACTTTATCAGCAACTTGTCCTCTTGGATCGGATTTTAGGCATTGGACACAGACTGCTGGCACCTCTGCGTTGTGGCATTGTAGTTCAATCAGCTTGTCGTCTGCGAAAACAAGCTTGCTTGCATGTTGGAAGGAGGTGAAAAGAAGTAGAAGAACGAGATGGTAAAGAGGAAGAACAACTAACATGGATGCTTCGAAAGAACCCATACCCTTGTTTTTTTCCTTTGAAGGCTATGGTTTTGGTGAAGTTGATATGAAGCTTTTTTTGTTTTTACTTTTCTACATACAAATGAAGCTTGGAAAACGCTAAGAATTCATTTTCTAGAATTTGGCAGGTTCAAAATTACAGCTTAGTATTTATGTGGGGCCGGATCAAATACTGGTTGGAATTGCCATAGAAAGTGATTGGTCAAAATTGCAGTTACACTTCAGTTCACACTCTTTCCATGGAGAAAAGTTCAAAGTTCAATCAGATTCCGTAAGCAGTAATAATGGTTGTAATTAATTTCATGTTGTCTACTTTCGTTTTATGGTGCTTGATTTTCCTTTCCTTTTTTCAGTGCCATTGGCATGAATGATAGACTGGTATACTTGGATTTTGTGTCTGCTTGGCATTGTATGATTTCATGATTGCTAAAACATGAGTTTAGCGATGGGTACTTCGCCACCTCTACGCATAACAAGTTAAGATTAGATTTGTCCATGGGTTAGGCAGCTCGATTGACCCAAAAGTTCACCTGGGTTGAACAAAAATATTAAGTGCAATAATCGAATATGGAAAAAAAAAACAACCTCATCAAATTTGGAATCGAGTCTGAGCTTTGTTTTTTGAAACCCAGACCCAACCTTGCCAAAAATTATTCTTTACTATATATTGCAAGTCCGAAAATGAATGTGTAATGCATTTCTCCTTGCCAGCACTTAAAAATACTGGTAAAAGACCAGATAATCGTTGGTAAAAACATTAGCAGTAGTTCTTTGACTGCTGGTTGACTATTAGGTGAATGTTGGTAAAACTTTTTCGGCGGTCAAGTACTCTAGTGCCAATATAGGGTTTGTATTTTTTGATATGGCTTTTTTTTGGACATTTGTAAATGCCTTCAAAAATAAAAACTTTTATCATGCCGATAAAAGACTTATTCTATATTTTAAAATTTAATATTTGTTGAGTTTTATTTTAAACTTAAAAGCTTAAAGTGTCGTGGAAGTTTTATTTTTAATTTTAAATTTTTATATTTATTACTTTTATTTTAAATTTAAAATTTTTTATCGACACTTTTAAAGTGTCAGAAAAATCTTAATTTAAAATTTATATTTATTAAATTTTATTTTAAATTTAAAAGATTTTACTATATAATTTAATTATTAAATTAATAAGCTTTTCATCCTAGCTTCTTTCTCTCTTTTTTTTTTAAAAAATTAAATAAGCATTAAAATCTTTTATTATTATAAACCTAAACAAAATATTTAAACCTCAACTTGAAATTGTAATTACACTAGCTAATTAGTCCAAATTAATTAATTAATCAATTCCAGTATAAATTGCTTTGTTTATGCATCAGTCCTTTCATTCCAAAAAAAAAAATGAGCCATGTGCTAATGATCCTAATATGACTTAGCTCCCTCAATCCCTCGCCCATTGCTATGGAAACAATATGATCATCAATCACTATTTTTTTTTTGGCACACACAAGCTGACATGGAAACAATATGATCCTTTATACACTTATCATAGAAACTAGCAAAACAACACATTGTCAAAGCAACATCTTTCATTGCTTACACTACATCTTTCATTACTTTCTTAAATAGCACTAATTTCGAGCTATATCATTTGTTCAAAGTTTAATTCAAAGTGCATATAAACCGAAAAGTTATCAAAATACCAATTATCATCCTAAAGCTACAATTAACTTTACAATGTAAACAATAATGTCCTAAAAAACAAGTTAAAATGTAACGTCCCGATTCCATCCAAATATCAACTAATTTTTTCTTTTCTTATAACCGGTTAGGCTGTTTATCGATGTCATATTTGATTCTTACTCTTCACATACATAACATTTTAGCAATTCCAGGTCATCAATGACAATAAATATTAATAATATTATTAATTTCATCACATAATCAACCTATACTATCATTCCCATATTATTTCATACACAGGTACCAGGTTCTCTTTTTGTATCATAGTACATTTCCTAGTAATTTACATCCCCGTAATTATTCATGATTACAAAGTACTGTACAAAGATGTCTGAAATATATATAAAGTACAATATACCTTCAGTGGACTAAAAGCATGTCCAGAAGGAATAGTGTAATCCAACAATTTGTGCTCCTTTATAACGAGCATAAGTCACTGTAATTAAGCTTGTAGGAAAAATTAGGGAGCGAGTTTACGTTCAATAAGGAAGCATGTTTAAAAGTGTAGAACTATATTACTATGTGCAATTAAAAATCGAAACAGTAATAAAACTATTAACTTTTAAAGAAACAATTTAATGAAACATTGAAAACAATTAAGTTAAATAAATCATTTGCAGTTCTGATAAATATTCTTTCAAATAAACACTTTCTTTGATTCAATCAAATAAAACATACAATTTGTAGGAAATTCATTAGAGATAGTTAACATCCATTAGATCATGCATGAATTGTATCCATTCAGGGACCTATATAGGAATCGGGCGTACCTATACATAGGCCAAGTATCCATCCCTAAGCCCTTGCTACAAAATTGTAATAAGTAACTATAACAATGGCCATTGTCGAAGAGGTCCACAGTGCTCAATAGCCAAGTGCCAACTATGGATGTTAATGATGTGGCTAAGGTCAATCAGCCGTATACATGTAAATCATTGTAAGATCTGATTTTACCCTACTATAGACCTTAATCTCATAAAATTGACAATGGAAATTAAATAAATAATGAATATTAATTTCCAAAAGGGTGAAAAGCTCCTTAACTGGAGACGAGAACCGAGCCAATTAGGTGAAATGCTCGACGGGTGAAGTACCATGAAAAATGGCTTGCCAATGGGCGAGCAAAGTAATGTGTGATCGCCAATGGTGATGGCGAGTTGAATGATGGTACGGGCGAATAGGTGAGTTCGCCAAGGACGAAATTGGATGATTTCCGTGTGTGGCGAGAGTTGTGATAGCCCAAGGCATGTTTTGGGCGAGTAAGGTGATCGCCCGTATAGAGGTGAAGATGATAGCTTAGTTGGCGAGAAAGGCAATAGCTACTCGCCAAGCCAATGTGATCGCCACACAGAGGGGCAAAGAATAGCTGAATGGCTGGCGAACTGGTGTAGTGAGGCGAGTTGATTGTTTTCCTTATTTCCTTGGCAAGAAGTTGAGTTCGCCAACTTCGTGGATAAGTGATGGTCCTCTTGTGGCGAGAACATGGAAACGCCAATGTATTTGGCGAGTAAGGTGGTCGCCCAGATAGAGGGGCAAATGAAAACAGAATTCAACCTAGCAGCCAAGATTGACTTTGTGAGATATACGGTCGAGGACAATAAATGAAGGAAAGTTAAAGTCAATAAGGGAATTAGCCTTATTGGTTGAGGAAGTAAACAAAGTCTGCAGCAGAAGAAAAAGAGTGTGAAAGGGAGACTTTCACGCCAATTGTGCTTCAGTTTTCTACATGCATTAAATGCATGATAGACGTGAGGAATGATGAAAGAAACAGGATAAGAGGCAGGCGGTGGCTATTGATTGGCTGAGCATGGCTATATAAGCAGAGACAATTGAGGAAAAACGAGTTAGCCAATTCCAGCTTCTTCACGAAAAACCATTTCTCTGTTTCTTCCATTTCTCTGTCATGTTTGATCTACTAAGCTTCTTCCTTAACTTGGCTAAACACATAAACCTGTTTGTAAAACCTTTCCTCGTTGATGAACTGAAGGAATAAGCAAAAGAAGGTTAACATGAGACAGAAAACAAGCTGTTTTGGAAGTGCAATTGGTTGAGGTGAGTTTCATAATTTCTGAGGTTTTCTTGATGCTCAAAGATAGATTTCTATGTTTTATGCAGTAATAAACATAGATACAGTCTTGTTTTTAGTTAGATCTTTGGAGAATGTGAAATCAAAGAAAATAATGGAATAAGTGACGACAATGGCGACTATGTTGATCGCCCGTGTTGAAAGTTTGTAATCGCCAATGAGGCGAGTAGGCAATACAAACTCGCCATAGTTGTTGTTGAATGGGCGAGGTCGCCCAATTTAGTATAATTCATGGGCGAACTGATAAGGGACGGGCGAGCCCATCTCTGAGTTGAAAGCCGTGTGGCGAACTCACAAGCATAAAGCATTGGGCGAGTATAAATGTGGGCGAACTCCCATACTTAAGCCAATAAGAGCTTGGCGAAGTGAATGATGGGCGAACTCCCAAATAAATTAGTGTTGAGTAACGGCGGGCGAGCTCCCACGTGTAAGCCATATGATGAATGGCGAGCTCGGTTAAGAAGCTAGTAATGTCTGTGGGTGAGCTGGTAGATTTACCTGAAGTCTCGCCCAAGTAATTGAAAAATATATATAGAAAATATTAATGGAATTTATATATAATTTGCAGCCGATAATTGGGAATGGCTATGGGCGAACAGAGAGCAGGGCGAAGCAAGACTTCGTTGGAACAGGTAAGGGAGATGTGTGTGAAGTGATGCATGTCCTGTGGAGTATATTTTATGAAAATATTGAGATAAATGTTTTGTTTTCTGACATGCATTGGTTTTGATAATGGTTTTGATGATGGGTATGAACTGGGCGAAATGTTACGGCGGGCGAACCTTCTTGTGTTTGTTTTGGGGCGAGAAACCCCTGTTTTTAGTATAAGGCGGGTGATCCACTGAGGGTGGAACCCTTTTAATGTTGTTTGAGGCAGGCGACCCTTGTTTTAAATAAAAGGCGGGCGACTCAAGTTGGTCTGTTTGAAAACCTAGGTAGCGGGCGAATACTGATTCCTGCACTAATGATTGACCATGGGCGAGCCAAATGGGCAAGCTGGACCATGGCCAATAGGTTTCAAGTTTCTAAGATTTCTTAATTGAAAAATAAATTAATTTTAATATTTCTGAAAATAGAAAATGTAAACCTTTTGGGCGAGTTGATTACTGGGCGGGCCACTGAGGGCGAGCCAGTTTTGATTTCAGATTTTAAAAGCAAGTGGGCGGGCAAATACATATTCTCGGCCATAGGCGAGCTGCCATGGGCAAGCCATAACGGGCGAGCTGACCATGGGCGGACAGGTTTTAAAAGTTGAGAATTTTGGAAAGTTTTCAAAGTGATTTTGAGACTTTAGGCTCTGAATTCATGCATTATTACTCATTTAGTTGCGTGACCCACCTGGGGCGGTGGCTCGGTCGATGGACCAACGAGTGCACCTCAGGGCGTCACCGGGCTGATGGACTCGCCAAGTCATCAGCGGTCTCGAGGTAACTTGGCAAGTGGACCCAAGGACCACCTATAGATTATGGCCATAGATCTGAGATAGCCGTGAGGGGCGATGGCCTACGGGTGCACCCCAATAGCGGCAAATTCCGTTCTCGCAAGGGGGAGGGGGAACGATGATAGCATGATTTATTTGTTGCCTAGTCTCAATTTTCCAATTTCTGTGTACTGTGAGGATTTGTGGAAATCCTATATAGTGTTTACTATATTTTAAAGTAAACTGTTAGCCGGTGATTTTAATTGTGTTTTAAGAGAGTTGTTTACTATATATCCATGTTCTTTTCTACTGGGTTATTATAAGAAAAGAATAAATGTGTTCCGATATATAGTTTTGCTATTTTAAAACAGCATATATTTCTTTTACTGAGCGTATGAATCGCTCACCCCTTTGTTTTAACTCCACAGATAAGAAGTACACGGAGTTGAGAGAATTAGCTCTCAGATGGGTATAGCTATGCATAAAGCACTGATGCATGGCACGTTAAATGTGACAGGTACAGTCTCTTCTCTTTTACATTTTAGACATATGTATACAGTACTACCTTAGTGAAATAAAGGTTAATAGGGGATGTTAGATAGAAGGAATAATAAAAAAGAAAATTCATATTCCATAATTAATAGATAAATGTTTAGCATTTATCACTGTTACTGTTGAATGTTAATGGCATCGCAGACAGCCCAACCGATAAAGTTGTATGGAAATGGGTGAAAAATGTGGTAACGGGATGTTACAGAATGGTATCAGAGTTTGGGTTGTTCTGATGTCTGTTGATGCCTTTAGCATGGAAAGTGTTGAGAAAGGTTAACATCCCCTGTAGTACTGTATAGTCTGAATGTATAGAGGAGTCAAATTACTGTGAAATGAGTTAAGTGGTGAAATATGGTGAAAGTTGACTAATTATGGGTTACAAACAAATAGAGATAGTAATCTGAAAATTTTGCATGAGATAGGCGATCTTATCATCATAATGTCAGGTCTATTTGATAAGGTACAGTGAGGAACTCGGTGAGGGCCCCACCAGGACTTCTCTGTCCATATCGAACTAAGATCCTGAAATGATGATATTGAGACGAAAAAGGGGTAATATTAGTATATAAGCTCTAAGATCGCGTGTTTGGAGTTATACTGATGAGAGAAAATTAAAGGGGAATTTATGAATATACCCCTATATTGACATGTTTTCTTTCGAAGTCATAAGTGATTGAATGGATTTAAAATACAAATTGATGATGAAATAATATGTGGTGGAGTAAAGAATGATCTTTACTGTGGACCCCACTGATATATTGATAAGTAAGGCGACCCAGAGTATAAGTGATGGGAGGTCGCGAGGTAGTCATCCCTGTTGTGGATTTGGGGTCTAAAGTTAAAGTGAATTGTGTGAGAAATGATGTAAACTGGTTATATATATACTCCTTATGTTTTAGGAGGATGGATGTAACTTGACATTTGAGGAAGTCAAGTGTTTGAGTCTGTGGATGAGAGAGAAAATTTTGAAATGGGCGAACTCGAGCACGGTTGGATGGACTGGGCATCGAGGTGATCGCCAAAGAGGACAATATGGATGAGTAGCGTTGTCACAACAATCGTTGTCGATGGGCCCAAAAAGGGGGTTGCCATGGCCGGTTGGGCTCGTCCGTTACGATATCCATAGAACTGTGATATTATGAGATTTATGAGACATACTCGATGGGCGAGAACTACATTGGGATAGCTCGCCAAGGGACGTGTTAATGTATGATCGCCAGTGGTGTGGGCGAGTTAGATGATGGCAAGGACTTAAATGAGTCCGCCAATATAACATGAATTACTAAAGTGGGCGAGAATCCTAATCGTCCAAAAAGTATGGTGAGTAATCTGACCAACAATATGACATGAGTCAAAGCAATGTGGCGAATAGAACAAAAGCTGTAATCGTCAAGAAAATAAAATGTCTAGTAATTACCAAATGATAAAGTTGGCATCGAGATTTAGTTGACAAGTTTAGAGGTTGGTGAAATGAAATAGAAATTGTTGTGAGCTCTTACCAGTGAATTAGTAGAGCTTGAGAAATTACTCAAGAGATTGAGGAGTAAAGAATAAAACTAGTTTGTTATAACTGGTGAAAAACGAAAATTTTATCATTTTGAAAACAATGAGATTAATACTCTCTACAGTTGCTTCTAGGTTCCGGAACAAGTATGGTATTCTAAAATACCTATCATATTCTATCTGGATCCCTAGCCGACTGTAGTATCCTTCCTATTTGTGTGCCTAGAGCCAACTAGGATGATTTTAAAAAGAATAAACATGTATATTGATATATATATATATATATATTAGAGACATGAGGTCTCAACTGATTAAGTGGACATTAAAATTGTCTGAATAAAAGATTTTACTACTTAAGTGAGGTTAAGGGTGCTTATTGGAGTATAAAATTATAACATTGACCCAAATGTTATAGATGGGTTGTTGAGTAGTGTGTG
This sequence comes from Heritiera fomes, assembly GCA_032173925.1. Taxonomy (NCBI): domain Eukaryota; kingdom Viridiplantae; phylum Streptophyta; class Magnoliopsida; order Malvales; family Malvaceae; genus Heritiera; species Heritiera fomes. Next base: position 7,271,761 of record JAPDPM010000012.1, on the reverse strand, counting down.
GAATTCACTACCTTACTGATGTGATGTATATACTTATGAGAAAGTGGAAGAGAATAGGTATGTATGAATATAGTATTTGAAATGGTTACGAGATAGTAATAGTAAAGTACTATATTAAGTGAGAAATTAATTGTGGTGATGAATGTAAAAGAATGAAATTGCCTTGAGAAGACAAGTCATATGATGACTAGGGAACACAAGTGTAGTTATGGCTAGAATTAATGATAAGCCAAAAAAAAAATTTCATACTCAGAGGAGCAGATACAAGAAGTACTGCAAATCCTGAAAAAGGATATACATATGTTGGTATATGTACATATTGGGAATGTAAAATTGTATAAGTAAAGTGGTGATGAAATCTGAATGATAATAAATTTAAAATTTCAGAAATTGATGTGAGGAAAAGTATATTCTCCAAGTAGTGACATTACATGTATAAGGAGAATAAGAGATAGAATGATCACTTGAGATAAGAGAAGTGATCAAGGGGAAAATGATTACTTGAAACGTAATCGGTGGCTAATATTAAGGTCTGCAAAAGAAAAGCAGTCCTAGATTAATCATGAAACAATCACTGTGAGGTGGTGAAGAATCCGAAAGAACCATGATGTTATAGAAGTGATTATGGATTAAGTAACCAAATTATTTCGCTTCTTCATCATCAGGTTTCGGGATGTAATAAGTGCTTTAGTCGATATACATTGGTGAAATAGAGAGGACGTATGTGAAGTTCCAGTGAGTGAGTACTTGTGATAGGGATCCCTGATTCGCCGTATGCTTTGAGAGAATAGCAAGAGGCTTTGGGATTCCAAATTTTTACTGTTAGCACCGCCTCAGATTGATATAGATATCCGAGCGCATTGTGTGGACGCTCCGGGATATATTGAGAGCGAGTGCGTGGTATTTTAGAGACTACTGGGACAATTACATACGAATGATTAAAATTAACTACATGATAGTCACCAAATTATTATCGACTAAGCACTAAATGAGATAATAAGTGATAAATGAGTTACTATGTAAATAAAGTGAAAATTACTAACTCCCAAGGATGATAAAGGACTTGAGGAAGTGTAGATTGGTTCTGAGAGAAGAAGCCCGAGTACTTCAGGATCCTTGAATAAAATCCGGGATGGCGACCCATGAGTGGGACGATCGCCTAATACCGGATAACATGTTGTAAGATGTGGGAGAACTAAGTGGTCCCCAACACAGTTGAGAGAATAATCCTAGAGCGTGGAAGAGCGCCAAAGGGATGATTATTGATAGCCTAAAGAGACGGGCAGTACTCTTAGAGACAATAAGGAATATAAAAAGATATTCGTGGTCTCATATTGGAGATAAGATTAAATAAGAGTTGAAAAAGTGATAAGGAAGAAAAATACCTATATTAGAGGTACTTCCTATACTCAATGAAAAATTGAAAAGAGTAAAATGCTATCTGGATGGTTGTGGATATATTTCGTAAGTCTGCTCATTCCTTGATTATGAAATTTGTTGAGCTAATTAATGCCTTGGCCGAATATGTCAGGGAAATGGTGAGGTTTACAGTGTTCCAGTGAGCATTACATTTGATGGGGAGTCCCGCTTCATATCTCAGTATTAAGAGAGATTACGGGAAGCTATGGGATCCCGATTGAGTTTCGCACCGCAGTTTATCCGCAGACTGAGAGACAGTCCGAGCGTATGAGATGGACGCTCGAGGATATGGTGTGAGCATGTGCGATTGATTTTATAGGCTCCTGGAATAATCCTCTATCCTGGCAGAGTTTGTTGATAATAAGGGCCACAAGAGAGTATAGGCATAACATTTGGAAAATATTATTTAGCATACGATATAATCCGCGATAGCATGAGAAAATGGGAGACCAAAAATTATTTTCGACTTGGTCGAACAGACTTCTTGAGATATACAAGAGGTTATGTATATTAAGGTCTCACCATTGAGATGCATAGTGAGAGGGAAATTGAGTTCCCGATGCATTGGATCGTTGGAGATCTTAGATCATGTGAAAGATGTGCAGTACCTCCCTGTTGTTAGGAGTGCACAATGTGTTTCATGTTTCAATAATGAGGAAGTACTATCCATATCCTTCTCACGTGATTTGAGATGAGTCCTAGAGATTAGAGAGGACATGAATTACGTTGAGAAATTGGTACGGATTCTGGATAGGAAAGATAAATTGCAGTGATAAAGTGCTGTGACTTAAGATCATGTTATGGCTAAGGTGCTTTGATGGTATAATATTAAGGATAAGGCTACTTGAAAATTTAAAAGCCTTATGCATAAGAAGTATCCAGAGTTTCTTCACTGACAAGTCTGGTTGAAATTTGGAGGACCAAATTTCTTAAGGTGGGGAGAAAATGTAAGATCTGATTTTACCCTACTATAGACCTTAATCTCATAAAATTGACAATGGAAATTAAATAAATAATGAATATTAATTTCCAAAAGGGTGAAAAGCTCCTTAACTGAAGACGAGAACGGAGCCAATTAGGTGAAATGCTCAACGAGCGAAGTACCACGAAAAACGGCTCGCCAATGGGCGAGGAAAGTAATGTGTGATCGCCAATGGTGATGGCGAGTTGAATGATGGTACGGGCGAATAGGTGAGTTCGCCAAGGACGAAATTGGATGATTTCCGTGTGTGGCGAGAGTTGTGATAGCCCAAGCATGTATTGGGCGAGTAAGGTGATCGCCCGTATAGAGGTGAAGATGATAGCTTAGTTGGCGAGAAAGGCAATAGCTACTCGCCAAGCCAATGTGATCGCCACACAGAGGGGCAAAGAATAGCTGAATGGCTGGCGAACTGGTGTAGTGAGGCGAGTTGATTGTTTTCCTTGTTTCTTTGGCAAGAAGTTGAGTTCGCCAACTTCGTGGATAAGTGATGGTCCGCTTGTGGCGAGGACATGGAAACGCCAATGTATTTGGCGAGTAAGGTGGTCGCCCAGATAGAGGGGCAAATGAAAACAGAATTCAACCTAGCAGCCAAGATTGACTTTGTGAGATATACGATCGAGGACAATAAATGAAGGAAAGTTAAAGTCAATAAGGGAATTAGCCTTATTGGTTGAGGAAGTAAACAAAGTCTGCAGCAGAAGAAAAAGAGTGTGAAAGGGAGACTTTCACGCCAATTGTGCTTCAGTTTTCTACATGCATTAAATGCATGATAGACGTGAGGAATGATGAAAGAAACAGGATAAGAGGCAGGTGGTGGCTATTGATTGGCTGAGCATGGCTATATAAGCAGAGACAATTGAGGAAAAACGAGTTAGCCAATTCCAGCTTCTTCACGAAAAACCATTTCTCTGCCATGTTTGATCTACTAAGCTTCTTCCTTAACTTGGCTAAACACATAAACCTGTTTGTAAAACCTTTCCTCGTTGATGAGCTGAAGGAATAAGCAAAAGAAGGTTAACATGAGACAGAAAACAAGCTGTTTTGGAAGTGCAGTTGGTTGAGGTGAGTTTCATAATTTCTGAGGTTTTCTTGATGCTCAATGATAGATTTCTATGTTTTATGCAGTAATAAACATAGATACAGTCTTGTTTTTAGTTAGATCTTTGGAGAATGTGAAATCAAAGAAAATAATGGAATAAGTGACAACAATGGCGATTATGTTGATCGCTCGTGTTGAAAGTTTGTAATCGCCAATGAGGCGAGTAGGCAATATAAACTTGCCATAGTTGTTGTTGAATGGGCGAGGTCGCCCAATTTAGTATAATTCATGGGCGAACTGATAAGGGACGAGCGAGCCCATCTCTGAGTTGAAAGCCGTGTGGTGAACTCACAAGCATAAAGCATTGGACGAGTATAAATGTGGGCGAACTCCCATACTTAAGCCAATAAGAGCTTGGCGAAGTGAATGATGGGCGAACTCCCAAATAAATTAGTGTTGAGTAACGGCGGGCAAGCTCCCACATGTAAGCCATATGATGAATGGCGAGCTCGGTTAAGAAGCTAGTAATATGTCTGTGGGCGAGCTGGCAGATTTACCTGAAGTCTCGCCCAAGTAATTGAAAAATATATATAGAAAATATTAATGGAATTTATATATAATTTGCAGCCGATAATTGGGAATGGCTATGGGCGAACAGAGAGTAGGGCGAAGCAAGACTTCATTGGAACAGGTAAGGGAGATGTGTGTGAAGTGATGCATGTCCTGTGGAGTATATTTTATGAAAATATTGAGATAAATGTTTTGTTTTCTGACATGCATTGGTTTTGATAATGGTTTTGATGATGGGTGTGAACTGGGCGAACTGTTACAGCGGGCGAACCCTCTTGTGTTTGTTTTGGGGCGAGAAACCCCTGTTTTTAGTATAAGGCGGGTGATCCACTGAGGGTGGAACCCTTTTAATGTTGTTTGAGGCGGGCGACCCTTGTTTTAAATAAAAGGCGGGTGACTCAGGTTGCTCTGTTTGAAAACCTAGGTAGCGGGCGAATACTGATTCCCGCACTAATGATTGACCATGGGCGAGCCAAATGGGCATGCTAGACCATGGCGAATAGGTTTCAAGTTTCCAAGATTTCTTAATTGAAAAATAAATTAATTTTAATATTTTTGAAAATAGAAAATGTAAACCTTTTGGGTGAGCTACTGAGGGCGAGCCAGTTTTGATTTCAGATTTTAAAAGCAAGTGGGTGGGTGAATACATGTTCTCCGCCATGGGCGAGCTGCCATAGGCAAGCCATAACGGGCGAGCTGACCATGGGCGGACAGGTTTTAAAAGTTGAGAATTTTGGAAAGTTTTCAAAGTGATTTTGAGACTTTAGGCCCTGAATTCATGCATTATTACTCATGTAGTTGCGTGACCCACCTAGGGCGGTGGCTCGGTCGATGAACCAACGAGTGCACCTTAGGGCGTCACCGGGCTGATGGACCCGCCAAGTCATCAGCGGTGTCGAGGCCACTTGGCAAGTGGACCCGAGGACCACCTATAGATTATGGCCATAGATCTGAGATAGCCATGAGGGGCGATGGCCTTCGGGTGCACCCCAATAGCGACAGATTCCGTTCTCGCAAGGGGGAAGGGGAACGATGATAGCATGATTTATTTGTTGCCTAGTCTCAATTTTCCAATTTCTGTTTACTGTGAGGATTTGTGGAAATCCTATATAGTGTTTACTATATTTTAAAGTAAATTGTTAGCCAGTGATTTGAATTGTGTTTTAAGAGAGTTGTTTACTATATATCCATGTTCTTTTCTACTGGGTTATTATAAGAAAAGAATAAATGTGTTCCGATATATAGTTTTGCTATTTTAAAGCAGCATATATTTCTTTTACTGAGCGTATGAATCGCTCACCCCTTTGTTTTAACTCCACAGATAAGAAGTACACGGAGTTGAGAGAATTAGCTCTCAGATGGGTATAGCTATGCATAAAGCACTGATGCATGGCACGTTAAATGTGACAGGTACAGTCTCTTCTCTTTTACATTTCAGACATATGTATACAGTACTACCTTAGTAAAATAAAGGTTAATAGGTGATGTCAGATAGAAGGAATAATAAAAAAAAAATTTCATATTCCATAATTAATAGATAAATGTTTAGCATTTATCACTGTTACTGTTGAATGTTAATGGCATCGCAGACAGCCCAACGGTAAAGTTGTATGGAAATGCGTGAAAAATGTGGTAACGGGATGTTACAATCATATAAGCATATATCTATATGCATGATCACTATAGAAGTTAACAACCTCAAACATTTCATATATTATATAAAATCAACAGTAGAAATAATTTAAAATTTGAATTATCCCTAGTCAATCCATAATCATATAAAAAGTAAACTTTATATTTAAGAGAAGAAAATCCAGTAAACTTTATATTTAAGAGAAGAAAATCCAGTAATTATTCTCAAATAATGCTATGTACAAAATTTCAAAACATGTGAAAACAATATTGATGTAGATTCAAGTTGGATCTTAAAAAATGCACATTAAGAATAAACTATTTTCATCAAGAAAACTTGAATTATTTAGGATTGGTATGCGACACTAATTCATTCCAAAACGATAGTATTTTCAAATTCAAGTTTGTTTTCACAAAATTTCGGCATTATAACGACTGTAACTATCTCAACCCTCTTGCACGAAAATCATAGTTTATATTGTCTAAAACTAGCCAAAATCCCCAATGCAAGCATAGCTTTCCCAAACAACTTCCATACACGTTCCTTACCTTAATTTCCACGTAGTGTAGTAGCATTTATAACACAGCTTATACCTTTTTAATCTCCCGACCTCAATGCTGCAAAATAGTATCAAACTACAGTTAAAATTTAATTCTTCAATTATAAATAATGTTTTACACTTTGAAATCTTTCTCTTCACCCCATCCCACTATATAAGTAGCATTATTCTTTGCAAGAATTTTCGACCTATCGATGCATTTCTCCTTATAATCGAAAATATTGGATTCCAATTAATACACTGTTAATTTTATATGTAACATAACTTAAATCCCTATTTAGAGGTGAAAGGCCCATTTTCTAGTTTGTTATATGTTGTTTCTCACAATTTTCCAAAGTTCAACCCAATTCTGACCCATTTGGCAGGATGGTTTCCTGACCTTTGTATATTAAAATTATATTACTAATTATAGAGATATCTAAAAATTCTGAATCCAAAACCATATGAATTGTAATTTAGTTCCCTATTCAGAAAGGTATGTTTCACAATTTTATCATTTTTGATTCATTTTTAATAATTCCACAAATCCACTTTGTTTTTAGGTGCATTTTGGTAGATCTGTCTACTGACCTCTATGCACAAATTGGTTCATATCTCAGTGCAAGGTTATCCAAATTGTGCAACCCCAAAACCATATTATTCCTAACTCATTTACCTTTCCAAAAATGTGTGGCTGGCACCTAAATTCGTTATGATCTATTTTCTATAATTTTTCAGTCGTTTGGATCACGTTTTCTAGGCTAAGTGCCCTGCATTCATTTGCACATATCTTAAGCTACATAACTCCAAATCAGGTGATTCCAAAACTGAATTTCTCCTAACTCATAAAGCTATCTACCCTAATTTTTACAGAATTTATCTCATTATAAAGCCCCCAAACTGAACATTTAAACATCAAAGATAGAACAGGACAGTGTATCCGGACTGCCATTTCAACATATATACACATTTTGCCCTTTGTTTCTTGCAATCATACAACACTTTGAGCATGAGAACAACATTTTTCCCCTAGGAACCCTTATGACTGAATACATCATGAAGCTTTACACTAAGTTTTGCTTCACTCTAAGGCCACAAACATGTTTCCCATACATGAATTAACCAAATACCATAGCTAGAATTAAAAGGAAACATCATCACTTCTCAACTTCATTATGGCTATAACTTTGGAGGGCTGAATCATCAAGCAAACAGCCTCTTCAATGCTCCAAATTCTAGGTTTAGGGAGGGCTAGCGATGAGTAACAATTCTTGTGAAGGAAGCTTGGTCATTTGGTGGCTTGAAGAGGGAGTTTTACCAAGTAGTAGTAAGGAAAAGAGAAAATAGGGAGAAATGGTAGCAAAGGGTGGCCGGCTGGAAGCCTGAAGAAGACTCTTCCAAATATCTCATATTTTATAACATTTTAATGTTAAATATCAGGTTTTATGCAAAAGACTAAAATGCCCCTCTTAAATTTCACTATTTACAAGTATGCCATTAATATTATTTTATTATTTTTAATTTAAGATTTTAAATTTTTATTTTATTATATTTTTTTTATTTATTAAGGTCAAATTAAGTCAAATATTGGCTAAAAATGTGGTTTGACTAACCATATGAGAAAATACTAAATTATCTTTCTTAAAACTCATTATTTACAATTTCGTCCTATCATTATTTTAATATTTAAATTCTAGACTTTTAAATTTTTATTTTTATTATTTTTCATATATTCAGGTCCAATTTGGTTAAGGGTTGACTTTCAGGGTGGTTTGACACGTCATAGGTAGTGAAATTACCAAATTACCCCTAAACGAAAGTTTTTGGCTTCGTTTGCGTAGTTTTTAACATTTTCGCATAATTCAATTTACGGGTTAGATCCACGTAAAACTTATTTACGCGAGGACTTTTCTATGATAGCCTGTGGGTCAAAAGCCAAATTAGGCTGATTGTTATTTCAAAAAGTTCTTCCACGCTATGGACAAAATCGTCATTTTGAATTCGTTGCAAGCAAACCAAGGCATGCTTAATTAAAAGAATTTCGGAAAGTGGTCTTCTTGTCCCTTAGGTATTTTGAGCCTAGATTTCACATTTTGCCACTTCTGAGACCATCCATGTTATGGATTACCCTATGGGGTCCACTTCACTGTTTCCCCCAATAGCACAACAACATATGGGAATTAGTTTTTGTATCTTGACTTAATGTTCTAATTCAACACCTTCAATAAGTATAGGAAGAATAAAGAAATTTGGGATCTCACATAAAATAACTAAAAAAATTGTCTGAACTTCTTAGAAGTCTAATACAAGCATAAAGTTTCTAGCTTTATTTTATTAATTACCAAAAAACTTTATTTAAATATTCATGTTAATGAATTTTAATCACGTGAAAATACCAGCATATGTTATTTACTGTTCTATAGACAAATAGAGCATTTTCAGTGAAAAGTATTGAAGCATGAATATTTTATGAATTTTATTCATAAATCTGAATATATTTTAAATACATTTATTTATGGACTGATTGAAGATAATTTCAGTGAAAGTGATTTTATAAATGTTGTTTCTATTGTTTTGAGACTGTCAAGCCTTGTATCATGGTCATGTGTCACGTGTACTATTACTATTATTACTATTATTGTGTTGATGGACACGCCAAGTCTTCAGCCTCCACTAGTGGCACTTGGCAAGTGCATATTGTGGACCCTATAGACTATGGTCATATGTGTCATGTGTATATTGTTATTCCTTCTTCGGGTTTCTATTATAGCATGATATATTTGGGTGTTGCCTGATCTCCGCTTATTGTTACTGTTTACTGTACTGTTTTTGCTGAACTATTGCTGTTACTGAACTGTTTACTGTTACTGAACTGTTTACTGTTACTAAACTGTTTACTGATAACTGGACTGCTTACTGTGGTATTTATAAACAAACTGCTTATTGATTGTGAATTGTGTCATATTACAAAACTGTTTACTGCAGTGTCTTCAAATTTTGTTTATAAACCAATTATTTATCGTTTATTTAACTGTTTACCTTACTTTGTTTTCTGTTATTAAACTAAATATTTTTGTTAAAAGAAATACTCATTTATCCATTAAATCATTTTGCTATAATGATTTTAATAGCATGCCATATTGTTTTAATATCAAATTCAATTTATTACTCCCATAGTTGCTTCTAGGAGTCAGGACATGAAAGGTATTTCAAAATACCTCCCATACTCCATCCAGTTTCTTAGCTGACTATAGTATCCTTCCTGGTTTGGTGCCTTAGTGAACTAATAGGAAATTAAATATTTTTAGCATATAGATTTCATAGTATCAGTTGTTACATACGATTCTTTTACTAAGTACGTTAGCTCACTTCTTATTTGCCACTCCTCAGATTAGATGTCATAACTATTTGAGATACCTTGCAAGGACTCTTAGCTGCTTTTATTATTTCAAGGCAGTGATTGGTTGATCCTAGAGGTACATTCATTTCCTTTTATATATTCGACACATTTGTACAGTACTACTTTATTATAAACTATATTCAAGGGATGTAAATTTTGAAAAATTACTTTAATTGTAAACACGGTTACTTTGTAAATTCAATAAATTATATTTTGTAAACTGTTTACTATTTAAGAAAATTATGTAATAAAGGCATCGCAGACAGCCCACCAGCACTGTGTGTGTGAAAAAGTGGTGATTTCTATATATTTGGACTGTGACAATTAAATTGGTATCAAAGCAAGGTTGGCCTGATGTCTACTGATGTTTATAGAATCGAAAGTGGTTATCATCCCTTGTAGTATTGTATTGTTTGAATGTATAAATGGAGCAAGTGAAAGCAAATCGGATCAAATGGTTATATTGAATAGTAACGAGTAGATGAAAGGGTACTGGATGAGGTAATGGTAGGGCGAAGGGTACTCCGAATCTTCTTACTTCGGAACTAGCACAAGAACCCATACCTAAACCTATTTTCCCTCCCTAGTGAAAAGTCCAATTACTAAAGTAGTCAGTGTGGAAACTGATGTTATTTAAGCATTTAAATTAGGGGTTTGTTCGATAAAGTTCAAGGATGGTACTCGTGAGGACCCTAGATCGAAGTGAGACCCTAAAAGGACAATGATGAGGGGAAATGTAATTGTCAAAAGTAGGTACATCCTAAAATTATTTGTTTGAGAGTATCTTGAAAAATGAGAGAGAAATTTGAAAATGATGATTATGCCCATACTCGAAATAACTTCATGGGTAATGATCAAACCAATTTGACTATGAATCCATCAATTGTAATATACGTATATTTGCGTAAAGATGTCTCGTTTGATATCTGGACTTATGAGGAGACGGATAGTTGAGTTCAGTTGTGTGAACGGGACTAGAGTAATTCCATACTATGGTTAAAGCTTGGAAAAGGAGAAGAAATAGGGGTTTTGAGGATAGATCAGGTAAACGGTAGTTTAAGAACGCTAGGCTAGGGAATATTTAAGTTATTGATGGCAAATTAGTTAAACCTATTACTGTAGCCTTACTACTGACCTTACCTTTACACAGAGAAGTACACTAACCTGGAGTGTTCATTATGGGAGGTCGCATGATTTCTGCCCTACTACACGTTCTTTAGAGCCTATTCTAGATGCGAATAGATAAAGTACTTGGTGGGAGATTGCTCAATAATGTGAGAAATAATTACATTTACTGATGTGATTAAGGTTGAAATTTGTATTCCTTTGTACTGTTTAATCCAGATTTTCCACTTCTTTGGGATTTTTTTTTGTGTGCTAATAAAGTACCTGTACAATTGGAATTTCTATAATACACCCTATAAATACGTATACCGTTGAGAGAATCATAAATTACTGATATCATGTATAGAGACTGTAAAGTGATTATAAGAAGAAAAAAACGACATTTAATTTAATTTAATTAAATTAGTATAATTTGATGTGATCCTAGCAATGGATTAATTAGTTGTGAACCAGATCCGCTTAAACTGTTGTGCTAAGTTTATCACTTTTTCTCCCTCAAACAGTATACTATAAAACTGTAGATAAGCAAAATAATGGAAAGAAAATGTTTACTGAATTGCTGAGTGTTATGTGTGGATGTGTTTAAAGAGTATAATACCTATGTGGAGGACATAGAAAAGAAACGCCCGGGATATATGAACTCCTTATGATTAAGGATTTTCCTGAATGTATTTCTAGCTGACTTACTAGGGTTACCATTGAATCGGGAAATTGAGTTCACCATCGACTTGATACTTGTTACGGAACCCATTTTGAAGCCCCATATTGGAGGATATTGAAGGGATTGGAAGAGCTTAAGAAGCAACTCCCGAAATTACGAGATAAAGAATTTATCCATTCCAATATGTTTTCATACGGTAAAACATACATTTTATTGTCAGAATATGTAGCACTATATTAGTGTGATTCGCCTAGAAAAGGAAGGTAGCCTACAATTTTGTATGGACTACCGATGACTGAACAAGGTTATCCCCAGGAGTAAGTGTTTCTTACTCGTGATTGATGATCCATCCGAACAATAGGAGTACATAGGTGTTTCCTAAGATTGACCTACCACTCCATCAACGCGACTAACGTATGCAGATGTTAAATTTAAGCGGACAGATGTGTGTGAGTGTAGTTTACAAGAGTTGAAGTGGAAATTTACTACTGTTACTTTATTTTTATGAAGAAAAATTTTAGAGGTATACAGATAATAAGAGTCTGAAGTATCTCATCTCACAATGAGAGTTGAATATGAGATAAACAGAGATGGATGAAGCTGTTAAAGGATTTAGATTATGAAATTTTATACCACTCGGAGGAAGCAAAAGTGGTGGCAAATGTGTCGAGTAGAAAGAATGTTAGCATGGTAATTTAATTGATGGTCTAAAAGTATAATTTATTGGAACAGTTCTTGAGCCTTGGGTTGAATGTGATTTCTTTCGAGGAATATAGATTTACGGCTGATTGTCGAACTAAGCCGGATGTGATGGACAGGATCAAACATGCTCAAAAGATAATGTCTATTGTGTAGAGGATGCCAGTGGGTGCAGATGAGAATTTTTGAATTAATACTAATAGTATACTGAGGTTTAAAGACGAAATTGTGTTCTCGATAAATAACAATTAAATAATCTAAATTTTGATAGAAGCTTAAAAATAAGTATTTAATAAGCTTATAATTTTGGTGGAATTATCTGTAGCTCGAGAGTTACGGTATTCGTGTGGTGCTATCAAGAAGCTCAGTTTCGCTAGACAGGTAAGAGACGGATGAGTAATTTCTAGGGACATTCCGAATGCATGGTTTTCATGCAAATAATTTTATGAAATTATTTTGGAAGTGAACTGCCTTGGAAACTGTAAAATTGTGGTTATTTGGCTGATTTGAACTGTGTTTACCCTTGTTATTTGGCTAGGCAATTTGCAACCGTTATGCTGCTGAAAATTTATTAGAAAATTTTATAAAAATATCATGAAATATTTTAATGCATTGTGCAGTGTTTTCCTAGCCTTGAAATTGAGATAATTGATATTTCTCATAAATTATGATTTTACTGAAATGATTATTTAAATATTCGTACTATCGAATTTATTCAAAGTTAAAGTGTTGGAAATTTCTCCCAAGTGCTTTATAGTGAAATATGGGATTTGTAAAGTGAAGTGGTAAATAGTGAATATTTTATAAATTATTTCAGTATAATATTCACTATTTTATTACGATTTTCTTTTATGTACTGACTGAAGTTTTTCTAATTAAATGATTTCCATAAAGGTGATATCATTGTGTAAACATTGTTTTGAGACTGTTAGGCCCTATATCATGCTCACGTGTTCATGTGTTACTGTTACTGTGTGAAGTTGTTAACATTGAGCCTGTCTTCAGCGTCTTGGTTAACACTTGCTCTGTCACATCCTGAATATACAGTATTTTACACTTTTTCATAGTTTTCCATAAACGTGAATTGGTTGGGCTATCTGCGATGCCTTTATTTCCCACTTTTAAATAACAATGAATAGTAAATATGTAAATTAATTTAATTTTCATAAGAGAAAATTTTCACATATCAGTATTCATTTAAACTTTACATCCCCTGTTATAATTACAACACTGTAGTACTGTAAAAGAAAGTCTGAACATATAAAAGAAAATGCATATACCTCTAAGATCTACACTAGCTGCCTTGAGGTGCTCTATACGCAGCCAATAATCCTCAGATGATATACCACTCAGTCACTGGAAATACTCTAGAGAGATGAAAGTAAAGTGGTGAGCAAAACACGGCTCTGTAAAGGATTTGTATGCAATTTTGATATCACGAAAACTACATGCAGTAAAATCCCTTAATTTCCTATCGGTATGCTAAGCACACTAAAAGGATATTATAGTCGGCTAGGGATTCGGATGGAGTAAGGAAGGTATTTTGAAATACCTGTCTTGTCCCGAAACCTACAAGCGACTATAGGGAGTAGAAATTTACGTTGAAATTCATTTTCATAAATCATCATAAATAGATATTTCTCATAAATTAATAAAATAAATCATTTAAATTACATAATCACCATTTTGGAAAGTAATTTAATTTTCACAATTAAAATCATCACTTTCACAAGTAACTGAACCACAGTAATAATATGATATACAGTTTAGTATGATAACAGTTCAGTGATAAGAACACTTCAGTAAACAGTTTTAGTAACAGTACCGTCAGTAACATATCACAGTAATCTATAATAATAGTGGAGACCAGGCAACACCCTACTGATATCATGCCATAATCCCCGTATGGAACAGTAATAGTAAACAGGTGAGATCTATGGCCATAGTCTATAAATGTCCTCGGTCATACACTAAGCAGGTGTCAACTGGGATACTGAAGATAGGCTCAATGTCAACAACTTCACATAGTAAGAGTAACACATGAACATGTGAGCATGATATGGAGCCTAACAGTCTTAAAACAGTATTTACACAGTGATATCACCTTTATGGAATTCATTTAATCAGATAAAACTTCAGTCAATTGATAAAGGAAAAGTCATAATAAAATAGTGAATATTATACTGAAATAATTTATAAATATTCACTATTTACCACTTCACTTTACAAATCCCATATTTCACTATAAAACACTTGGGAGAAATTTCCAACACTTTAACTTTGAATAAATTCGATAGTACGAATATTTAAATAATCATTTTCGGTAAATTCATAATTTATGAGAAATATCAATTATCTCACTTTCAAGGCTAGGAAAACTCCACAATGCATTAAAATATTTCAAGGTATTTTTATAAAATTTTCTAATAAAGTTTCAACAGCATAACGACTGTAAATTACCTAGCTTTCTTACAAAGGTAAACACAGTTCAACCAGCCAAACAACCACAATTTCATAGTATTCAAGGAAGTTCACTTTCAAAATAATTTCATAAAATTATTGGCATGAAAACCATGCATTCGAGATATCCCTACAAATTACATACACGTCCCTTACCTGTTTATCGAGATCGCGCTTCTCGATCGAACTATACAAATACCGTGACTCCCATGCTGTAGATAATTCCACCAAAATTATTAGCTTATTAAATACTTATTTTTAAGCTACTATTAATATCATAATGCAGCCACATTGGATATTGCAAATATTTTTGCAGTATATTTTATATCGATAGTATAACACAACTTTTTCGTTTTGTGCCGGATTTTAAATCCGAGCATACCGACAGACTCCTTGTAATTCCTACAGTCTAAATCTACCCTCAAATTATCCAAAGCAGCCATAAATCATGGTCCCATTCATGAGGCCAAATGCTCCCTCTTCCATTTTTGGTGATCTTTCAACGATCAAATTTTATTATGTTATTCTACTATGCTCAACCATCATTTGGGCACCATTTTTAAGCATGAATCCACATGAGTTACCTATGCTCCCATGTTGACCAAAACCCCCTCTCGTGGCCATTTTTTATTTTTCAACATTTAAATGAAACTAATGCTATAAACATGTTCATCATGCTTAAAGGAATGAAACTACACCATTGGAATGTAAGAAAGCATAAGGAATGGCATGGTTACCTTGCTTGGACGAAACTTGGGAGCTTCATTTCTCCTTGTATAGTGGCTTGTAAAATGAGCTATGGGTATAGAAATGTAGAGGAGAGAGAGAAGATTAATTTTGGTTAAGAAAGGTGATTGAAAGTCTAAGTGTATAATGAGATAAGGTTAGTTGAAATTTTTGTTTTTCATTTCTTCTAGCTATGGTGTAGGAAACAATTGAGGAAGAAAGTGAATAGTGTCAATGGGATGCTGAATGAAATATGAAGAGAATTCTGGAAATGACCAAAATTACCAAAATGCCCCTAGTTATGAAAATTTCGAACGATTTTGCCCTTAAGTTCCTGCAGTTGTAAAACTGTGTAACCGTACTCCAAATTTTCAAATTCTAGTACCAAATGAACATATTAAATGTACTTTTATGATTGGAAGTGGTTTCGTTGACGCGCGGTGCACGGATAGTGAGAAATTACGATTTTGCCCACGTGACATGCCGGCGAAATTTTCACTGTGTTTTGGCAGTTGATTCAAGAAATCTATTGACACTGTGTTTAAAGTACTTTTCATGTAGAATCTCATGATATTTTTACTTCATCCCAGTTCATTTTGGTTTGGGTGCAATTTAATAAAATACCCTTAGGACGTCTTCGTCATTTCCAATTTCTTTACCATACTTCACCAAATAATGCCAACAAGGTATTTTGACCTCTAAACTTCCATAATTTCATTATCACACTTTCCATACACTATTTAATCAGTCATTTTCACATTTTGAGCATTAAATATGAGTGGGCCGACATCACTATTCACTTAAAATTTACAAAAATATACAAAATAATTTATTTATTAATTAATAATTACATATCTGTACATGTACAGTACAAAATACTGAGTTCTCGCATTTTCACCCCACTGTTGGAAAATTCGGTCCTTCAAATTTCACTCAAACCACTCATTGGAATAGCTCTGGGTACTTCTCCTGCATCAAACTCTCTAATTCCCATGTCGCCTATTCCTTGGAATGGTACTGCCAGAGCACTTTCACTAATGGTATCGTCTTAGATCGCAACACCTTATCCTTCCAATCCAAGATCCTGATAGGTCGCTCCACATAACTCATATCTTCCTATATCTCCAATGGTTCATATCGAATTACGTGGGATGGATCTGGATAGTACTTTCTAAGCATCAAGACATGGAATACATTGTGCACACCTGATAACTCCGGTGGTAGTGCTAATCTGTACACCACGCCTCTTATGCAATCTAAGATTTCGAATGGTCTGATGTACCGAGGATTTAACTTCCCTTTCCTACCAAATCTCATATTACCTTTAGATAGGGAAACTTTTAGAAATACAAAATCACTCGGTGAGAACTTAAGTGGTCGGTGCCTCTTATCTACGTAACTCTTCTGCCGACTCTGTGCTATCTGATGTTTCTCACATATTAACTGTACATCTTATGAAGCTCGCTCTACAAATTCGAGAGCTAATAATTTCCAATCTCCCACTTTTTCACACGCGATCAGTGATATGCATTGTCAACCATATAATGCCTTGTAGGATGTCATGTCGATACTAGTCTGGTAACTGTTATTATATGCAAACTTGGCTAACGGTAAGTGATCATCCCAAGAGCCTTTAAAATCCAATGCACATGCCCTTAACATATCCTCGAGTGTCTATACCACTCGTTCGGACTGCTCGTCAGTCTGCGGATGAAAGGCGGTGCTGAAATTCAACTGGGATCCCATGGCCTCTTGAAATCTCTCCCAAAAGTGCGATGTAAACCGGGAATCCCTATCTGATGTTATGCTCATTGGAACTCCGTGTAACCTCACTATCTCTCGTACATATAGATCAGCGAGAGCACTGAGAGGATCTGTAGATCTGATAGCCAAAAAGTGGGCGAAGTTCGTCAATCTATCCCATATAGCATCGTGGTTCCTCCGGGTCCTTAGTAAACCCATGATAAAGTCCATCGTAATGTGCTTCCATTTCCATGTAGGAATCGGTAGAGGCCGCAATAAAGCCGTAAGCTTTTGATGTTCGATCTTAACCTACTAATAAGTGAGACATCAAGCCATAAACTCCGCGATATTCCTTTCATCTCCGGCCACTAATATACCTTCCATAAGTTTTGGTACATCTTGGTATTACCTAAGTGTAAAGTGTACCTAGAGGTATGGGCCTCTGTCAGAATCAGATCTCTGAGCTGTTGATTATCAGGAACACAGATTCTGCCTCTGAACCTCAGAATCCCGTCGGTACCAATCTCAAAATTAAACTGTACTCCCACTTGTATCTGACTGGCAATCTCTATACAGTAATCATCTGTCCTCTAAGCATCCCTGATCTTTCCTATTAAGTCCGGCTCAATTCTAAAACTGGCCATAAATCCATAACTCTCAGAGGAAACCACATTAAGGCTGAGGTTCGAGAACTGCTCCAATAACTTGTGCTCTCTTATCATCATATATGATACCATAGCTACGTGCTTCCAGCTCAGAGCATCTGCCACCATGTTTGCTTTCCCCAAGTGGTTCAATATCTCGTAGTCGTAATCCTTTAGCAACTTCATCCATCTTCGCTGCCTCATATTTAACTCACTTTGTAAGAATAAATATTTCAAACTCTTGTGGTCTGTGTAAATTTGAAACGTTTCCCCGTAAAGATAGTGCCGCCATATCTTCAATGCAAACACCACATTGACTAACTCTAAATCATGAGTCGGGTAGTTCTTCTCATGCTCTTTAAGCTGCCTAGAACCATATGCAATCACCTGACCATGTTGCATTAATACACACTCTAATCCCTGTGCAGAAGCATCTGTATACACAAAAAATCCTCCAGATTTGCTGGGAAGGGCAAGTACTGGTGCTGTAGTAAGTCTCCGCTTTAACTCCTAGAAGCTACGCTCACACACATCTGTCCACTTGAATTTAGCATCTTTATGTATAAGTCGCGTCAATGGAGCAGCCAAACTAGAGAATCCCTTAATGAACCGACGATAGAATCAGGCTAGACCTAGAAAACTCCGTATCTCAGTTACCGTCTTAGGCCTCTCCTACTGTACTATGGCTTTTGTTTTGGATGGATCTACAGACACCCCGTCCTTCAGGATTACGTGTCCCAGAAATGTACTATGATCTAGCTAGAAGTCACACTTATAGAATTTTCCATACAACTTTCGGTCTCTGAGGGTTTGTAAGACTGTGCGAAGATGCTGCTCGTGCTCATCTAGAGACTTAGAATGCATCAAAATGTCGTCTATGAATACAATCAAAAACTAATCAAGATAGGGCTTAAACACCTCAATCCTCAAGCCCATAAACGCTGTAGGGGTGTTAGTTAATCTGAACGGCTTCACTAGAAACTTGTAATGTCCATATCGAGTCTGAAATGCTGTCTTGGAAACATCCGAATCCCGAATCTTCAGCTAATGATAACCCGATCGGAGATCTATCTTCGAAAACATTTGGGCACCCCTTAGCTGATCAAATAAGTCATCAATCCTAGGCAGAGAATACTTATTCTTGATGGTAATCTTATTCAACATCTTGTAATCAATACAAAATTGCAGGATGTCATCCTTTTTTCAGACGAATAATACAGGTGCACCCTACGGAGACATACTGGGACGTATAAATCCCTTATCCAATAGCTTCTAGAGCTGCCTTTTAAGCTCCTCCAACTTTAATAGTGCCATCCGATACGAGGGCATAGAAATGAGCTCCATGCTAAGTACAAGTCAATAGTGAACTCGATCTCCCGATCTGACGGTAACCTTGGTAAATCCTCCGAAAATACATACGAGAAATCCCTGACCACAGGAATCTTGTTCAGCTCGGGACGTCTCTGTTCCACATCCTCCACATATGTTATAAAACTTTTAATACATCACACACACATTCACACGATTTAGTAAACATCTCACTTTTATTATAACTTATTGAAAAGCTTTACAATATAATTTTCTGGTTGGGAGAAGGTTACAAACTTAGTATAACGGTCTAAGGTTACATAGTTTGCAGCTAACCAGTCCATTCCTAATATTACATCAAAGTCATACATAGTCAACAAAATTAAGTTAGCTGTGGTTTCCCTCTCGCCTACAGTTACTTTACAATTTCTATACACTACATCTGTAATTTGTGACTCTTTAAAAGGAGTATTCACATGTAATGTATACCTTAAATGCTCCGGCTCTACTAGAACTCTGTTAGCACAAGTAGGAGATATGAATGAATAAGTAGAACCAGGGTCAAATAATGCAAGTATGGGTACAATGAAAATATAAATTTTACCTTTAATGATATTGGCAGATGCATTAGCAGTCTCCAGGTCTAATGCGTACACCTGTCCTTGAGTCACGGGCTTCTTATCCTTCTTCGCTGCAATTGCCCGACTCGGTTGTGAGGGTGTTGTGTCAGTGGATCATGCCTACTAAGTGTGGTAAATCGAGACTTATACTGATCCACTGTCATACTCCCCTGTACTAACTTCACAAACTCCTACTGCAGCTTCTTTGGTGCAGTGTCGAGGATATACTGGCGACGAAAACCATCCACAAAAATCTCCCATGTAATAACTGGATGCTAGGCGAACAATACTGTCTATGAGGACTTCCACCAGTGCTCCGCATCATCTGTCATCTAGAACACTGCAAGTCCTACCCACTTTGTATCAAAACATGTCATATACCGGAATAATTTCTCCACAGCTGTAACCCACTGTTCCCCCACCAATGGATCTCTATCACCCCTAAACTTAGGCGGATTAAGCTTAGTGAATTGCCGCACTAAGGTTACGTCACAGTATGACTCAACATCTCTTGGTGGCTATGTTGGTGGCTGTGGTGGGATGGCCTAGGCCTACTGTACTGGCTGCGGTGCAAGCTGAGGCTTGGGAGTAGGCTGTACAGGAGGTGGCACAACTGGTAGAGCTACTCACTCCCTCTCTGCCCGATCAGCAGCTCTATCAGCTTGATACATGGCGATAAAGTGTGCCAACATACACTCCATCCTTGACATCTGAGTGTTAGGACTCTCAGGTTATAGAGGGTGAACTGGTCTTGGGGCGGGCTCTAGTATAGGCTCAGGTGTACAGGGCTTCAGTGTAAGGACCCTTGTGGCACTTTGTTCCTGTGGGATTCAAGAGGTGGCCCTCGAGGCAACCTTACAATCGTTAGGTACGCGGTCGCCCAACACTCACTCAATGTATTGTCCGCTTTGGGCGCTCACCGCCCTCACGGCTTTGTCCCAAAGTGCCTGGTGTACCTCCCAGGACATTTAACACCTTGAGGGCGTTTTCAGTTCGAACCCAGGACCTCCTCAAGTATCTGGGTTTTATAATACTCATACCATTTGGACAACTTTACAAATCCCATATTTCACTATAAAACACTTGGTAGAAATTTCCAACACTTTAACTTTGAATAAATTCGATAGTACGAATATTTAAATAATCATTTTCGGTAAAGTCACAATTTATGAGAAATATCAATTATCTCACTTTCAAGGCTAGGAAAACACTCCACAATGCATTAAAATATTTCATGGTATTTTTATAAAATTTTCTAATAAATTTTTAGCAGTATAACGGTTATAAATTGCCTAGCCTTCTTACAAAGGTAAACATAGTTCAACCAGCCAAACAATCACAATTTCATAGTATTCGAGGCAATTCACTTTCAAAATAGTTTCATAAAATTATTGGCGTGAAAACCATGCGCTCGGGATATCCCTACAAATTACATACGCGTCCTTTATTTGTCATCGAAATTGCACTTCCTGATCGCACCACAAAAATACCGTAACTCCCGGGCTGCAGATAATTCCACCAAAATTATTAGCTTATTAAATACTTCTTTTTAAGCTACTATTAATATCATAATGCAGCCACATTGGATATTGCAAATATTTTTGCAGTATATTTTCTACTGGGAGTATAACATAACTTCTTCGTTTTGTGTCGGATTTTAAATTCGAGCATACCAGCAGACTCCTTGTAATTCCTACAGTATAAATCTACCCTCAAATTATCAAGAGCAGCCATAAATCAAGGTCCCCATCATGATGCCGAATGCTCCCTCTTCCATTTTTGGTGATTTTTCAATAATCAAATCTTACTATGTTATTCTACTATATTTAACCATCATTTTGGCACTATTTTTAAGCATGAAATCACATGAATTCCCTATGCTCCCATGTTGGTCGAAACCCCCTTTCATGGCCAATATTTATTTTTAAACATTTAAATGAAACTAATGCTATAAACATATTCATTATGCTTAAAGGAATGAAACTACACGATTGGAATGTAAGAGAGCATAAGGAATGGCATGGTTACCTTGCTTGGACAAAACTTGGGATCTTCTTTTCTCCTTGTATAGTGGCTTATAAAATAAACTATGGGTATAGAAATGTAGAGGAGAGAGAGAAGATTAATTTTGGTGAAGAAAGGTGATTGAAATTCTAAGTGTATAATGAGATAAGGTAAGTTGAAATTTTTGTTCTTCTTTTCTTCTAGCTATGGCGTGGGAAACAATTAAGGAAGAAAGTGAATAGCATCAATGGTCTGCTGAAGGAATTATGAAGAGAATTCTGAAAATGGCCAAAATTACCAAAATGCTCATAGTTTTGAAAATTTCGAATGATTTTGCCCCAAAGTTCCTGCAATCATAAAACTGTGTAACCATACTCCAAATTTTTAGATTCTAGTACCAAATGATCATATTAAATGTACTTT
The DNA here is from genome assembly GCA_032173925.1 of Heritiera fomes. NCBI lineage: Eukaryota > Viridiplantae > Streptophyta > Magnoliopsida > Malvales > Malvaceae > Heritiera > Heritiera fomes. The sequence continues at coordinate 7,249,767 of JAPDPM010000012.1, read as the reverse complement.
GATGATTGAAAGTGGTTTCGTTGATGTGCGGTACATAGATAGTGAGAAATTATGATTTTACCCCCACAACTCTCCAGCAAAATTTTTTGTTTTGGCGGTTGCTTCAAGAACTCTATTGACACTATGTTAAAGCATTTTTCATGTAGAATCTCATGATATTTTTAATTCATCCCAATTCATTTTGGTTTGGTTGCAATTTACAAAAATACCCTCAGGATATATTCGTCATTTTCCAATTTGTTTACCATACTTCACCAAATAATGCCAAAATGGTATTTTGACCTTTAAACTTCCATATATCATTATTACACCTTCCATACACTATTTTATCAGTCATTTTCACATTCTAGGCATTAAATCCGAGTGATGCCAACATCACTATTCACTTGAAATTTACAAAATTATACAAAATAATTTATTTATTAATTAATAATTACATATTCGTACATGTACAATACAAAATAATGAGTTCTCACATGCTTAGTGTATGATCGAGGACATTTATAGACTATGACCGTAGATGTAACAGTCCATAGTACAGTAAATAACATATTTTATACACAATTTATGGTTGGGCTGTCTATGATGCCTTTAACACTTGAACATTTACAGTAATAAATGGTAAACATTTATCCATTTAATAAATTTAGAATATAAAGTTTTTACAATATTCCTTACACTTTACATCCCCTATCTCTATTTTACAGCAAAGTAGTACTGTATACATGTGTCTGAATTTACAAGAGAAGTGACTATACCTTTAAAATTTTAGGCACTTTGCCCTAGTGTGCCGCTCGTAAATATATTTATCCGAAGAAGATCTCAATAATCCTTGCATTTAATCTGGGGAGTTGGAAAAACAAAGGCGTGAGCGACAACGTGCTCAGTAAAGGAGTTGTATGCTGCTTGATATGATGAATTTATATGCTGAAAAATATTTATTTTTCCATAAATATAAATGGAATAAACCATTTAATTTTCATCATTTCAGTAACAATTCAAAACACGTGACAATTCAGTAGTAAAGCAGTATAGTGACCAGTAGATATAAAACTATGAAACAGTAATCAGTCACTTTCAGTACAGTAGTTTGTAAATATCCAAAATCGTTGGATAAACAGTTTAGTAATTATTTCTATATTAGAAATAATTTTTCATAATATTCTTTTTCACCAAACAGTAGTTCTAAGTATGGTTCAATAGACAGTAATCAGTACAATACAGTTCAGTAAACAGTATTTCTTAGTACAGTACAGTTTAGTAACATTATTTCTCAATACCGTACAGTTCAGTAAACTGTATTTCTTAGAAAATCCAGTTCAGTAAACAATATTCCAGTAGGTTGAGACTAGGCATCACCCTAAATCATATCATGCTATCATCATCCCCTAAGGGACACAATAACAGTATACAGTGAGATATATGGCCATAGTCTATAAGGGGTCCTCGGTGCACACTTGCCAGCTGACTCTAGGACCGCTGATGACTTGGCAAGTCAATCAGCCACGTCACAGTAACAGTAATCAGTAAGCATGAAATCGAGGCCTAAGTCTCAAAACAATATAAAATTGTATCATAGCCTTTATGGATCTTATTCAAAATAATTTGAAATATTTTATGTTTATCCATAAGGCTCAGAATTTCATATATTTCATCTTTTTATGAATTTCCATCAATTTCACATTTTTCCCAAAATCATCTCAAATATTTTATTCACCATATCATCACCCTTATGGAATTTATAAAATAAATAAAATCATTAATTAATTCCATAAAGGTATAAAATCATTTATTTTCCCATAAAAATACCTTTAAGGAAATCTAATGAATTAAATCATTTATTTAAATAAATATTCCAAAAGGGTATTTATTTCATATCTACAAATACAGGGAAAACAGTCGATAAATATTCATGTATCAAGTGAGAATCTCATAAATATTCTTTTTCTGAATAATTAATCGTAAAAAGAATGTGAGACCCGATTTTATTTCATTGTACACCATAATTGTAAATGATTGATAGTGGAAATAAATAATTTAGTGAGATTAAATAAATATTGAATGTGGATTTCCACTCTCCATTTTAATTATTGGAAATTATGATTTATAGTATGGTGTATAAAAGAAAGAAAAACAAACATCAAAGTGCAACAAGAAATAGATGGGATTTGATCTTGATAAAAAAGTTGAACATAGTGTTGATGGTGTGAAAGCATTAAATAAAGCATAAACAAATATGAAGATTTAAGGCTGGAACCGAATGGAAGGTGTGAAAGGGAATAAATGGCTGTTGGCCAAATGAAGAGAAGATGAGATAAAAAGCCAATAATAGTTGGCTGGAAATGGCGTGGAGAGGAAGGAGAAAAGAAGGAAAATTAAGTTGAGTGAAATGTAAGAAATAATAGTAAAAAACGTGCAGAAATTTGCCTCCCATAGCTATTACACTTGCTGCAGTTTTCTGCAAGTTTTTAATGTATGAAAGACGTGAAATGATGAAAGAAAATGGGATAAGAAACATGTGGTAGGTTTTGATTGGATTAACAGGACTATATAAGAAAACTTCATGAGAAAACCGACATTATCAAACTTCATCTTCTACGAAAACCACTCTACTGCTTCTCGTCCATTCTGTTTTACTGCAAGCTCAAATCTCGTTTCTTTCGTTCCTTTCATACGTGAGCCATGAAATTTCGTCCTTTAGTTAGCTAAACCTTTTCTCCATTGTTTGAAGAGCTAAGGAATAAGCAAAGTAAAGCTAACGTGAGACAGAAAACACTCTGTTCTGGAAGTGCAATTCAGTTCAGGTGAGTTCCATATTTCGTTGGTTCTCTTGATGTTTATTGGTATATTTCTATGCTTTATATCGTAAGAAACATAGATATAGCCTTGTTTCAGTTAAATCTTGTTAGGACATAAGAAATTAGAACAAGATATGGTATAGAAAATAATCAAGAATAAACAAGGAAAGTGCTGGAAACGTTGTAAAAGTGATGAGAAATAGGCGAGCTCAGCTATTATGGGCGAGCTAAATAATATGGAGCGTGGTATAGTGGGCGAGGCCACCACACGCTAGTTTAATTCATTGGTGAACCCACCTCTAAATAAAAAGTTGTGTATGGCGAACTCACATGCATAGGCATGGTGAGTTGAATTGTGGGTGATCTCCCACGTATAGGCCAATATATGAATAGCGAGTTATATTGGGCGAGCTAGAGGATTAGTCTCAAGTCTCGCCAAAGTGTTGGAAAGATTTGAACGGAATATATTGATAGTTTTGATAATTTATTTTGCAGCCGGGAATTGAGAATTGACAAAGGCGATCGAGAAGCTAGGCTTCGTAAGACCAGGTAAGGGAGATGTGTGTAAAGTGAATGCATGTTCTGTGGAGTTAAATTTTATGGAAACAATGAGAAAATGATTTGATTTGAAACATGCATTGGTTTGATAAACTGTTTTCACAGACTATGATTCGGGTAAGCTATAAAGGCGACCCCTTTGTGATGTTTTGAGCGAGCCAAAGAAAGGTGACCCCTATGTTAATAAAATCTGGGCGAGCCAAAGATAGGCGACCCCTTTGTGATATTTTGAGCGAGCCAAAAGTGGGCGACCCCTTGGTTTTTAAAGATAAGTGCTTATGGGCGATCCCTAATAATCTTATGGACAACCCTGAACTATTTTGTGGGTGACCCCCCAGTTCAGCTCGGTCTAAGAACCAAAGTGGGCGATGTTAGTTCGCCACATGGGTGAATAAAAACAGGCGAACTCAATCCACAACGATGGGTGAGCCGTAATGGGCGAGCTGAAAAGGCGCGAGTCGGTTTAACTTATGTTTTTCTCACATGAAAAATGTTGAAATTACTGGCTATTTTTACTGTGTTTTGTAAACAGAAAATATAAAACCTTTTTGGAAAACAATCATTTTACAAAAATGATGAAATATGTGAAATATTCCTTAATGGTTTTTATGAGATATAAAGTGATTTTTGAGACTTTAGGCCCCGAGTTTCATGCATTACTATTCACGTAGCTGAGTGACCCGCCTGGGGGGATGGCTCGGGTCGGTGCACCAACGGGTGCATCAGAGAGCGTCACAATATAGACCATGGCCATAGATTTACTGTAGCCCTATGGGGATGATTACTATGTTTCTTCGAAAACGATGCGTTCCTTTGGGAACGATGATAACATGATTTAATTGTAGGGTGATGCCTAGTCTCAACTTATTGATTTCTATTTACTGAAAGGATTTATTGAATCTTGTTTACTGTTTACTATACTATATTGTAAACTGTTTAGCCAGTGATTTGAATATTAAAGACTGTTTACTATATCCACTGTTTTCCTACTGGGTATTTTGTTAGAAAAAATAAACGTTTTGGGGGATATAGTTTTTATTTTTATAAAGCAGCATATACCTTCCTTATTGAGCACGCCGTCGCTCACCCCTGAATTTTCACTCAGTTTACCTTCTAGAGTTATCGGCTGCTGGAGTCAGCAGATATACGATATCGAAGGTACATTATATTCTTTTATATATTCAGTAAAATTGTACAATACTACTTTGAGTAAGAGGGAATGTAAATGATCTCAAATAAATTAAATGTAATAGTTATAATTCTGTTATAGTACTATAAATGGAAGTACTATAACATACTTAAAGGGTTACGAGTTGTTAAGCATCATAGACAGCCCAACCAATAAGTAAGTGTGATTTATAAGTAAATATTATATTATACTGTGGATTCGGGATGTTATAAAGAATATATTTCATTCTCACTTTAAATAAAATTTCATAACATGAATATTTAATTTAGCATTTTTCAACAATTTCCACTTTATGAAAAATTTATGGAAATGATTTCCAAAATTCATGATTTATTCCATTTATGCATCTAAAATATTTCATGATATTTTACAATAATTTTGATAATTTTTCGGTAGCATAACGGCTGTGAATTTCTAGCATCCTGCACGAAATTTACCAGTATATAAACCAGCTTTCAACCACACTTTTGCATGATTTCAAAGCAAATCAAGCTTCCAATAATTTCATAAATTAAACTTGATAAATCATGCAATTCATCATATCTATACAACTCACACACTTCCCCCTTACCTGTTTAATGAAACTAAGCTTTTCAGTAGCACCCACAGAAATCCAAATCTTCCGGTTGCAAAATAATTTTATCAAAAATTATTAATATTTTTCCTCTTAATTTTAAGCCATTAACTTTCATAAAATGCATCCACAAATAACACAGTGTGTGTACAACTAGTATAAATTATACTGGTGTTAAAACTATACTTTCTGATTTGAGCTTCTTTTTTGGTTCCGATTTCACCGATCTTCTTCTTTGAATTTCTATATTCATTTTCTATTATCAAACCATAAATTGCAGCATTAATTCATGCCTAAACCCTCTTGGCCGAAATCCTTATTTGGCCATTTCTTGATTTTGTTTCCATTTTTCCATTTTGACCTTTCTATCATTCTTGTCTCATATCAAGTTATTATTTCCTACTGTTTTCATGCAAAAATATGCATGTCCTCCATGAGTTCATAAACCCACCGAAATTCACAAGAATTGGCAGATTTTTATTGAGCCAAATTTATAAATTTCCAATAGCATACTTGAAATTTATACCTTTTTCTTAGCTAGCACATCATTTTAGAATAAATCAAAACATCAAAATTTTGAACCATCCACACTTGACCAAACCTTCCTTAGCTTCTTTCTCCTTACTTATTTAGTTTAATCCCATATCTTAACCATGCCATCCATGCTATAACAAATAAAGATCATCACAAAAATTAATCAACTCCAAAAACCCCCTTACCTTTGTTCTACCGAATCCACACTGCTCTAAGTTTGTGTTTATTTTGCTTTCACATCAGCCTCCTTTCTTGGTTCTTAGCTGGTTTTAAGGTGGATGTAAGGTCTATGGAGAGGTTAGATGATTAAATAGCAAGGGTATGAAGTTTTGCTAAGAAATTCAGGGAAGAAACGGGAGAAAACTGAACTCAATATGTAGCAAAACAGAACACCCGTGGAGTAGCAGGGGAGGTCGGCAAGAAGAAAGAAATTTTGCTGAAGTTTTTTGCTCTCTTAAATCTTCTATTTATTCATGTTATCCAATAAGAGGTTGCCACTTAGTTACTTATCCCATTTCCTCATCATTTCATGTCTTATTGAGCATTAAAATGTGCAGCAAAAAAAGTGTGGCGGTGAAGACCATTTTACTACACGTTTTTTACTCTTTTCCATTTCTTTTGTATACTCCAACCAATCAAAATTAATTACATGTACAATTTATCCATTCCCTCCTTTAATTAAGATTTTTTTGTATTTTTCTATACCATAAAATTGCATTTCGATCCCCTTTAAATGGATCCAACCATACGGCACAACAGCAGCCAAAACAAGTGGCGTGAAAGTTGAAATTTTCTGTTCAGTTTTTGACTTATTTCCTCTCCTTCGTGTGTACTCCATCCAATGCCAATTTACTATATATCCAATTAATAAAATTCCCCTCTCCTATAATTCATTTATTTGCATATTATACTATAAAATATCACTTCCATTTATAAATTTTAGATTTATTTTCTTCATTTATGCTATACTTCAAATTCATCATTTAATATTTATTTCATCTCTTATACACCATATTATAAATCATAACTCCAATACATCCAAAATCCAAAGTGGAAATCCATCTTCAATCTTTATTTAATTTCACAAAAATTTTATTTCCACTATCAATGGTTTACAAAAATATGGTGTACAATATTATAAAATTGGGTCTCACAGTAGATCTCATGTGTTTATTGTTATTGCTCCCTACGGGGATTAAAGCATGATATTATTAAGGTGTTGCTTGGTCTCCACTATTATTTCATGTGTTATTACTGATTATTGTGATAGTTACTGAACTATACTAGTTATTAAAGTGTTTTTACCACTGAAGTGTTATTGTTTTAAACAGTTTATCTTACTGTTACACGTGTGAAAGTGATGATTTCAATTGTGGAAATCAATATATTTTTCAAGAGTTGAATTACATGATTTAATGAATTATTTTCTTCATTTATGTGAAATATTTATATGCAGTGAATTATTGAATAAATTTCACACTAAATTCAATTTCCACTCCCTATAGTCGCTTCTAGGTTCCGAGATAAGACAGGTATTTCAAAATACCTTCCTTACTTCATTCGGATCCTTAGTCGGCTATAGTATCCTTCCATTTAGTGTGCTTAGCATACCGATAGGAAACAAAAGAATTCTACTACATATAGTTTTCGCGATATCAATATTGCGAACAAATCCTTTACTGAGCCGTGGTTTGCTCACGCCTTTATCTTCATCTTTCTAGAGTATTTCCAATGACCGAGTGGTATATCATTTGAGGATTATTGGCTCCATATTGAGCACCCCAAGGCAGCTAGTATAGATCCTTGAGGTATATTCATTTTCTTTTATATGTTCAGACTTTCTTTTATAGTACTACATTGTTGTAATTATAATAGGGGATGTAAAGTTTAAATGAATATTGTTATGTAAATATTTTCACTTATGTAAATTGAATTAAGTTACTATGATTTACTATTCACTGTTATTTAAAAGTGGGAAATAAAGTCATCTCAGACAGCCCAACCAATTCGCGTGTATGGAAAAATGTGAAAAAGTGTAAAATATTGTATATTCAAGATGTGAGATTACTACCAGTCCACTTAAGATATATTGTACTTTACTATATATTTCAGACATATTATTGTACAATACTTAATGCATCGTAGTTAACTAAGAGGGATGTAATGTAATAGGAATAGTTTTATATTAATGAACCAAACCTGAGATTTGTATATGTACCTATGTATGAATGGAAATTTAACGATTTAATGTTATTAATGCTATTATTGATACTTAATTTATAGTTCAGGGAAAAGGAATTAAGAATTAAATGTGCATATGATAAAAAAGAAAGAGAATGGTATTGACAAACAGCCTAACTATTATAAGAGAATAGAAAACGTTAATCGGTATTTGAAAAGAAACCAGACGTTACAGAATTTGTATCAGAGCAAGGTTAGTCTAGTGTTTATCGGTGTCATTAGGCTAAAAATAGTTTAAATCCCCTAGTATTATACTTGTCTGAGTATATATTTATGGTATAACAGTTCAAGTTATACTAAATTCATTTGATTTTGTTGCGATGTTAGCAAAATAAGTAACAGAGAAGGAATACTAGATAGAGACACGTAGAGCCGTCCCCTGTGCACTCCCCTCCTCCATCTCCAGTGAATAGCCCAAACACTCGGCAATCGAGGGTAGAGTGGGGCATAGAGATAATGGCCACACTATTTACACAATTTATGATGAATTTCTACATGTGGCCACTAATGCACCACTAGCAACAGCAGCCCCACCTGCCCCTATCACATCCTATGTATATAGTATTTTACACTTTTTTCACACATTTTACAAAGGTTGGGCTATCTGTGATGCCTTCATTTCCCATTTCCTTTATACAATAAACATTTATAACTGTACTTTACCATTTGGTAAAAAAAATTACATATCATAATGCATCTATCGTTTACATCTCCTATTTATAATACAACATAGTAGTACTGTAAAATAAGTCTGAACATATAAAATAAATGATTATACCTCCAGGATCTGTACTACACTGCCTCGGAGTACTCAAATGCGTAGCCGAAAATCCTTAGATGATAAAATAAAGGAGTGAGCAAACCACGGCTAAGTAAAGAAATTGTATGTAATACTTGATATCACAAAATCTATATGCTATAAAATCATTTAATTCTTATAGGTGCACTAGGGTCCCTAATAGGAAAGATACTATAGTTGGCTAGGGATCCGAATGGAGTAAGGAAGGTATTTTGAAATACCTATCTTGTCTCGGAACCTAGATGCGACTATAAGGAGTAAGCATTGATTTTGAAATAAATAACTTTTTCCATAACATTGCATATTCATTTTCAAATCAATATTTTCAACCTATAAAACATTTAATCACATAATCTAATATTCAAATTAAATCATAAAAGAATATTAGATTAAGCATTTTCCATTTCCTTTTTGAAAACATATCACATATGTGATAACCACGAATTTTAATATTTTGGTATTAAATATTTGTAATTAAATTTCAAAATAAATAGAGAAGTTAAATAAATAAATAAAATTGTGAGAATGGGATATTGGTAAAAATCCCAAAGAATTGAGAAAGGAACGGATGATGGAAATCCAAGTGAAGAAAAGTTAAATTAGAAATTCGGAAAATAATGAAAAGGAAATTTAATTTGGATAATAGAAATCCAAATTAAATAAGAAAATGAGAAAAGAAAATGAAATATATTTATATAATTATATATTATATAAATGTATTTTATACAAATACAGATGTACTGAAATATTATATAGTATATATTAATATACAGTGGTATATTTATATATATACACTATTTTATCAATTTAAATAGTACATATGTATACAAGTATAATATGTTATATATATATAAATATATATACATACATATAGGAAAAATGTAAATATTAAATTACATTAAAGTTTGAATGTATATATATATATTGTAAATACAATATATATGGAATTATTACATTTATATAAATATTTATATAAATGTTATTTAATTTAAAGTATATGAAAATATACATTTTTATGTGTACATATATATTATTCATATATAATATATATTTATATAATATATAGTACAAAGTACTATATAATAAAATAATATAATTATATTTATAATATAGTTATAAATATAATTATAAAAAAAAGAAACAGAAAATGAAAGGAAGAAAACGGGAAGACTCCCGATTTTTCCTCCCCGAGTGGCAACCGGCCACTGTCGTCGGAGAAAGGAAGAGAGAAGAAGGGAGAGATGACATCGTCGACGAAGAAAGGAAGGGACGGAAGTTACCGGCGGCGGGAAAGGAGAAAAAAAGAAGGGAAATCCAAAGGAAATTTTCGACGAAAACCGAGAAAGAGAAGAGAAGAGAAAGTGGTGGCGCTGGCCAAATGAGTCGCCGCCACTACCACCAAAGCTTCGTCGGAGGAAGAGGAAGGCGTGGGAGGCCACAGTTGAGGCGGAGAACGGCGGAGGAAGGCCGACGGAGGAGGAGAAGAAACCGAGGCAAAACCGAGTAGATCCGCTACAGTGCCGCCGATCCAGGCCGAGCTGAGGCCACCGACAAGTTCGTCTCAACGTCAGCCAGCTGAAGGGCACCTGAACCACCGGAGAACCGACTGCCGGCAAGGAACCGGTGAGGAAGGAAGTTGACCGATTCGGCTGGGAAGAAAGAAGGTGAAAAAGAAAAAGAAAAAGAAAAAGAAAAAGAAAAAGGAAAGAAAAGAGAAAAAGGAAGAAAAAGAGGAAAAGAAGAAAAAGAGAGGAAAAAAAAGAAGAGAATTTCGAAAATTACAGGAAATCCCAAGAATTCGGAAACCTAAGAATTACGGGAATCGGTAAGAAATCCAGGAAAGTGATAAATTATTTAAATAATTTATTTATTTAAATAATTATGGAAAAATTCTAAATTTTAGAATTTTAATTCCAAAAAATTCCCTTGATGACCAAGCCGATGGAATTGGGCGAGGTGAACAGGGCACGACCTTCGAGAGTCAGTTGCCGACCCAAAACAGGTAAGGGATGCATGTGTAGCATTGTAAGGTATTCAGGCTGCATGTTTTATTAGAAAATATTTTATGAAAATATTTTATGAAATGATTATGATGAATGATTGGTTGGAATTTGGAATGAAGTACTGGCTGGAAATTATAAACTGTATTTTCTATGCAGGAGGCTAGCCAATCGGCAGCCGTTATACTGCCGAAAAATTATCGAAAATTTCTAGAAAATTTATAAAATCATACTAAATGATTTTATTTCACAAGAAACGATTTCCAACCACGAAAATCGAGGAAATGATTATTTTTCATAAAACATGAATATAACGAAATTCATTTTAAAATATTCATTTTTTCAAAATTGGTGATAATGAGATCACAGAAAATTCTCTCGATATATGAATTATATGTGATATGAAATGGAAAATTAAAAAAAAGGATAAAGAGAATATTTTATAAAAGTTTTCTAAATATTCTCTCGATATAAGAATTATACGTGATATGAATGAACGATGAAAAAGGGATAAAGTGAATATTTTATAAATATTTTCTTAAATATTCACTTGATTTATTATATAACCTTTATGGTTTTAATTATGAAATTATTACTTTTATAAATTCCATAAAGGTTTTCTGATGATGAAAAATACGGTTTTGAGACTAGATGGCATCCTATCATGCTGATATGTGATATGTAACATGTAATATGTGATATGTGATATGTAGTCTCGACCGACACCTGATCAGTGATACGCCGAGGACAATTATAGACTATGGCCATAGATCTGATATGATGATTTTATACCCTTCGGGGCCTATAGCATGATATGAGTAACGACCCAGTGGACGGGCTAGGCGTGCGTGCCTAAGTCTCCATATATAAAAATGTTTTATATGATAGGTGATATGTAAAATGTAAATGTTTTACATGATATGTGATACTTGAAATGAAAATGTTTCATATGATATGTGATACGTAAAATGAAAGTGATTTACAGCATTTTACATAATGCTTATTTCAGTATTGATTTTAGTACTACGAGATGATCTTCATATGACATGTGATATGAATATGTAATATGTTTTCAAAAAGAAAACAGAGTTTATAAGTCTAATATTCTTACTATGATTTTTAATTGAATATTAGACTATATGTGACATGAATATGTGATATGTTTTCCAAAAAGGAAAGAGAAGGAAAAATAAATCTAATATTCTTATTTTGAAATTTAAACTGAATATTAGATTTAAATGATATATATGTTATACGAAAATGATTTAATAGCTGATTTTGCTATTTAAAGTACTGTACTAATTATGGTTGTACAGTAAAACATGAAATGCGTTTTAAATAAGAATGATGAGAATTTAACTAATATTCTTTTCAAAGAATATATGAATATTAGTTACTTTATTTAAATGCTTTATTTTATAAAAGCATTATTTTGAAAAGAATATGAGAATGTTATGGAATAAAAAGGTAAAAAAGATTAAAATTTCAAACGAAAAGGAAATTATTCTCTATAGTTGCTTCTAGGTTCCGGGACAAGATAGGTATTTCAAAATACCTACCTTATTCCATCCGGATCCCTAGCCGACTGTAGTATCATTCCTACATGCGAGCTTAGAGCCCCATAGGAAAAATGAAAAAGATTTTCAGCATATAGGAAGCTGAATATCAAGTATGCATATAATTCCCTTATGAGCCGTGGTTTGCTCACCCCTTAATTTTAACATTTCAGGTTTTCGAAGATTGAGATTCTAACACTTAAAGGATTTCGGCTACGCATTTGGGGACGATGCTACAACTCGACTTATGCATGAGGTATGATCATTTATTTTTCGTATTTAGATATTTTCACAGTACTATTTTCTTATGAAATTAGAAGGGGGATGTATTTCATATTATAATTTAATATGAAATTTTTAATATGTAAAAAAAAGTAAAGTATCGCAGACAGCCCAACCATATAAGATGTATAGAATAAGGTTGAAAAATAGGATCACGGGCTGTGACATATTAAATGGTATCAGAGCACGGTTGGCCTGATGCTTGTCCATACTTTTGGAAAGAAAATGTGTTGAAAAGGTTAACATTCCCTGTAGTACTGTGTAGTCTAAATACATAGAGAAAATAAATGATTGTAAATTAAGTTAAGTGTTTAGAAAAGGGTGAGGATTATGAACTGTTAGCTTTAAATTGCAATATATATTTTGAAATGACAAAAACTTAAGTAAGCTTTAATGTTTTAATTCATATTGTAAATTTGCCTTATCACACATGATTTTCTCAATACATTTCAAGTGTTCATATCAAACATTAAGACCATGATTTAATGATGCATACTCTTATTGGTCTTAACACTTTATAAATGTTTTGAATATTTTAGAAAATCACTTGATGATTTCTTGGACAATATTTTCATTTGGGTTGAATTAGAATCAAAGGTCATATCATTTCTAACCCAAAAGTGCAGGAAAAATGCCCTCTGGAAGGAAAGGATCGATCCCTACTGTAGCAGGATCGATCCCTTTTTGGCAGAAAGTCTTCCCAAGGTCCCTGAAGCCTAGAATCAAGTTTCTGGAAAAAAGGGATCGATCCCCTATGGAAAGGGATCGATCCCTTTGCCCGAAAATAGCCTATAACGGCTAGTTTTGTGAGATACAACGGTCAGATTCAATCTTGGCTCCACCCAATGGCTAGAATACATCCAAGGGACTATAAATAGAGGCTTAGAAGCTAAAGAAAAAAAGAGGAACTACTCAATCAACTCCAATACTCATTTCCTCAAATCCTCAAGCCTCAACAACAATTCAAGAGCTAGAATTCAATATCTTCTATCACTCTCATATTCCTTGTATAGAAAAGCACAAATATTGTATAAGCTTTTCAGTGTGCTTAATTTATGTAATCACTTGCCTATCTAGAGGCCTTCTTTGATTACTTCATTTGTAAACTCATTTCATTCCTTGTAAAGGGGAGGTTTCTCTTGAGCCTTGAAAAAGAGGGAGGTTACTCTTTAGCCTAGGAAAAGAGAGAGGTTACTCTTGAGCCTAGAAAAGAGAGAGGTTTCTCTTGAGCCTTGAAAAGAGGGAGTGTAACAAATTCAAGGATAGTGAATTTGGGAAAATCCTTGGGAGCGTCTCAAGGTAGAGGACGTAGGCAAGGTTACCGAACCTCTATAAATCACTTGTGTACATTTCTCTATCCTTTCTCTCTTTACTTTCTTGCAATTATATTTGTGTTTATTGCATTGAATTTATATTGTATAATTGTCTAGCTAAGAGAACTTAGAAAATATCAATATAGGCTAGAGAATTTAGAGAAACCGAAAAACGAACCTAAGGTTAGTGAAAAACCGATTCACCCCCCCTCTCGGTATAGCCTATAGAGCCAACAATTGGTATCAGAGCTTGGGCTTGAGATTGAATTAGATTAACCTCTATCGAGCAAAACGATCTTAAATGGCTCACTTGAATGTAGACACACCCCTAGGAGAAGAGGGACAATCATTAGTTAGACCTCCACTCTTTAATGGAGAGAATTACTCTTATTGGAAAACAAGAATGATGTTATTTGTGCAATCCAATGATTATGAAGTGTGGAGAATTATAGTGAATGGTCCTAGAATTCTCATGAAGAAAGTAGATGGAAAAGATGTCCCTAAAAGTGAGGATGAGTGGGACACCAATGATATGAGATTAGCACAATTGAATGCCAAGGCTATGCACACCCTCTTTTGTGCATTAGGTCCTAATGAATATAATAAAGTCTCCCTATGTGAGAATGCCAAGCAAATATGGGACAAATTAGCCATCACACATGAAGGGACCAATCAAGTGAAAGAGACCAAAGTAGGAATGCTCACACATGATTATGAGCTATTTAGGATGAAAGAAAATGAGTCCATTAGTGAAATGTTCACTAGGTTTAGTGATATAATTAATGGACTTAAGGCTCTAGGCAAGGCTTATTCTAATGTTGAAATGGTAAAAAAAATTTTGAATAGCTTGCCTAAATCATGGGAGGCAAAAGTAACCGTAATAGAAGAGTCTAAGGATCCAAATACCTTGTCTCTAGATAAGCTTATGGGCTCCCTACTTACATATGAAATGAAAATGAAAAGAAATGAAGTGCCTTCAAAGAAAGTAGGGGTAGCACTTAAGTCTTCCACTCATGAGGTCATTGAAGATGATAGTGATGAGAGTGGAAATGAGGAAGAAAAAGAAATGGCAATGTTTGCCAAAAGATTTAATAGATTTATGAAAATGAAAGAGAGAGAGAGTAATAGGAGAAATCAAATGGGAGAGTCAAGTAGAAGAGAAAAGGACCCCTTAGTATGTTATGAGTGTAATGAACCGAGTCATACTAAGTTAGATTGCCCCTTACTTAGGAAGGAAAAGGATAGGAAGCATAGGAAGAAAGCATTTGTGGCTGCATGGAGCGATAGTGATAGCTCCGATGAGGAAAATGTAGATGAAGAGGTAGCCTACTCATGCTTTATGGCTATTAGTGATGATGAGGCTTGTAGTAGTTCTAGTGAAGATAATGATTATACCTTTAGTGAACTACAAAATGCCTTTAATGATTTAGCAAATGAATTTCAATGCATAAACTCCAAATATAAGAAAATCATTGCTAAATTAAAAATAGAAAATGAAGCCTTGATAAATGCTAAGCTAGAATTTGAAAAGAAATTAGAAGAGGCTAACTTAGAAATAAATGAGTTGAATAAAAAGAACTTAAATTTGCAGAACTCATTTTCTAGGTTTTATATGGGTCAACAAAAATTAGATCACATGCTTGAGACCCAAAGAGCTTTCTTTGACAAAGATGGGTTAGGATATAATGCAATACAAAAAGAGACTCATCTAAAGAACTTCCTAGTGAGCAAAAATTATATGCATGATACATCTCTCACATGCTCACTATGCAATAGAATAGGACACTCTTCACAAGCATGCACGTATAGAAAAACTACATTTAGAGGAAGAGTTATTAGAAAAATGTGGGTGCCAAAGCATGCAATAAATAATGATGATTTGTGCTTGAAATGGATCCCAAAAGGATCAAAAATTATTTGCACTAACTTTCAAGGACCCAAGAAAATTTGGGTACCAAATCATGCTTGAAAATATGTTTGTTGAAGGAGTGTTAGAGCATGGAGTTACAATGAAACAATGGAGTTCAATTGCTCTACACACCTCTATGGAGTTTGCTTGTGCCAATGAGAATGAGAAAGAGCTTGAGGATCCACCCTTAGCAAAGTCACAAAAATTCTTCAAAGGATAGCTTAAGGTGGACTCAACACATCAAGGCAAAGCACTCTCAAGCAAAGGAGTTTTGTAAGCTTGATTTCTTACTCCTTAAACCTTTTATTTAATTAGTTATACCTTGATGATATGGTTGGTTGATGACTCTTGATGCATTATGAATTGTGATTGAGCAAAAAGGCATGATAATTGATTGGTTAATTGTTAGTTCTTGAGGCATTGGATGATTGAATGAAAGACATGATTTGTGGTGATTATTGAATTTCTATAGTTTGAGCAAGTTTGATATGTTTAGATAATATATTTAGTTGCTCAAAAGATGTCAAATATGTCATATATGCAAAATTCCATGTCATGAGCCTTAATGAAGAATATGCATATTAGAAATTATGGCATGTTGTTCACAAGATGTATGCTTTGATGATATAGGTGCTTGAAATCTATGTGAACAAGTTTGTTTTGACATATTTAAGTAATTCAATGCATTGGTTTTGCCAAAACATGCATAACCTTCAAAATGACCCCCTTTGAGGCCAAAAATGCATTTAATTGTGAAAATTCTTCCAAAATTGCAAAATCTTTTGTAAAATGATTTTTCATTCATGTTTTTCATTCATACAAGTCCAAAATCATGTTTTACAAATGTTTAAACCCTTACTTGCACTTAAAATACTTAAAAACGAAGATTTGGTACCTCACAAGTTGGATTTTCTGTCAAAAATCTGCAGAACCAAGATGAGGGATCGATCCCTCTACATATAGGATCGATCCCTTTAGAAAAACATGTAGGAAACATGCTTCTGGAGCTTAGGGATCGATCCCTTTGCTCATAGGATCGATCCCTCTAGGCAAATTATGTCATTTTCTGCATTTTTAAGCCTTAGTTGAGAAGTTTTCTTAATTATTTTGATATCCTTTTTCTTCTCAACTTAAAATTCATTGTTTTAACTTCTTTTTTGATGATCTTTAATATATGAAAACTCATTTTTCATTGATATCATGCCTCAACTTCATCAATTAATATCATTTCCAACAAATGGTATCACTTTCAACAATCTATATCATTTTTCTTGAGCTCACAAGTGCAAAATCATTCTTCTTTTGAAAACACTCATGAATCTTGAAATAATCTTGAAATATACTTTCAATGAATGCTTAAACATAATTTTGAGATTTATTTCAAGAATTTATGGATATATTTGAGAATTTGATGAACTTGTGCATAATGAGTGTTTTTCATATCTTTTGTTCGTCTCAGTCAAGCATGCTTATAGGATTATGTGTATTAGCTTGACTCAACTACTCCACTCTAGGTTACATGATAAATATACATCTAGTGGAAGAATAATTAAAACTTGACTTTAAGGATTGATTTCAAATGTAAATTCAACAATTGGTATAAGGTCATAATTTTCCTTGGTCTACAATATGTGATGATAAATGGATCCTAAATGTTCAAATACATGAAAATTTATCATCCATGAAATTAATTCCTTTATAGCCAAATTATTATGGAACTTGAGCTTTAATGACAACTCCAACAATTGATATACATGCATTGTATCTTGATTATTTTGATGTTGAACATGCATGTTTACTTAAGTTGAATCAATAATCATGCCTATGAGATGAGAATAGTTGTTTTCATGATAATATATGCTTAATCTCACTCATAGCTTATGGATTTTGATGATAAAATATATTTTAGCTTGATAATATTGATTCACTTAGGTGAAGCCATTTTAGTTAAAATAGCATATACCCTCTAGAACGTTAAATGATAATAACAACTAGGGATATGGCTCTTAATTGATAAAAATGGTAATTTTGAATCTTTCCTTGCTCATAATTGGTTAAGGACTTGAATTGGAAAATGAGCATAGGACTTTTGTGCTTGAAACCATGGAAGAAAATGTGTTTGCTTGAATTCCTTGATTTTTTTGAATCTTCCATATGGTATAAATTTGTGAATATGAATATGGATTAATACTTTATGATAGTGGACTAATGATTAATTGATCCATATGCATATTTGATGATGTCTGATTGTGTTCTTGCATATTTAGAATGATTATTTTCTTGATATGATCACACTATACACATAGATATTGGATTCATGCAAAATGACTAAGTCAACCATTAGTAACAATTGGTATTTAGATTGAAATAACAATTAGTATCATTGGCAACCATATTTTCAATAATTGGTAAGCCAAATCTAAATTGCCAATTGGAATGAGCTTTAAATTGACAATTCTTCTCATGCTCTTTAGATTGAAATGACAAATAGAGAAGAATTCTCTTAGGATATTTTTGCATGAAACTCTTGTGTGCTAGAATTTGAAGTTATTTGCTATATGATTTAATTCTAGACATAATATTTCTTGAGAATGATTTATGAGCACATGCATATGATATGGTATATAATTCTAGCTCATAATCATGATGTATTGTCATGCACCTTAGTTGGACCTTAGAGAACAATTGATATACTTAGGTGCTTGCTTAACTTCTTACCAATTGGAACCTTCTTGCAAAATTACTTATCAACAATTGGTATCAAAATTATTTATAGACAATTGGTATAGGATCATAAGTCATATTCATTGCATAAATATTTCATACTCTTTGAGAATATTGACTTATTTATTTGTGCTATAAGTCCCATGTACTAACATGTTTCTTGTTGGATGGAGCATTTTTATTTGTTCTCACATAGCCATGATTTTAGGGGGAGCATGTTTTTTATTATTTTTCCTTCTTTTTGCTATGACAAAAAGGGGGAGAGATAGATAAAGGGAGAGATAGATAGATAGATAAATGGAGAGATAGATAAAGGGAGGGATATTAAGGGGGAGAGATAATGAGGGAAAATTCATTTTCAAAACTCATGCTTATATTAAGGGGGAGCTTTATAAAATCCTGCTTTATTTGAGGGGGAGTATTTTTTCAAAGAATTTTCAAAGCAAATTTACATTAAGTTTTGTCATATCAAAAAGGGGGAGATTGTTAGCTTTAAATTGCAATATATATTTTGAAATGACAAAAACTTAAGTAAGCTTTAATGTTTTAATTCATATTGTAAATTTGCCTTATCACACATGATTTTCTCAATACATTTCAAGTGTTTCTATCAAACATTAAGACCATGATTTAATGATGCATACTCTTATTGGTCTTAACACTTTATAAATGTTTTGAATATTTTAGAAAATCACTTGATGATTTCTTGGACAATATTTTCATTTGAGAAAGTCAAAAAAAACTCCCTTAAAGCTTATAAATGTTTTGGGTTGAATTAGAATCAAAGGTCATATCATTTCTAACCCAGAAGTGCAGGAAAAATGCCCTCTGGAAGGAAAGGATCGATCCCTTTTTGGCAGAAAATCTTCCCAAGGTCCCTGAAGCCCAGAATCAAGTTTCTGGACAAAAGGGATCGATCCCCTATGGAAAGGGATCGATCCCTTTGCCCGAAAATAGCCTATAACGGCTAGTTTTGTGAGATACAACGGTCAAATTCAATCTTGGCTCCACCCAATGGCTAGAATACATCCAAGGGACTATAAATAGAGGCTTAGAAGCTAAAGAAAAAAAAGAGGAACTACTCAATCAACTTCAATACTCATTTTCCTCAAATCCTCAAGCCTTAACAACAATTCAAGAGCTAGAATTCAATATCTTCTATCACTCTCATATTCCTTGTATAGAAAAGCACAAATATTGTATAGGCTTTTCAATGTGCTTAATTTCTGTAATCACTTGCCTATCTAGAGGCCTTCTTTGATTACTTCATTTGTAAACTCATTTCATTCCTTGTAAAGGGGAGGTTTCTCTTGAGCCTTGAAAAAGAGGGAGGTTACTCTTTAGCCTAGGAAAAGAGAGAGGTTACTCTTGAGCCTAGAAAAGAGAGAGGTTTCTCTTGAGCCTAGAAAAGAGAGAGGTTTCTCTTGAGCCTTGAAAAGAGGGAGTGTAACAAATTCAAGGATAGTGAATTTGGGAAAATCCTTGGGAGCGTCTCAAGGTAGAGGACGTTGGCAAGGTTGCCGAACCTCTATAAATCACTTGTGTACATTTCTCTATCCTTTCTCTCTTTACTTTCTTGCAATTATATTTGTGTTTATTGCATTGAATTTATATTGTATAATTGCCTAGCTAAGAGAACTTAGAAATATCAATATAGGCTAGAGAATTTAGAGAAACCGAAAAACGAACCTAAGGTTAGTGAAAAACCGATTCACCCCCCCTCTCGGTATAGCCTATAGAGCCAACATGAACTAAGGATGTCAAAAAGGGAAAACGGCTCAGGAATGTTAATTGAAATGGTGATCTTATGATCTAAATGAAGGTCGGTTCGTAAGGAATAGAAATGGACTCGGTGAGGGCCCCACCAGTACTTTTCTATCTGGATCGAACTGAGAACTGAAAGTGATGATATAAGGGAGGGGAATGAAATATCATCATTGAATAGACCTTAAGATCACCGATTGAAGGTATATTGAGGAGAGAGAATATTTTTGACAAAAAATAACCAAAATTCCCTTGTCTCCAAAATTTTACAGGGAGTTAAAATAAACCAATAGAGGTTGGAATTCATTGATCTGACAGAGAAATTGATGATGTAAAGCTGAATTAGAAGCAAAAAACTCCAACTGTGGATTTTAATAAACTTCTCTGTCGAAATCGAATGAGATATAAATTGCGGATATTAGTATGAGAAAGAATACTATCAGCACATAGATAATAAGATCCTTGGTTAAATGTATATTAAGGAGAAAGAAATAAATGTAAAAATGATGAAAATGCCCCTATGTTGGACTACATCCCGAATAGTGATGAAACCAAGTGATTTCAAATTCTTGATGATAATGGAATTATTAATGGCATAGAGGATGTCATATGGATATACCGATCCCTATTACTGATTCCACTTACACTTCGATTATGGACGCGAATTGCGAGTGACCTAGTGAACGAGTTAGGCCTCATGACGAAACCTCGAAGGGTGACCCAGTGAAAGGGCTGGGCATTCTCAAAAAGGTTAGTACACATGTGTATAGGCGGACGATGAACGGGCCGGGGCCTTATATGATGCGATCCAATAAGAGTGTATAGTGGAAGGTGATAAGATGATTGGCTCGGTTATTGATGGTAAGGGCCTGAATTATGAAGTACTGAATTGGATATTATTACGGGATCGTTAGATATTATGAAAGTGAAATGAATACATAAACTGATTGAGAAAGTAGATAGTATAGATAATGAAATCCATAACAGTACGATTGATTGAGGTTCTATACATTTAATACTATTTTTGAGGTATTAAATGAATATTTATTTATAGAACCGGAGCATTTGGAGACATGCATTGCAAATTGACGTACTGTGTGGAGTATTGTAAATTGGAGAATATTTATAAGAACAATAAAGTGATAAAAAAGAAGATATCAGCTAACCTGAGTTCTTCAGAACCCTTGAGACAAAACTGGGATGGGCGACCCAATGATGGGCAACCCGCAGTGGACAATATGATATGAGATGTGGGCGAACAATATGGTCACTGACTCACTTGTAAGGGTAAACCTGGGGCGAAAAGATTGCCTATGGGATGCTCACCGACGGCTGATTCGAACGGGCGGGACTCTTACAATTATTTCAATGGTAACACGAATGTAAGGAACTAGGTACGTACGGGTACCAGGGTTCAAACCTCGTGGATAATATGCTCAAGGGAGTTAAACCTGAATTTATTAAATGAACTTGATTCAAAAGTAAATTACAGTGGTAATAAATTGGTTAGCTGTAACATGTGTTGATAACTGTTGTACTTACTACAGCTTATTGGAATGAGTTTTGTAAGGCTGTAAAGTATGAGTAAACAATGAAATCAAGGTAGAGAATGAGTCGAAATGAATTGAATAGTAAATGTCTCTACCTTGAGAATATACAATGTAAATGATAGGACATGAGGATGAAATGTCCGAATTAATAAGAAATGTGTGATTAAAGAAAGTATCGGATTTGATTTCCGATAGAACTTCCAAAGTTATATAAATTGGAGGAATCGAGATAACATTGACTCGATTTTGAAAATGAAATCTAATTATGAGCTTATATCGAAGAAATTAAAAAAATCCGAAAGCTTAAGAAATCCACTCTGGAAAATGTGAGAATAATGAAATGCACGTGTATAAGGTGTGATTGAAGGAAATACAGATGACGCAAAATTGAGGATAAGAAGGTTATCTGTATAAGTGTAAGTGAGAGAAGCACTGATGAAGTTGAGATGTAGATGAAATAAAGTGATATAGTAAATGTTTGCTATCTAATAAAGTTCTCATGAAGAACAAGTATTCATCTACAAAAAAAATAAAAAAATAAAAAATAGACGCTTTATTGATCCGATCACAGATATATGAGGAGTTAATAAGACTAACCTCAGTATAAAGTGTCCTTAGATAAATGATTGGAGACTAATGTCTGTAAGATGATGATTAGAACTCGGAGTAAACTTTACGAGTTCCTATTAAGGTTAAGAGGTTAATCATTTGCCTTGTGAGGTATATAAGCCTAAAGAATGAGGCATCCATACATTAGTAAATTGATGAAATACTGATAAAGTCTAAAGTATAAATGGAAAATGAGCAGCATTGTGGTATAACCCTTAAACTCTTAAAGATTATGGAATTATGTTAAGATTGGTAACTAAGAGATTTGGCTAGATTGTATCTCCTCCTGAGATATATGATCTCGAGACGACAAGATGACAGTGAACCTGTCTATGATATAGAGATAATGATTGAGATACAAAATGTACTGAGTCTAGCTGGATACTATTGCTAGTCTATAGAAAAGTTATTGGGTTAGCTGCTCTACAGATGTGATTGATAAGTAAATAAGTTTAAGTCAATGAATGAATAAGTATAAAAATGGTATACAAAAGATTAAGAGAGTTTAATAGTGGAATATTTTACCACTGAGGAAAAGTGATCGAAATGATGATGAAGGAAAAGATGTAAAGGTAAGAAGAGGATAAGTACAGGATGATAAGGGAATATGAATATGAAGCAATTTCCGAATTTAAGATTGAAAGTGATTTCAGGTTTGTTATCACATGATAGTGGCTAGATGTAAAATCAAGCCAAATTGGACAAGTGAAAGTAATAGTACTCAAAGGAGTAAGAGGAACGATATGTTTACTGCCAGTATCTAAGTAGAAAAGTGTTATATATACACATAACCACCTTGAAATGACAGAAATGGTGGAACTATATAGATGATGTGGTGATTTAATATAGAAATTGAGGATTCAGTTGTGGAATCTAAATTATGGAAAGAGATGTAAAGACCATACTACATAAAGAGAACATGATAGTCTCATGATTTATGATTGTAAGAGATGATTCACAGTAAAACCTGCAAGGGGGATGCAGCCTTGATAAAATGAATATTGTGGACAATAAAGAGTCCAAAAGAGAAGTGATGATATGGAAGTGATTAAAAATTGAAGATCTAAATAGAATCACTTTCCATTTTCAGAATCCTAGATTCTCTAGTGCCATAGTCTAAATATGGGCATGAAATAGTATAAATACATATGTACAGTTCCAGTGAGCATTACACGTGGTGGGAGTCTCTGAGTTGCCATATGCTAATGAAACATAGCAAAAGGCTTTGAGATCCCAAGTGTATTGATAGCACCGCTCCATACTGATGTATACATATAGGAGCGTGAGATGTAAACACTCCATGATGTTGGGAAAGCGCGTGCATGAGATGTACAAGTTACTGGGACAATTACATATAACTGATTAACATGTGTAATTGATAGTTTTAAACTATATCGACTTTGCACTAATTGAGAAAAATGGATAATGAACAGCATAGATTAGTTGTAATATGAACATAATGTGAATAGACTCTTATGTGAAAAGGCGAATGAAATGAATGACTCCCAATTTGATAAATGAACTTACGAGAGTATAGATATACGTGATGAAAGAGAGCATGTAGTGGTCTAAAGTACTCTTGATGTTGAAAGTGCACTGGTAGTATTACTTGGAGGATGACCTAGAGGTTAGAAGTCGTAAGTATACGGCAGAAACCACCTTTAAATTAAGTTAAATTCGGAGGACTGAATTTCTTAAGGTAGGGAGAATGTGGTAATCGCGAATTTTAATATTTTGGTATTAAATATTTGTAATTAAATTCCAAAATAAATAGAGAAGTTAAATAAATAAATAAAATTGTGAGAACGGGATATTGGTGAAAATCCCAAGAATTGAGAAAGGGATGGATGATGGAAATCCGAGTGAAGAAAAGTTAAATTGGAAATTCAGAAAATAATGAAGAGGAAATTTAATTTGGATAATGGAAATCCAAATTAAATAAAAAAATGAGAAAAGAAAATGAAATATATTTAATAATTATATATTATATAAATGTATTTTATACAAATACATATGTACTGAAATATTATATAGTATATATTAATATACAGTGGTATATTTATATATATACACTATTTTATCAATTTAAATAGTACATATGTATATAAGTATAATATGTTAATATATATATATATGGAATTATTACATTTATATAAATATTTATATAAATGTTATTTAATTTAAAGTATATGAAAATATACATTTTTATGTGTACATATATATTATTCATATATAATATATATTTATATAATATATAGTACAAAGTACTATATAATAAAATAATATAATTATAAAAAAAGAAAGAAAGAAACAGAAAATGAAAGGAAGAAAACGAGAAGACTCCCGATTTTTCCTTCCCGAGTGGCAACCGGCCACTATCGCTGGAGAAAGGAAGAGAGAAGAAGGGAGAGATGACGTCGCAGGCGAAGAAAGGAAGGGAAGGAAGTTATTGGTGGCGGGAAAGGAGAAGAAAAGAAGGGAAATCTGTGATAAACGTAAATTTTTCATTTATTGGAAATAAATATTAGAGAAAATAAATCAGTGGAAATAAATAAATAAAATTGTGAGAACGAGAATTGAGGAAGTGAAGGATCAAAAAATTCGAGTGAAGAAAAAATAAGATGAGGAATTATGGAAATTAATGAAAGGATGAAATTTAATTTGGATTTCCTTTCATTAATTTCCATAATTCCTCATCTTATTGTTTCTTCACTCGAATTTCTCGATCCTTCACTTCCTCAATTATCGTTCTCACAATTTTATTTATTTATTTCCACTGATTTATTTTCTCCAATATTTATTTCCAATAAATGAAAAATTCACGGTTATCACATTCTCCCCATCTTAAGAAATTCGATCCTCCGAATTTAATTTAAGTCCACATGTGGTACAATTCGTATACTTACGACTTCTGACCTCTAGGTCATCCTCCAAGTAATTACTGCCAGTACACTTTCAGCATTCAAGATTACTTTAGACCACTACATGCTGTCTTTCATCACATATGTCTATACTCCCGTAAGTTCATTTCTCAAATCGGGAGTTAGTCATTCTTTCCTCTTTTCACATAAGAGTCCATGCACAATATTTTTCATGTCACAACTACTCTATGTTGTTTATCATCCATTTTTCTCACTTAGTGCCAAGTTGATATAGTTTAAAACTATCAATTACACATGTCAGTTAGTTATATGTAATTGTCCCAGTAGCTTATACATCTCAAGCACACGCTCTCTCAACATCATGGAGCGTTTACATCTCACACTCATATATATTTATATATCAGTATGGAGTGATGCTATCAATACACTTGGGATCTCGAAGCCTTTTGCTATTTCTCATTAAGCATATGGCATCTCAGAGACTCCCATCACATGTAATGCCTACTGGAACTGTATACATACTTTCACACCGTTTCACACTCATACTTTAACTATGGCACTAGAGAATCTAAGAGTCTGTTAATGGAAAGTGATTCTATTTAAATCATCAGTTTTTAATCACTTTCATATCATTATTTCTCCTTCGGACTCTTTATTGTCCACAACATTCATTTTCTCTTTTATTTCATTAAGGTTGCATCTCACTTGCAGACTTTACTATTGATCATCTCTTACAATCATAGCTCATGAGACAATCATGTCCTGTTCATGTAGTATGGTCATTCGATTATTGAATTCTCAATTATCCATTTAATCACCATATTATCCATATAGTTCCACCGTTTATCATTTCAAGGTGGTTATATGTATGTATAACACTTTTCTATTTAGATACTAGCAGTAAATATATCAGTTATCTTACTCCTTTGAGTACCATTTCTTTCACTGATCAAATTTGGCTTGATTTTACATCTAACTACTGTCATGTGATAAACAACACGAGTCACTTTTCAGTCTTAATTTCGGGAACTGTTTCATATTGATGTTCCCTTCTCATCATGCAATTTATTTCCTTATTCCACTTTCATTTTTGGTTTTCATATTCCCACTTTTATCTCTTCATATATATATATATATATATATATATTCATCCTTTTAGTCGGTTTTCTTGATTGGTATGGTACTATACTGCTAAGATCTTTTAAAATCTTACATACCATCTTTTCTTTACACTTATCCTTTTACCGACTTAAATTTCTTTCTTAATTACATCACATTAGTAGAGCAGCTAGTCTCATCACTCTTTTATAGACTGGCAGTAGTATCTAGCTAGACTCATTAATCTCGCATCTCAATCATTATCTCTATATCATAGACAGGTTCACTGTCATCTTGTCGTCTCGAGATCATATATCTCAGGAGGAGATACTATCTAGCCAAATCTCTTAGTTACCAATCTTAACATAATTCCACAGTCTTTGAGAGTTTAAGGGTTATACCACAATGCTGCTCATGTTTCATTTGTACTTTAGGCTCTATCAGCATTTCATCAATTTACTCATATATGGATGCCTCATTCTTTAGGCTTATATACCTTACAAGGCAAATCATTAACCTTGTAACCTCAATAGGAACTTGTAAAATTCACTCTGAGTTCTAATCATCATCTTATGGACATCAATCTCCCATCATTTATCTGATGACGCTTTGTATTGAGGCTAGTCATATAAACTCTTCATGCATATCGAATCAGATCCATAAAGCGTCTATTTCATCATGTAGATGAATATTTGTTCTTCACAAAACTTTATTACATGGTAACCATTTACTATATCATGTCAATTCATCTACTTGTTAAAGTCATTTGTGCTTCTCTCACTTACACTTATACATATAACTTTCTTATCCTCAATTTACGTTATCTGTGTTTCCCTCAATCACACCTTATACACGTGCACTTCATTATTCTCACATTTTCCAAAGTGGATTTCTTAAGCTTTTGGATTTTCTTAAGTTCTCCGATATAAGCTTAGAATCAGATTTCATATTCAAAATCGAGTCAATGTTATCTCGATTCCTCCAATTTATATAGCTTTGGAAGTTCTATCGAAAATCAAATTCGATACTTTCTTTAATCACACATTTCTTATTAATTCGGACATTTCATCCTCATGTCCTATCATTTACATTGTGTATTCTAAAGGTAGAGACATTTACTATTCGATTCATTTCAACTCATACTCTACCTTAATTTCATTGTTTGCTCATACTTTACAGCCTTACGAATCTCATTCCAGTAAGCTGTAGTATGTACAACAGTTATCAACACATGTTACAGCTAACCAATTTATTACCACTGTAATTTACTTTGGAATCAAGTTCATTTAATAAATTCAGGTTTTACTCCCTTGAGCATATTATCCAAGAGGTTTGAACCTGGCACCCTTACGTACCTAGTTCCTTACACTCGTGTTATCATTAAGCTCATTGTAAGAGTCTCGCCCGTTCGAATCGGCCGTCAGTGAGCATACCCTAGGTGATCCTTTCGCCCCAGGTTTACCCTTACTAGTGAGTCGGCGATAACATAGTTCGCCTGCATCTCACAACACATGATCCACTACGGGTCGCCCATCACAGTTCTGTCTCAAGGGTTCTGAACAACTTAGGTTAGCTATCATCTTCTTTTTATCACTTGATTGTTCTTATATATATTCACGAATTCACAGTACTCCATACAATACATTAATTTCCAAGGTGTATCTCAAATGCTCCGGTTCTATAATTAATTATTCTTTTAATACTTCAGAATTAGTATAAATATATAGAACCTCAATCAACTGTACTGTTATGGATTTCATTATCTGTACTATTCACCTTCTCAGTCATTTTCTGTAATTATTTCACTTCTCATAACATTCAACGATCCCGTAATAATTATCCGAGTTGATACACTCATAATTCAGGCCCTTACAGTCAATATTCGGGCCAATCATCTGATGACATTCCACTACACTTTTATCGGATCGCATCATATAAGGCCTCGGCCCGTCCACCGTCCGCCTTTACATATGTGTACTATCCTCTTTAAGAATGCCCAGCCCGTTCACTAGGTCACTCACAGTCGCGTCCGTAATCTAAGTGTAAGTGGAAGTCAGTAATAGGGATCGTTATATTCATATGACATCCTCTATGCCATTTATAACTCCATTACTATCAATAGATTCCAATTCAGCTCGGTTTTATCAGTGTTCCGAACATCGCCCAACATAGGGGCATTTTTGTCATTTTGACATTTATTTCTTTCTCCTTAGTATACTTTTGAATCAATGATCTCATTATCTATATGCTGATAGTATCATTTCTCATACTAATATCAGCCATTTAAGATCTTGTTTGATTTCGACAAAGAAGTCCACTAAAATCCATAATTAGATTATTCTACCCGTAATTCAGCTTTATATCATCAATTTCTCTGTCAAATCAATCAAATCCAACATCTGTTGGTCTATTCTGACTCCCAATAAAATTTTGAAGGTAGGGGTATTTTGATCATTTTTGGCCAAAAATTTTCTCTCTCTTCAAATTACCCTCAATCGGTGATCTTAAAGTCTATTTAATGATGATATATCAATCCCCTACTTTCAGGTGTCAGTTCGATTTGGATCGAAAAGTACTGGTGGGGCCCTCACATAGTCCTTTTGGTTCCTTACCGAACAGGCCTTCATTTAGATTATAAGAATCACCAATTTTCTGGCAATTTCTGAGCCCATTATTTCTTTAACATTCTCAATTTATACTTTCTCACTCCCTTTAATTTATTTTTCTCTATTTACAATCATTTATTTTCTTTATGTATTCAGACGACACAGTACTACTAGGGATGTTTAACACTTTTCCTTCCAAAGTATCCACAGACATCATGCCAACCATGCTCTGAGACCATTAAATCTGTAACGACCCGTTACCACATTATTAAACCTTATTTTACACAATTTATCCGGTTGGGCTGTCTGTGATACTTCACTTTACCCTTAATGTTAAACAATTTAATAAACTATTGTTAACATTATACACATCCCCTATCTTAGTTAATCAGATAAGTAGTACTGTAGATATGTCTAAATACAGAAAATAAATGATCGTACCCGATATATCTTAGTCGATCTGTCACATTGTCCACTATGTGCAGCCGTAATTCACAAATATTGGATCTCACCATCATCAAAACCTGAAATGTTAAAATTGGGGAGTGAGCAAACCACGGCTCAGTAAGAGAGTTATATGTCATACTTGATATTCAGCTATCTATATGCTGAAAATAATTTTTTTTCATTTTCTTTAAAATCTTCCTAGCTAGCTCTAAGCACACATGTAGGAAGGATACTACAGTCGGCTAGGGATCCAGATAGAGTAAGGCAGGTATTTTGAAATACATGACTTGTTCCGGAACCTAGAAGCAACTATAGAGAGCACTATTTCCGTTGTTTTCAAAACGATAAACTTTTCGTTTTTCCATAAAGTAAACCACTTATTTCTTTTCACATTCAGTATACTTTAAAACACGTGACAGTTCAGTAGTAAAACAGTGGTTTACTTCTCTCCTCTTCAGTACAATAAAACACGTGACATTACAGTGATTTGTAAATATCTAATCATTAGATAGTTACTTCTTCGATTATTTCTTTCTTAGAAATAATTCTTATGTTATTCTTTTAGAATAAACATTTATTTCTCTTTTCAAATTAGTAACCGTATCGTACAGTTTAGTAAAACAGTATACTCAATATTTAGTAAAACAATATCTCGATACGGTTCAGTAAGTAACAGTAAACAGTAGCTACCAATTTAGTAAATAGTATACGGTAGCTTTCAGTTCAGTAAACAGTAAATGGTAGCTTTCAGTTCAGTAAAACAGTAATCAGTGGCTACCATTTCAATATACAGTACAGTTCAGTAAACAGTGTTTTTGTACGGTTTTTTATCAGTAAATAGTAATCAGTACAGTAATTCAGTACAGTAAACAGTACAATACAGTACAATAAATAGGATTCTGTAAATCCTTTCAGTAAACAGTACCAGTATGTTAGACTAGGCATCACCCTACAATTAAATGATGCTATCATCGTCCAATAATGGACCAGTAATCATCATCCCTGAAGGGACACAGTAACAGTATAACAGTGAGATCTATGGCCATGATCTATATGGTGTCCTTTGTGTACACTTGCCAGGTGACATCCGGGACGCCGATGACTGGCAGGTCTATCAGCCACGTGACAGTAACAGTATAAGTGTGATGCATGAAACTCGGGGCCTAAGTCTCAAAATAGTATAAACCGTACCATAGCCTTTATGGATTTTAAATACAGTAAATAGAAATATTTCACAAATATCCATAAGGCTCACATGTAATAAAATCATCACTTTTATGAAATTTATAATTTAAATAATATTTCTCAAAATATTTCATAAAGGTATAAATCGTGTTTTCCTCATGGTGAAACAGTTTGCAAAATCAAGCTATGGTTGATAATGCTGTTGGAGGTGCCATGGGAGAAAAGACTGCACAAGAGACCTATGAGCTCTACGAGATGCTTGGTGCTAATTCACAACAAAAGAGTGTTAGAGGTAACCTAAAGGTCTTCATGAGATTAACACTAACACTGAGTTGGCAATGTAGGTGTCAAAATTAACCAAGCAAATGAAGCCCATGTGTGCTATGATGATAGGTCAAAGAATGCCAGTGTCTAATAAGGTATGTGGAATTTATAGGATTCATGGTCATGTTACTAATACTTGTCCTTCTAGTGAAAATTTTCCAAATTTTATTGAGCAAGCCAATATAATGAGCTCTCATAACCCACGGGTGTGGAATGATCCTTTTTCAAATACTTACAACCTGGGTTGGAGAAGTCACCCGAATTTTTCATGGAGCAACAACTTGAACCAAAATCAAGAAAGTTCTTCTTTCCAACCACGGAAGCCATCTTTAGAAGATACTTTGCAAAACTTTATGGAAGTTTGCCAAAGTAATTAACAAAGTAATGAACAGTGATTCCAACAACTAGAGGCTTCTCAGTGGAAATTGGAGGTCCAAGTTGGACAAATTGCAGAGGCATTGCAAGGCCATGTTCCCGGAAAATTTCCAAGCCAGCCTGAGCAAGCCAAAGCAATTACTATTTTGAGAAATGGTAAGGTATTTGATAATAAAATTAATGATGATTCTGATAAAAGTTTAACCTTATCTGCAGGTGTTGAGGTTACCAAGGAGAAGCAACAAGATAAAAGTCCAAATGGTGGCAAAAAGAAGGATATTGAGGAGCCAAGTCAAAGTGAGGAGTCTAATCCATCTTGTGAAACTCCTAAGTTACACAAGGCTTAACACCCCTATGTTCCTCTTATTCCATTTCCAAGCCAACTCAAGAAAAGCAAATTGGATAAGTCATTTTCTAAAATATATGATATTTTGTCTAAGGTTACTGTGAACTTACCTTTGCTTGATATGATCAGGAACATTCCATCTTATGCAAAGTTCTTAAAGGAATTGAGTACTCACAAGCGTAAGTATGAGCCAAATGAAAAGTAATGGTTTCGGAAACGATAAGTGCTGTGCTTCAAAAGAACTTGCCACCCAAATTGAGAGATCCAGGGAGTTTTAATATTGACATTACTGTTGGAGGTTCATAGAAAGAAAGGGCTATGTTGGATTTGGGTAGCATCAATTTAATGTCTTATTCTGTTACTTGCAATTAGGTTTAAGAGAGCTAAAACCTACCATAATGTCTCTTCAACTTGCTGATCATTCAATTAGATATCCTAGAGGCATTGTGGGGGATATTTTAGTTCAAATTGATAGACTAATCATTCCTATTGATTTTGTAGTTTTGGACATGGAGAGACAGTCAAAGAATGAGCATGAGCTACCCATTTTGCTTGGATGTCCATTCATGGCTACAGCAAAGACAATCATTGATGTTCAAAATGGAAAACTAACCATGACAGTCTTAGATGAGACTGTGGAATTTTCTGTGTTTAATTCTTTAAAATTATCTACAGATTCTAATGATTGTTTCTCATTTGATGTTTTAGACTCAGTTGTTGACTCTAATCTTGTGCAGGATAAAACATATGACAAATTGGCTGGTGGAACTAGGAAGGGTCAACTAAATGAGTTGGATAAGATTTAAAAAGAAGCCTATGAGAATGCAAAGATTTACAAGGAGAGAAGAAAGCTGACCATGATAAATCTATTCTTCGGAAAGAGTTCAAATAAGGTATGGAAGTTTTACTTTATGATTCACGTTTGCGTCTCTTTCCAGGAAAGTTGCAGTAAAGGTGGTGTGGACCATTTTTGGTGCGGAAAGTGTTTCCTTATGGTGCAGTTGAGATTGAGAACATGAGAACAGGAGCTAGTTTCAAGGTGAATGGGCATAGATTGAAGCCATACTTGGAAGGAACTCCAAAGGGCCAGATGATGGATTTTGTTGCTTTGGAGAAGCCTTAGACCAAGCATTACGTCTTACTTAGACGTTAAATAAAGTGCTTGTTGGAAGGCAACCCAACTAGGTATGATTTTTAAATTCTTTTTATTTTTTATTTTATTGTTTTAGTGTGCACATTCCTACTCTTTTATTAATCTTTATTTTTCAACTTTGAGGACAAAGTTTGATTTAGGTTTGGGGGTGTGGTTTAGTTTGTGTTTGTTTAGTCTATTATTTTTTTAAAATAAAAAAATTTAAAAAATAAAAAAAAAATAAAAAAAATTAGAGTTATGTTTTTCTTTTTCACTATGATTTTTCACTAGCCTATGATGAATATGAGAGAATTTTACTATGGTTAAGTGATTATGAGAAATGCATACTTGATTATTAAATAATTCATTGTTAATTTTATTCACTTCATGATTGATGAACAATTGAGCACAAAAAGCCATACTCTTACGAATTTTTGATATTTAGTGAATGATTATGTGAGCTTGTGAAATCGGTGATCATGCATGACACTCTAGAACTTGTTTTATTACACTTGAGGCGAAATCATAGGCAATTGATTGACTTAGAGATGATTTAGGCATTCCTTGAAACGTTTGAGCCTTTCAAGCCTACCATGTTATAAATTATTCACTAGTATACCCCATTGAGCCTTATTGAAAGAATGGCATACGCAAAAGCATATGAATAGCCACCATTCGAATTTTCTTGTAACCTCATTGACCTTACCTAAATCAGCCTGAAAAACAATGAATGCACCCTTAAAGAGAGGTTTAATGCACATATCTATCACTGTGGCGACAGCAACGATGGTGGAAGGCAGCCGCGGCGTCACTATCTCTCTCCTTTCTCCATTTCTGGTTTGACCACAACAATTCTCTCTTTTTTTCTCTTTTTTTTTGGTGACCGGCCTCCCTCCGCTCTGGCCAGGTCTAGTCAGCCTGGTTCGATCGACCATTGATGGCCCATCTCCTTCCTTTTCCTTTTTCTTTCCTTCTCTTTCTCTTTTCCTTCCTTTCCTTCCTGATTCGATCCCTCTTTTACTCTCTTTCTTTCTGATCTGCACCATCGCAAGCCTTATTTCTTTTTCCCTGGCCAGTAAAGAATTCAGTCCTTGTCTTTGATCTTCCCTTTCTTTTCTTTATTTTTTTATCGAGTCTGCATCGCATATGCAGACCCAAATGTGCAGGAAACTTCCATGAGAAGCTTGCTGCGATTTGTTCTTTTCTTTTTCTTTTTTTTATATATTTACATATTTAATATAAATACATTACAATTATAATTTCTATTAACAATTATATTGTGAGAACCATTTATACTATTACTGTACATGTGTAGATATTTATTTCTTAATTAAATTTTTTATATTTTGTATATTTTAAGTGAAATAGTAATGTGGTCTCCACTTGCCTTATAGTGCTCAAATGTACATGAGATTGATAAAACTGTGTACGGAGGATTTAATAAATATATTGTGAGAATTTTGAATCTAAATTACCATATTTAGATTATTTTTGGAAAATGTACAAACAATTTAGGAAATGACGATTAAGGACATAACTTGATGGCATTTTCGTAAATTGTGCCCAAACTTAAAGGAATTTGGATCAAGTAAAAATACCATGATATTCTACATGAAAATAAGTCATAGGCTATGTCAATATATTTATAGAATCGGTGGTTAAATAAAAAATTTACGCGATTGGCCTGATAAGGCTAATTTCATAATTTCACATTTTCGATGAACCGCACATTGATGAAACCACCATGATTCATCAAAATACATCCAATAAGAATTTTTGAGATGAAATCTGAATTTTTGAGTGCAATTACATAGTTATAAAAATTACAGAAGTTAAGGGCAAAATTATTCGAAAATTTCATAACTAGGGGCATTTCGCCCTATTCTAGAACACTCTATATTTTTCTCCCAAAAACTGCTGGCCACTATTCATCACCCTTAAACTCTTGAACGCACACCACCCATAAGAGAAAAATAAGAAAGGAAAAGAAAGCTTATTAAACTACCTTAAAAACACATTATCTTATTAAATTGTCTTCTACAAACCTCCTCTACTCATCAAGCTCTACCTACCCATACCAAAATCTCATTAAATAAGTGACTATATCAAGCGAAAAGAGAGCTTGAAGTGTTCGGCCAAAGGTATGGACATTCATACATTATGTTTCATTTGATTTCGATGGTAGGAAATGGTTAATTTAAGTGTGCTAAACCATGGGACTTGATTTTATTATACTGTACACTATACTTGTGAATTATTGATAGTGAAATTTAATTATTTAGTGAATTTAAATAAAAATGGAATGAATTTCCATTCTCAAGTTGGAATTTTTGGATTCATGAATTGTAGTATAGTGCATAAAGTTGAAACAAATATGGAAAGATGAATTAAAGAGCATAGAATATGATCAGAAAAAGAATCAGAAAAATATGCATGGAAGAGTTATTCCATGGCATAAAATATCAACAAAAATATTAATAAGAGAAAAGAGAATTTTATATTATATGTGATGTATTTTGGAGGTA
Source organism: Heritiera fomes (assembly GCA_032173925.1). NCBI lineage: Eukaryota > Viridiplantae > Streptophyta > Magnoliopsida > Malvales > Malvaceae > Heritiera > Heritiera fomes. Next base: position 7,214,447 of record JAPDPM010000012.1, on the reverse strand, counting down.
TGGAATATGCATAGAAAAAGAGGAATAAACTTAAATCATATAGCAAACAAGAGGTAGTTTCTATGCCATATACATGGCTACTGCATATACACGGTTTGGTATTGGTTGTGAGGTAAATTATGGTGTAAAAATGAGACAAATGATAGAGATAAAGAGGAGATTATTGATAAGATCTAAGGCTGGACTTTTATTGGCTTAAATAGCTATTAAAAGAGGCAAAGAAAAGTCAAGAAATGTGCAGCGAAAAATGGGACAGCATGCCAAAATTCTTTGTTCCATGGATTGTGTTCGGCTGGAAACAAATTCAAGGAAAAAAATTTGTTTCATGGATAAAATAAGATATAATAAAGCCAAATTAACATATAACATGATGACCTAGAAGCTCATTGGTGGAAGCTTTGAAAAGGAAGCATGAAGAGAAGTCAAGAAAAGAGGCTACAAGTGGACTTCACACCACTTTGTTTCTCCTTTGTACCAATCGGTATGGACATTAAATGGCTTAACCGATTTTCATGCAATGTGACAGATGTTTAACGACAAAGAGATCAAAGTCAACATGGTAATTTTGTATTGGTTGAAGAATAAGATAAGTAAGAAAATAAGCCAAGAAAACAAGAAGAAAGAAAAGAATCTCGGCATCATGATTCTTTTGGCTGTAACTTTTATCTACAAATTAATGAATGTAGAATATTGTTACCATGCCATACCTTTGGCTACTTTTTTTCTTCAAAAATTAATGAGCTAAAGGACAAGGAATGTGATGAGCAAAGAGTTTGGAATTAATAAGACTTGATAGTCGGATGTATAATTGATTAAGCCAAACAAAATGTAATATAATTTTCTTCAAGATCGACTTTGCCGATCACTCTTGCTTGTCTTTGTTCATTTCTTCCTCATTTACTTGACAAGATTCCCTCTCGTGCTACCTAAACATTTAGTCTTCTGTCATGTATTTTTCCTTCACTCATAAAACACCAAAGAACTAAGGGAAAGGAGGACTGACGTGGGAAGTAACGACAAAGCTTTGAGCTGTGGTTGTTTGATCAAACAAAGGTAAGAAATTTCCAGCCAATGTTCATGTATTTAATCCTTGGTTTATAGTGATGACATGTTAATTAAGTGATATGTAAGTATATTGCTTGGCATGAGAACATGTAGCAATTTACTTTGGTTGAATTATATGTTATTGATGGCGTTGAGGTGTGAATAAATCAAGCAGAAAATTCTGCTGCTAGGTGTGTGTAGTGTGAAGAATAAGGAGCAAAATTTAACATAAGGAAAATATAAAAATATATGGAATTTGATCTTGATAAATTAAGGTGTGAATATAGTGTGAATGGTGTGAAAAACATAAAAGAAAGTATGGAAAACTGAATAGATAGCTGCTGGAACCGAAAACAGAGAAAAGAAAGAGTAAGGGAAGAATCGAATGGAAATGTGAAAGGAGAAATGGTGGCTGACCGAATGAAGAGGAGCTGAGAGCAAAGTCAATAAAAGGGACTGGAAAATGGCGTGGAAAGGAAGGAGAAGGAAGACTAAGTTGAGTGAAACATAAGATTAAGGGATAAATAGTCAACAATAGTGGCTAAGTGTAGTGTAACTTAGAGAGGAAGATGAGAGTGGTGTGAAACGTAAAACAATAAAGACAAGGAAAGCTGGAAATTAAATGAAAACAGTCAGAGATAAAAGGCTAGAGCTGATCAAATGGGAGAGGCTCAAGATAATAGTCAACATGAAAGGAAGGTGACGTGAAAGAGAATGAAAAAAAAAGATGCATGAGGGACGTGAAAGAGAATGAAGAAAGAATGCATAAGGGACATGAATTTAAGAGGGAAAGAAAGGGGCTGAGAGTGGCGTATAAAGGGGGGAATAAAGACTGAAAATGGTGTTAATTAGCTAAGGTAAGAAGGTCAAATATGAAGGCCAAAGATAGGAAAAATGATAGAAACATAACCTTGACTAAAAACATTTTCACACAAGGAGAATGTGTGCTACCGATTGTACAAGAAAATAAAAGAAATAAAATAGTAAAGTTTATTTCTTAAATGATAGGAGAAAGAAACAATGACCTTCAATTAAATAAAGGCCATTTGGCCATAGAAAAAGAAGGAAGAGAAAATGGCATGAAGAATAGCCATTTTAGCTATGAGACTTGCTTATATTTATATTTTGATATAAACATAGCTTAATAAAAAAAAAAAGGAAAATTAAGCTAATGAGTTGGTAAAATTATTTTACAGTTGAGAAGTACGATTTCGATAGACACAACCGGGAAGCTCGGTTTTGCAATACCAAGTAAGGCAGTAGTATGTGAAGTAAAATGCATGTCCTGTGGAGTAAAATGTTATAAAAATATTGAGAAAATGATTTGGTTTGAAACATGCATTAGTTTGATAAACTGTTTTCACAGACCATGATTTGGGCGAGCCAAAGATAGGCAACCCCTTTGATATAATTCTGGGCGAGCCAACAATAGGCGATCCTTTGTTTTTTAAGAGAGAAATATTTTGTGGGTGACCCCCCAGTTCAGCTCGGTGTGAGAGCCATAGTGGGCGATGTTAGTTCGCCACATGGGCGAATGAAAACGTACGAACTCAATCCATTGCGAGGGGTGAGCCGTAATGGGCGAGCTGGTAAGGGGCGAGCCAGTTTAGCTGTATTTTTTCTCACACGAAAAATGGTGAGATTACTGACTGTTTTTACTGTGTTTTGTAAATAGAAAATATAATACCTTTTTGGAAAACGATCATTTTAAAAAAAAGATTAAATGTGTGAAATATTCCTTAAAGGTTCTTTATGAGATATGAATTGATTTTTGAGACTTTAGGCCCCGAGTTTCATGCATTACTATTCATATGGCTGATTGGCCCGCCAAGTCATCAGAGGTCTCGAGGTCACCTAGCAAGTGTACTCGAGGACCACATATAGATTGTGGCCATAGATCTAGCTGTGTCCCAGTGGGGATGTGAATTGGGGTTTTAGCCTAAAGGCACACTCCAAGAAAGTCGTGAGGGGCGATGGCCTATGGGTGCACCCCAAAGCGGACGACTTGTGTTCCGGTGGGAACGATGATAGCATGAATTAATTGTAGGGTGATGCATAGTCTCAACTTCCTGATTTCTGTTTACTGAAAGGATTTGCTGAATCCTGTTTACTATTTACTATACTATACTATATTGTAAAGTTTTAGCCAGTGATTTAAATATTAAAGACTGTTCACTATATCCACTGTTTTCCTACTGGGTATGCTGTTAGGGAAAATGAAGGTTTTGTGGTATATAGTTTTTTTTATAAAGCAGTATACAACTCTTTTACTGAGCACGTTGTCTCTCACCCCCTTATTTCTACTACAGAGGTTATTGATTTGGATTAAAAGGTACACCTTCCAGAGTTATCGACTGCTAGAGTCAGCAGATATACTATATTGAAGGTACTTTATATTCTTTTATATATTCAGTAAAATTGTACAGTACTACTTTAAAAAAAAGAAAAGGGAATGTAGGTAAACTAAAAATTTATGAGGTATTCATATTTCTATTTTGGTACTAAAATAAAAGTACCATTTATTTCTTAAAGGATTAATAGAATGTTAAGCATCACAGACATCCCAGCTGGTAAAGATGTGTGAATAAGAGTAATATATGTGATTTATTGTAGAATTAGGATGTTACAGATTGAATGGTATCAGAGCAGGGTTGGTCAAATGTTTAGTGGTGCTTGAAACGAAAAGTGAATAGTAAACATTGCCTTTAGTACTGTATAAGTCTGAATGTATAAAGGAATCAAATGATTGTAAACTGAGTTAAGTATTTAAGATGATGTGAAAGTTTATGAATTAAGGATTACAAAAAGGGATTGTAATCCGAGATTTTGACATGAAATAGATGATCTTATGGTCTTACTGGAGGTCTGTTCGATATGGTACGGAAAAGAATCAGTGAGGGCCCCACCAGAACTTCTTTGTCCGAATCGAACTAAGACCTTGAAACGATGATATTGGAGTGGAATAGAATATCATCAGTGTATAGATCTTAAGATCGTATGTTTGAATGTAACTTAAAGAGGTAGAAATAAACTGAGAAAAATGACGAATATGCCCTTATATTGAAATAATGCTTCTGAATCATGGTTGACTAAATTGATTTGGATTTGATTGATGGTGATAGAGTATTTGAGGGTGTAAAGGACATATTACATGTTTAATGATCCCTATTGTGAGCCCCATTTATAATTGGATGTGTGATGTGACCAAACTGGGTACTATGGGAGGTCGCGAGATAGTCGACCCTGTTATGGATTTTTAAGGCCTGAATTAAAAGTGAAAAGACGGGATATGTTGATTAGGGATTAATTAATATTATAAAAAGAGATACACTTACGGAGTGTGGTTAAAAAAAAATTTGAATGTTAAGCTCAGTAAATGAGTTTTAACTAAATTCGAGCACTATTAGAGACGGGTGGTCTTGAATGATAAAGTGAATATTGATTTATTTAAATAAAGAAGTTTGTGGAACCAATTGCTTTACTAATATGGTACATGATGTGAGAAGATTAAATGGGAGTGGATGAATATGTATGAGTATAGTATTCAAAAATGTTAAAAGGTTTTAACGGAAGAGTACTATACCACTTGGAAAATCAATTAGAGTGATAAGTGTGAAATGATGAAAATGCATTAAGAAGATAAATAATAAGATGATAAAGGAACACGAGTTAAGAGGTAGTTTCCAAATCAAGATTGAATGTGATTCCTCTAATATTCATAGTGTCACAGCTAAATTTAAAAATCGAGCCAGATTGACAAATGAAACGAGTTATACTCAAAGGAGTAAATAAACGAATTATTGACAGTCATGTAAATGGATGTATATATATTGGAAATGTGAAATGGCATAAATAATGTGGAGATGAAATTGGTATTGTGATAATTTAAATTACAGAATTTGATTGCGAAAAGATTACATCCTCAGGTACATTCCATAATTAAGTGATATTACAAGTACCATAAGGGTCGGGGATGTAATGATAATACTATGTGAAAAGAGATATCAGGGAAAATTATCACCTAATGTCTCATCTATTATAAATGATGATTAATAGTAAGGTCTGCCAATAAAGTGTAGCCAAGCTTCATTGTGAAATGATGGTTGTGGGATAGTAAAGAATTTAGAAGAATCATGATGTTATAGAAGCGACTATAGATTGATTGACCAAATTGATTCACTTCCACATTATCAAGTTCTTGATCTCTTGAGTGCCCTAGTCAATAAATATATCCATGAAATGGTGAAAAGGTATGTAAAGTTCTAGTGAGCGAGTACATGTGATAGGGATCCCGAATTGGCCCATGCTTTTAGAGAGTAGCAACAGGCCTTGGGATTCCAAATTTACTATTAGCATCGTCTCTTATTGATATAGATATCCGAGCGCATTGTGTGGATGCTCAAGGATATATGGAAAGCAAGTGTATTGCATTTAAAAAGGCTGCTGGGACAATTACATACGATTGATTAAAATTGTCTAATGATAGACACCAGATCATTATCGACATAGCACCGAATAAGATGATAAATGATTTCAGGGAGTATAAATTGAGTGTGAAAGAAGGAAACACGCTCAAGTGAATTAAGCTCGAGTTCTTTATGACCCTTGAGACAAATCAGTGATGGGCAACCCACAAGTTGGGTGATCGCCCAATAGTGGACAATACGTTATGAGGTACGGACAAACTATATGGTTGTCGACTCATTTATAAGAGTAAACCTAGGGCGCGGGAGAGCACCAAGGGGATGCTCGCTGGCAGCCCGAAGAGATGGGCAAGGCTCTTAAAGAAAATTCGAATTATTAACAAATACTAGTAGTCTCATCTTAGACACGAGATTAACTAAAAGTTAAAATATGATAAGGAAGAAAAATACCTATATTGGTGGTACTTCCTAAACTAAGTGAAAATTGAATTACCCATAAAAGGGTATAATGCTATCTGGATAATTGTGGATATATTGACTAAGTCTGCTAATTTCTCGGCTATGGAAGTTACTGATCCAATTATTGCCTTAGTCGAATTATATGGCATGGAGATAGTGAGAGTACACAGTGTTTCAGCGAGCATTACATCTGACAGGGAGTCCCGCTTCGCATCTCCGTGTTGAGAGCGATTTTAGGAAGCTATGGGATCCCAACTGAGTTTAGCACCATGTTTTATCCACAAACTGACGGACAATCGGAGCGTACGATATAGATGCTCGAGGATATGTGTGAGCATGTGCATTTGATGTTAAAGGCTTTTGGGACGATCATCTACCCCTGGCAGAGATTACTTATAGTAATGGCTAATAGGTGAATATCGGTATGGCACCTTACGAAACTATATATAGCAAACGATATATATCCACGATAGCATGGGAAAAAGTGGGAGATTGTAAGTTATTAGCTCCCTATGTGGTCGAGTAGATGCCCAAAAGGTACAAGTGATAATATATTTTTAAAGGTCTCACCCCTTAAAGACCAAATAGGATTCGATAAGAAAAGAAAGCCGAGTCCTTGATACATTGGATCTGTCGAGACCTTAGGTCGCATAGGAGATGTGGCATATTGGATAGCACTACCACCAGAGCTCTTACAGTGACAGGTCTGGATGAAATTTAGAGGACCAAATTTCTTACGGTGGGAAGAAAATGTGAGACCCGATTTTATTACACTGTACACTATACTTGTGAATTACTGATAGAGAAATTTAATTATTTAGTGAATTTAAATAGAAATGGAATGAATTTCCATTCTCAAGTTGGAATTTTTGAATTCATGAATTGTAGTATAATGTATAAAATTGTAACAAATATGGAAAGATGAATTAAAGAGCATCGAATATGAGAAGAAAAAGAATCAGAAAAATTATGCATGGAAGAGTTATTCCATGGCATAAAATATCAACAAAAATATTAATAAGAGAAAAGAGAATTTTATATTATATGTGATGTATTTTGGAGGTGTGGAATATGCATAGAAAAAGAGGAACAAACTTAAATCATGTAGCAAACAGGAGGTAGTTTCCATGCCATTTACATGGCTACTACATATACACGGTTTGTTATTGGTTGTGAGGTAAATTGTGGTGTAAAAATGAGATAAATGATAGAGATAAAGAGGAGATTATTGATAAGATATAAGGCTGGACTTTTATTGGCTTAAATAGCTATTAAAAGTGGCAAAGAAAGTCAAGAAATGTGCAGCGAAAAACGGGACAGCACGCCAAAATTCTTTATTGCATGGATTGTGTTCGGCTGAAAACAAATTCAAGGAAAGAAAATTTGTTTCATGGATAAAATAATATATAATAAGGCCAAATTAACATATAACATGATGACCTAGAAGCTCATTGGTGGAAGCTTTGAAAAGGAAGCATGAAGAGAAGTCAAGAAAAAAGGCTACAAGTGGACTTCATGCCATCTCCTTTGTACCAATCGGTTTGGACATCAAATGGCTTAACCGATTTTCATGCAATGCGAAAGATGTTTAATGGCAAAGAGATCAAACTCAACATGGGAATTTTGTATTGGTTGAAGAATAAGATAAGTAAGAAAATAAGCCAAGAAAACAAGAAGAAAGAAAAGAATCTTGGCATCATGATTCTTTTGGCTGTAGCTTTTATCTACAAATTAATGAATGTAGAATATTGTTACCATGCCATACCTTTTGCTACCATTTTTCTTCAAAAATTAATGAGCTAAAGGACAAGGAATGTGATGAGCAAAAAGTTTGGAAGTTATAAGACTTGATAGCCGAATATATAATTGATTAAGCCAAACAAAATGTAATATAATTTTCTTCAAGATCGACTTTGCCGATCACTCTTGCTTTGTCTTTGTTCATTTCTTCCTCATTTACTTGACAAGATTCCCTCTCGTGCTACCTAAGCATCTAGTCTTGCTTCATGTATTTTTCCTTCACTTATAAAACACCGAAGAACTAAGGGAAAGGAGGACTGGCATGGGAAGTAACAACAAAGATTTGAGCTGTGGTTGTTTGATTAAACACAAGTAAGGAATTTCTAGCCAATGTTTATGTATTTAATCCTTGGTTTCTAGTGATGACATGTTAATTAAGTGATATGTAAGTATATTGCTTGGCATGAGAACACGTAGCAATTTACTATGGTTGAATTATATGTTGTTGATGGCGTTAAGATGTGAATAAATCAAGCAGAAAATTTTGCTGCTAGGTGTGTGTAGTGTGAAGAATAAGGAGCAAAATTTATCATAAAGAAAATATAAAAATATATGGCATTTGATCTTGATAAATTAAGGTGTGAATATGGTATGAATGGTGTGAAAAACATAAAAGAAAGTATGGAAAACTGAATAGATAGCTGCTGGAACCGAAAACAAAGAAAAGAAAGAGTAAAGGAAAAATCGAATGGAAATGTGAAAGGAGAAATGGTGGCTGACCGAATGAAGAGGAGCCGAGAGCAAAGTCAATAAAAGGGGCTGGAAAATGGCGTGGAAAGGAAGGAGAAGGAAAGAAGGTAGACTAAGTTGAGTGAAACATAAGATTAAAGGATAAATAGTCAACAGTAGTGGCTAAGTGTAGTGTAACTTAGAGAGGAAGATGAGAGTGGTGTGAAACGTAAAACAAGAAAGACAAGGAAAGCTGAAAATTAAATGAAAACAATCGGAGATAAAAGGCTAGAGCTGACCGAATGGGAGAGGCTCAAGATAATAGTCAAAATAAAAGGAAGGTGACGTGAAAGAGAATGAAAAAAAAAAGATGCATGAGGGACGTGAAAGAGAATGAAGAAAGAATGCATAAGGGACATGAATTTAAGAGGGAAAGAAAGGGGCTGAGAGTGGCGTACAAAAGGGAGGAATAAAGGCTGAAAATGGTGTTAATTAGCCAAGGTAAGAAGGTCAAATATGAAGGCCAAAGATAGGAAAAATGATAGAAACATAACCTTGACTAAAAGCCATTTTCACACAAGGAGAATGTGTGCTTCCGATTGTACAAGAAAATAAAAGAAATAAAATAGTAATGTTTTTTTCTTAAATGATAGGAGAAAGAAACATGAGCTTTAATTAAATAAAGGGCATTCGGCCATAGAAAAAGAAGGAAGAGAAAATGGCATGAAGAATAGCCATTTTAGCTATGAGACTTGCTTATATTTATATTTTAATATAAATCATAGCTTAATAAAAAAAGGAAAATTAAGCTACTGAGTTCGTAAAATTATTTTGCAGCCGAGAAGTACGATTTCGGTAGACACAACCAGGAAGCTCGGTTTCGCAAGACCAGGTAAGGAAGTAGTATGTGAAGTAAAATGCATGTCCTGTGGAGTAAAAGGTTATTAAAATATTGAGAAAATGATTTGGTTTGAGACATGCATTAGTTTGATAAACTGTTTTCACAGACTATGATTTGGGCGAGCTATAAAGTCGACCCCTATGTTGTTTTTTGGGCAAGCCAAACAAAGGTGACCCCTGTTTTAATAAAATACAGGCGAGCCAAAGATAAGCGACCCTTTGATATAATTCTAGGCGAGCCAACAATGGGAGATCCCTTGTTTTTTAAAAGAGAAATATTTTATGGGTGGCCCCTCAGTTCAGCTCGGTGTGAGAGCCACAGTGGGCGATGTTAGTTCACCACATAGGCAAATGAAAACATACGAACTCAATCCACTGCGAGGGGCAAGACGTAATGGGCGAGCTGGTAAGGGGCGAGCCAGTTTAACTGCATTTTTCTCAAACGAAAAATGGTGAGATTACTGACTGTTTTTACTGTGTTTTGTAAACAGAAAATATAATACGTTTTTGGAAAACGATCATTTTAAAGAAATGATGAAATGTGTGAAATATTCCTTAAAGGTTCTTTATGAGATATGAATTGATTTTTGAGACTTTAGGCCCCGAGTTTCATGCATTACTATTCACATGGCTGATTGACCCGCCAAGTCATCAGTGGTCTCGAGGTCACCTAGCAACTGTACCTAAGGACCACATATAGATTGTGGCCATAGATCTAATTGTGTCCCTGTGGGGATGTGAATTGGAGCTTTGGCCTAAGGGCACACTCCGAGAAAGTCGTGAGGGCCGATGGCCTATGGGTGCACCCCAAAGCGGACGACTTGTGTTCCTGTGGGAACGGTGATAGCATGATTTAATTGTAGGGTGGTGCTAGTCTCAACTTGCTGATTTCTGTTTACTTTTACTGTTTACTATACTATATTGTAAACTTTTAACCAGTGATTTAAATATTAAAGACTATTCACTATATCCACTATTTTCCTACTATATATGCTGTTAGGGAAAATGAAGGTTTTGTGGTATATAGTTTTTATTTTATAAAGCAGCATACAACTCCTTTATAGAGCACATTGTCGCTCACCCCCTTATTTCCACTACATAGGTTATTGATTTGGATTAAAAGGTTTACCTTCCAGTGTTATCAGCTGCTAGAGTCAGCAGATATACGATTTTGAAGGTACATTATATTTTTTTATATATTCAATTTACAGATTTAATGGTATCAGAGCAGAGTTGGTCAGATGTCTAGTGGTGCTTGAAACGAAAAGTGAATAGTAAACATTCCCTATAGTACTGTATAGTCTGAATGTATAAAGGAATCAAGTGATTGTAAACTGAGTTAAGTATTTAAGATGATGTGAAAGTTTATGAATTAAGGATTACGAAAAGGGATTGTAATCCGAGGATTTGACATGAAATAGATGATCTTATGGTCTTATTGGAGGTCTGTTCGGTATGGTGCGGAGAGGAACTCGGTGAGGGCCCCACCAGGACTTCTCTATCTGAATCAAACTAAGACCTTCAAATGATGATATTGGAGTGGAATAGAATATCATCAGTGTAGAGATCTTAAGTTCGTCTGTTTGAATGTATCTTAAAGAGGTAGAAATAAACTGAAAATGATGAATATGCCCCTATATTGAAATAATGCTTCTGATTCATGGTTGACTAAATTCATTTGGAACTGATTGATGGTGATAGAGTATTTGAGGGTGTAAAGGACATATTACATGCTTAATGATCCCTACTGTGAGCCCCACTTATAATGGGATGTGTAATGTAACCAGAGTAGGTACTATGGAAGGTCGCGAGATAGTCGACCCTGTTATGGATTCTTAAGGCCTGAATTTAAAGTGAAAAGATAAGATATGTTGATTAGGGATTAATTAATATTGTAAAAAGAGATACACTTATGGAGTGTGGTTAAAAAAAATTGAATGTTAAGCTTAGTAAATATGAGTTTTAACTGAATTCGAGCATTATTAGAGACGGATGGTTTCGAATGATAAAGTGAATATTGATTTATTTGGAACCACCTGCTTTACTAATATGGTACATGATGTGAGAAAATTAAATGGGAGTGGATGAATATGTATGAGTATAGTATTCAAAAATGTTAAAAGGTTTTAACGAAAGAGTACTATACCACTTGGAAAATCAATTAGAGTGATAAGTGTGAAAAGATGAAAATGTATTAAGAAGATAAATCATATGACGATAAGGGAACACGAGTTATGAGGTAGTTCCCAAATCAAGATTGAATGTGATTCCTCTAACTATCATAGTGTCACGGCTAAATTTAAAAATCGAGCTAGATTGACAAATGAAACGAGTTATACTCAGATGAGTAAATAAACGAATTACTGACAGTCATATAAATGGATGTATATATATTGGAAATGTGAAATGGCATAAATAATGTGGAGATGAAATTGGTATTGTGATAATTTAAATTACAGAATTTGATTGTGAAAAGATTACATCCTCAAGTACATTCCATAATTAAGTGATATTACATGTACCATAAGGGTCAAGGATGTAATGATAATATTATGTGAAAAGAGATATCAGGGAAAATTATTACCTAATGTCTTATCTACTGTAAATGATGATTTATAGTAAGGTCTGCCAATAAAGTGCAGCCATGCTTTATTATGAAATGATGGTTGTGGGATAGTAAATAATTCAGAAGAATTATGATGTTATAGAAGTGACTATAGATTGATTGTCCAATTTGATTCACTTCTACAACATCAAGTTCTTGATCTCTTGAGTGCCCTAGTCGATAAATATATCAATGAAATGGTGAAAAGGTATGTAAAGTTCCAGTGAGCGAAGTACATGTGATAGGGATCCCTGATCGGCCTATGCTTTGACTGAGTAGCAACAGGCCTTGGGATTCCAAATTCACTAATAGCATCGCCTCTTATTATAGATATCTGAGCGCACTGTGTGGACGCTCAAGGATACATGGAGAGCAAGTGTATTGCATTTAAAAAGGCTACTGGGATAATTACATACGATTGATTAAAATTGTCTAATGATAGACACCAGATCATTATCGACTTATCGTCAAATGAGATGATAAATGATTTTAGAGAGTATAAATTGATTGTGAAAAAAGGAAATGCGCTCAAGGGAATTAAGCTTGAGTTCTTCAGGACCTTTGGGAAAATCAGTGATGGGTGACCCACGAGTTGGGCAATCATCCAATAGTGGACAATACGTTGTGAGGTTCGGACAAACTATATGGTTGCCGACTCACTTATAAGAGTAAACCTAGGGCGCAGGAGAGCACCAAGGGAACGCTCGCTGGTGGCCCGAAGAGATGGGCGAGGCTCTTAAAGAAAATGCAAATTATAAAAAAAATACTAGTAGTCTCATCTTAGAAACGAGATTAACTAAAAGTTAAAAAATGATAAGGAATAAAAATACCTATATTGGTGGTACTTCCTAAACTAGGTGAAAATTGAATTACCCATAAAAGGGTGTAATGCTATCTAGATAATTGTGGATATATTGACTAAGTCTGCTAATTTCTTGGTTATGGAAGTTACTGATCCAATTATTGCCTTAGCCGAATTATATGTCAGGGAGATAGTGAGAGTACACAGTGTTCCAGCGAGCATTACATCTGACAGGGAGTCCCACTTCACAACTCAGTGTTAAGAGAGATTTCAAGATGCTATGGGATCCCAACTGAGTTTAGCACTGTGTTTGATCCGCAGACTGACGGACAGTCCGAGCGTACGATATAGATGCTCAAGGATATGTGTGAGCGTGTGCATTTGATGTTAAAGGCTCTTGGGACGATCATCTACCCCTGGCAGAGATTACTTATAGTAATGGCTAATAGGTGAATATCGGTATGGCACCTTACGAAACTATATATAACAGATGATATATATATCCACGATAGCATGGGAAAAAGTGGGAGACTGTAAGTTCTTAGCTCTCTATGTGGTCGAGCAGATGCCCAAAATGTACGAGTGATAATATATTTTTAAAGGTCTCACCCCCTAAAGACCAAATGAGATTCGGTAAGAAAGGAAAGATGAGTCCTTGATACATTGGATCTGTCGAGACCTTAGGTTGCGTAGGAGATGTCGCATATGCTAAGGAAGAAAAATCCCTATATTGGTGATACTTCTTAAACTAAGTGAAAATTGAATTACCCATAAAAGAGTATAATGCTATCTGGATAATTGTGGATATATTGACTAAGTCTGCTAATTTCTTGGCTATGGAAGTTACTGATCCAGTTATTGCCTTAGTCAAATTATATGTCAGGGAGATAGTGAGTGTACACAATGTTCCAGCCAGCATTACATATGACAGGGAGTCTTGCTTTGCATCTCAGTGTTGAGAGATATTTCAGGAAGCCATGGGATCCCAACTGCGTTTAGCACCGTGTTTTATCCTTAGACTGACGGATAGTCTGAGCGTATGATATAGACGCTCGAGGATATGTGTGAGCGTGTGCATTTGATGTTAAAGGCTCTTGGGACAATCATCTACTCCTGGCAGAGATTACTTATAGTAATTGCTAATAGGTGAATATCGGTATGGCACCTTACGAAACTATATATAACAGACGATATATATCCACGATAGCATGGGAAAAAGTGGGAGACTGTAAGTTATTAGCCCCCTATGTGGTCGAGCAGATGCCCAAAAAGTACGAGTGATAATATATTTTTAAAGGTTTCACCCCTTAAAGACCAAATTACATTCGATAAGAAAGGAAAGCTGAGTCCTTGATACATTGGATCTATCGAGACCTTAGGTCGTGTAGGAGATGTGGCATATGATAAGGAAGAAAAATACCTATATTGGTAGTACTTCCTAAACTAAGTGAAAATTGAATTACTCATAAAAGGGTATAATGCTATCTGGATAATTGTGGATATATTGACTAAATCTGCTAATTTCTTGGCTATGGAAGTTACTGATCCAATTATTGCCTTAGCCGAATTATATGTCAAGGAGATAGTGAGAGTACACGGTGTTCCAGCGAGCATTACATCTGACAGGGAGTCTCGCTTTGCATCTCAGTGTTGTGAGAGATTTCAGGAAGCTATGGGATCCGAACTGAGTTTAGCACCATGTTTTATCCACAGACTGACGGACACTCTGAGCGTACGATATAGACGCTCGAGGATATGTGTGAGCATGTGCATTTGATGTTAAAGGCTCTTGGGACGATCATCTACCCCTGGCAGCGATTACTTATAGTAATTGCTAATAAGTGAATATCGGTATGGCACCTTACGAGACTATATATAGCAGACAATATATATCCACGATAGCATGGGAAAAAGTGGGAGACTAAGTTATTAGCTCCCTATGTGGTGGAGCAGATGCCCAAAAAGCACGAGTGGTAATATATTTTTAAAGGTCTCACCCCCTAAAGACCAAATGAGATTCGATAAGAAAGGAAAGCTAAGTCCTTGATACATTGGATCTGTCGAGACCTTAGGTCGCGTAGGAGATGTGGCATATGATAAGGAAGAAAAATACCTATATTGGTAGTTCTCCGTAAACTAAGTGAAAATTGAATTACCCATAAAAAGGTATAATGCTATCTAGATAATTGTGGATATTTTTACCAAGTCTGCTAATTTCTTGGCTATGGAATTTACTAATCCAATTATTGCCTTAGCCAAATTATATGTCAGGGAGATAGTGAGAGTACACAGTGTTCCAGCGAGCATTACATCTGACAGGGAGTCCCGCTTCGCATCTCAGTGTTGAGAGAGATTTCAGGAAGCTATGGGATCCCAACAGAGTTTAGCACCATGTTTTATCCACAGACTGACAGATAGTCCGAGCGTACGATATAGATGCTCGAGGATATATGTGAGAGCGTGCATTTAATGTTAAAGGCTCTTGGGATGATCATCTACCCTTGGCAGAGATTACTTATAGTAAAGGCTAATAGGTGAATATCAGTTTGGCACCTTACGAAACTATATATAACAGACGATAAATATCCACGATAGCATGGGAAAAAGTGGGAGACTGTAAGTTATTAGCTCCCTACGTGGTCGAGCAGATGCCCGAAAAGTACGAGTGATAATATATTTTTAAAGGTCTCACCCCCTAAAGACCAAATGAGATTCAATAAGAAAGGAAAGCTAAGTCCTTAATACATTGGATCTGTCGAGACCTTAGGTTGCGTAGGAGATGTGGCATATGATAAGGAAGAAAAATACCTATATTGGTAGTACTTCCTAAACTAAGTGAAAATTGAATTACCCATATAAGGGTATAATCCTATCTGGATAATTGTGGATATATTGACTAAGTCTGCTAATTTCTTGGCTATGGAAGTTACTGATCCAATTATTGCCTTAGCCGAATTATATGTCAAGGAGATAGTGAGAGTACACGGTGTTCCAGCGAGCATTACATCTGACAGGGAGTCTCGCTTTGCATCTCAGTGTTGTGAGAGATTTCAGGAAGCTATGGGATCCGAACTGAGTTTAGCACCATGTTTTATCCACAGACTGACGGACACTCTGAGCGTACGATATAGACGCTCGAGGATATGTGTGAGCATGTGCATTTGATGTTAAAGGCTCTTGGGACGATCATCTACCCCTGGCAGCGATTACTTATAGTAATTGCGAATAAGTGAATATCGGTATGGCACCTTACGAGACTATATATAGCAGACAATATATATCCACGATAGCATGGGAAAAAGTGGGAGACTAAGTTATTAGCTCCCTATGTGGTGGAGCAGATGCCCAAAAAGCACGAGTGGTAATATATTTTTAAAGGTCTCACCCCCTAAAGACCAAATGAGATTCGATAAGAAAGGAAAGCTGAGTCCTTGATACATTGGATCTGTCGAGACCTTAGGTCGCGTAGGAGATGTGGCATATGATAAGGAAGAAAAATACCTATATTGGTAGTTCTCCGTAAACTAAGTGAAAATTGAATTACCCATAAAAAGGTATAATGCTATCTAGATAATTGTGGATATTTTTACCAAGTCTGCTAATTTCTTGGCTATGGAATTTACTAATCCAATTATTGCCTTAGCCAAATTATATGTCAGGGAGATAGTGAGAGTACACAGTGTTCCAGCGAGCATTACATCTGACAGGGAGTCCCGCTTCGCATCTCAGTGTTGAGAGAGATTTCAGGAAGCTATGGGATCCCAACAGAGTTTAGCACCATGTTTTATCCACAGACTGACAGATAGTCCGAGCGTACGATATAGATGCTCGAGGATATATGTGAGAGCGTGCATTTAATGTTAAAGGCTCTTGGGATGATCATCTACCCTTGGCAGAGATTACTTATAGTAAAGGCTAATAGGTGAATATCAGTATGGCACCTTACGAAACTATATATAACAGACGATAAATATCCACGATAGCATGGGAAAAAGTGGGAGACTGTAAGTTATTAGCTCCCTACGTGGTCGAGCAGATGCCCGAAAAGTACAAGTGATAATATATTTTTAAAGGTCTCACCCCCTAAAGACCAAATGAGATTCAATAAGAAAGGAAAGCTAAGTCCTTGATACATTGGATCTGTCGAGACCTTAGGTTGCGTAGGAGATGTGGCATATGATAAGGAAGAAAAATACCTATATTGGTAGTACTTCCTAAACTAAGTGAAAATTGAATTACCCATATAAGGGTATAATCCTATCTGGATAATTGTGGATATATTGACTAAGTCTGCTAATTTCTTGGCTATGGAAGTTACTGATCCAATTATTGCCTTAGCCGAATTATATGTCAGGAAGATAGTGAGAGTACACATTGTTCCAATGAGCATTACATCTGATAAGGAGTCACGATTTGCATCTTAGTGTTGAGAGAGATTTCAGGAAGCTATGGGATCCCAACTGAGTTTAGCACCATGTTTTATCCACAGACTCTCGGACAGTCCGAGCGTACGATATAGACGCTCGAGGATATGTGTGAGAGTGTGCATTTGATGTTAAAGGCTCTTGGGACGATCTTCTACCCCTGGCAGAGATTACTTATAGTAATGGCTAATAGGTGAATATCGGTATGGCACCTTACGAAACTATATATAGCAGACGATATATATCCATGATAGCCTGGGAAAATGTGTGAGACTGTAAGTTATTAGCTCGCTATATGGTCGAGCAGATGCCCAAAAAGTACAAGTGATAATATATTTTTAAAGGTCTCACTCCTAAAAACCAAATGAGATTCGATAAGAAAGGAAAGCTGAGTCCTTGATACATTGGATCTATCGAGACCTTAGGTCGCATAGGAGATGTGGCATATGATAGGGAAGAAAAATACCTATATTGGTAGTACTTCCTAAACTAAGTGAAAATTCAATTACCCATAAAAGGGTATTATGCTATCTGGATAATTGTGGATGTATTGACTAAGTCTGCTAATTTCTTGGCTATGGAAGTTACTGATCCAATTATTGCCTTAGCCGAATTATATGTCAGGTTGATAGTGAGAGCACACAATGTTCCAGCTAGCATTACATCTGACAGGGAGTCCGCTTTGCATCTCAGTGTTGGGAGAGATTTCATGAAGCTATGGGATCCCAACTGAGTTTAGCACCATATTTTATCCACAAACTGACGGACAGTCCCAGCGTACGATATATACGCTCGAGGATATGTGTGAGAGTGTGCATTTGATGTTAAAGGCTCTTGGGACGATCATCTACCCCTGGCAGAGATTACTTATAGTAAATGCTAATAGGTGAATATCGGTATGGCACCTTACGAAGCTATATATAGCAGACGATATATATCCATGATAGTATGGGAAAAAGTGGGAGACTGTAAGTTATTAGCTCCCTATGTGGTCGAGCAGATGCCCAAAAGGTACGAGTGATAAAATATTTTTAAAGGTCTCACCCCCTAAAGACCAAATGAGATTCGATAAGAAAGAAAGGTTGAGTCCTTGATACATTGGATCTGTCGAGACCTTAGGTTGTGTAGGAGATGTGGCATATTGGTTAGCACCACCACTAGAGCTCTTACAATGACAAGTCCGGATGAAATTTGGAGGACCGAATTTCTTATGGTGGGAAGAAAATGTGAGACCCGATTTTATTACACTGTATACTATACTTGTGAATTATTGATAGTGAAATTTAATTATTTAGTGAATTTAAATAAAAATGGAATGGGTTTCCATTCTCAAGTTGGAATTTTTGGATTCATGAAATGTAGTATAGTGTATAAAGTTGAAGCAAATATGGAACGATGAATTAAAGAGCATAGAATATGAGAAGAAAAAGAATCAGAAAAATTATGCATGGAAGGGTTATTCCATGGTATAAAATATCTACAAAAATTTTAATAATAGAAAAGAGAATTTTATATTATATGTGATGTATTTTAGAGATATGGAATATGCATAGAAAAAGAGGAACAGACTTAAATCATGTAGCAAAAAGGAGGTAGTTTCCATGCCATTTACATGGCTGCTGCATATACACGGTTTGCCATTGGTTGTGAGGTAAATTGTGGTGTAAAAATGAGATAAATGATAGAGATAAAGAGGAGATTATTGATAAGATATAAGGCTGGAGTTTTATTAGCTTAAATAGCTATTAAAAGAGGCAAAGAAAAGTCAAGAAATGTGCAGCCAAAAATGGGACAGCACACCAAAATTCTCTACTGCATGGATTGTGTTCGGCTGGAAACAAATTCAAAGAAATAAAATTTGTTTCATGGATAAAATAAGATATAATAAAGCCAAATTAACATATAACATGATGACCTACAAGCTCATTGGTGGAAGCTTTGAAAAGGAAGCATGAAGAGAAGTCAAGAAAAGAGGCTACAAGTGGACTTCATGCCACTTTGTTTCTCCTTTGTAACAATCGATTTGGACATCAAATGGCTTAATCGATTTTCATGTATTGTGAAAGATGTTTAATGGCAAAGAGATCAAAGTCAACATGGGAATTTTGTATTGGTTGAAGACTAAGATAAGTAAGAAAATAAGCCAAGAAAACAAGAAGAAAGAAAAGAATCTCGGCATCATGATTCTTTTGGCTGCAGCTTTTATCTACAAATTAATGAATGTAGAATATTGTTACCATGCCATACCTTTTGCTACCATTTTTCTTCAAAAATTAATGAGCTAAAGGACAAGGAATGTGATGAGCAAAGAGTTTGGAAGTTATAAGACTTGATAGCTAGATATATAATTGATTAAGCCAAACAAAATGTAATATAATTTTCTTCAAGATCGACTTTGCCGATCACTCTTGCTTTGTCTTTGTTCATTTCTTCCTCATTTACTTGACAAGATTCCCTCTCGTGCTACCTAAGCATCTAGTCTTCCTTCATGTATTTTTCCTTCACTCATAAAACACCAAAGATGTTGACTCTATAGGCTATACCGAGAGGGGGGTGAATCGGTTTTTCTAACCTTAGGTTCGTTTTTCGGTTCCTCTAAATTCTCTAGCTTAGATTGATATTTTCTAAGTTCTCTAGACTACTCAAGCATGCAATATAAATTCAATTCAATAAGCACAATATAATTGCAAGTAAAGAGAGTAGGGAAAGAGATTTACATAAGCTATTTATAGAGGTTTGGCAACTTGCCTACGTCCTCTACCTTGATACGCTCCCAAGGATTTTTCCCAAATTCACTATACTTGAATTTGTGTTACACTCCCTCTTTTTGCAAGCTAAAGAGTAACCTCCCTCTTTTTCTAGGCTCAAGAGAAACCTCCCTCTTTTTCTAAGGCTTAAGAGAAACCTCCTCTTTACTAGGAATGATGGGTTACAAATAATGTAATCAAAGAAGGGCCTCTAGATAGGCAAGTGATTACAGAAATTAGGCACAAAGAAAACCTATACAAGATATGTGCCAAGCACTACAAGGAATAAGAGAATGATAGATGATGAAGACTTTGGAGCTCTTGATTTGTTGTTTCAGGCTTGAGGATTTGAGGAATATGTGTTATGGAGTTGCTGAGTAGTTCCTCTTTTTTTTCTTTAGCTTCTAAGCCTCTATTTATAGTCCCTTGGATGCATTCTAGCCGTTGGATGGAGCCAAAGCCGTTGGATGGAGCCAAAACTTGAGTATGACCGTTGTCTCACAAAAACTAGCCGTTACAGCACTTTTTCGTCCCGAAGGATCGATCCCATGCCCAAAGGGATCGATCCCTTTTGTCCAGAATCCTGATTCTTGGCTTGAGGGACCTTGGGAAGACATTCTGCCATAAAGGGATCGATCCCTTCCCTTAGGGGATCGATCCCATGCCTCCAGAAAGCTTTTCCTGCTCTATTTTGGGTTAGAAATGATATGGCTTTTGATCCTAATTCAACCCAAAACATTTTGGCATTTTTGTGGGAGTTTTTCTTGATTTTCTCAAATGAAAACATAGTCTAAATATTCATCAAGTAATTTTCTAAAATATACAAAACATTTATAAAGTATTAAGACCAATAAGAATATGCATCATTAAATCATGGTCTTAATGTTTGACATGATCACTTGAAAATGGATTGAGAAAATCATGTGTGATAAGGCAAATTTACAATATGAATTCAAACATTAAAGCTTACTTAAGTTTTTGTCATTTCAAAATATATATGTCAATTTAAAGCTAACAATCTCCCCCTTTTTGATATGACAAAACTTAATGTAAATTTGCTTTGAAAGTTCTTTAATAAAGTATCCCCCCTCAAATAAAGCAGGATTTTATAAAGCTCCCCCTTAATATAAGCATGGGTTTTGAAAATGAATTTTCAAACTATTTCTCCCCATTTATATCTCACCCTTTTAATATCTATCTCTCCCCCTTTTTGTCATAGCAAAAAGAAGGAAAAAAATAAGAAAAAATATGCTCCCCCTAAAATTATGGCTTTGTGAGAAGAGATAAAGATGCTCCATCCAACAAGAAACGTGTTAGTACAAGGGACTCATAGCACAAATAAATAAGTCAATGTCCATAAAGAGTATGAAATATTTAGGCATGCAAAGGACAAGACTTATATTCCTATACCAATTGTTTATAAATAATTTTGCAAGAAGTTCTCAATTGGTAAATAAGGAAGCAAATTGTTTAAAAATATCACTAAGGTCTATGACTTGCTCATTTCAATCCTAATAAGCACCTAAGTATATCAATTGTTCTTTCTAAAGTCCAACTAAGGTGCATGGTAATACATCATGATTATGCTAACAGTAGATGACATATGAATACATGAGCTCATGAATCACGTTCAATCAAGAGTGTGCAAAGAATTAAGACATATAGCAATTAACTACAAATTCTAGCACACAAGAGTTTCATAATTCTTCCCTATTTGTCATTTCAATCTAAAGAGTATGAGAAGAATTGTCAATTTAAAGCTCATACTAATTGGCAATTTAGTTTTGGCTTACCAATTGTTGAAAATATGGTTGCCAATGATACTAATTGTTATTTCAATCTAAATGCCAATTGTTACTAATGGTTGACTTAGGCTTTTTGCATGAATCCAATATCTATGTGTAGTGTGTTCATGTCAAGAAAATAATCATTCTAAATTTGCAAGAACACAACACATATCATCAAATATGCATATGGATCAATTAATCATTAGCACACTATCATAAAGTATTAATCCATATTCATATTCACAAATTTATACCATATGGAAGATTCAATGAATCAAGGAATTCAAGCAAAAACATTTTCTTCCATGGTTTCAAGCACAAAAATCCTATGCTCATTTTCCAATTCAAGTCCTTAACCAATTATGAGCAAGGAAAGATTCAAAATTACCATTTTAATCAATTAAGAGCTATATCCATAGTTGTTATTATCATTTAACGTTCTAGAGGGTATATGCTATTTTAACTAAAATGGCATCACCTAAGTGAATCAATATTATCAAGCTAAAATATATTTTATTATTAAAATCCATAAACTATGAGTGAGGTTAAGCACATAATATCATGAAAACAACTATTCTTATCTCATAGGCATGATTATTGATTCAACTTAAGTAAACATGCATGTTCAACATCAAAACAATCAATATTCAATGCATGTATATCAATTATTGGTGTTATCATTAAAGCTCAAGTTCTTTAATAGTTTGGCCATAAGAAAAATTTAAGTACATGGATGATAAATTTTCATGTAACTCAACATTTAGGATTCATTTATCATTACTAATTATAGGCCAATGACCATTACCAATTGTTGAATTTACATTTGAAATCAATCCACTAGATGTATAATTATCATATAACCTAGAGTGGAGTAGTTGATTCAAGCTAATAAACATAATCCTATAAGCATGCTTGACTAAGATGAACAAAAGAGATGAAGAATATTCATTATGCATAAGTTCATCAAATTCTCAAATATATCCATAAATTCTTGAAATATTTCTCAAAATTATGTTTAAGCATTCATTGAAAGTATGTTTCAAGATTATTTCAAGATTTATGCAATTCATGACCATTTTCAATGAGAAAACTAATTTTGCACTTGTGAGATCAAGAAAAATGATATTGATTGTTGAAAGTGATACTATTTGTTGGGAATGATACAAATTGATAGAGTTGAGGCATGATATCAATGAAAAATGATTTTCCATATTTTAAAGTTCATCAAATAGAAGTTAAAACAATGAATTTTAAGTTGAGAAGAAAGAAGATATCAAGAGAATTAAGAAAACTTCTCAACTAAGGCTTAAAAATGCAGAAAAAGGGCATAAATTGCCTAGAGGGATCAATCCTATGAGGAAAGGGATAGATCCCTAAACTCCAGAATCAACTTTCCTGCATGTTTTTCCAAAGGGATCGATCCTGTATGTAGAGGAATCGATCCCTCATGCTGGTTCTGCATATTTTTGATAGAAAATTCAACTTGTAAGGTACCAAAACTTCGTTTTTGAGTATTTTAGGTCCAAGTAAGGGTTTAAACATTTGTAAAACATGATTTTGGACTTGTATGAATGGAAAACATGAATGAAAAACCATTCACAACAGATTTTGCAATTTTGGAAGAATTTACACAATAAAATGCATTGTTGGCCTCAAAGGATGTCATTTTGAGAGTTAAGTATATTTTGACAAGACCAAAGCATTAGAAACCACAAATATGTCAAAAAAAACTTGTTCACATAGGTTTTAAGCACATATATCATCAAATCATCATACTTGTGAACATTATGCCATGATTTCCAACATACAAGTTCTTCATTAATGCACATGACATGGCATTTTGCATATATGACATATTTGGTAATTTAAGGCAAGTAAATACATTATCAACACATAGAAGACTTGCTCAAAATGCAGAAATCCAATAATCATTTCAAAATCATAAATCATGGTTTTCATTCAATGCATCATGAATTGTCCATCAAACACTCAACAATCATTCATCATGCCTTTTGCTCATTCACAATGCATCATTAATCATTAACCAATTTTCTCATCAAGGCATAAGTAATCAAATAAAAATTTAAGGAGTAAGGAATTAAGCTTACAAAGCTCCTTTTCTTGAGAGTGCTTTGCCTTGATGTGTTGGATCCACCATTAGCCATTCTTTGAGAAATTGTTGTCACCTTTCTAAGGATGGATTTCCAAGCTCTCCCTTTTTCTCATTAACACAAGCAAACTCCATGAGGATGTGTTGAGCATTTAAACTGCATTGTTCCATTGTATTCCCATGCTCTAAA
The DNA here is from genome assembly GCA_032173925.1 of Heritiera fomes. NCBI lineage: Eukaryota > Viridiplantae > Streptophyta > Magnoliopsida > Malvales > Malvaceae > Heritiera > Heritiera fomes. The sequence continues at coordinate 7,190,486 of JAPDPM010000012.1, read as the reverse complement.
ACTCCTACAACAAACAAATTTATGCATGCTTTGGTACCCAAATTTTCTTGGGTCCATGAGAGTTAGTGCAAACAATTTTTGATCCTTTTGGGATCCATTTCAAACTCAATTCATCATTATTTATTACATGCTTTGGCACCCACATTTTTCTAACCACTCTTCTTCTAAATGTAGTTTTTCTATAGGTGCATGCTTGTGAAGAGTGTCCTATTCTATTACATAGTGAGCATGTAAGAGATAGATCATGCATAGTATTTTTGCTCACAATGAAATTCTTTAAATGAGTTTCTTTTTGTATTGCATTATATCCTAACCCATCTTTGTCAAAGAAAGCTCTTTGGGTCTCAAGCATATGATCTAATTTTTGTTGACCCATATAAAACCTAGTAAATGAGTTATGCAAATTTAAGTTCTTTTTATTTAACTCATTTATTTCTAGATTTGCTTCTTCTAACTTCTTCTCAAATTCAAGTTTGGCATTTAATAGCATTTCATTTTCTATTTTCAATTTAGCAATGATTTTCTTATATTTGGAGTTCATGCATTGAAATTCATTTGCTAAATCATTAAAAGCATTTTGTAGTTCACTAAAGGTATAATCATTATCTTCACTAGAACTACAACTATCTTCATCATCACTAATGGCCATAAAGCATGAGTAGGTTACCTCATCATCTACGTTTTCCTCATCGAAGCTATCACTATCACTCCATGCAGCCATAAATGCTTTCTTCCTAGGCTTCCTATCCTTTTCCTTCCTAAGTAAGGGGCAATCTAACTTAGTATGACCCGGTTCATTGCACTCATAACATACTAAGGGGTCCTTTTCTTTTCTACTTGATTCCCCTCTTTGATGTCTCCTATTATTTTCTTTTTCTTTCATTCTCATGAACCTATCAAATCTTTTGGCAAACATTGTCATTTCTTTTTCTTCCTCATTTCCACTTTTATCACTATCATCTTCAAGGATCTCATGAGTGGAAGACTTAAGTGCTACCCCCACTTTCTTTGAAGGCTCTACATTTCTTTTTAATTTTATTTCATGAGTAAGTAGAGACCCCATAAGTTCATCTAGAGGCAAGGTGTTTGGATCCTTAGATTCTTCTATAGCGATTACCTTAGCCTCCCAAGATTTAGGCAAGCTATTCAAAATTTTCTTTACCATTTCAACATTGGAATAAGTCTTGCCTAGAGCCTTAAGTCCACTAATTATATCATTAAACCTAGTGAACATTTCGCTAATGGACTCATTTTCTTTCATCCTAAATAGCTCATAATCATGTGTGAGCATTCCTACTTTGGCATCTTTCACTTGACTGGTCCCTTCATGTGTGATGGCTAATTTGTCCCATATTTGCTTGGCATTCTCACATAGGGAGACTCTATTATACTCAGTTGGACCTAAAGCACAAAAGAGGGTATGCATAGCCTTGGCATTCAATTGTGCCAATCTCATGTCATTGGTGTCCCACTCATATTCACTCTTAGGGACATCTTTTCCATCTACTTTCTTTATTGGGATTCTAGGGCCATTAACAATTACTCTCCACACTTCATAGTCATTGGATTGCACAAATAACATCATTCTAATTTTCCAATAGGAGTAATTCTCACCATTGAAGAGTGGAGGTCTAACTAATGCGTGTCTCTCTTCTCCTAGGGGTGTGCCTATATTCAAGTGAGCCATTTAAGATCGTTTTGTTCGATAAAGGTTAGTCTAAATCAATCTCTAGCCCAAGCTCTGATATCAATTGTTGGCTCTATAGGTTATACCGAGAGGGGGGTGAATCGATTTTTACTAACCTTAGGTTCGTTTTTCGATTCCTCTAAATTCTCTAGCTTAGATTGATATTTTCTAAGTTCTCTAGACTACTCAAGCATGCAATATAAATTCAATTCAATAAGCACAATATAATTGCAACTAAAGAGAGTAGGGAAAGAGATTTACACAAGCGATTTATAGGGGTTCGGCAACTTGCCTATGTCCTTTACCTTGAGACGCTCCCAAGGATTTTCCCCGAATTCACTATACTTGAATTTGTGTTACACTCCCTCTTTTTGCAGGCTCAAGAGTAGCCTCCCTCTTTTTCTAGGCTCAAGAGAAACCTCCCTCTTTTGCTAAGGCTTAAGAGAAACCTCCCTCTTTTGCTAAGGCTTAAGAGAAACCTCCCCTTTACAAGGAATGATGGGTTACAAATAATGTAATCAGAGAAGGGCCTCTAGATAGGCAAGTGATTACAGAAATTAGGCACAAAGAAAACCTATACAAGATATGTGCCAAGCACTACAAGGAATAAGAGAATGATAGATGATGAAGACTTTGGAGCTTTTGATTTGTTGTTTCAGGCTTGAGAATTTGAGGAATATGTGTTATGGAGTTGCTGAGTAGTTCCTCTTTTTTTTTCTTTAACTTCTAAGCCTCTATTTATAGTCCCTTGGATGTATTCTAGCCGTTGGATGGAGCCAAAACTTGAGTATGACCGTTGTCTCACAAAAACTAGCCGTTACAGCACTTTTTCGTCCCGAAGGATCAATCCCATGCCCAAAGGGATCGATCCCTTTTGTCCAGAATCTTGATTCTTGGCTTGAGGGACCTTGGGAAGACATTCTGCCATAAAGGGATCGATCCCTTCTCTTAGGGGATCGATCCCATGCCTCCAGAAAGCTTTTCCTGCACTATTTTAGGTTAGAAATGATATGGCTTTTGATCCTAATTCAACCCAAAACATTTTGGCATTTTTGTGGGAGTTTTTCTTGACTTTCTCGAATGAAAACATAGTCTAAATATTCATCAAGTAATTTTCTAAAATATTCAAAACATTTATAAAGTATTAAGACCAATAAGAATATGCATCATTAAATCATGGTCTTAATGTTTGATATGATCACTTGAAAATGGATTGAGAAAATCATGTGTGATAAGGCAAATTTACAATATGAATTCAAACATTAAAGCTTACTTAAGTTTTTGTCATTTCAAAATATATATGTCAATTTAAAGCTAACAAAAGAACTAAGGGAAAGGAGAACTGACGTGGGAAGTAACAACAAAGCTTTGAGCTGTGGTTGTTTGATCAAACAAAGGTAAGGAATTTCTAGCCAATGTTCATGTATTTAATCCTTGGTTTATAGTGATGACCTGTTAATTAAGTGATATGTAAGTATATTTCTTGGCATGAGAACATGTAGCAATTTACTATGGCTGAATTATATGTTGTTGATGGCGTTAAGGTGTGAATAAATCAAGCAGAAAATTCTGCTGTTAGGTGTGTGTAGTGTGAAGAATAAGGAGCAAAATTTAACATAAGGAAAATATAAAAATATATGGGATTTGATCTTGATAAATTAAGGTGTGAATATAATGTGAATGGTGTGAAAAACATAAAAGAAAGTATGGAAAACTGAATAGATAGCTGCTGGAACCAAAAACAATGAAAAGAAAGAGTAAGGGAATAATCGAATGGAAATGTGAAAAGAGAAATGGTGGTTGACCGAATGAAGAGGAGTTGAGAGCAAAGTCAATAAAAGAGGCTGGAAAAGGGCGTGGAAAAGAAGGAGAAGGAAAGAAGGAAGACTAAGTTGAGTGAAACAAAAGATTAAGGGATAAATAGTCAACAATAGTGGCTAAGTGTAGTGTAACTTAGAGAGGAAGATGAGAGTGGTGTGAAACGTAAAACAAGAAAGACAAGGAAAGCTGGAAATTAAATGAAAACAATCAGAGATAAAAGGCTAGAGCTGGCCGAATGGGAGAGGCTCAAGATAATAGTCAACATGAAAGGAAGGTGACATGAAAGAGAATGAAAAAAAAAAGATGCATGAGGGACGTGAAGGAGAATGAAGGAAGAATGCATAAGGGACATGAATTTAAGATGGAAAGAAAGGGGCTGAGAGTAGCATATAAAAGGGAGGAATAAAGACTGAAAATGGTGTTAATTAGCCAAGGTAAGAAGGCCAAATATGAAGGCCAAAGATAGGAAAAATGATAGAAACATAACCTTAACTAAAAACCATTTTCACACAAGGAGAATGTGTGCTACCGATTGTACAAGAAAATGAAAGAAATAAAATAGTAAAGTTTTATTTCTTAAATGATAGGAGAAAGAAACATGAGCTTTAATTAAATAAAGGCCATTTGGCCATAGAAAAAGAAGGAAGAGAAAATGGCATGAAGAATAGCCATTTTAGCTATGAGACTTGCTTATATTTATATTTTCATGTAAATCATAGCTTAAAAAAAAGGAAAATTAAGCTAATAAGTTGGTAACATTATTTTGCAATCGAGAAGTACGATTTCGGTAGACACAACCAGGAAGCTCGATTTCGCAAGACCAGGTAAAAGAGTAGTATGTGAAGTAAAATGCATGTCCTGTGGAGTAAAATGTTATAAAAATATTGAGAAGATGATTTGGTTTGAGACATGCATTAGTTTGATAAACTGTTTTCACAGATCATGATTTGGGCGAGCTATAAAGCCGACCCCTATGTTGTTTTTTGGGCAAGCCAAAGACAGATGACCCCTTTGATATAATTCTGGGCGAGCCAACAATGGGCGATCTTTTGTTTTTTAAAAGAGAAATATTTTGTGGGTGACCCCCCAGTTCAGCTCGGTGTGTGTGACATCCTCGTCACTCCCAAATACCAACTAACTTTTTCTTTCCCATAAGATTTGGTTAGGCTGTTCAACGGTGCATCCTTCTTCTTTAATATAGCTAACACTATATTGTTTACATGATGATATATTTCTCATACACATACAAGATCGTCTTACACATAAGTCTAAAACTCTAATATAAATTACATACTAATCTCTTTAACAATTTACATCCCCAATGTGTCTAATATACATCACTGTACTATAGTCTGAATTACATAAATAAAATGTATTTACCTTCAAGGGATTGGAAGCTAACCTCGAAGGAATATCGTATAGTTCAAATATATGCTTCTCTACCAAGAGCAGACTTCACTGCAAATAATCTGGATGAAAAATATTGTAAAGGAATGAGTTTACGCTCAGTAAGAAATATACATAAAAGAGCGTACTATGCCACTATATGCAGTTTTCCTGCTTGGCTCTATAATGTCATGTAATATTCTTGTAAAAACATATAACATATAAGTTCATCAAATACCATATAACACATGACAAAATCATATGAAGTCACTTGCACGTATTCAAATAACTCAAATACTTTCACATATATATGTCAAATAACTTGAAATTACATATACAAATAGTCTTTAAATAGGGGGAGACCGTCAACATCCAATAGAATCATGCACCAAATAAAGTGGCGTACCCACGTATGGGTTAGGGATCCTCCCTTAAGCCAAACACATATAAAGGACTAATGGCCATTGTCAATATTCCACGGTGTGCACTAGTCAGGTGACACTCGTGGTAGTGAGGGCTTGACTAGAGTCCCCCAGCCAAATACAAATAAGCAAGTAATATGCATGATCACCAATGGAGTCGTTAATCTCAAAATATTGAGTAGTAAAACTCATTCTTGTAAAACCATGGATATTCATAACCCTTCTTATATACTTTAATGATAATCCAAATACATTTATATAAATAAATTAAAAATTATTATTTTTCAAAGGGGGCAGTTGACTGCTCTTTTAGGGCAGTCGACTGCTCTAGTATAAAAATATTCAATAAATTTTATTTTCTTTTTGCATTTGAAATATTTAATTTCCGGATGCAAGTAGGGCAGTTGACTGCTAAAATGGGGCAGTCGACTGGCCCGCAAATAGAATGTTTCTCGAAAAATGCAGTCGACTGGCTCCTTAGCGGTCGACTGGTTTGCAAACAGAAAGTTTCTGGAAAAATTGCAGTCGACTGCTATATAGGGTAGTCGGCTGCTCTAAGTCGGTTTCGGAAAAAGTTACGTCACGACTGTCTCTGAGCAGTTTGCTGCTATTTAGGGCAGTCGGCTGCCCCGAGCCAAATCGTAACTGGGCGAAAACCGTGAATTTTACATTTCCTACACTTACACCAGCTTTTGTTTCATCCCAAAACATTTAAAACATGTGGACATAGTCACCCTACGTCCGTTACATATATTCCTTACCTCAAATAGCCAAATAATACGAAATCCCTTGGTTGCACCAATTCTTTCCTTCACTTCTTCAAGACTGCATAATTCATATAAATTGAAACCTTTAACTTTCTTTCATTTCAACACCATAAGTATGCTATACCAACATCACATGACTCAATTTATGGATGAAATCAAATGAATCAATTTCTTTTCTTACCTTTGTCAACAGCCAAAATAACAAAAATTCTGATCTCCTCAAAGACTTTGTTTCAGCCTTCCATATTACAGACATAGAGAGAGCTAGTGATGAGGATCGTTTTTTGTTAAGGAAACTTAGCGATTTGATGACACGAAATGGTGGTTTGTCAAGGTCAGAAAATGAACACTTAAAAGGAATTTGGAGAGGAAACGAGAGGAAGAAGGGTTGGAAGGAAGCTGGCGTATGGATGATAAGATGAAGATGATGACTTTGTAAAATTGCATTAAATGCATGTTCATCTTATCATTTATCTCAGCCACCAATATCCCTTTGACTCATTTGACTCATTTGACTACCAATTAATTCTTCTTCTTCTTTCCTTCCTCATGTCAGCCACACATATCATTTAATTATGAAAATCTGATATTTATTCTTCTTTTATCATTCTCTAATATTTTCCTGATGTCAACATTAAATTCATTGACCATTGACTGTCCATTTCATTCCTTCTTCTAGGTTCCTTACACCATTTGTACATTAATTCTCATATTCATTTAAATCATTTCTGCCTATAGTACTTTACAAATAAGAGGACTTTACATGAAATTGGGGATTTCACATTCTCCCCACTTTTAGAAATTTGGTCCTTCAAATTTAAATCGGGTTACTACTCAAATAGCTCCGGATACCTTTCCTTCATTAAGTTCTCTAGCTCCCATGTAGCTTCTTCCATGTCATGGTATTGCCAGAGAATTTTGACTAGGGGAATCGTCTTAGACGTTAACACTTTCTCCTTTCTATCCAAAATCCGAACTGGCTTCTCCACATAACTCATGTCCTCCCGAATCTCTAAGGGCTCATATTCAATGACATGAGATGGATCCGGATTATACTTCCGAAGCATCGACACATGGAAAACATTATGTACTGCCGATAGCTCCGGAGGTAGTGCCAACCTATATGCAACATCTCCGACTCGATCTAGGACTTCAAATGGCCCTATGTAATGAGGACTAAGTTTACCTTTTCGGCCAAATCTCATGATACCTTTGGATGGAGAAAGTTTCAAAAATACCGAATCCCCGACCAAAAACTCAAGTGGTCTCCGTCGAGTATCTGCGTAACTCTTTTGTCGGCTCTGAGCTGTCTTAAGTCTTTGGCAAATTAACTTAACATCCTCAGAGGCTTGCTCGACTAAGTCTGGGGCTAATAACTTACGCTCGCCGACTTCTTCCCACCCAATCGGAGATCGACACCTTATACCATATAGAGCTTCATATGGTGTCATCCCGATACTTGCATGGTAACTATTGTTGTATGCAAACTCAGCCAATGGCAGATGATCATCCTAGGAGCCTTTAAAGTCCAACGCACAAGCTCTCAACATATCTTCGAGTGTCTGAATGGTGCGCTCGGATTGACCATCAGTCTGTGGATGAAAAGCCGTGCTAAAATTTAATTGAGATCCCATGGCCTCTTGGAAATGTTCCCAGAAATCAGAAGTGAACCTGGAATCCCTATCAGATGTAATGCTCACTGGAACTCCATGTAGTCTGACAACTTCTTTCACATACAAATCTGCCAAAGCACTAAGTGTATCTGTAGACTTCATAGGCAGGAAGTGAGCTGACTTAGTTAACCGATCCAAAATGACCCAAATACCATCATGATTCCTCCTCGTTCGAGGTACTCCCATGACAAAATCTATCGTAATGTGCTCCCACTTCCACATAGGTATAGGTAGAGGATGTAGTAAACCTGCTGGTCTTTGGTGCTCTACCTTAACCTGCTGGCACGTGAGACACTTTGCCACAAACTCTGCTATGTCTCTTTTCATGCCAGTCCACCAATACACCTTGCGAAGATTATGATACATCTTCGTATTTCCCGGATGCAAAGTATACTTAGTGGAGTGTGCTTCAGTCAAAATTAACTTCTTCAACTCCTTATCCTTAGGAACACATATACGATTCTTAAATCTCAAGAGTCCATTACTATCAATGCTAAATTCTGATGGCATACCTGATTGGATCTGATTCATGGCCTCCATACATTGATCATCTTCCCTTTGAGCAATCCGAATTCTATCCATCAACTCCGGCTCAATCATCAAACTAACTATCATTCCAAAGTGCTCATAAGGCACAACATTGAGACTAAGGCTTGCAAACTGCTCAAGTAGCTCATATTCTCTTACCATCATGTACGATACTATCCCCATATGTCTCCTACTCAGAGCATCTGCCACCACATTGGCTTTTCCCGGGTGGTATATGATCTCACAATCATAATCCTTCATAAGCTCGAGCCATCTCCTCTGTCTCATATTCAATTCCCTCTGAGAGAACAAGTACTTCAAACTTTTATGATCCGTAAAAATCTGAAATTTCTCACCATACAAGTAATGCCTCCAAATCTTTAGAGCAAACACCACTGCCGCTAACTCCAAATCATGAGTCGGGTAGTTCTTCTCATGGTCCTTTAATTGACGAGAACCATATGCAACTACCTTGCCATGTTGCATTAGCACACAACCTAGACCTTGTGCAAAGGCATCACTATATACGGAAAATCCTCCAGAACCACTAGAAATGGTGAGAATAGGTGCAGTAGTCAACCTACGCTTCAACTCGTGGAAACTGTGCTCGCAAGCATCATTCCATTCAAACTTCACCTCTTTGCGCGTTAAGCGCGTCAAGGGAGCAGCTAACCTCGAAAAACCCTCTAGAAATCGTCGATAATAGCCGGCTAGACCCAGGAAACTCCTAATCTCCGTCACTGTTTTCGGTCTCTCCCATTGTACCACAGCTTCAATCTTCGATGGATCGACCGAAACTCCATCTTTATTGATTATGTGACCCAAAAAGGATATTTGATCTAGCCAAAACTCACACTTACTTAGCTAGGCATATAATCCCCGATCCTTGAGGGTTTGTAGAACTATCCTCAAATGCTGCTCATGCTCTTCCCATGATCTTGAATACACCAATATGTCATCGATAAAAACAATGACAAACTGGTCTAAATACTGTTTGAACACATCATTCATCAAGTTCATAAAAGCCGCGAGTGCATTGGTTAAACCAAACGGCATCACTAGGAATTCATAGTGACCATACCGTATCCTGAACGTAGTCTTAGGGATATCTTCACTTCGGATCTTCAATTGACGATATCCCGATCTCAAGTCTATCTTGGAGAAGACTCGTGCACCCCGAAGCTGATCAAAGAGATCATCAATCCTAGGAAGAGGGTACTTGTTCTTGATTGTCACCTTAATCAACCATCGATAATCAATACAAAGCCTCAAGCTGTCGTCCTTCTTCCGGACAAATAGCACAGGAGCACCCCATGGGGATACACTTGGCCGTATAAACCCCTTATCTAGTAACTCCTGCAGCTGTTTCTTAAGTTCTTCCAATTCCACTAAGGCCATCCGATAGGGTGGTCTCGAAATGGGCTCAGTCCCTGACACCAAATCGATAGTAAACTCGATTTCCCTATCCGGAGGAAGTCCTGGAAGATCGTCCGGAAACACACATGGAAACTCATTGGCTATCGGAATTTCATGAAGTTCGGGACGTTTCCTTTCTACGTCCACCACATACGCTATAAATCCTTCACATAACAAATAAATTCTCTATTAATTTCATTTACGAATAAATAAATTTATAAACATACTTTTGTATTAAACATTTGCAAAATTTACAACATAGCTAACGGGAGAAGAGAAGATCACACTTTTAGCATAACAATCCAATATCACATGATTCTTAGCTAAACAATCCATTCCTAATATGACATCAAATCCATACATATTCTCAGTAGGATTAGATCAGCTATCGATTCTCTCTCTCCTACCCGTAGCTTACAACTACGATACACTATATCTGTTATCTGAGATTCTCTAAACGGTGTACTTATTTGTAACAAATGTCCTAAAGGCTCAGATTCAACAGGTAATCTTGTAGCAATTATGGGAGAAACAAAGGAGTGTGTAGAGCCTGGATCAAATAAAGCAGTAACACTTATATCAAAGAGGTGAATCATACCCTTAATCATCTTGGACGAAGCATCGGCAGACTCCTCGTCTATAGCAAATACTCGTCTTGAGTCACAGCTTTCTTTCCCTTCTCAGCAGCTGTGGCCTTAGGCTGTGGTTGGGTGGTCCTTTCCGATTCTTCAGACACTCTTTTAGAAATCTTGGGACAATCTTTAATCATGTATCCCCTCTCACCACACCAAAAACAAGCCCCGCTCACCATACGACATGGCTGTGACCCATGGAATCTCCCGCAATGCTCGCATTTCTGCGTCACACACTTCGGCGAGCTCGCTGTACTGCCAGCTGAATATCGGGATCTTTCATCATTTATCTTAATCCCGGTAAATCTAGGAGTCCCTGTACCATAATTATCATAAAACTTCAAAATTTAGTATATTTCCATATAACCATTAAACTAAGATACAAGTCATTCTCTTATAATTTATCTTCTTACCTACTGAAGCTCTTTCATATGGTCTACTTTTCCTAAATGGATATCTGTCACTAGAGGCTCTCTCATCTGACTTCCGCTTCATCGGTTCTTTGCCTTTACCCTTGGCTCGGAAATCAACATGGTGAAGATTATAGTCCTGCTCACACAATTGAGCCTTACTGACTGCCTCATTATAAGTAGTGATATCCATAGGATATAACTTCGATCTAATAAGAGACCTTAATCCCTCTATGAATCGGTAGATCTTATGTCCTTCACTCCTTAGGACTTCAGGGTCAAATCTGCTTAAAGAAATGAACTTCGACTTATATTGATTTACCATCATAGTCCCCTGAGTCAAGCTCAAAAACTCAATCTTCAACCTGGTCTGTTCAGTGCGTGGGATGTACTGTTCATTAAAGGCCTCTAAAAATCTATCCCACGTAACCTCAGTGTGTTGAGTCTCCAAAATGGCCTGAGTAGACTGCCACCAATGCTCGGCATCGTCTACTAACAAATAAGCTACCAAACCCACTTTTTCTTTCTCAGAACAGGTCATGTACCCAAAAGATTTGGTGACTGCTTTCACCCAATTCTCGGCGGTCAACGGATCTCTATCCCCTTTAAACTTCGGCGGATCCAACTTCTTAAATTCTTTAATTAAGACCACACTGCAGTAGGCCTTAGGATCTCGCCTCTCATTAACTTGAGCTGGTGGGGGCAACTCAGGCTGTGCCGGTGGGGGCTGTACTGGAGGAGTAGGAGGAGCATTCCCGGACGGAATAGGAGGTACTATAGGTGGTGCTGTTGATGCATTAGTGGCCACGTTTGGAAAATTAGACATGAACTGATTAAATAGAGTGGCCATAGTCTCAATACTTCGCTCCACTCTCGACAGTCAAACATTCGGGCTACCCGATGGAGATGGAGGAGGAGACTGTGTTGGGGACGGTTCTACTCGTCTTCGTCCTCGTCCTCGTCCTCGTCGTCTACCAGTACCCCTTCTATGAGTGCTCATTCTGCCAATATCACCACAAGGTCAAGCGTTTAGTACACTTTCAGCAATTCAACCACATATATGTATTCAGACAAGTACAGTACATGGGAATGTACACTATTTCTAGCCTAATGACACCGTCAAACGTCAGACTAACCTTGCTCTGATACCAATTTGTGACATCCTCATCACTCCCAAATACCAACTAACTTTTTCTTTCCCATAAGATTTGGTTAGGCTGTTCAACGGTGCATCCTTCTTCTTTAATATAGCTAACACTATATTGTTTACATGATGATATATTTCTCATACACATACAAGATCGTCTTACACATAAGTCTAAAACTATAATATAAATTACATACTAATCTCTTTAACAATTTACATCCCCAATGTGTCTAATATACATCACTGTACTATAGTCTGAATTACATAATCAAAATGTATCTACCTTCAAGGGATTGGAAGCTAACCTCCAAGGAATATCATATAGTCCAAATATATGCTCCTCTACCAAGAGCAGACTTCACTGCAAATAATCTGGATGAAAAATATTGTAAAGGAATGAGTTTACGCTCAGTAAGAAATATACATAAAAGAGCGTACTATGCCACTATATGCAGTTTTCCTGCTTGGCTCTATAATGTCATGTAATATTCTTGTAAAAACATATAACATATAAGTTCATCAAATACCATATAACACATGACAAAATCATATGAAGTCACTTGCACGTATTCAAATAACTCAAATACTTTCACATATATATGTCAAATAACTTGAAATTACATATACAAATAGTCTTCAAATAGGGGGAGACCGTCAACATCCAATAGAATCATGTACCAAATAAAGTGGCGTACCCACATATGGGCCAGGGATCCTCCCTTAAGCCAAACACATATAAAGGACTAATGGCCATTGTCAAACTAGTCAGGTGACACCCGTGGTACTGAGGGCTTGACTAGAGTCCCCCAGCCAAATACAAATAAGCAAGTAATATGCATGATCACCAATGGAGTCGTTAATCTCAAAATATTGAGTAGTAAAACTCATTCTTGTAAAACCATGGATATTCATAACCCTTCTTATATACTTTAATGATAATCCAAATACATTTATATAAATAAATTAAAAAATATTATTTTTCAAAGGGGGCAGTTAACTGCTCTTTTAGGGCAGTCGACTGCTCTAGTATAAAAATATTCAATAAATTTTATTTTCTTTTTGCATTTGAAATATTTAATTTTCGGATGCAAGTAGGGCAGTTGACTGCTAAAATGGGGCATTCAACTGGCCCGCAAACAGAATGTTTCTCGAAAAATGCAGTCGACTGGCTCCTTAGCGGTTGACTGGTTTGAAAACAGAAAGTTTCTGGAAAATGGCAGTCGACTGCTATATAGTGCAGTCGGCTGCTCTAAGTCGGTTTCGGAAAAAGTTACGTCACGACTGTCTCTGAGCAGTCTGCTGCTATTTAGGGCAGTCGGCTGCCCCGAGCCAAATCGTAACTGGGCGAAAACCATGAATTTTACATTTCCTACACTTACACTAGCTTTTGTTTCATCCCAAAACATTTAAAACATGCGGACATAGTCACCCTACGTCCGTTACATATATTCCTTACCTCAAATAGCCAAATAATACGAAATCCCTTGGTTGCACCGATTCTTTCCTTCACTTCTTCAAGACTGCATAATTCATATAAATTGAAACCTTTAACTTTCGTTCATTTCAACACTAAAGTATGCTATACCAACATCACATGACTCCAATTTATGGATGAAATCAAATGAATCAATTTCTTTTCTTACCTTTGTCAATAGCCAAAATAACAGAAATTCTGATCTCCTCAAAGACTTTGTTTCAGCCTTCCATATTACAGACATAGAGAGAGCTAGTGATGAAGATCGTTTTTCGTTAAGGAAACTTAGCGATTTGATGACAGGAAATGGTGGTTTGTCAAGGTCAGAAAATGAACACTTAAAAGGAATTTGGAGAGGAAACGAGAGGAAGAAGGGCTGGAAGGAAGCTGGCGTATGGATGATGAGATGAAGATGATGACTTTGTAAAATTGCATTAAATGCATGTTCATCTTATCATTTATCTCAGCCACCAATATCCCTTTGACTCATTTGACTCATTTGACTACCAATTAATTCTTCTTCTTCTTTCCTTCCTCATGTCAGCCACACATATCATTTAATTATGAAAATCTGATATTTATTCTTCTTTTATCATTCTCTAATATTTTCCTGATGTCAACATTAAATTCATTGACCATTGACTGACCATTTCATTCCTTCTTCTAGGTTCCATACACCATTTGTACATTAATTCTCATATTCATTTAAATCATTTCTGCCTATAGTACTTTATAAATAAGAGGACTTTACATGAAATTGGGGATTTCACAGTGTGAGAGCCACAGTGGGCGATGTTAGTTAGCCACATGGGCGAATGAAAACGTACGAACTCAATCCACTACGAGGGGTGAGCTGTAATTAGCGAGCTGGTAAGGGGTGAGCCAGTTTAACTGTATTTTTCTCGCACGAAAAATGGTGAGATTACTGACTGTTTTTACTGTGTTTTGTAAACAGAAAATATAATACCTTTTTGGAAAACGATCATTTTAAAGAAATGATGAAATGTGTGAAATATTCCTTAAAGGTTCTTTATGAGATATGAATTGATTTTTGAGACTTTAGGCCCCGAGTTTCATGCATTACTATTCACATGGCTGATTGACCCGCCAAGTCATCAGAGGTCTCGAGGTCACCTGGCAAGTGTACCCGAGGACCACATATAGATTGTGGCCATAAATCTAGCTGTGTCTTGGTGGGGATGTGAATTGGAGTTTTGGCCTAAGGGCACACTCCGAGAAAGCCGTGAGGGGTGGTGGCCTATGGGTGCACCCCAAAGCGGACGGCTTGTGTTCCTGTTAGAACGATGATAGCATGATTTAATTGTAGGGTGATGCCTAGTCTCAACTTGCTGATTTCTGTTTACTGAAAGGATTTGCTGAATCCTGTTTACTGTTTACTATACTATATTGTAAACTTTTAGCCAGTGATTTAAATATTAAAGACTGTTCACTATATCCACTGTTTTCCTACTAGGTATGCTGTTAGGGAAAATAAAGGTTTTGTGGTATATAGTTTTTATTTTATAAAGCAGCATACAACTCCTTTACTGAGCACGTTGTCGCTCACCCCCTTATTTTCACTCCATAGGTTATTGATTTGGATCAAAAGGTTTACCTTCCAGAGTTATCGGTTTCTAAAGTCAACAGATATACGATATTGAAGGTACATTATATTATTTTATATATTAAGTAAAATTATACAGTACTACTTTAAAAAAAAGAAAAGGGAATGTAGGTGATCTCAAAATTTGTGAGGTACTCATATTTCTATTTTGGTATTGAAATGAAAGTACCATTTATTTCTTAAAGGGTTAATCGAATGTTAAGCATCACAGACAGCCCAACTGGTAAAGATGTGTGAATGAGAGTAAAATATGTGATTTATTGTAGATTCGGGATGTTACATAAACAAGTTTATGGCATTAGATTAGATTAAATTGAATTAAATCAAATTCCACCATTAAAGGGGGTTTTGGCCACGTGGGGAAGTTCATGAAACCATGTATAAAAATAATGCCAAATTGAAGAACAAACATAGTTAAGCATGAAACGCAAATTAGATTGTTGAAATTCCATCGATTATGCAAGAGGGAGAATTTGGCCTAGGCAAGGGGACATGCATTCATGGCTCCATTTGATGATTTTAAGGTGCCATTAGATTATAGAAATTATAAGGAGTCCACTGGTGCAATCAGATTTAAATTCTGACTTAAAACAGAGAAGTTAGGTTCTCTATTTGTAGAAATTATACTGAATAAATATTTGCACTGTACAATGTGGCCGCAATTAAGCATGAGAAATAGCTTAAAAATAAATGTTAAGTGAGCTAATATTTTTGGTAAATTACCTTGCTGCCCGGGAGAAATAGAGTATGTGTGGTGCTAGTGAGAAGCTCGATAATGCTAGATAGGTAAAGGATAAGTGTGTAGGCCATAAGAATATTACGGATCCATGTTTTGAACAAGAATAATTTTATAAGAATATTTTGATATTCAATTAACTTGGAAACTGTGCAAATTGTGGTTTTTGGCTGGATTGTGAACTGTGTTTACGTGCAGGATTGAATTTTCTTAGAAAATAATCCAAAAATATCATGAAATATTTTAAATGCATAATTGCGTGATTTCTAGCCTTGGAAATTAATTATTTAATATTTTTAATAAAATGCAAATTTATAGAAAAATAATATTTAAATATTCATGAAAAAGAATTTTATCAAAATAAAGTTACCGATGTGTTTTTAATTGTGTTTCAGAATGAAATAATGTGTTTATGAAAATTATTATTGAAATATGAATATTTTACAAAGTGTTTTGTGAAATTGTGTATTATGTGAAATGATATTCATTTATGGATAAATATGGAGATTTAATTGATTTTAATAAAAACCATAAAGGCTCTAATATTGTTTTTATACCGTTTTAAGAGTGATAGGCCTCGTATCATGCTCATGTGTTAACGTGTTATATGTGTGAAGTTGTTGATACTAATCCTATCTTCAGCGTCCTGGTTGATACCTGATTAGTGTATGGCTGAGGACATTTATAGACTATGGCCATATGTCTCATGTGATTATCATTGTACCTTACAGGGATTATAGCATGGTATATCTTGGGTAATGCCTGGTCTCCACTATTTTACTGTGGTATTAAACCGATTTATTGGATTGTGTTATTAAATTATAAGTGTTTATCAATGCGATTTCTGTGAAATGTGTGACTATTTCTAAACGATTTACTGTACTAAACTGTGTACAATACTGTTTATGGAACTTTTATCGATATATATGAAATGTGTTTAAATGTGATTCTCTGAGTCCTTAATCTAGTATTTTAATTGTGATTAACTATGAATATTAGATTATTTATTTAAATACTTTCATTTTATGAAAATATTTATTAGAATTCATTTATGAAGTATTATTAAATATTGTTTTACTTCATTATTAACACTTACTCCTTATTGTCGCTTCTAGGTTCCGGGATAAGATAGGGATTTCAAAATACCTTAAATGCTCCATCCAGATCCCTAGTTAGCTATAGTATCCTTCCTGTTGGCTCTATCGAGAGGGGGGTGAATCGGTTTTTCTACTTATTTTTTATTTTTCTACCTCTTAATGCACAATTAAAACTAATGAAACAACAATGAAATAAGTGCAATAAAAAGAGTAAGGGAAAAAGAAGCAAACACAAATTTATAGAGGTTCGGCCAATCTCTTACCTACGTTCTCTCTCCTTGATCCTCTTGTTAAGGTTTTGATTCAGCTCTTCCTTGAGAATCTTTACACACCACTTCAAGGTGTGGTGAGACCTCTTACAATGTTTCTTGAGGACATAGAAATAACCTTCTAAGCCTCTTCCCTTGTAATACTACCCACACTCTACAATAGCAGACCTTACAAGGATAGCTCACCCCTTTGAATAACAGAACTTTCAGTAAATGGGTGAAGAACAATAAGAAATCTCACAAATGGAGTTACACAATAAGAATTTTTAGATTTGATTTTCTCTCTTAAAGCTTAAAGATTTTCTGAGTGCTTGTTCTGCCTCCAAACTTCATAAATGCCTATATTTATATCCCACCAACTGATTGGAACAGTTGGTGAAGCATTTAATGCTAATCCTCTTGTTGAAACCCTTAGAAACTAGCTGTTGAGCTCAGTTTTCGTGAAAAGGGATCGATCCCATGCCAAAAGGGATCGATCCATTTCTTCCAGAATGCATATTTCTCTATCGGGAGCCACTTCAGCCTTGAAATCAATTTTGCCAAAAGGGGATCGATCCCTTTACAGGAGGGATCGATCCCTTTTGTCCAGCCTGCACATTGATGGGTAATTTTGGTATGGATTGATGAGATTTTGTGATTTTAAGTCAGTCCAAAGTATTTTAATTATTTTACAAAAGTATTTACTGACCTTTCAAATTGAAATCACAATTAAACTTTGTTTAAAATATTTTCAATCATAAAATCCATTTCAAGCAAATTTACATTGAAGAGAAAAATGTTTATCCAAACTTAAGTTTTTGTCATTTCAAATGTGTGTCAATTTAAAGCTAATAATCTCCCCCTTTTTGATATGACAAAACTTAAGGTAAATTTGCTTATATCTTTAAAGAAATGAGGTTGCTAAAATATTTTAAGTAAAACCCTTAATAGTTGCTCCCCCTCAACTTATCATAAAATAATTCTGACAGCATAAGACATATTTTGATTTTGTCCTCCTCGTAGAGGTATTTCAATAGATGTCATTAAAAAAACATTTTGCTCTCCCTCAAATGATGCAAGAAAGAAGGTAACAAAATTTTGAGAGATTTTCCATGAATTTTAAGAAATTTACCATACCAATTCTCCCCCTTTTTGTCATATCAAAAGTTAGTCAAATATCTAGCAGAGTTATAAGTCAATTTAAAGCAACAATTTGATACCAATAATAAGCAGAATAAGCATTAGTAGTGGCAATGATATAAAGAGAAACAAAGAACAAGCCAATGTCATGAAAGCATAAGTAATGTCATAACAAGTCATAGTCATTAACATAAACTAAGATAGCACAAACACACTAGTAAAAGTCTCAAGAAACAACTAGAATGTCATAACTAGCTGGAAGAGACGCATGCTACAAATAGTAGGATCAACGCCTTAGAAAGGTCTTGTGATATTGCCCAATGAAATCTTCTTGCTGCATGTGGACATCTTGAATTTCATCGAACAAGGCAGCTTGGTTTGCCTGGATTTGATTAAGCTGCTGACCCACGTCATGCTGGAAATTCTGAAGCATATGCATTATCTGGTCGAGAGAGGTTGACGTGGAGCCGGAGGGTGCAGACTTGAAGCTTGAAGATTTTCTGAGTGCTTGTTATGCCTCCAAACTTCATAAGTGCCTCTATTTATATCCCACCAACTGATTGGAATGGTTGGTGAAGCATTTAATGCTAATCCTCCTGTTGAAACCCTTAGAAACTAGCCGTTGAGCTCAGTTTTCGTGAAAAGGGATCGATCCCATGCCAAAAGGGATCGATCTGTTTCTTCCAGAATGCATATTTCTCTATCGGGAGCCACTTCAGCCTTGAAATCAATTCTGCCAAAAGGGGATCGATCCCTCTACAGGGGGGATCGATCCCTTTTGTCCAGTCGGCACATTGATGAGTAATTTTGGTATGGATTGATGAGATTTTGTGATTTTAAGTCAGTACAAAGTATTTTAATTCTTTTACAAAAGTATTTACTGACCTTTCAAATTGAAATCACAATTAAAACTTTGTTTAAAATATTTTCAATCATAAAATCCATTTCAAGCAAATTTACATTGAAAAGAAAAACGTTTATCCAAACTTAAGTTTTTGTCATTTCAAAATATGTGTCAATTTAAAGCTAACACTTCCATTATTGTGCCTAGTGTGCCTTTAGGAAAAATAAAGGTTTTGTGCATATAAAATTTAGTAATACCAGTTTCTACATACGATTCCTTTACTGGGCATGTTTTGCTAACCCCTTTTTTTTTCACCTTAACAGATTATTTTCAGTGATATAGTGATATACCATCTAAGGATTGCTACTGCATACTAGTTACCTCGAGGCAACATTTTGTGGATCCTGAGGTATATTTATTTTCTTTATATGTTTAGACTGTTTGTACAGTACTATTATATGGTAATGATAGATAGCGGATGTAAATATTGAATTAATTATAGTTATGTGAATATTCATATCTGGTAAATTAAATAAATTTATTTTTATGAACTATTGTGAACAAGTGTATTTATGGAAATAAAGGCATCGCAGATAGCCCAACCATCAATGTGAATGTGTAAATATGTGATATTTCTGTATATTTGGGTCTTTACAGTTTTATTAGTATCAGAGTGAAGTTGGTTTGATATCTATCGATGTCTTTATGTGAAAAGTGAAGTGGTTAACATCCCTTGTAGTGCTGCATAGTCTGGATATATAAATAAACAACTAACCGAAATCGATTGAACTGTCTGTGCTGTGCAGATATGAGTGGGCGATGGGTAACACATACATTTAGGGGTCGAGGCCGGTAGGGCGTAGTAGACTCCAAAGCCTCTAACTCCCGAGCCATCACCTAAGCCTGCCCTATGACCTGCTCACCTACTGCAGCTAAAAAGTCCAAACACTCAAATGTCCCGTATTGAGAGGATGTTGGCTGATTTTATAGCCATGTGTCAAGCAGATAAAGCTACCAATCGGGTTGAAAGAGAGCGAGTAGCTCCTTCAACTCCTATAGTAGCACCACCCCTACCTCAGCCAACTCTCGAGCCACAGGTTACCCCTCAGCCAACACCACAAGCGTAGGCCGTATCACAGCCACCAGTATAGCAGCCCCGAGACGTAGAGTCATATTGTGATGTTGCTTTGTTGCGGCAGTTCACGAAGCTATACCAACCAAAGTTTAAGGGAGATGGGGATCCCCTGATGGCAGAGAAGTGGATGACGTCTATAGAGAAATTATTCAGATATATGAGGTGCTTTGAGACAGAGAGAGTAGGATTGGCACTGTTCCAAATAACAGATGATGTGGAGCATTGTTGGAAGTCTGCTCAGACTATTTTGTTTGCCAAGCATCCGGTGATTACCTGGGAGATATTTGTAGATGCTTTTCGCCGCTAGTACATCCTCGATACGGCTCAAAAGAAATTGCAACAAGAGTTTTTAGAGCTGGTTCAGGGGAGTATGACGGTGGATCGGTATGAGTCAAGGCTTACTACTCTTACAACTTTGATCCACTGACTCGAGTTAATGAATGGCATAAGATAGACAGATTTAAGGCTGGGCTAAAACCATATATCTGAACGAAGTTGGCCTTATTTGATATTAAGACTTGTGATGAGGCTGTGTGATGTAATTAGTTATTCAAGCAGGATTATGAGCAGTTCCACTCAAAGCCAACATCTAAGACTAAGGCTAAGGGGAAAGGCAAGGTGAAGAGGGGTCCAGATGACAAAGCAAGTAGGGAGCAGCCCAAGAAGGCTAAACCCTAAGGCATTCAGATCACAGAGTGGCGTTTTATGAGACAAGCTGCTATAGCCCCTGTTACTAGCCCCACCATTACCCAGAGGAGTACCGGTGCTAGATGTATACATTGTGGGAAGATGCACGATACTCGGCCCTGCTACATGTTGACACGGGCCTGCTTTAAGTGTGGTCAGACAAGGCATTTGATCAGAGATTGCTCGACACTTAGAAAGTCAGCCTCATCTACCATTCTAACCCCTATTCCACCAGTACCAACGCCCACAGCTCCAATTGAGTCAGAAAGAGCTACACCCTCACAAATGAGATAGGCGACTGCAGTAGAGAAAGGTAAGAAGCCCGTGACTCAAGGATGGGTGCATGCATTAGATCAGGAGGCTAATGATGCATCTGCAGATGTGATTAAAGGTAAAATTTACATTTTCGATATTTCTATACTTGCATTATTCGACCCTAGTTTTACTTATTCATTTGTGTCTCCTACATGTGCTAACAGAATTTCAGTAGAGCCGGAGCCTCTAGGATACACATTACAAATTAATACTCTGTTTAAAGAATTTCAAATTATAGATATTATATATAGCAATTATAAAATGAAAGTAGGAGAGAACAAAACGACAGCTAACCTAATTTTGTTAAATATGTACGACTTTATGTAATCCTAGGAATGGATTGGTTAGCTGCAAATTTTGTTAGTTTAGATTGCTATACTAAATTTATTACCTTCTCTCAACCCAAATGTTACATTGTAAAACTTTTAGATAAATAATAAAAGTGAAATTTGTGTTTACTAAATTATTTAAATGTTGTGTGAATGTGTTGAAGGTTTTATCGCTTATGTGGAGGATGTAGAAAGGAAACATCCCGAGTTGCATGAGATTCCTGTGGTCAAGGACTTTCTGGACGTATTTCCAGAGGATTTACCAAGGTTACCGCTAGATCGAGAAATTGAGTTCACTATTGACTTGGTACCCTACACGGAGCCCATCTCTAAGCCCCTGTATCGAATGGGATTGACGGAGTTAAAGGAGCTTAAGAAGCAGCTCCAGGAGCTATTGGATAAGGGATTCATCCATCATAGTGTGTCACCATGGGGTGCTCCGGTATTATTTGTCAGGAAGAAAGATGGGAGCTTATGGTTGTGCATTGATTATCGGATGCTGAATAAGGTGACTATCAAGAACAAGTATCCCTTACCCAGGATCGATGATTTATTTGACTAGCTCAGGGGTCCATAAGTGTTTTCGAAGATCGATCTCTGATCAGGCTATCATCAGCTTAAGATTCGTGAGTTGGATGTTCCGAAGATAGCATTCTGAACTTGGTATGGACATTATGAATTCCTAGTGATGCCTTTCAGACTAACAAATGCCCTTGCAGCATTTAGGGACTTGATGAACAAGGTGTTTAAGCCCTACCTATATCAATTTATGATCGTATTCATTGACGACATCTTGATATATTCTGTCTCCAGAGGAGCAGGAGTGGCACCTGTATATAGCTCTAGAGACCCTCAAGGACCGGAAACTTTTTGCTAAGCTCAATAAGTGCGAATTCTAGCTAGATCACATTACTTTCTTAGGACATTTAGTATCTAAGGATGAGGTGTCAATTGATCCATCCAAGATTGAGGCCATTGTGCAGTGGGAAAGGCCTAAGACAATGATGGAGATATAATGCTTTTTGGGTGGATATTATTGTCAGTTCGTTGAGGGATTTTCCATATTAGCCGCTCCACTAACGCGACTCACACGTAAGGATGTTAAGTTCGAGTGGTCAGATGCGTGTGAATACAGCTTCCAAGAGTTGAAGCGGAGACTTACTACAGTTCCTGTGCTTGCCTTTCCCAGCGAATCTGGTGGATTTTCGATGTATACATATTCTTCCGCTTTGGGTTTAGGATGTGTTTTGATGCAGAATGGTTGAGTGATAGCCTACAGCTCTAGACAGCTGAAAGAGCATGAGAAGGACTATCCGACTCATGATTTGGAATTAGTTACCGTGGTGTTTTCATTGAAGATATGGCGGCACTATCTCTATAGGGAGAAATTCTAGATATACACAGATCATGAGAGCTTAAAATACTTGTTCTTGCAGTGGGAAGTAAATATGAGACAGCATAGATGGATGGAGTTGTTAAAGAACTACAACTGCTAGATCTTGTACCACCCGAGGAAAGCTAATGTGGTGGCAGATGCTTTGAGTCGAAAGCATGTAGGCATGGTATCCTACATGATGATTAGGGAGCACGAGTTATTGGAGCAGTTTTTGAGCTTAGTTTGAATGTGATATCCTCTAAGAGATATGGTTCACAGCCAACTTTAGGATTGAGTCAGATCCGATGGATCGGATCAGGGATGCTCAGAGGATGGATAATTACTGCATAGAGGTTACCAGTCATGTGCAAATGGGTGAATAGTCAGATTTTAGGATTGGCACTGATGGCATACTGAGGTTCAGAGGTAGAATATGTGTTCCTTATGATAAGCAACTCAAAGAGTTGATTTTGATAGAGTCCTACACCTCCAGGTACACTCTGCATCCAAGCAGCACTAAGATGCACCAGAACCTATGGAGAGTGTATTGGTGGCCTAAGATGAAGTGAGACATCGTAGAGTTTGTTGCTAGATGTCTCACATGGTAGCAAGTTAAGATCGAGCATTAAAAGCCTGCAGGGATGTTGAAGTCTTTACCAATCCCGACATGGAAGTGGGAGCACATTACCATGGACTTCATTATGGGTTTGCCAAGGACTCGATGGAACTATGATGCCATATGGGTGATTGTAGACAGGTTAACGAAGTCCGTCCACTTTCTTCTTATCAGAACTATGGATTCCTTCAGTGCCCTGGCCAATTTATATGTGTGGGAAATTGTGAGGCTACATAGTGTTCCAGTGAGCATCACTTCGGACAAGGATTCCCGATTCACATCTCATTTTTAGGAGAGATTTTAAGAGGCGATGGGATCCTAATTAAATTTTAGCACAGCCTTCATCCACAGATTAACAGTTAGTTCGAGCGAGTGATTCAAACGCTTGAGGATATGCTAAGGGCATGTGCGTTGGATTTTAAGGGCTCTTGGGACGATCACTTGCCATTAGCAGAATTTGCCTATAATAACAGCTATCAGGCTAGCATCACATGGCACCATATGAGGCTTTATATGGCAAAAGATGTAGATCACCGATAGCATAGGAAGAAGTGGGAGATCGAAAGTTATTGGCTCTCGATCTAGTAGAGCAAGCTTCAAAAGATGTGCAGTTGATTTGTGAAAGGTTAAAGACAGCTCAGAGTCGGTAGAAGAGTTATGCAGACACCCGACGCCAACCCCTTGAGTTTTCGGTAGGTGATTTTGTATTTTTGAAAGTTTCCCTATCTAAAGACCATTATGAGATTTGGTAAGAAGGAAAAGTTGAGTCCTCGATAGATCGAACCCTTCGAGGTCTTAGATCTTGTGGGAGACGTGGCGTACCGATAAGCACTACCATCGGAGTTATCAAGGGTGCATAATATGTTACACGTCTTGATGTTGAGGAAGTATCATCTAGATCCATCTCATGTAATTCAGTACGAACAGCTGGAGATCAAGGAAGATATGAGTTACGTGGAAACACCAATTCAGATTCTAGATAGAAAGGATAAGGTATTGCAATCTAAGACGATCTTGTTAGTGAAAGTTTTGTGGCAGTACCACTCCGAAGAATAGGCGACATGGGAATTGGGGAGCTTGATGCGGGAGAAGTATCCAAAGCTATTCCGATGATTGGTTCGGATGAAATTTGAAGGATCGAATTTCCTAAAGGTGGGGAGGAAATGTGAGAACCATTTATACTATTACTGTACATGTGTAGATCTTTTTTAATAATTAATTTTTATATAGTTTGTATAGTTTAAGTGAAATAGTAATGTGGTCCTCATTTGTCTTATAGTGCTCGGATGTACATTAGAGTGATAAAACGGTGTACAGAGGATTTTAATAAATATATTGTGAGAATTTCGAGCCTAAATTACCTTACTTAGATTATTTTTGGGAAACGTGCAAACAATTTAGGAAACGACAATTAAGGACATAGCCCGATGGCATTTTCATAAATTGTGCCCAAACTTAAAGGAATTTGGACCAAGTAAAAATACTAAGATATTCTACATGAAAATAAGTCCTAGGCTATGTCGATAGATTTATCGAATCAATGGTTAAATCAGATATTTACGCGATAGGCTTGATAGGGGTAATTTCATAATTTCACATTTATGGTGAACCGCGTGTCGATGAAACAACCATGATTCATCAAAATACATCCAATAAGAATTTTTGGAGATGAAATGCAAATTTTTAGAGTGCAATTACATAGTTATAAAAATTACGGAAGCTTAAGGGCACAATTGTTTGAAAATTTCATAACCAAGGGCATTTTGGTAATTTTTTCTTATTATAGAACTATCTATATTTTTCTCCCAAAATTTGCCAACCACTATTCATCACCCCTAAGAGAAAAATAAGAAAAGAAAAAAAAAGCTTATAAAACTACCTTAAAAACACATTATCTCATTAAATTGTCTTCTACAAACCTCTTCTACTCATCAAGCTCTACCTACCCATACCAAAATCTTATTAAATAAGTGACTATATCAAGAGGAAAGAGAGCTTGAAGTGTTCGGCCAAAGGTATGGACATTCATACATTATGTTTCATTTGATTTTAATGGTAGGAAATGATTAATTCAAGTATGCTAAACATGTTTATGGCATTAGATTAGATTAAATTGAATTAAATCATATTCCACCATTAAAGGGGTTTCGGCCAAGTGGGGAAGTTCATGAAATCATGTTGTTTCATGTATAAAAATAATGCCAAATTGAAGAACAAACATTGTTAAGCATGAAATGCAAGCTAGATTGTTGAAATTCCATAGATTATGCAAGAGGGAGAATTCGGCCTAGGCAAGGGGACATGCATTCGTGGCTGAATTTGATGATTTTAAGGTGCCATTAGATTGTAGAAATTATAAGGAGTCCACAATGCAATCAGATTTAAATTTCGACTTAAAACGAAGAAGTTAGGTTCTACTATCGATAAAAATTATACCGAATAAATATTTGCAGTGTACAATGTGGCTGTAATTGAAAAATAACTTAAAAATAAATGTTAAGTGAGCTAATATTTTTGGTAAATTACTTTATAGCCCTGGAGAAATAAAGTACGTGTGGTGCTCGCGAGAAGCTCAATAACGCTAGATAGGTAAAGGATGAGTGTGTAGGCCGTCAAGATATTATGAATGCATTTTTCCAACAAGAATAATTTTATAAGAATATTTTGATATTCAATTGCCTTGGAAATTGTGCAAATTGTGGTTTTTGGCTAGATTGTGAACTGTGTTTACTTACAGGAAGGCTATGCAAATAGTTGTCGTTATGCTGCTGAATTTTCTTAGAAAATAATCCAAAAATATCATGAAATATTTTAAATGCATAATTGTGTGACTTCTAGCCTTGGAAATTAATTATTTAATATTTTTTTCATAAAATGTGAATTTATAGAAAAATAATATTTAAATATTCATGAAAAAAAATTTTATCGAAATAAAGTTACCGATGTGTTCTAAATAGTGTTTCACAGTGAAATAATGTGTTTATGAAAATTATTACTGAAATATGAATATTTTACAATGTGTTTTGTGAAATTGTGTATTATGTGAAATTATATTCCTTTATGGATAAATATGGAGATTTATTTTATTTTAATAAAATCCATAAAGCCCCTAATATCGTTTTTATATCGTTTTTATATTGTTTTGAGATTGATAAGCCCCGTATTATGCTCATGTGTTAATGTATGTTATATGTGTGAAGCTGTTGATACTAATCTCATCTTCAGTGTCCCGGTTGATACCTAATCAGTGTATGACTGAAGACATTTATAGACTATGGCCATATGTCTCATGTGATTATCATTGTACCCGACAACGATTATAGCATGATATATCTTAAGTGATGCCTGGTCTCCACCATTTTACTGTGATATTAAACTGATTTATTGAATTGTGTTATTAAATTATAAGATTTTATCAAGGTGATTCTGAGAAATGTGTGACTATTTCTAAATGATTTACTGTACTAAACTGTGTACAATACTCTTTATGGAACTTTAATCAATACATGTGAAATGTGTTTAAATGTGATTCTGTGAGTTCTTAATCTAATATTTTAATTGTGATTAAATATGAATATTAGATTATTTATTTAAATAATTTAATTTTATGAAAATATTTATTTGAATTAATTTATGAAATGTCATTAAATATTGTTTTATTTCATTATCAACACTTACTCCCTATAGTTGCTTTTAGGTTTCGGGACAAGACAGGTATTTCAATGTGACATCCTCGTCACTCCCAAATACCAACTAAATTTTTCTTCTTTCCCATAGTTTTGGTTAGGCTGTTCAACGGTGCATCCTTCTTCTTTAATATAGCTAACACTATATTGTTTACATAATGATATATTTCTCATACACATACATGATCGTCTTACACATAAGTCTAAAACTTTAATATAAATTACGTACTAATCTCTTTAACAATTTACATCCCCAATGTGTCTAATATACATCACTGTACTATAGTCTGAATTACATAATCAAAATGTATCTACCTTCAAGGGATTGGAAGTTAGCCGCGAAGGAATATCGTATAGTCCAAATATATGCTCCTCTACCAAGAGCAGACTTCACTGCAAATAATCTGGATGAAAATATAATAAAGGAATGAGTTTACGCTCAGTAAGAAATATACATAAAAGAGCGTACTATGCCACTATATGCAGTTTTCCTGCTTGGCTCTATAATGTCATGTAATATTCTTGTAAAAACATATAACATATAAGTTCATCAAATACCATATAACACATGACAAAATCATATGAAGTCACTTGCACGTATTCAAATAACTCAAATACTTTCACATATATGTGTCAAATAACTTGAAATTTCATATACAAATAGTCTTCAAATAGGGGGAGACCGTCAACATCCAATAGAATCATGCACCAAATAAAGTGGCGTACCCACGTATGGGCCAGGGATCCTCCCTTAAGCCAAACACATATAAAGGACTAATGGCCATTGTCAATATCCCACGGTGTGCACTAGTCAGGTGACACCCGTGGTACTGAGGGCTTGACTAGAGTCCCCCAGCCAAATACAAATAATCAAGTAATATGCATGATCACCAATGGAGTCGTTAATCTCAAAATATTGAGTAGTAAAACTCATTCTTGTAAAACCATGGATATTCATAACCCTTCTTATATACTTTAATGATAATCCAAATACATTTATATAAATAAATTAAAAATTATTATTTTTCAAAGGGGGCAGTTGACTGCTCTTTTAGGGCAGTTGACTGCTCTAGTATAAAAATATTAAATAAATTTTATTTTCTTTTTGCATTTGAAATATTAAATTTTCGGATGCAAGTAGGGCAGTTGACTGCTAAAATGGGGCAGTCGACTGGCCCGCAAACAGAATGTTTCTCGGAAAAATGCAGTCGACTGGCTCTTTAGCGGTCGACTAGTTTGCAAACAGAAAGTTTCTGGAAAAATGGCAGTCGACTGCTATATAGGGCAGTCGGCTGCTCTAAGTCGGTTTCGGAAAAAGTTACGTCACGACTGTCTCTGAGCAGTCGGCTGCTATTTAGGGCAGTCGGCTGCCCCGAGCCAAATCGTAACTGGGAGAAAACCGTGAATTTTACATTTCCTGCACTTACACCAGCTTTTGTTTCATCCCAAAACATTTAAAACATGCGGACATAGTTACCCTACGTCCGTTACATATATTCCTTACCTCAAATAGCCAAATAATACGAAATCCTTTAGTTGCACCGATTCTTTCCTTCACTTCTTCAAAACTGCATAATTCATATAAATTGAAACCTTTAACTTTCTTTCATTTCAACACCATAAGGATACTATACCAACATCACATGACTCCAAATTATGGACGAAATCAAATGAATCAATTTCTTTTCTTACCTTTGTCAATAGCCAAATTTACAGGATTTCTGATCTCCTCAAATACTTTGTTTCAGCCTTCCATATTACAGACATAGAGAGAGCTAGTGATGAGGATCGTTTTTCGTTTAAGGAGTTTGTTAATTTGTTGGAGGAATAAGGCAGTTCTACAAGGTGAATATGGAAGAAAACCTTAGAGAATTTTCAGAGGAAGAGCTATGGCTGCCGGCCCTCTTTGCTGGAAAAGTTGGCATTAAATGCCATAAATGTGTATTTATCCCTTCATGCCAGCCATAACTCCTTAGCCCTTTGACAATTTGACCACCAATTAATTTTTCTTCTTCTTTCCTTCTTCATGTCAGCCACACATATCATTTAATTATGAAAATATGATACTTATTCTTCTTTTATCATTCTCTAGTATTTTTCTGATGTCAACATTAAATTCATTGACCATTTGACTATCCATTTCATTACTTCTTCTAGGTTCCTTACATCATTTGTACATTAATTCTCATATTCATTTAAATCATTTCTGCTTATAGTACTTTACAAATAAGAGGATTTTACATGAAATTGGGGATTTCACATTCAAACCCACCTTTGAGAATTTGGTCCTCCAAATTTAAATCGGGTTGCTACTCAAATAGTTCCGGATACCTTTCCTTCATTAAGCTCTCTAGCTCCCATGTAGCTTCTTCCATGGTATGGTATTGCCAGAGAATTTTGACTAAGGGAATCGTCTTTGACCTTAGCACTTTCTCCTTCCTATCCAAAATCCGAACCGACTTCTCCACATAACTTATATCTTCCCGAATCTATAAGGGCTCATATTCAATGACATGAGATGGATCCGGATTATACTTCCGAAGCATCGACACATGGAAAACATTATGTACTCCAGATAGCTCCGGAGGTAGTGCCAATCTATAAGCAACATCTCCGACTCGGTCTAAGACTTCAAATGGCCCTATGTAGCGAGGACTAAGCTTACCTCTTCGGCCAAACCTCATGATCCCTTTGGATGGAGAAACTTTCAAAAATACCGAATCCCCGACCAAAAACTCAAGTGGTCTACGTCGAGCATCTGCGTAACTCTTTTGTCGGCTCTGAGCTGTCTTAAGTCTTTGGCAAATTAACTTAACATCCTCAGACGCTTGCTCGACTAAGTCTGGGGCTAATAACTTACGCTCACCCACTTCTTCCCACCCAATCGGAGATCGACACCTTCTACCATATAGAGCTTCATATGGTGCCATCCCGATACTTGCATGGTAACTATTGTTGTATGCAAACTCAGCCAATGGCAGATGATCATCCCAGGAGCCTTTAAAGTCCAACGCACAAGCTCTCAACATATCTTCAAGCGTCTGAATGGTGCGCTCGGACTGACCATCAGTCTGTGGATGAAAAGCCGTGCTAAAATTTAATTGAGATCCCATGGCCTCTTGGAAATGTTCCCAAAAATGAGAAGTGAACCTGGAATCTCTGTCAGATGTAATGCTCACTGGAACTCCATGTAGTCTGACAACTTCTTTCATATACAAATCTGCCAAAGCACTAAGTGTATCTGTAGACTTCATAGGCAGGAAGTGAGCTGACTTAGTTAACCGATCCACAATGACCCAAATACCATCATGATTCCTCCTCGTTCGAGGTAGTCCCATGACAAAATCCATCGTAATGTGCTCCCACTTCCACATCGGTATAGGTAGAGGATGTATTAAACCTGCTGGTCTTTGGTGCTCTACCTTAACCTGCTGGCACGTGAGACACCTTGCTACAAACTCTGCTATGTCTCTTTTCATGCCAGTCCACCAATACACCTTGCGAAGATTATGATACATCTTCGTATTTCCCGGATGCAAAGTATACTTAGTGGAGTGTGCTTCAGTCAAAATTAACTTCTTCAACTCCTTATCCTTAGGAACACATATACGATTCTTAAATCTCAAGAGTCCATTACTATTAATGCTAAATTCCGATGGCATACCTGATTGGATCTGATTCATGGCCTCCATACATTGATCATCTTCCCTTTGAGCAATCCGAATTCTACCCATCAACTCCGGCTCAATCATCAAACTTGTTATCATTCCAAAATGCTCATAAGGCACAACATTGAGATTAAGGCTTGCAAACTGCTCAAGTAGTTCATATTCTCTTACCATCATGTATGATACTATCCCCATATGCTTCCTACTCAGAGCATCTGCCACCACATTGGCTTTTCCCGGGTGGTATAGGATCTCACAATCATAATCCTTCAGAAACTCGAGCCATCTCCTCTATCTCATATTCAATTCCCTCTGAGAGAACAAGTACTTCAGACTTTTATGATCTGTACAAATCTGAAATTTCTCACCATACAAGTAATGCCTCCAAATCTTTAGAGCAAACACCACTGCCGCTAACTCCAAATCATGAATCGGGTAGTTCTTCTCATGGTCCTTTAATTGACGAGAACCATATGCAACTACCTTGCATGTTGCATTAGCACACAACCTAAACCTTGTGCAGAGGCATCACTATATACGGAAAATCCTCCAGAACCACTAGGAATGGTGAGAATAGGTGCAGTAGTTAACCTGCGCTTCAGCTCATGGAAACTGCGCTCGCAGGCATCATTCCATTCAAACTTCACCTCTTTGCGCGTTAAGCGCGTCAAGGGAGCAGCTAACCTCGAAAAACCCTCTACAAATCGTCGATAATAGCCGGCTAGACCCAAGAAACTCCTAATCTCTGTCACTGTTTTCGGTCTCTCCCATTGCACCACAGCTTCAATCTTCGATGGATCGACCGAAACTCCATCTTTATTGATTATGTGACCCAAAAAGGATATTTGATTTAGCCAAAACTCACACTTACTTAACTTGGCATATAATCCCCGATCCTTGAGGGTTTGTAGAACTATTCTCAAATGCTGCTCATGCTCTTCCCATGATCTTGAATACACCAATATGTCATCGATGAAAACAATGACAAACTGGTCCAAATACTGTTTGAACACATCATTCATCAAGTTCATAAAAGTCGCGGGTGCATTGGTTAAACCAAACAGCATCACTAGGAATTCATAGTGACCATACCGTGTCCTGAATGCAGTCTTAGGGATATCTTCACTTCGGATCTTCAATTGATGATATCCCGATCTCAAGTCTATCTTGGAGAAGACTTGTGCACCCCGAAGTTGATCAAAGAGATCGTCAATCCTGGGAAGAGGGTACTTGTTCTTGATTGTCACCTTATTTAACCATCGATAATCAATACAAAGCCTCAAGCTATCATCCTTCTTCCGGACAAATAGCACAGGAGCACCCCATGGGGATACACTTGGCCGTATAAACCCCTTATCTAGTAACTCCTGCAGCTGTTTCTTAAGTTCTTCCAATTCCACTAAGGCCATCCGATAGGGTGGTCTCGAAATGGGCTCAGTCCCTGGCACCAAATCGATAGTAAACTCGATTTCCCTATCCGGAGGAAGTCCTGGAAGATCATCCGGAAACACACATGGAAACTCATTGGCTATTGAGATTTCTTGAAGTTCGGGACGTTTCCTTTCTACGTCCACCACATACGCTATAAATCCCTTAATCACCTTGGTCGAAGCATCGGCAGACTCCTCGTCTATAGCGAATACTCGTCCTTGAGTCACAGCTTTCTTTCCCTTCTCAGCAGCTGTGGCCTTAGGTTGTGGTTGGGTGGTCCTTTCCGATTCTTCAGACACTCTTTTAGAAATCTTGGGACAATCTTTAATCATGTGTCCCCTCTCGCCACACCAAAAACAAGCCCCACTCGCCATACGACATGGCTGTGACCCATGGAATCTCCCGCAATGCTCTCATTTCTGCGTCACACTCTTCGGCGAGCTTGCTGTACTGCCAGCTGAATATCGGGATCTTTCATCATTTATCTTAATCCCGGTAGATCTAGGAGTCCCTGTACCATAATTATCATAAAACTTCAAAATTTAGTATATTTCCATATAACCATTAAACTAAGATACAAGTCATTCTCTTATAATTTATCTTCTTACCTGCCGAAGCTCTTTCATATGGTCTACTTTTCCTAAATGGATATCTGTCACTAGAGGCTCTCTCATCTGACTTCCGCTTCATCGGTTCTTTGCCTTTACCCTTGGCTCGGAAATCAGCATGGTGAAGATTATAGTCCTGCTCACACAATTGAGCCTTACGGACTGCCTCATTATAAGTAGTGATATCCATAAGATATAACTTCGATCTAATAGGAGACCTTAATCCCTCTATGAATCGGTAGATCTTATGTCCTTCACTCCTTAGGACTTCAGGGTCAAATCTGCTTAAAGAAATGAACTTCGACTCATATTGATTTACCGTCATAGTCCCCTGAGTCAAGCTCAAAAACTCAATCTTCAACCTAGTCTGTTCAGTGCGTGGGATGTACTGTTCATTAAAGGCCTCTAAAAATCTATCCCACGTAACCTCAGTATGTTGAGTCTCCAAACTGGCCCGAGTAGACTGCCACCAATGCTCGGCATCGTCTACTAGCAAATAAGCTGCCAGACCCACTTTTTCTTTCTCAGAACAGGTCATGTACCCAAAAGATTTGGTGACTGCCTTCACCCAGTTCTCGGCGGTCAACGGATCTCTATCCCCCTTAAACTTCGGCGGATCCAACTTCTTAAATTCTTTAATTAAGACCACACTGCAGTAGGCCTTAGGATCTCGCCTCTCATTAACTTGAGCTAGTGGGGGCAACTCAGGCTGTGCCGGTGGGGGCTGTACTGGAGGAATAGGAGGAGCATTTCCAGATGGAATAGGAGGTACTATAGGTGGTGCTGTTGATGCATTAGTGGCCACGTTTGGAAAATTAGACATGAACTGATTAAATAGAGTGGCCATAGTCTCAATACTTCGCTCCACTCTCGACAGTCGAGCATTCGGGCTACCCGATGGAGATGGAGGAGGAGACTGTGTTGGAGACGGTTCTACTCTACCCCGTCCTCGTCCTCGTCCTCTACCAGTACCCCTTCTACGAGTGCTCATTCTGCCAATATCACCACAAGGTCAAGCGTTTAGTACACTTTCAGCAATTCAACCACATATATGTATTCAGACAAGTACAGTACATGGGGATGTACACTATTTCTAGCCTAATGACACCGTCAAACGTCAGACTAACCTTGCTCTGATACCAATCTGTGACATCCACGTCACTCCCAAATACCAACTAAATTTTTCTTCTTTCCCATAGTTTTGGTTAGGCTGTTCAACGGTGCATCCTTCTTCTTTAATATAGCTAACACTATATTGTTTACATAATGATATATTTCTCATACACATACAGGATCGTCTTACACATAAGTCTAAAACTTTAATATAAATTACGTACTAATCTCTTTAACAATTTACATCCCCAATGTGTCTAATATACATCACTGTACTATAGTCTGAATTACATAATCAAAATGTATCTACCTTCAAGGGATTGGAAGTTAGCCTCGAAGGAATATCGTATAGTCCAAATATATGCTCCTCTACCAAGAGCAGACTTCACTGCAAATAATCTGGATGAAAATATAATAAAGGAATGAGTTTACGCTCAGTAAGAAATATACATAAAAGAGCGTACTATGCCACTATATGCAGTTTTCCTGCTTGGCTCTATAATGTCATGTAATATTCTTGTAAAAACATATAACATATAAGTTCATCAAATACCATATAACACATGACAAAATCATATGAAGTCACTTGCACGTATTCAAATAACTCAAATACTTTCACATATATGTGTCAAATAACTTGAAATTTCATATACAAATAGTCTTCAAATAGGGGGAGACCGTCAACATCCAATAGAATCATGCACCAAATAAAGTGGCGTACCCACGTATGGGCCAGGGATCCTCCCTTAAGCCAAACACATATAAAGGACTAATGGCCATTGTCAATATCCCACGGTGTGCACTAGTCAGGTGACACCCGTGGTACTGAGGGCTTGACTAGAGTCCCCCAGCCAAATACAAATAATCAAGTAATATGCATGATCACCAATGGAGTCGTTAATCTCAAAATATTGAGTAGTAAAACTCATTCTTGTAAAACCATGGATATTCATAACCCTTCTTATATACTTTAATGATAATCCAAATACATTTATATAAATAAATTAAAAATTATTATTTTTCAAAGGGGGCAGTTGACTGCTCTTTTAGGGCAGTCGACTGCTCTAGTATAAAAATATTAAATAAATTTTATTTTCTTTTTGCATTTGAAATATTAAATTTTCGGATGCAAGTAGGGCAGTTGACTGCTAAAATGGGGCAGTCGACTGGCCCGCAAACAGAATGTTTCTCGGAAAAATGCAGTCGACTGGCTCTTTAGCGGTCGACTGGTTTGCAAACAGAAAGTTTCTGGAAAAATGGCAGTCGACTGCTATATATGGCAGTCGACTGCTATATAGGGCAGTCGGCTGCTCTAAGTCGGTTTTGGAAAAAGTTACGTCACGACTGTCTCTGAGCAGTCGGCTGCTATTTAGGGCAGTCGGCTGCCCCGAGCCAAATCGTAACTGGGCGAAAACCGTGAATTTTACATTTCCTGCACTTACACCAGCTTTTGTTTCATCCCAAAACATTTAAAACATGCGGACATAGTCACCCTACGTCCGTTACATATATTCCTTACCTCAAATAGCCAAATAATACGAAATCCTTTGGTTGCACCGATTCTTTCCTTCACTTCTTCAAAACTGCATAATTCATATAAATTGAAACCTTTAACTTTCTTTCATTTCAACACCATAAGGATACTATACCAACATCACATGACTCCAAATTATGGACGAAATCAAATGAATCAATTTCTTTTCTTACCTTTGTCAATAGCCAAATTTACAGGATTTCTGATCTCCTCAAATACTTTGTTTCAGCCTTCCATATTACAGACATAGAGAGAGCTAGTGATGAGGATCGTTTTTCGTTTAAGGAGTTTGTTAATTTGTTGGAGGAATAAGGCAGTTCTACAAGGTGAATATGGAAGAAAACCTTAGAGAATTTTCAGAGGAAGAGCTATGGCTGCCGGCCCTCTTTGCTGGAAAAGTTGGCATTAAATGCCATAAATGTGTATTTATCCCTTCATGCCAGCCATAACTCCTTAGCCCTTTGACAATTTGACCACCAATTAATTTTTCTTCTTCTTTCCTTCTTCATGTCAGCCACACATATCATTTAATTATGAAAATATGATACTTATTCTTCTTTTATCATTCTCTAGTATTTTTCTGATGTCAACATTAAATTCATTGACCATTTGACTATCCATTTCATTACTTTTTCTAGGTTCCTTACATCATTTGTACATTAATTCTCATATTCATTTAAATCATTTCTGCTTATAGTACTTTACAAATAAGAGGATTTTACATGAAATTGGGGATTTCACATTCAAAATACCTTACATACTTTATCCGGATCCCTAGCCGACTATAGTATCCTTCCCTTATTGTGACTAGTGTGCCTTTAAGAAAAATAAAAGTTTTGTGCATATAGAATTTCGTAATATCAGTTTTTGCATACGATTCCTTTATTGAATATATTTTGCTCACCCCTTATTTTTCTACCTCCACAAATTATTTTTCTACCTCCACAAATTATTTTCAGTGATAGCATGATGTACCATCCGAGGATAGCGGCTGCATACTAGTTATCACAAGGTAGCATTTTATGGATCTTGGAGGTATATTTATTTTCTTTATATGTTCAGACTGTTTGTACATTGCTACTATATGGTAAAGATAGATAAGGGATGTAAATATTGAATTAATTATAGTTATGTGAATATTTGTATATGATAAATTAAATAAGTTTATTTTTATGAACTATTGTGAACAAGTGTATTGTGGAAATAAAGGCATCGTAGACAGCCTAACCATTAATGTAAATGTGTAAATATGTGATATTACTGTATATTTGGATCGTTACATATATATATATATTATAAATATATTTTATTTTCACCCTTATATATGTATATTTGCATAACATATACTATATATACACATATATATATATCCATATATTTATATATTTAAAATTTATACTTACAATATAACTAATATA
Organism: Heritiera fomes; assembly: GCA_032173925.1. Lineage (NCBI taxonomy): Eukaryota > Viridiplantae > Streptophyta > Magnoliopsida > Malvales > Malvaceae > Heritiera > Heritiera fomes. Next base: position 7,153,519 of record JAPDPM010000012.1, on the reverse strand, counting down.
TATATATTAAAAACACATTTATTTATAATTTATATTATATATATAAAATCCTTGAAACCTATATTTATCTATTTTATTATTTATTAATATATATTTATACATATAGTCTAATTCAAAATAATATTTATTGTTTACATATATATATACATACAAACACATTTTTATTTCTTTAAATTTTAAATTCCTTAATACTCAAACTAAATTCCTCAATATTAAATCTACAATCCGTCAATTGATCAAATATCGTAATTCAAAATATTCCAATCTCATAAATAAATTTATTTACTCTAACTTGTCTATTAACATCAATAGTTGAACTTATAGAATCTATAATTCCAAAAATGAGAGAATTCTCGGTTATCACATCCTCCCCACCTTTAAGGAATTTGGTCCTCCAAATTCGACACGGGTACTTTTGAAAATCAATTCTTTGAGACTTATTCCTATCAATACTTCTATACAATATCTACGCCATTTGCTAACAATCCTTCTATCTTTGTTGATCCATATCCATTTCCTCATCAATCATATTATGTACAATCATCTTGTTATCCTTAAATAATACACACTTTAATCAATCAATATCTATCTTATTCATTTACACCGATTTCCAATTCTTCTGTACAACATCTATACCATTCATTAACTATCCTATTATTTTCCTTTTATTCTCTTCAATTCCAATACCGATTATATCCATCATGATCATTCTATCATCTCCAATCAACCAAAATTTTATCAATCATTTCCAGTCTTTCAGTACTTATCTCCATAATACTTCCATATAATATCTGTATCATTTATTAACAATTCTCATTTCTATTTATATGACTCATTTCCACTACAATCATTTTATCATTTCCAATTACTCAAAAACCATCAAGCACGTTCGATCATTCTAACTCAACCTACAACCATTAATCATTATCAATCATTTTTTATCATTCAATACCTAGCTCCATAATATTTCCTCACTAAGTCCACAACTATCGTTCATATTCAAATCATATATCTCATTCCATCATCAATTTCCTCTACCGATCACATTTCATTCCATTTTCTAACTATTCCTCACAATTTATATTTAGACTATGCACAGCAGTATGGGATGTAAATCAATTCCAATCTACTTACACCAACACGTACTACATAAATATTACTTTGATACCACTTTTGTAATGTCTGGAATTATAAAATTTTGAACTAACTTTCTTCTTTTTATTATTATCTTTCTCATTCAATCGTTTGGTATCAATTGGTTTGTGTTCGGTGTTAGTGTAAGTACAATCTATAGTTTTCATTTCATATCTATTTTTATCCCATTAAATCATTTAATCAATAAGAAATGAATCAGAAATTGAAATATAAACTATAATATAAGATATATAATTTTCTTATTGTCAATTCAATTTCAATACACCCACAAATCACTACATTATTTACATCCCGATTTTTGTTTACAACTATTGTGCATACTTTAGTTTGAATATAAATATAAAATTCTATGAATACATGATCACTGGATACCTTAAACTTCTAGTAGTTTTCTCTAGTTAACCTGTCTCAGCGGTTGGCACACCTATTGATGAGCTATCTAAGATGGTGAGTAAGGGGGTGAGCTTTGGGGAAAGCCCAGTAAGAAACACATATCAAAGTGCATACTATATGTTGTTAAACAAAATAATTTGTTTTATTAAATATGAAAAAGGCATATTAAATATAAATATTTAAATGCATTAAAAATATTTATTCACTAACGGTACACTAAGGAACAGTATAAAAAGGATAGTATAGTCGACTAGGAAACCGAGTAGAGTATGGGAGGTACTTTGAAGTATCGTCGTGTTTCGGTCTCTAGATGCGACTATAGGGAGTAAGCAATTGACGATAAAATCATTAATTAGTATGAAACATTTAATAACTTATGCAATGTAAGTTCAAAGCATTAATCAGTATAAAACATTTAATAATTCATGCAATGCAATTCAAATCAAGAATCCATATAAAACCTTTTATAGTTTATGCGATGCAATTTCAAATCATTAATCAGTATATTAGCCATTTACTTAGGCAATGCTATAAAACAATTTCAATATGCAATTTCAGTAAACAGTAACGTAACATTTTCAAAAATTTCGATATAAGCAATATTTTCATCTAATACGGTAAAGCAATTCATTTAAAACTACCATTATCAATCATTCGATTTAAACATTTCTTTCTTTCTGTCAAATCAATAACTTAGTATTCAAATTATTCAGTACTCAAATCATTCAGTATTCAAATCATTCGGTATTCAAATCGTTCAGTAATCAAATCATTCAAATATACTTTAGTGGAGATAGTCAATCTAATGAAATCATGCACAAAATGGTATCGGTATCCCTGTAGGGACGATCAGTAATGAATGGCCATCGTTCAATAGTCACAGATCGCACTGGTCAGGTGCTCACTATCTAAACTATGGGTTTGACCATAATAAACCCACAGTCAGTAAACAATATATTGGTAACCTCCGGACTTGATCAGGGTCTCGCAGTCAGTAACAATATGCATGAACACTAAGGAACGACCGTCTCAAAATATTTTCGTAAATCATATAATTCAACTGTAGAAATCATTTGCAAATAGCAATTAACAGTAGAAATCATTTCAAATAGCAATTATCTTTAGTCAGACCAAAATCATATAAAAGAATAATTATTAAATTTGGTAGACATAAAATTCATTATAAATAAATAAAAACTTTAAATATACGAATGACTCGTTGGCACATAATTAATAAATCATTCATGTAAAAATAAATAAAATATCATTTATGCAATTTACTTAATTCATGTAAACCATTTCATATAATTTATGTCATATAGTTCATTTCATGTAAATCATTTCATGTAATTCATTCCATGTAAATCATTCTATGTAAATTAATTCATATAAATCACTTCATGTAATTCAATTCATATAAACCAATGCATGTAAATAATTTCGTGTAAATCAATTCATGTAAATCATTTCATGTAATGCAATTCTTGTAAATCATTTCATTTAAATCGATTCATGTAAATCTTTTCATGCAAGGCAATATTTAGATTTGTAAGAATTTAAGATAAATTTCTATTTTCATTTAGGAAAATTTAAGCAAGTAAACGGGTAGGATTTGGTTTCCTAAAATTTCCAAATGTATGTAAAACATTTCCTATGCAACTTCTATACATGTTCCTTACCTCGATTTTGCGCATTATATCAATGTCCACAGTACCACTTGCATGACTCTATTTTCGAATTTTACACTGCACAATAACATCAACTTATATTCAAAATTCCATATTATAATAATATTGAACATTCCATAAATTTCTATTTTCTATTTATCATTCTCAACAATTGATTTATTTTATTTTCTACTAAATGCCACCACATAATTACAATTAAATCATATCGTTTTCCAACTCTAGTAACACCAATAATTTCATTATCCTTAATTCATTGTTCCCTATTCAATAAATCACGAAATTTCCCAATTTTCCCATTAACTCATAAATCATTTTTTCCCAATTTAATTTCACCTATATTTTCACTAACTTTCATGCTGTATCCATTAATTTTCAAACCATAAAGATTCACATTCAAATCTAATTTTCAAGCCTAAACCATACACCTCTTCATGCATACAATTTATCCCTTTTCAAATTTACTTCCATAAATATTTCTCTACTCATCCTTCACTATTTTTCTTTAACCATTAAGTCTTAAAATTTACATTAAAACCTTATGAACAATGCCTTAGCCGAATTGCTTCTCTTGCCCCATATTTGTCATGTTTCAATTCTTGTTTCATAGCTAATATTCATTCATGCTCTATTTTCATTTTACCTCTTTTGCGTACATCAAAATTTCACTCATATCACATACTCCGCATTATGACCAAATATTCATTCTTGAATTATTCTTATATCCCTATTAAATACCAAAACATAATTACAATTAAATTTATATTCTTTTCTCCCAATTCCAAATTCACTAAAAATCAAACCAATTTTATAAATTATTATTTTAATTTCAACTACACTAGAACTTTCAATATTCTTTTCTAACATATTTACAATCATCAACTTTTTATTTACATCCCAATTCATCAGTGCCCTTAACTAACCGAATGCTCCTTCGGTATTCAAAGTGTCCTCAAATCTTCAAAACTTATTGAATCATTTTCGATAAATTTCCTGATAGTACAAATCATATCAATGTCCTCAAAATATATTACGTTTTAAAACAATCATTTTCCTTACTTAAAATTTTATAAAAATTTCGACAGCATAACGGCTGTAACTACCCTCCTGCATGAAAAACAGAATTTTATATATCACCAACCAATCACAATTTCTAGTATAGTTCATTTCAAATACTTATTTACTCTTCATACCATTATCCATATATTAAAACTAAATTATTAACATCAAAAGCCAGCCAATTTGATATAATAAAATATTTAATCTCAACCTTAATCTTGTTTTAATCATGTCTTCAAAATTCCAAAATTAATATTTAAAACCTCAAATCACTCAAACTAACACCATATCAATTTACTATTAATTTATACAAATATCTTACCTAGCATCGAACTTGTGATTTAATCTTTTCCAAGCTCTGTCAAGCTACAATCATCACTTGCATAATCTCTACAATCTTCAAATCGTACACACTTAGAAAATTCCATGAATTATTGTGACGTCCTCGTCACTAACCAAATAGCAACTAATTTACTTCAAATAACAAATAAATCGATTAGTTTATCCGATGTCAATCTCCCTTACTCTTATGCTTTAGGCATTTCTATCAGAGTATAATATTTATTTTCACATGCATAAAATTTTTCATTTATAAACATGTGCCATATACACCAGGATCTCAAATATTCATACACCCTAATCCCCAACATATACAAAACTGTAGTATTGTACTGTACATTAGCCGAAGTAACGGCCGACTAAATATACCTTCAAAGGATAAGTAGGAAGCGTGCCTCGAAGGTATCTCAAAATCCCAAAATGAGCTCCTCTATCCGGAGCGGAATTACTTCAAGTAATCTGTATGAAAAATAGTTTGTAAAGGAGTGAGTTTACGCTCAGTAAGAAACTTATGTAAAAGAGCGTACTATATCACTATATGCAGTTTTCCTGCTTGGCTCTATAATGTTATGTAAAATCATTATAAAGCATAGTGCTTATATTTCTTTCAAATATATCAAAAGCAAGTAAATCACACTTTCAAGTATTTCCACGGATCTCCAATCGCGTGAAATCAAGTAGGCAAATGTAATTATTTTCAAATAGATGGGAGACAATTATATCCAATAGATTCATGCACCAAGTAATTCTCATCATGGATACCGCAAATATATCCTTTAAGGATAATCCAGAGAGATAATGGATACAGCAAATATATCCCGTGAGGGATAATCCATTAGAGATGATGGATACAGCAAATATATCCCATGAGGGATAATCCATACTGGATACAGAAAATATATCCCGTAAGGGATAATCCAATATATCAAATAAATGGCGTACCCACGTATGGGCCAGGGATCCTCCCCAAAGCCGAAACAAATAAGAGACTCATGGCCATTGTCTATATCCCACAGTTTCACTAGTCAGGTGCCGTACTGCGGGTCTGAGGGCTGGACTAGAGCTCCTCAGTCAAATACAAGTAACAAATAATGTGCATGCTCTTTTGAGAGATTCATAGTCTCCAAAACCTTATTCATATAGGTTTTAAACAAGTATGAATATTCTTTCTTAAAATAGGTTCTCAAAACCTTTCTTTCAAATAGGCAGTCGACTGGTCATATATGGCAGTCGACTGCTACCCCATGTTTTGCCTTATTGAATTTCTTTCCCTTTTTGAAATTCAATTATTATATTTTTCAAAATACAAATAGGGCAGTCGACTGGTCCCAAATAGCAGTCGACTGGTTTTGAAACAGAATGTTTCCCGAGAAATAGCAGTCGACTGGCCCCCTTGGCAGTCGGCTGGTTTTGAAATAGAATGCTTCTGGACAAATAGCAGTCGACTGGCCCCCTGGGCAGTCGGCTGGTTTTGAAACAGAATGTTTTCCAAATAAAAGCAGTCGACTGTCCACCATAGCAGTCGACTGGTTTGAAACAGAATGATTTCTGGAAAAATGGCAGTCGACTGGTTTATCTCGGTTTTCGAAAATCACCGTTTTGGTTGTCTCTAGGCAGTCGGCTGCTACTTAAGGCAGTCGGCTGCTCCTAACCTAATTGGTACTACAAGTAGGACCCAAAATGTCCCTTTTTCTCGCACTTCAAGCAACCGTTGTTTCTCTCCAAAACAGTTAAGATAATTTAAAACATGCGGACATAGCCACCCTACGTCCGTTACATAAATTCCTTACCTCGATTGAGATTAATCCACAAGCTTGTTAGAATCAACCCTTAGTCCTTTTTCACTTCTTCAAGCTGTAAACATCATGATAATTTAAAGCTCAATAAATACACTCTATCAACTACATACAACTCCAAACCATCCATAAAATTAACCAAAACCTTCTAACTTGCTTACCTTTGCAATTCACCAAATCTTTGGATTTCTAGATCTCCTTATTCACTTGGATTCACTTTCTCATATTAAAGGTATAGGCTAAGCTATCGACAAGGATCGTTTTTCGTTAATGGAACTTAACGAATCGATGGCATGAGAGGGTGGTTTGTCAAGGTGAGAAGCTTGGACACTTAGAAGAAATGGAAGCAACGAAAGGGAGAAGAAGATGGGCTGGCACGTGGGACGCAAGAGCTGATGATGATAATGGTGAGTCATGGTTTTCATTAATTGCCCATTAAATTCATTCTCATCATCTCAGCCATTGACCATCTATTGACTCTTTGACCTTTAATTATTTGACCATCAATCCCTTTAATTCCTCCTATGTCCCATACACCATTTGTATATCAGAATTTCATATTTATTTCATTAATTCAAGCTGGAAAAATGTACGAACATGGGAAAATTACAGAAATTTAGGGATTTCACATTCTCCCCACCTTAGAGAATTTGGTCCTCCAAATTCAAGTAAGGTTATGTCTCAAACAATTCCGGGTATCTCTCTCTCATCAAGTTCTCTAGTTCCCAAGTAGCTTCTTCCGTCGTATGGTGTTGCCAAAGAACTTTAACCAATAGAATTGTCTTAGATCTTAGCACCTTATCTTTCCTATCCAAAATCCGAATCGGTTTCTCCACATAACTCATGTCTTCTTAAATCTCCAAGGGTTCATATTCAATGACATGATATGGATCCGGATTATACTTCCGAAGCATCGATACATGAAAGACATCGTGTACTCCTGATAACTCCGGAGGTAGTGCCAACCTATAGGCCACATCTCCTACTCGATCGAGTATTTCAAATGGTCCGATATAGCGAGGACTCAGCTTACCTCGTCGGCCAAATCTCATGATCCCTTTGGATGGAGAGACTTTTAAAAACACATAGTCCCCAACCAAAAACTCAAGTGGCCTCCGTCGAACATCTGCATAGCTCTTTTGTCTACTCTGGGCTGTCTTAAGCCTCTGACAAATCAGTTTAACATCCTCAGTGGCTTGCTCGACTAAGTCTGGAGTCAATAACCTTCGCTCACCCACTTCTTCCCACCCAATCGGTGATCGACACCTTCTACCATATAGGGCCTCATATGGTGCCATCCCGATGCTAGCATGATAGCTATTGTTATAAGCAAACTCAGCCAATGGCAGATGGTCGTCCCATGAGCCTTTAAAATCCAAAGCACATGCTCTCAACATATCCTCGAGCGTCTGAATAGTGCGCTCGGACTGCCCATCAGTCTGCGGATGAAAAGCTGTGCTAAAATTCAGCTAAGATCCCATGGCTTCCTGAAAATGTTCCCAAAAGTGGGAAGTAAACCTGGAATCTCTATCCGATGTGATGCTCACTGGAACACCATGTAGTCTGACGACCTCTCTCACATACAAGTCTGCCAAAGTACTAAGTGTGTCCGTAGATTTCATAGGCAGGAAGTGAGTTGACTTCGTCAATCTATCCACTATCACCCAAATACCATCATGATTCCTCTTGGTTTTGGGCAATCCCATAATAAAGTCCATCGTAATGTGTTCCCATTTCCACATAGGTATAGGCAGAGGGTGCAGTAATCCTGCTGGCTTTTGGTGCTCTACCTTGACCTGTTGACAAGTAAGACATTTCGCCACAAACTCAGCTATGTCTCTCTTCATGCCAGTCCACCAATACACCTTGCGAAGATTATGATACATCTTCATGCTTCCCGGGTGTAGTGTGTACCTAGTGGAATGTGCTTCTGTCAAGATAAGCTTCCTCAACTCATCATCCTTTGGAACACATATACGGGTATTAAACCTTAAAATCCCATCACTACCAATATCAAACTCTGAGAGCATACCTGATTGGATTTCGTCCATAGCCTCAATGCACCGAACATCTTCTCTCTGAGCAATCCGGATTTTATCCATCAACTCTGGCTCAATTCTCAAGCTAGCCATCATCCCATTTTGCTCAAGAGATGTAACACTTAAGTTGAGGCTTGCAAACTGCTCAAGTAACTCATATTCTCTTATCATCATGTATAATACCATACTCACGGGCTTCCGGCTCAGAACATCTGCTACCACATTGGCTTTTCCCGGGTGGTATAGGATTTCACAATCAAAATCTTTAAGTAGCTCGAGCCATCTCCTTTGCCTCATGTTCAACTCCTTCTGGGAGAACAAGTATTTCAGACTTTTATGATCCGTAAAAATCTGAAATTTCTCACCATACAAGTAATGCCTCCATATCTTCAGGGTAAACACTACTGCAGCTAACTCCAAATCATGAATCGGATAGTTCTTCTCATGGTCCTTCAATTGTCTGGAACCATAGGCTACTACCTTATCATGCTGCATTAATACACATCCCAAACCTTGCCCTGAGGCATCACTATATATTGCAAATCCTCCTGAACCACTAGGAATGGTGAGGATAGGTGCAGTCGTCAGCCTATGCTTCAACTCTTGGAAACTTTGCTCACAAGCTTCATTCCATTCATACTTTACCTCTTTGCGCGTCAGTCTTGTCAATGGAGCAGCTAACTTCGAGAAACCTTCTACAAACCTTCTATAGTAGCCAGCTAAACCCAAGAAACTCCTTATCTCCGTCACTGTCTTCGGTCTTTCCCATTGAACTACCGCTTCAATCTTTGATGGGTCAACCGAGACTCCATCTTTACTAATCACATGACCTAAAAAGGAGATTTGGTTTAACCAGAATTCACACTTATTTAGCTTGGCATACAATCCTCTTTCTCTGAGGGTTTCCAAAACAATCCTCAAATGTTGCTCATGCTCTTCCCGTGACCTCGAATATACCAAGATGTCATCGATAAAGACAATGACAAACTGGTCCAAGTATTGCTTAAACACATCATTCATCAAGTTTATGAATGCTGCGGGTGCATTGGTTAACCCAAACGGCATCACCAAGAATTCATAATGGCCATACCGTGTCCTGAATGCAGTCTTAGGGATATCTTCATCTCTAATCTTCAACTGATGATATCCCGACCTCAAGTCTATCTTGGAAAAGACTTGTGCACCCTTTAGCTGATCAAATAGATCATCGATCCTGGGAAGAGGATACTTGTTCTTGATGGTCACCTTGTTCAACCACCGGTAATCGATGCACAACCTCATACTACCATCCTTCTTCCTGACAAAAAGCACAGGAGCACCCCAAGGGGATACGCTGGGTCGTATGAATCCCTTGTCTAGCAACTCCTGAAGCTGCTTCTTTAGTTCTTCCAATTCTACCAAGGCCATCCGGTAGGGAGCTCTTGAAATGGGCTCTGTCCCCGGTACCAATTCTATAGTGAACTCTACTTCCCTATCTGGAGGAAGTCCTGGAAGATCATCCGGAAATACTTCGGAAAATTCCTTAACTATTGGAATTTCGTGAAGTGTGGGACGTTTCTGATCTACGTCAACCACGTGTGCTACAAACCCTTCACATCACAAATATGTTCTATCAATTAATTCTCAATTAAACCAAACAAGTAATTATGCTTTTACATTATATATTTGCAAAATTTACAACAAAGCTAACGGGAGAGGAGAAAATCACACTCTTAGCATGACAATCTATCATCACATGATTTTCAGCTAACCAATCCATTCCTAATATAACATCAAATCCAGACATGTTTAATAAGATTAGGTCAGCTATTGACTCTCTTTCTCCTACCCGTAGCTTACAATTACGATACACTATGTCCGTTATTTGGGATTCCCTAAATGGAGTAATTATTTGCAGCACTTTTCCTAGATGCTCAGGCTCAATATTTAATCTCCTAGTAGCCATAGGGGAAATAAAAGAGTGCGTAGAGCCTGGATCAAATAAAGCAATGACATGAGCATCATTAAGGTAAATTTTACCCTGAATTATCTTCGATGAAGCATCATCGAACTCCTTGTCAATGGCAAATACCCTTCCCTGAGTCACTGGCGCTTTTCCTTTCTCTGTCGCTGTGGCTTTACGCTGGGGTTGTGTGGTCTTAGATTGTGGTTGAGAAGTCTTCTCTGACTCTCCAGGTACCCTCTGGTTTATCTTGGGACAATCTTTAATTCTATGTCCCTGTTCACCACACCAATAGCACGCCCCACTCGCAGATCGGCAAGGCTGTGCTCCATGAAATTTCCCGCATTGCACACACCTCGGCATTGTACTCCTCGGTGAGCTAGCGGTACTACCAACTGGATGTCGGGATCTTTCGTCACCTATTTTGATCCCGGTAGATCTAGGAGTTCCTGTATCATCATCATAACTCCATTTAACTTAATTCCATATAACCATTAATGAAGACAATTTATTTTCTTATAATTGACTTGCTTACCTGTCGAAGTTCTATCATACGGCCTATTTCTCCTAGATGGATACCTATCACTCGAGGCCTTCTCATCTGACTTCCGCTTCATAGGTTCTTTACCCTTATTCCTCGCTCGAAAGTCTGCCTGATGAAACTCATAGTCCTGCTCACACAGTTGAGCCTTACGGACTGCCTCTCCATAGGTAGTGATATCCAACGGATATAGCTTAGACCTAATGGAAGGTCTCAATCCCTCCATGAATCTATAGGTCTTATGATCCTCTCTTCTCAGTACTTCAGGATCAAATCTGCTCAGCGTAATGAACTTCAACTCATACTGGCTAACTGTCATACTTCCTTGAGTTAAGTTCAAGAATTCAACCTGTAGTCTCCTCTGAGCAGTACGTGGGACATATTGCTCATTAAAAGCTTCTACGAACCTATCCCATGTTACCTCGGTATGCTTAGCCTCTAGAACAGTCTGCGTAGCCTGCCACCATGGCTCGGCCTCATCCACTAGCAAGTAGGCGGCTAATCCCACCTTCTCTTTCTCAGTACAAGCCATGTATCCGAATGACTTAGTAACTGCTTTCATCCAGTTCTCTACGGCTACTGGATCACTGTCCCCTTTGAACTTTGGCGGATCCAGCTTCTTAAACTCCTTTATTAATGCCACACTGCAGTAAGCTGTAGGATCTCGCCTCTCATTAGCTGGGACTGGTGGGGGTTGTACCACAGAAGTAAGAGGTACTGTAGAGGTAACTGCCGGTGCACTAGCGGCCACGTCCGGAAATTTAGCCATAAACTGGGTGAACATTGCGGACATGTTTTCCATATGTTTCTCCATTTTAGCTAGCCTCGTATTCGAGCTATACGGTGGAGATGGATGAGGAGACGGGGGCTCTTCAGTGCGACCCCGTCCTCTTCCTCGTCCTCGTCTAGTACCCCTCCTTCGAGTACTCATTCTGTTAAGATCATGATCAAATAACATCATTTAGTATAACCTTAAGCCGTTATACTACTCATAGTCAAGTAAATTAGTACAGTACATTGGAGAATTACTCTAATTCTAGCTTATTGACATCGATAAACTTCAATCGAATCAGCTCTGATACCAATCTGTGACGTCCTCGTCACTAACCAAATAGCAACTAATTTACTTCAAATAACAAATAAATCGATTAGTTTATCCGATGTCAATCTCCCTTACTCTTATGCTTTAGGCATTTCTATCAGAGTATAATATTTATTTTCACATGCATAAAATTTTTCATTTATAAACATGTGCCATATACACCAGGATCTCAAATATTCATACACCCTAATCCCCAACATATACAAAACTGTAGTATTGTACTGTACATTAGCCGAAGTAACGGCCGACTAAATATACCTTCAAAGGATAAGTAGGAAGCGTGCCTCGAAGGTATCTCAAAATCCCAAAATGAGCTCCTCTATCCGGAGCGGAATTACTTCAAGTAATCTGTATGAAAAATAGTTTGTAAAGGAGTGAGTTTACGCTCAGTAAGAAACTTATGTAAAAGAGCGTACTATATCACTATATGCAGTTTTCCTGCTTGGCTCTATAATGTTATGTAAAATCATTATAAAGCATAGTGCTTATATTTCTTTCAAATATATCAAAAGCAAGTAAATCACACTTTCAAGTATTTCCACGGATCTCCAATCGCGTGAAATCAAGTAGGCAAATATAATTATTTTCAAATAGATGGGAGACAATTATATCCAATAGATTCATGCACCAAGTAATTCTCATCATGGATACCGCAAATATATCCTTTAAGGATAATCCAGAGAGATAATGGATACAGCAAATATATCTCGTGAGGGATAATCCATTAGAGATGATGGATACAGCAAATATATCCCATGAGGGATAATCCATACTGGATACAGCAAATATATCCCGTAAGGGATAATCCAATATATCAAATAAATGGCGTACCCACGTATGGGCCAGGGATCCTCCCCAAAGCCGAAACAAATAAGAGACTCATGGCCATTGTCTATATCCCACAGTTTCACTAGTCAGGTGCCGTACTGCGGGTCTGAGGGCTGGACTAGAGCTCCTCAGTCAAATACAAGTAACAAATAATGTGCATGCTCTTTTGAGAGATTCATAGTCTCCAAAACCTTATTCATATAGGTTTTAAACAAGTATGAATATTCTTTCTTAAAATAGGTTCTCAAAACCTTTCTTTCAAATAGGCAGTCGACTGGTCATATATGGCAGTCGACTGCTACCCCATGTTTTGCCTTATTGAATTTCTTTCCCTTTTTGAAATTCAATTATTATATTTTTCAAAATACAAATAGGGCAGTCGACTGGTCCCAAATAGCAGTCGATTGGTTTTGAAACAGAATGTTTCCCGAGAAATAGCAGTCGACTGGCCCCCTTGGCAGTCGGCTGGTTTTGAAACAGAATGCTTCTGGACAAATAGCAGTCGACTGGCCCCCTGGGCAGTCGGCTGGTTTTGAAACAGAATGTTTTCCAAATAAAAGCAGTCGACTGTCCACCATAGCAGTCGACTGGTTTGAAACAGAATGATTTCTGGAAAAATGGCAGTCGACTGGCTCCCATGGCAGTCGACTGGTTTATCTCGGTTTTCGAAAATCACCGTTTTGGTTGTCTCTAGGCAGTCGGCTGCTACTTAAGGCAGTCGGCTGCTCCTAACCTAATTGGTACTACAAGTAGGACCCAAAATGTCCCTTTTTCCTGCACTTCAAGCAACCGTTGTTTCTCTCCAAAACAGTTAAGATAATTTAAAACATGCGGACATAGCCACCCTACGTCCGTTACATAAATTCCTTACCTCGATTGAGATTAATCCACAAGCTTGTTAGAATCAACCCTTAGTCCTTTTTCACTTCTTCAAGCTGTAAACATCATGATAATTTAAAGCTCAATAAATACACTCTATCAACTACATACAACTCCAAACCATCCATAAAATTAACCAAAACCTTCTAACTTGCTTACCTTTGCAATTCACCAAATCTTTGGATTTCTAGATCTCCTTATTCACTTGGATTCACTTTCTCATATTAAAGGTATAGGCTAAGCTATCGACAAGGATCGTTTTTCGTTAATGGAACTTAACGAATCGATGGCATGAGAGAGTGGTTTGTCAAGGTGAGAAGCTTGGACACTTAGAAGAAATGGAAGCAACGAAAGGGAGAAGAAGATGGGCTGGTACGTGGGATGCAAGAGCTGATGATGATAATGGTGAGTCATGGTTTTCATTAATTGCCCATTAAATTCATTCTCATCATCTCAGCCATTGACCATCCATTGACTCTTTGACCTTTAATTATTTGACCATCAATCCCTTTAATTCCTCCTATGTCCCATACACCATTTGTATATCAGAATTTCATATTTATTTCATTAATTCAAGCTGGAAAAATGTACAAACATGGGAAAATTACAGAAATTTAGGGATTTCACAATTATTCAACAATTTATTAAATAAATAATAATAATTAAACAAAAATTCTTTACCCCTTTTCTTTTCTATTGTGTCTCGTTTTCTTTGTTTTTTTTTTGTTGGACCGGTCTAAATCGGTAAATCTCTGGCCACCAGATTTGGTCTCGTCGGCGGTGACCCGGAGTAGGAAGGGTGATGGTGACAACACCAACTGTGAGAATCGATTATTTTGTACTGTACATGTGTATATATGTAATTATTAATTTATTTTGAATATATTTTGTAAATTATAAGTAAATAGTAATGTGGGCCCCACTTGAATTTTTATGCCCAAATGTGTGTGTGACTAAAGAAATAGTGTACGGAAGGTATAATAATTATATTGTAGAAATTTTGAGACCCAAGATACCCTATTTGCATTATTTTGTGAAGTATGGCAAACTAATTAAGAAATGACGGTTACGTCCCGAGGTTATTTTCATAAATTACGCCTAAACTAAAATGAATTGGGACGAAGTAAAAAACATCATGATATTCTACATGAAAAGGAGTTTAAGATAGTATCAATAGATTTATCAAATCGATGGTTAAATTAGAAAATTTCACTGGCAGTCTGCAAGGGTAATTTCATAATTTCATGCATTCGATATACCACGCATCGATGAAACCACCATAATTCATCAAAATATATTCAATAAGAGTATTTGGTGATGGAATCCGAAATTTTGGAGTGCAATTACATAATTTTTACGATTACGAAAACTTAAGGGCAAAATAATCCGAAATTTTCATAACTAATGGCATTTTGGTAATTTTACCTACTTCTAGAAGACTCTTTTTGAAACTTGATTTTATTACACTATACACTATACTTGTGGATTATTGATAGTGAAATTTAATTATTTAGTGAAATTTAAATAAAGATGGAATGAATTTCCATTCTCAATTTGGAATTTTTGGATTCATGAATTTTAGTATAGTGTATAAAGTTGAAACAAATATGGACTGATGAATTAAAATTATTGAGGGAAAGAAATTATTTATTGTGTATGTGATTTATTTTATTGGATGAATTAGAGCAAGAAACATGCGGCCAAGAAAAGATGGACTGCATGTTAGTTTCTTTCCATCCTGATGCACGGTAGGAAACAGTTTTGGTGAGACAAATTTTGGTGTAAAATGGGATGAATAATAATAGATAAAAAGGAATTTATTAAGTGAATATTTGGCTGACTTTATTGGCTGACAATATCTACCAAAAGAGGCCAAAACTGAATTAAGAAAACGTGCAGCCACAAGAAAGATTTCACGTCACTTTTTGCTCTATTTAGTGTTGCACGGCTGGAAGTGGTTAAAGAAATTGAAAGACAACTTTTTGTAGTATAAAATATAGTAGAAATAATACTTAAAAGAAAGAAGCATTCAAAGCTTACCATGTGAGTAAAATTCATTGGCTGAAGTATACAAAAAGAAATGGAAAACAAATGAAAATCGATCAACCAAGAATTTCCACGCCACTTTTGGCTGGTGGTGTGCTGTTTGGTCATGCATCAAAAGACAATAATAAAATCAGATTTTATGACATCAAATATAATATAAAAGAAGAGAAAATTCAATGTATTACATGGAATGAATTCCTATTGGCTGGAGACTTCAAAGGATAATGGAAAATAAGTCAAGGAATGACAACAAAAGAAAGCTTTACCACTGTTCCTTTTTGACTGCAGATTTCTTCACAAATAAATGCTATGTAAGACAGGAAATGATGAGGAAAATGGATAAGTAAGATAGGTGGCAAATTCCTATTTGATAATATGAATAAAAGAAGACTAAATGGAAGTTTAACTTCAGGAAATTCTTTCTTCCTTACTGATTCTGTTCTACTGCTCTAAGATTTTCTGTTTTGGCTATGTGTTTTACTCTGTTCTTGCTTCCATTTATTCCATCGATTTTTAGCAAAATCTCATCTTCTTAATAGCTAATCCCTTAACCCTTTTAGTAAGCCTTCCTTCCATTTTTAAAACTACCTAAAAGACCAAGAAAGGGAGGATTTACGTGGAAGGAAGCAACACAAAACCTTGAGCAGTTTAGTCGGTTAAGGTATGGAGACTTTATTTCCTCTTGTTTTAATTAAATTCAAAGTTATGTTCTAGCTTAGTTTGAGGTATAAAGAAAGTTTATGAAGTTGGTTTTCCATGAGATTGCCTAGATGAAAAATTGCCATGGGAATGGAGTTTCGGTTAACATGTAAATGAGTAATATTTTGTGTTTTTCATGCAAGAAATTAATAGGAAATGATTAGTAATTGAAGAAATTGAGTTAGGAATATTTAATTATGGGAGAAGTTTGAAATTCAAAATCTTACCATTTTATGGACTCTCGGTGGAGGTGTGATGTAACATCTCGAATCTATAGTAAATCACATATTTTACTCTTACTCACACATTTTTACCGGTTGGACTGTCTATGATGCTTAACACTCTATTAACCTTTTAAGAAATAAATGGTACTTTCATTTCAGTACCAAAATACAATTATGAATATCTCATATTTTTTATATATAACCTACATTCCCTTTTTAATCAAAGTAGTATTGTACAATTTTAGTGAATATATAAAAGAATACAATGTACCTTCAATATCGTATATCTGCTGACTCTAGCAGCCGATAACTCTGGAAGGTAAACCTTCTAATCCAAATCAATAACCTGTGGAGTGAAAATAAGGGGGTGAGCGACAATATGCTCAGTAAAGGAGTTGTATGTTGCTTTATTAATCAAAAACTATATACCACAAAAATTATAATTTGTTTCCCTAACAGCATACCCAGTAGGGAAAACGGTGGATATAGTGAACAGTCTTTAATATTCCAATCACTGGCTCAACAGTTTACAATATAATGTAGTAAACAGTAAACAAGATTTAGTAAATCCTTTTAGTAAACAGAAATCAGCAAGTTGAGACTAGGCATCACCCTACAATTAAATCATGCTATCATCGTTCCCACAGGAGCACAAGTCGTCTGCTTTGGGGTGCACCTGTAGGCCATCGCCCCTCACGGCTCTCTCGGAGTATGCCCTTAGGCCAAAACTTCAATTCGCATCGCCACTGGGACACAGCTAGATCTATGGCACTGATCAGCCACGTGAATAGTAACGCATGAAACTTGGGGCCTAAAGTCTCAAAAATCAATTTATATCTCATAAAGAACCTTTAAGGAATATTTCACATATTTCATCATTTCTTTAAAATGATTGTTTTCCAAAAAGGTATTATATTTTCTGTTTACAAAACACAATAAAAACAGCCAGTAATCTCACCATTTTTCAGGTGAGAAAAATACAAGTTAAACTGGCTCGCCCCTTATCAGCTCGCCCATCGCAGTGGATTGAGCTCGCATGTTTTCATTCGCCCATGTGGCGAACTAACATCGCCCACTGTGGCTCTCACACCAAGATGAACTGGGGGGTCGCCTACAAAATATTTTTCTTTAATAAAAATAAAGGATCGCCTACTGTTGGCTCACACAGAATTATATCAAAGGGGTTGCCTATCTTTGGCTCGCCCAGATTTTATTAAAACAGGGGTCGCCTTTCTTTGGCTTGCCCAGAAAACAACATAGGGGTCAGCTTTATAGCTCGCTTAAATCATGGTCTGTGAAAACAGTTTATCAAACTAATGCATGTCTTAAACCAAATCATTTTCTCAATATTTTTATAACATTTTACTCCACAGGATATGCATTTTACTTCACATACTACTCCCTTACCTGGTCTTACGAAACCGAGCTTCCCGGTTGCGTCTACCGAAATCGTACTTCTTGGCTGCAAAATAATTTTATCGAAAATTATTAATAATTTTCTTCTTATTTTTTTAAACCACTAAAATTCATAAAATGCAGCCACTAACTTCATGTTATGAATACAACCAATATAAATTATACTAGTATTTAAAATCAAGTTCTTCGTTCCACTTCCTTTTTCGGTTTTAATTGCACCGAAAATTCTCTTTTAATTTCTATAATTATTCTTTACCAAAACCCCTAATTTTCAACATAATTTTTCCTTTTTCAAAGTCATGGCCGAATACCTCTCATGGCAATTTTTATTTCTTTTCAACACTTGATTTTATTTTCTTGTTTTCCATTTGCTTCTTGTCTACGTGAGTCTCCTCTTGACTTATTCTTGCATGCAACTAACTTTTTCCTCATCTTCTTATGCTAATCGAATCTTCCCTGTCATTAGTATGATTTTGATTCTATTTAAGTATTCTAAAAAGAATACTTAAGAACCATGCTATATCCATGTTTATCCTATTTTAGATCACATATATTTACCATGGGATACTAAGAAAACCATAAGGATTTACTAGCTTACCTTGACCGAATCTCCCAACACTAGAGTAGTGTAGTGTTCTGTCCATGTTAGTCCCCTCCTCTCCTTATTTTTTTAAGCGGTCATAAGATGAAAGGAAGATTTAGCAAAGAGGGTTAGGTAGTTAGCTAGCTAGGGAAATGAATTTTCTGCTAAGACTCCTTGGAAAACAAGAGCAAAGCAGTCAAACCTCTAGCTACAACATCAAGGCTGGCATACAACAACATAGATTAGGAGAGACAGGAAAAATTACTGGAGTATTTAATCCTATGATTCCTCTTTATATTCATGTTACTCAATACCCCTTTGCCGCATGTTCCCTTAGCTTCTTCCCTCATCAATTCTCTTGTCTTGTAGTGTATTAATTCATGAAGAAATTCTCAACACAATAAATCAGCTGGGCTCTCTTTTCTTTCCTACATGTTATTGACTTGGTTAGCCTACCTTTTTGATGGCTACTGTTGGCTCTATAGGCTATACCAAGAGGGGGGTGAATCGGTTTTTAATTAACCTTAAGCTCGTTTTGCGATTCTCTTAAATTCTCTAGCCTATATAAATATTTTCTAAGTTCTCTAGGCTATTTAATCATGCAATCCAAATTCAATACAATAAGCACACATATAATTGCAAGTAATTATAGAGAGTAGGGAAAGAGAAATATACACAAGCGATTTATAGAGGTTCGGCAACCTTGCCTATGTCCTCTACCTTGAGACGCTCCCAAGGATTTTCCCCAAATTCACTATCCTTGAATTTTTGTTACACTCCCTCTTTTTCTAGCCTAAAGAGAAACCTCTCTCTTTTTCTAGGCTCAAGAGAAACCTCCCTTTTTTTCTTAGGCTAAAGAGTAACCTCCCTTTTTTTCTAAGGCTAAAGAGAAACCTCCCCTTTTACAAGGTATGAATTTGTTTACAAGTGGTGCAATCAAAGAAGGCCTCTAAGTAGGCAAATGATTACAGAAATTAGGCATAAGTGAAAGCCTATACAAGATTTGTGCTAAGAAATACAAGAGATATGTGAATGATGGAAGATGAAGACTTTGTAGCTCTTGATTTGTTGTTTGAGGCTTGAGGATTTGAGGAATATATGTTATGGAGTTGCTGAGTAGTTCCTCTTACTTTCTTTAGCTTCTAAGCCTCTATTTATAGTCTCTTGGATGTATTCTAGCCATTGGGTGGAGCCAAAACTTGAGTATGGCCGTTGTCTCACAAAAACTAGCCGTTAAGCACTTTTTCGTCATGAAGAATCGATCCCATGCCCAAAGGGATCGATCCCTTTTGTCCAGAATCTTGATTCTTGGCTTGAGGGACCTTGGGAAAACATTCTGCCATAAAGGGATCGATCCATTCCCTTAGGGGATCTATCCCATGCCTTCAGAAAGCTTTTCCTGCACTATTTTGGGTTAGAAATGATATGGCTTTTGATCCTAATTCAACCCAAAACATTTTGGCATTTTTGTGGGAGTGTTTTTTTTTTTGACTTTCTCAAATGAAAACATAGTCTAAATATTCATCAAGTAATTTTCTAAAATATTCAAAACATTTATAAAGTATTAAGACCAATAAGAATATGCATCATTAAATCATGGTCTTAATGTTTGATATGATCACTTGAAAATGGATTGAGAAAGTCATGTGTGATAAGGCAAATTTACAATATGAATTCAAACATTAAAGCTTACTTAAGTTTTTGTCATTTCAAAATATATATGTCAATTTAAAGCTAACAATCTCCCCCTTTTTGATATGACAAAACTTAATGTAAATTTGCTTTGAAAGTTCTTTAATAAAATACTCCCCCTCAAATAAAGCAGGATTTTATAAAGCTCCCCCTTAATATAAGCATGGGTTTTGAAAATGAATTTTCAAACTATTTCTCCCCCATTATCTCTCCCCCTTTATATCTCACCTTTTTAATATCTATCTTTCCCCTTTTTGTCATAGCAAAAAGAAGGAAAAAATAAAAAAAAAATATGCTTCCCCTAAAATTATGGCTATGTGAGAAGAGATAAAGATGCTCCATCCAACAAGAAACGTGTTAGTACAAGGGACTCATAGCACAAATAAATAAGTCAATGTCCATAAAGAGTATGAAATATTTAGGCATGCAAAGGAGAAGAGTTATATTCCTGTACCAATTGTTTATAAATAATTTTGCAAGAAGTTCTCAATTGGTAAAAAAGGAAGCAAGTTGTTTAAAAATATC
Organism: Heritiera fomes; assembly: GCA_032173925.1. Taxonomy (NCBI): domain Eukaryota; kingdom Viridiplantae; phylum Streptophyta; class Magnoliopsida; order Malvales; family Malvaceae; genus Heritiera; species Heritiera fomes. Next base: position 7,132,576 of record JAPDPM010000012.1, on the reverse strand, counting down.
TACTAAGGTCTATGACTTGCTCATTTCAATCCTATTAAGCACCTAAGTATATCAATTGTTCTTTCTAAAGTCCAACTAAGGTGCATGGTAATACATCATGATTATGAGCTAACAGTAGATGACATATGAATACATGAGCTCATAAATCACGTTCAATCAACAGTGTGCAAAGAATTAAGACATATAGCAATTAACTACAAATTCTAGCACACATGAGTTTCATGCAAAAATATCCTATATAAATTCTTCCCTATTTGTCATTTCAATCTAAAGAGTATGAGAAGAATTGTCAATTTAAAGCTCATACTAATTGGCAATTTAGTTTTGGCTTACCAATTGTTGAAAATATGGTTGCCAATGATACTAATTGTTATTTCAATCTAAATGTCAATTGTTACTAATGGTTGACTTAGGCCTCTTGCATGAATCCAATAGCTATGTGTAGTGTGTTCATGCCAAGAAAATAATCATTCTAAATATGCAAGAACACAACACATATCATCAAATATGCATATGGATCAATTAATCATTAGCACACTATCATAAAGTATTAATCCATATTCATATTCACAAATTTATACCATATGGAAGATTCATAAAATCAAGGTATTCAAGCAAACACATTTTCTTCCATGGTTTTAAGCACAAAAATCCTATGCTCATTTTTCAATTCAAGTCCTTACCCAATTATGAGCAAGGAAAGATTCAACATTACCATTTTAATCAATTAATAGCCATATCCCTAGTTGTTATCATCATTTAAAGTTCTAGAGGGTATATGCTATTTTAACTAAAATGGCTTCACCTAAGTGAATCAATATTATCAAGCCAAAATATATTTTATCATCAAACTCCATAAGCTATGAGTGAGGTTAAGCACATAATATCATGAAATAACTATTCTCATCTCATAGGCATGATTATTGATTCAACTTAAACAAACATGCATGTTCAACATCACAATAATCAAGATTCAATTCATGTATATCAATTGTTGGTGTTATCATTAAAGCTCAAGTACATGGATGATAAAGTTTCATGCATTTGAACATTTAGGTTCCATTTACCATCACTAATCATAAGCCAAGGAAAATTATGTCCTTATACCAATTGTTGAAATTACATTTGAAATCAATCCTTAAGGTCAAGTTTTTAATTATTCTTCCACTAGATGTATAATTATCATGAATCATAGTGTGGAATTGATAAGTCCAGCTAAGAGACATAATCCTATAAGCATGCTTGACTAAGATGAACAACAAGTAATGAAGAATATTCATTATGCACAAGTTCATCAAGTTCTCAAATATATCCATAAATCATTGAAATAAATCTCAAAATTATGTTTAAGCATTCATTGAAAATATATTTCAAGATTATTTCACGTTTTATGCAATTCATGACCATTTTCAATGAGAAAACTGATTTTGCACTTGTGAGCTCAAGAAAAATGATATAGATTGTTGAAAGTTATCATTTGTTGGAAATGATATTAATTGATGAAGTTGAGGCATGATATCAATGAAAAATGAGTTTTCATATATTAAAGATCATCAAAAAGAAGTTAAAACAATGAATTTTAAGTTGAGAAGAGAGAAAGTATCAAAACAATGAAAAGTTCTTCTCAATTTCGGTTGAAAACATGCAGGAGAGCCTTTTCTGGCCTGGGGGGATCGATCCCTCATATGTTTCCTGCAGATTCTGCAGTTGTTTTGACAGAAAATTGAACTTGTGAGATACTAAAACTCCGTTTTTGAGTAATTTAAGTCCAAGTAAGAGTTTAAACATTTGTAAAACATGATTTTGGACTTGTGTGAATGAAAAACATGAATGAAAAACCATTTTACAAAAGATTTTTGCAATTTTGGAAGAATTTATACAATAAAATGCATTTTAGGCCTTAAAGGAGGTCATTTCGAGATTTAAGTATATTTTGACCAAACCAATGCATTGAATTACATAAATATGTCAAAACAAACTTGTTCACATATGTTTTAAGCACATATATCATCAAATCATCATACTTGTGAACATTATGCCATGATTTCCAACATACAAGTTCTTCATTAATGCACATGACATGGCATTTTGCATATATGACATATTTGGCAATTTGAGGCAAGTAAATACATTATCAACACATAGAAGACTTGCTCAAAATGCAAAAATCCAATAATCATTTCAAAATCATAAATCATGGTTTTCATTCAATGTATCATGAATTGACCATCAAACACTCAACAATCATTCATCATGCCTTTTGCTCATTCACAGTGCATCATTAATCATTAACCAATTTTCTCATCAAGGCACAAATAATCAAATAATAGTTCCTATCATCCTCCTCTCATCATCTACACCATTTGTTCATCAAATAAGCTGCAAAATAAGAAGAAAAGAAAGTGTAACATCCCGAATCTACGGTAAATCACATATCTTACTCTTATTCACACATTTTTATCGGTTGGGCTGTCTGTAATGCTTAACACTCTATTAACCCTTTAAGAAATAAATGGTACTTTCATTTCAATACCAAAATAGAACTATGAATACCTCATAATTTTTGAGATAACTTGCATTCCCTTTTGTATCAAAGTAGTAATATACAATTTCTCTGAATATATAAAAGAATACAATGTACCTTTAATATCGTATATCTGCTGACTCTAGCAGCCGATAACTCAGGAAGGTAAACCTTTTAATCCAACTCAATAACCTGTGGAGTGAAAATAAGGGGGTGAGCGACAATGTGCTCAGTAAAGGAGTTGTATACTGCTTTATAAATCAAAAATTATATACCATAAAAATTATAATTTTTCCCTAACAGCATACCCAGTAGGGAAAATAGTGGATATAGTGAACCGTCTTTAATATTCAAATCACAGGCTAAACAGTTTACAATATAATGTAATAAACAGTAAACAGGATTCAGTAAATCCTTTCAGTAAACAGAAATCAGTAAGTTGAGACTAGGCATCACCCTACAATTAAATCATGCTATCATCGTTCCCACAGGAACACAAGTCGTCTGCTTTGGGGTGCACCCGTAGGCCATCGCCCCTCACGGCTTCCTCGGAGTGTGCCCTTAGGCCAAAACTCCCATTCGCATCCCTACTGGGACACAACTAGACCTATGGCCACAATCTATATGTGGTCCTCAGGTACACTTGCCAGGTGACCTCGAGACCTCTGATGACTTGGCAGGTCAATCAGCCATGTGAATAGTAATGCATGAAACTCGGGGCCTAAAGTCTCAAAATCAATTTATATCTCAAAAAGAACCTTTAAGGAATATTTCACACATTTCCTCATTTCATTAAAATGATCGTTTTCCAAAAAGGTATTATATTTTCTGTTTACAAAACACAGTAAAAATAGCCAATAATTTCACCATTTTTTGTGTGAGAAAAACACAAGTTAATCTAGCTCGCCCCTTACCAGCTCGCCCATTACGGCTTGCCCCTCACAGTGGATTGAGTTCTCATGTTTTCATTCGCCCATGTGGCAAACTAACATCGCCCACTGTGGCTCTCACACCGAGCTGAACTAGGGGGTCGCCCACAAAATATTTCTCTTTAAAACAAGGGATCGCCTATCTAGCTTTCCCAAATATCACAAAAGGGTCGCCTATTTTTGGCTCGCCCAGATTTTATTAAAACAGTGGTCGCCTTTTTTTGGCTTGCCCAGAAAAAAACATAGGAGTCGGCTTTATAGCTCGCCCAAATCATGGTCTGTGAAAACAGTTTATCAAACTAATGCATGTCTCAAACCAAATCATTTTCTTAATATTTTTATAACATTTTTCTCCACAGGACATGCATTTCACTTCACATACTACCCTCTTACCTGGTCTTACGAACCGAGCTTTCCGGTTGTGTCTGTCAAAATCGTACTTCTCGGCTGCAAAATAATTTTACCAACTCATTAGCTTAATTTTATTTTTTATATTAAGCTATGATTTATATCAAAATATAAATATCAGCAAGTCTCATAGCTAAAATGGCTATTCTTAATGCCATTTTCTCTTCCTTCTGTTTCTATGGCCGAATGGCCTTTATTTAATTAAAGCTCATTGTTTCTTTCTTCTATCATTTAAGAAATAAACTTTACTATTTTATTTCTTTTATTTTTTTGTACAATAGACAAACACATTCTCCTTGTGTGAAAATGGTTTCTAGTCAAGGTTATGTTTCTATCATTTTTCCTATCTTTGGCCTTTATATTTAATCTTCTTACCTTGGCTAATTAACACCATTTTCATTCTTTATTTTCTCCCTTTTTATACGCCACTCTCAGCCCCTTTCTTTCCCTCTTAAATTCATGTCCCTTTTGCCTCTTTTTTTTCTCCATTCTCTTTCATGTCACCTTCCATTCATGTTGACTATTATTTTGAGCTTCTCCCATTCGGTTAGCTCTAGCAACGAATCTCTTTGTGTTTTCATTTAATTTCCAGCTCTCCTTTACGTTTCACACCATTCCCCTCTTCCTCTCTAAGTTTCACGCCCCCTAGCCACAATTGTTGACTATTATTCCTTAATCTTATCTTTCACTCAACTTAGGTTTCCTTCTTTCTTCCTCTTTCCTTTCCACACCATTTCTAGCCCCTTTTATTGACTTTTCTCTCGACTCCTCTTCATTCGATCAGCCATAATTCTCCTTTCATCTTTTCATTCGGTTCTTCCTTTTTCCTTTTTCTTTCTTTTGCTTTCGGTTCCAGCCTACATCTTTAGTTTTCCATGCTTTAATTTAATGTTTTCACACTATGTTCACACCTTAATTTATCAAGACCAACTCTCCTACATTTCTATATTGTCCTCTTGTTAATTTTGCTTCTTATTCTTCACGCTACACACACACCTAACAGCATAATTTTCTGCTTCCTTTATTTACTCCTTAATGCCATCAATAACCTATAGTTCCACCATATTAAATTGCTACATGTTCTTATGTCAAGTATTATGCACATACCTCACCTAATTAACATATCATCATCATAAATAAAGAATTAAATACATGAACATTGGTTGGAAACTTTATTTATCTTGTTTGATTGAACCAACACAACTCACAATTTCTTCTGTCGTTTCCCACGTCAGTCCTCCTTTCCTTGATTTTCTTGGATGGTTTTATGAGTGAAGGAAAATACATGAAGGAAGACTAGATGCTTTAGGTAGATCGAGAGGGAATCTTGTCAAGTAAATGAGGAAGAAATGAACTAAGACAAAGCAAGAGTGATCGACAAAGTTGATCTTGAAGAAAATTATATTACATTTGTTTAGCTTAATCACTATATATTCGGCTATCAAGTCTTATAGCTTCCAATCTCTTTGCTTATCACTTTCCTTGTCCTTTTGCTCATTAATTGTTGAAGAAAAATGGTAGCCAAAGATATGGCATGGTAACAATATTCTACATTCATTAATTTGTAGATAAAAGCTGCAGCCAAAGAATGATGTGTCGAGATTCTTTTCTTCTCATTTCATCCGACACAGTCGGCTTTCTCTCTAACAGAAGTGGCGTGCAGCAGCAAATTTCTGCTGGCTATTGACCTATTTTCTTACTTGTCATATTCTTTAGCCAATACAAAAATTCCCATGTTGACTTTGATCTCTTTGCCATTAAACATCTTTCACATTGCATGAAAATCGGTTAAGCCATTTGGTGTCCAAACCGATTGGTAGAAGGAGAAGCAAAGTGGCGTGAAGTCCACTTATAGCCTCTTTTCTTGACTTTCCTCCATGCTTCATTTTCTAAGCTTCCCCCAATAAGCTTTTAGGCATCATGTTTTGTTTAATTTAATGCTTATTACATACCATTTTGTCCATGACTTGAATTGCTTTTCCTAGCAATTCTTTCCAACCGAATACATTAAGTGTGGTAAATTGTTGGTGTGTTGTCCATCCTCCTTGGCTTTTCTTCACTTCCTTTGTTTGCTATTAAGCCAATAATTCCAACAATTTAATTTCCATTCTTATAATTTTAGATATTTATTCTACTTCACATACACCATATAGAATTTAAATCCAATAATAAAAATGGAAAGTGGAAATCCATAATCAATATTTATTTCCACTATCAATCATTTACAATTATGGTGTACAGTGTAACAAATTCGAGTCTCACAAAAAGTCAAGGGGGTTCGGTCAAAGGTAAGATTATGCTTTCCTATTGGTTTCTTCAATATTTACTGGTAGATTTCTATGTTTCTCAACATGCTAAGCATAGATCTAGCATTGTTTTTGCTTGAATATCTTTAGAACATGAGGAAAGAGCATATTATGGTTTTGGTGTGGACAAGAACAAGAGGAAACCATGCTGAAATTTGCATAAAATTAGTGCCAAAATACCAATTGGACTTAGATAAACAATATGGTATCATTAGAATTTTGAAAATCATTAAGAATAGTTATGGATACCATTCCGCCATAGGGTTTTGTATAGCCCAAGATGCTGCATTTTATGGTTTGAATATGAAAAATGACTGTAGAAATTAAGAGAAGAAGACTGGTGAAATCGGATCTAAAACGGGAAAGTTAAGGTTTACTACCGGTGTAATTTACACTAGTTAGACATTGACAGTGTCTTACATGGCTGCATTTAGTGAAAGTTAGTAGCTTAAAATTAAGGGAAAAATTAATGATAATTTTTGGTAAAATATTTTGCAACCGGCATTATCAGATTTCGATTGGTGATACCAAACGAGTCATTATTACTAGACAGGTAAAGGAGAAGTGTGTAAGTTGTAAGGATATGGTGAATTGCATAATTTAATAAGTATGAATTTATGAAATTATTTGGATGATGAAATGTCTTGAAAATCATGCAAATTGTGGTAAATGGCTGGTTTTATATACTATATTTTAAGTGCAGGGGGTTAGGGAATCGCAGCTGTTATGCTGCCGAAAAATTATCAAAAACATTCTAAAATAGCATGAAATATTTTAGATGCATGAATTGAGTGAATTATGGATTTTGGAATTTATTTCCATAAATTTTCCATAAGTTGGAATTTTATTGAAAAATATAAATTAAATATTCATGCTATAAAATTCTATTAAAGTGAGAATGGAAAAATGTTCTTTAAAGCATTTTATATTATAAATGAACATTTACAAATTTTTTGGCCAAAACATGAATATTTTATCAACTGTTTTCACTATAATGTCAAATATGAATATAATACCTTTTTGGAATTATTAATTAAATTTAATTATAATTCTATTTAAATTCCATAAAGATATTTATATTGAGATTAAATGATTTTGAGACTTTACGCCCCAATTTCATGCTTACTGTTATTGTATTGTCACGCGGTTGATTGACCTGTCAAGTCATCAACGGTCCCGAGGTCTCTAGGCAAGTGTACTCTATAGACGCCCTATAGACTATGGCTATAGATCTAACTGTATACTGTTACTATTTCCCTTTGGGGATAATTGTAGCATAATTGATTTAGGGTGTTGCCTAGTCTCAACCTACTGTTAAATGATTATTGAACTGTGTTTTACTGAATACTGTTTTACTGTACTGAACTGAGAAATATAGTTTATTAAATAGTAAATTACTGATTTCTGTTTACCGAATAGTACTGAAAACACTGTTTATTGAAATGAAAATAATTTTGATATTATTTCTAAACTAGAAAAAATTACTGAACTGTTTATCTACTGATTACTGAAGAGTTTCATCGTACTGGACTCAAATGATTGTATATTGTTTCCACTGTTTGAATTCTACTATTTCACTACTGTATTGTCATGTGTTTTAAAGTGTTACTAAAGTGATAAATTTAAATTGTTTATTTCATTTATATATATTGAAAAAATCATGAAATTGTTTAATTAAAACAATTTATAAATTACTTCCTATAGTCGTTCTGGGTTTTCGAGACAAGACAGGTATTTCAAAATGCCTTCCATGCTCCATTTGGATTTCCCGACCGATTATAGTATCCTTCTCTTATTACTGTGCTTAGTGAGTCGTTAGGAAAATAGATATTTTTCAGCATATAGGTTTCATTATATCAGACTTGCATACGACTCCTTTACTGAGCACGTTGTTGCTCACCCCTTTACTTTCCACTCCACAAGATATCATATTTGGATAAGAGATATACCATCTCGAGAGTATTGGTTGCAATTTCGATTACCTGAGTCAACAAATTTACGATCTTAGAGGATTTTATTTTCTTTTATATATTCAGAAATTTTGCACAGTACTACTTTAATTGTAAGTAGATTATAGGGGATGTATATGTGAATGGAATAATGTAATATTCATATTCCAAATTTATAAGTTAAATAAAATTTACTGTTTATCACTATTATTGTTTAAGTAATTAAGGCATCGTAGACGGCCCAACCGCCAAAGATGTGTAAAAATAAGTGTTTTACTGTATACTCAGACTATTACAACCTATACCAATGTGAAATGGGAGCACATTACGATGGATTTCATTATAGGATTACCTTGGACCAAGAAGAATCATGATGGATTTCACTCAATGCTTTGGTAGATTTATATGTTAAGGAGATTGTTCAACTTCATGGTGTCTCAGTGAGTATCACATCCGACAGAGATTCTAGATTCACATCTCATTTTTGGAAGCATTTCCAAGAAGCCATGGGATCTAAGTTGAATTTTTGAACGGCTTTCCATCCGCAAACTGATGGACAGTCTGAGCGCACCATCTAGACGCTTGACGATATGTTGAGAGCTTGTGCGTTGGACTTCAAAGGCTCCTGGGATGATCATCTGCCATTAGTTGAATTTGCCTACAATAACAGCTATAAAGCAAGCATTGGAATAGCACCGTACGAAGCTCTTTATGGTAGAAGGTGCTGATCACTCATAGGTTGGGAAGAAGTTGGGGTACGAAAGCTCTTAACTCCAGATATAGTCGAGAAGGCTTTTAAGGATGTCAAGCTAATCTGACAAAGACTTAAGATAGCTCAAAGCTAGCAAAAGAGCTATGCAGACACACGACACATGCCACTAGAGTTTCTTGTTGGGGACTTGGTATTATTAATGTGTAACATCCCAAAGCTACAGTCTATCATAATACATACTCATAACTTACACTTAATTACCGGTTGGGCTGTCTGTGATGCTTAACAACTCTTGCTACTTGAATATCAAGTTATTACTTATTAAATTAATTTACTTACAATTGTTTATACATCCCCTTCTATTTAAAGTAGTACTGTACCATTTTTCTGAATATATAAAAGAATACAACATACCTTCGATAGTAATTCTTGGGAAGGTAATTCACTTTGCCCTAACTCAACAATCTGTGGAGTGGAAAAATAAGGAGTGAGCGACAACGTGCTCAGTAAGAAAGGTGTATGCTGCTTTATAAAATAAAAGCTATAATCTCAAAACCATGTAATTATCCTAACGATCAAACTCATTAGGAAACAACAAATATAATTAACATGAAATAGGATTCACCAGATCCTTTCATAAATCATTTAATTGAGACTAGGCAATAATTTAAATCATGCAAAGAATACAAATCCTCCGCTTTTGGGGTGCACCCGTAGGCCATCGCCCCTCACGGCTATCTCATCTAGATGTATGGCCATAATCTGTAGGTGGTTCTCAGGTCCACTTGCCAAGTGACCTCGAGACCGCTGAAGACTTGGCAGGTCCATCAGCCCTGTGACGCCCTAGGGTGCACTCGTTTGTCTATTTGACTCGAGCCATCGCCCTAGCTGGGTCACGCAAAGTACATGAATGATAATGCATGAACTCATGGCCTAATGTCTCAAAATCAAGTTATCATATGTATCATTTCCATAAACTAATTTGGTTCCCAAAAGGGTTTACAACCAGTAAAACAACCCTTAATTTCAACATTTTCGATGAGAGAAAAGCATGTTTGGAGCGGGTTCGCCCACGGCTAGTTCGCCCAGGGTTAGCTCGCCTATTGGCCAATTCACCCAATAGTCTACTCGCCCAAGAGTCTACTCGCCCAAAAAGTTTCACATTTTCTATTTTTTCAAAAATATTAATTGAAATTTTATTTATTTATTTATTTATTTAATTTTCGTTGAGATAAAATTCATAAATCAGTTCGCCCACTGGTCAATTCGCCAAGGCGGCGAATTATTAGTCGCCCGCCTCATAGCTTTTCAAGACAAAAGTATGGCTGGCTGATAATAGTTCGCCCGCCTTACACTTAAAACAAGAGTCGCCCGCCCATACGACATAAAAAGTTCTCCCAACTTTTAAAACAAAGGCTCTCGCCAGATTCTCATAAATTAGAACTCGCCACTTGGCTAGCACGAGTTTAAACTTATTACAAAACTACTCGCCCGCCTTCAGTAGCTCGTTCATCAAAACAACATATGGCGACTTGTAGCTCGCCCGAAACCAAAACAATTTATCAACCAATGCATGTCAGAAATAAAACAATTTCCTACATTTTCTTAACATTTTTACTCCACAGGACATGCATTTGCATCCCATACTACTTCCTTACCTCGTCTGATACAGCTTTGCTTCTCGCCCGCCTTCCTCAATTCCCGTCTGCAAGTAAATATTAATTTCATTAATATTTTCTTTTCTAATAATTTTCTAAAACTCGTTTTCAACTATTTTAGCGAAATAACCACTCACCCAACTGAGCTCGCCCTTCATTAGCGGCTTATTCATGGGAGTTCGCCCAACGTGGGAGCTCAACTCACCATGCTCATCCATTCAGTTCGCCAGCCGTGGCCTTTGTTCATAAATGGGTTCACCCATGAATTGGATAGCCCTTGGCTATCTCGTCCTCTTGAACAACACTTTGGCGAGTTCTCTATTTCCTACTCGCCTCATTGGCGATCATTGGTTTTCGCCCGCCCGGACAGTTATTCTGACTCTCCCACACAACTGGCGAACTCACATAAAAATCCCTCAAACTCGCCCTATCCTTTGGGCGAATAGTCACCCATTTTGACTAGCAACTTCCTACTCGCCCATCGTGTTTCCTTACTCATTTTTAGTTATTTTTCCATCTAGTTTTCTTATATATTCAACAATATTCAACTACAACCAGGCTATATCTATGATTAGATATCAAGAGAGCTGCAAAACTATGAAACTCACCTTTACCAAGTTACTCCTCCAACAACAGAATGCTTTCTTATCTCTCTTAGCTTTAGTTTGCTCGTTCTTTAGCTCTTCAACATTGCAGGGAAGGTTTTGCTAACTAATACGGAATTTTTTTCATAGCTTGCATCTAAGAAAACTGAAGAACTAAAGTTGAACTTGTAGTGGAATGGAATGGGCGAGAAGGATTCTGGAGAGGATGGAGTTCATTTCAATCCATTTCTTCTCTTGGAGCCTCTTTATATAGGCATGTTAGTCCAACCAAGACTCACCATCTGCTCCTTATCACTTCCTTCATCATTACCTCGTCTGGTAGTGCATTAATTCATGAAGAAAAACAACCGTTCAAGGGTATGGTGTGGTGAAATTTTCTACAGCCATTAAATGTTGAAGAATTTCCAGCCAAAGGGACGGCTTGCAGTAAAAAAGGGAATGGGCGACAAAGTCTCTGCACGTTTTTGACTACAATTTCTCCTTTTATTCTTCTTCTTTTCCACGCCAATGTCAACCACAATTATTAACTTTGTCTTACCTCCTTTAATGCTTTCATACTTGGCATTAATTACATGGAGACTATTTGTAGTAAACGAAATCAAGTAGGACTCTTTTCTTCCCACACGTTATTGACTTGTTTGCCATGCTTTCCCACACAATTTCACTTTTAATTTTTCTCAATCCGTCTGGGCGATCAATGCCCTCGTCAGCTTGGGTGAACTGTTCTACTCGCCCTAACCAGTAACATTGGCGTTCTGTTCGCCAGCTAAGCTCGCCCATACATTATCACGCCAACATTTTTCCATGCACATCTCAAGTTAAAAAGCATTTCATCCAAGTAAAAATCAATACACAATATTTACTCTATTTACATTATGAAATTTCGGTTTTACAGTAGTATAAAATCGGATTTTACATTCTCCATACCTTAAGAAATTTGGTCCTCCAAATTTAACTTGGACCTCTCATTGAAAAAGCTCTGGATACTTCTCGCGCATAAGGCTTTCTAATTCCCAAGTAGCCTCCTCCTCGTTATGATACTGCCAGAGCACTTTAACCAAAGAAATCGTCTTAGATCGCAACACCTTATCTTTCCTATCCAGAATTCGCACCGGTTTCTCAACGTAACTCATATCCTCTCTGATTTCCAGTGGCTCGTGTCGAATCACGTGAGAAGGATCTGGATGGTACTTTCTCAACATCGAGACATGGAATACGTTATGCACACCTGACAAGTCTGGTGGTAGTGCTATTCGGTATGCCACATCTCCCACACGATCTAAGATCTCATAAGGCCCAATGTATCAGGGACTCAACTTCCCTCTCTTCCCGAATCTTATAATACCTTTGGACGACGAAACCTTTAAAAACACATTATCACCCGCTACAAACTCCAATGGTCGGCATCTAGTATCTGCATAACTCTTCTGCCGACTCTGAGCCGTTCTGAGCCTTTCACAGATCATCTGTACATCACGAGAAGCCTGCTCGACCAAGTCGGGAGCTAACAGTTTACGGTCTCCCACTTCTTCCCATGCTATCAGGGATCTGCATCGTCTGCCATACAAGGCTTCATACGGTGCCATGCCGATACTCGTATGAAAACTATTATTATAAGCAAACTCTGCCAGGGGTAAGTGATCGTCCCATGAGCCTCTAAAATCCAATGCACACGCTCTCAACATATCCTCGAGCGTCTGTATCGTACGCTCGGACTGCCCATCAGTCTGTGGATGAAAAGCGGTGCTAAAACTCAGCTGGGATCCCATAGCCTCCTGAAATCTCTCCCAAAAATGAGAGGTGAAGCGAGAGTCCCTATCAAAGGTGATGCTCACTGGAACACCATGTAACTTCACTATCTCCCTGACATACAACTCGGCTAAGGCACTAACTGAGTCTATAGATCTCATGGCTAAGAAATGAGCAGACTTAGTCAATCTGTCGACTATCACCCAAATAGCATCATATCCCTTCCGGGTCCGTGGTAATCCCATAATAAAATCCATAGTTACATGCTCCCACTTCCAAGTAGGAATCGATAATGGTCGAAGCATACCTACCGGCTTCTGATGTTCAATCTTAATCTATTGGCATGTTAGACATTTAGTAACAAATTCAACGATATCTTTCTTCATCTTAGGCCACCAATACACTTTCCGAAGATTTTGGTACATCTTAGTACTACTCGGATGTAACGTGTATCTAGAGGTATGGGCCTCTGATAAAATCAAATCTCTAAGCTGTCGATCATTGGGAACACATATCCGACCTCTAAACCTCAGTATCCCGTCGGTGCCAATCTGAAAGTCTAACATAACTCCCATCTGAATCTGACTGGCAATCCCAATACAATAATCATCCCTCCTCTGATCTTCCCTGATTCGGTCCATCAATTCCGGCTCTATACGGAAACTAGCCGTAAACCCATACTGGTCAGAGGAAACAACTGTCAGACTGAGGTTAGAGAACTGCTCTATCAACTCATGCTCCCTGATCATCATGTACGATACCATGCCAACATGCTTACGGCTCAATGCATCAGCTACTACATTAGCTTTACCTGGGTGATACAAAATCTCACAATCATAGTCCTTTAGTAGCTCCATCCACCGTCTCTGTCTCAAATTCAACTCTCGTTGGGAGAATATATATTTCAGACTCTTATGATCTGTATATATCTGAAATTTCTCCCCGTACAAGTAATGTCGCCATATCTTCAGTGCAAACACCACTGCGGCTAGCTCCAAGTCATGTGTCGGGTAATTCTTCTCATGATCCTTCAACTGTCGAGAACCATAAGCTATAACCCGACCATGCTGCATGAGCACACACCCTAAACCTTGAGCGGATGCATCAGTATATACCATAAATCCACCTGGTCCGCTAGGAAGGGCTAATACGGGAGCACTAGTTAATCTCCTCTTAAGCTCACCTAAACTACGCTCACACGCATCATTCCACTCAAACTTTACATCCTTACGTGTGAGTCGTGTCAATGGAGTAGCAAGTCTAGAAAATCCCTCCACAAACCTGCGATAATATTCGGCAAGACCTAAGAAACTCCTTATCTCGGTAACCGTGTTAGGCCTCTCCCACTGAACAATGGCCTCTATCTTGGACGGATCAACTGATACCCCGTCCCTCGACACTACATGCCCGAGAAATATTATATGGTCAAGCCAGAACTCGCACTTACTAAGCTTAGCATACAATTTCCGCTCTCTGAGGGTCTGTAGAACAATCTGCAAATGCTGCTCACGCTCCTCTGGAGTCTTAGAGTAAATCAGTATGTCATCAATAAATACTATGACAAACTTGTCCAAAAATGAATGAAATACCTCATTCATCAAACTCATAAAAGCTGCAGGGGCATTTGTCAACCCAAAAGGCATCACTAGAAACTCATAGTGGCCATAGCGAATCCGAAATGTTGTCTTATGTACATCAGACTCCTTAATCTTTAACTGGTGATAGCCTGATCGAAGGTCTATCTTGGAAAACACCTGTGCACCCCTGAGCTGATCAAACAAATTGTCAATCCGAGGTAGTGGATACTTATTCTTAACGGTAGCCCGATTCAACATCCGATAATCAATACACAACCGGAGACTACCATCCTTCTTTCGAACAAATAGTACTGGAGCTCCCCACGATGACACACTGGGACGTATAAATCCCTTATCTAATAACTCTTGGAGCTGCTTTTTGAGCTCGTCTAACTCTGTCAGTGCCATTCTATATAGGGGTCTAGAAATCGGCTCCGTACCGGGTACCAACTCGATCATGAACTCCGTCTCTCGATCCGGTGGTAACCTTGGTAAATCCTCTGGAAATACATCCGAGAAGTCCTTAACCACAGGAATCTCTTGGATCTTTGGATGCTTCCTCTCTACATCCTCCACACTAGCAATATATCCTTCATACACATTCATACACAACCACAATTTCAGTACACATATCATTTCATAAATATATATACTTTTTATTAATTTACAATAACTTTACAATGTACTTTTCAGGATGAGAGAAGGTAATAAACTTAGTATTACAATCCAAACTAACATGGTTTGCGGCTAACCAATCCATACCTAAAATGATATCAAAATCATATATATCCAACAAAATTAGGTTAGCTGTCACAACCTTCTCTCCTATAGTCAATTTAAAACCCCTATATATAACATCCGTCCTCTGGAAATCATTAAAAGGAGTTTTCACTTGCAAAGTATATTCTAACAACTCCGGTTCTACTAGGGTCCTGTTGGCATATGCAGGCGATAAGAATGAGTGGGTAGAACCAGGATCAAATAAGGCAATTGCGGGGATATCAAAGAGATAAATTTTACCTTTAATCACATCGATAGAGGCGTCAGCAGTCTCCTGATCCAACGCGTACACCCGACCCTGAGTCACAACCTTCTTACCCTTTTCTGCGGCTGTCGCCCGCCTTGGCTGTGAGGGTGTCGCTTTCTCTGGCTCACTCTGAGGTGCCTGGGCCGCTATCTGAGGTGCTGCAGGAGGTATAGTAGAAGCAGTCGACTCTCTGAGCATCGGGCAATTCTTTATAAAGTGCCCCGTCTGTCCACATCTAAAACATACCCCAGACATTACAGGACAAGGGCGCGATCCATGCGACCTTCCACAATGTCTACATAAGGGCGCAACACTTCTCTGAGTAGTGGTGGGGCCACTAGCAGGAGTAGAAACTGCTGGTCTATCAAATCTGCCCTTAGAACTCTGTATGCCCGTAGATCTAGTCTTCTTAGACTGCTCTCTACTCGGTCTGTCCTCCATGAACCTCTTAGTCTTTCCCTTTGCTTTGCCCTTACCCTTACTACTGAAATCGAGCTGGAACTGCTCATAATCTCTCTCACATAGCTGAGCCCGTTGAACTATCTCATCATAAGTCTATATAACAAATGGGGCTAGCTTTACTCTGATAGATGGCCTCAAACCAGCTCTAAACCTCGAGATCTTATACCGGGTGTTCTTACTAGCTTGTGGATCAAAACGGCTCAAGATAGTAAATTTGGCCTCATACTCGTTCACTGTCATGCTACCCTGAACTAAACCCATGAATTCCTGCTGTAATTTTTCTTGAGTAGTATCAGGAATATACTGCCTCCTAAAAGCTTCCACAAACATATCCCAGGACAGATCCTGATGCTGAGCAAATAATACCGTCTGGGTGGCCTTCCACCAATGTCTCGCATCATCTGCCAGCTGGAACACTGCTAGGCCTACTTTCTCTGTCTCTGAACATCTCATAATCTCAAGTAACCTATCGATCTCAATCACCCACTGCTCCGCCACCAATGGATCCCTAGTACCTTTAAACTTAGGTGGATCCAACTTCTTAAATGATTTCACCAATGCCACATTACAATAAGACTCCGCATTTCGAGGCTGCTGAATCAGTGGCTGTGGTGGAACTACTGGTGGCCGAGGTACTGGTGGTGGAATAGGTTCAGGCTCAGGCACAACTGGTGTGTCTACTGGGGCTGCAGGAGTTGTAGCTCTCTCCTTCTCTGCCCTATCAGTGGCTCTATCCGCCTGATACATAGCCATAAAATCTGCTATTAACCTCTCACCTGAGTTACACGATTATCAATGCTCTCTAGCTGTATAGGACATGGAGGTCTTGGGGCAGGTTCCGGTGTTTGTGGTTCCGGGGTCTGTGCCGCCCTACCTCGGCCTATACCTCTCACTGAGCGCATCCTCCTCCTTCCACTCATATATGTATCACAGAAATCGTTTATCACTTATCATTAATACATCAATTATATATTCAGTTTATACAGTACTACAGGGGAATGTATACTATTTCACCATTTACTTTAAGCATCACTAGACATTCGACCAACCCTGCTCTGATACCATTAAATCTGTAACATCCCAAAGCTACTGTCTATCATAATACATACTCATAACTTACACTTAATTACCGGTTGGGCTGTCTGTGATGCTTAACAACTCTCGCTACTTGAATATCAAGTTATGAATTATTAAATTAATTTACTTACAATTGTTTATACATTCCCTTCTATTTAAAGTAGTACTGTACCATTTTTCTGAATATATAAAAGAATACAACATACCTTCGATAGTAATTCTTGGGAAGGTAATTCTCTTTGCCCTAACTCAACAATCTGTGGAGTGGAAAAATAAGGAGTGAGCGACAACGTGCTCAGTAAAAAAGGTGTATGCTGCTTTATAAAATAAAAGATATAATCTCAAAACTATGTAATTATCCTAACGATCAAACTCATTAGGAAACAACAAATATAATTAACATGAAATAGGATTCACCAGATCCTTTCATAAATCATTTAATTGAGACTAGGCAATAATTTAAATCATGCAAAGAATACAAATCCTCCGCTTTTAGGGTGCACCCGTAGGCCATCGCCCCTCACGGCTATCTCATCTAGATGTATGGCCATAATCTGTAGGTGGTTCTCGGGTCCACTTGCCAAGTAACCTCGAGACCGCTGAAGACTTGGCAGGTCCATCAGCCCTGTGATGCCCTAGGGTGCACTCGTTGGTCTATTTGACTCGAGCCATCGCCCTAGCTGGGTCACGCAAAGTACATGAATGATAATGCATGAACTCATGGCCTAATGTCTCAAAATCAAGTTATCATATGTATCATTTCCATAAACTGATTTGGTTCCCAAAAGGGTTTACAACCAGTAAAACAACCCTTAATTTCAACATTTTCGATGAGAGAAAAGCATGTTTTGAGCTGGGTCGCCCACGGCTAGTTCGCCCAGGGTCAGCTCGCCTATTGGCCAATTCGCCCAAGGGTCTACTCATCCAATAGTCTACTCGCCCAAAAGTCTACTCGCCCAAGAGTCTACTCGCCCAAGGGTCTACTCGCCCAAAAAGTTTCACATTTTCTATTTTTTCAAAAATATTAATTGAAATTTTATTTATTTATTTATTTAATTTTCGTTGAGATAAAATTCATAAATCAGTTCGCCCACTGGTCAATTCGCCAAGGCGGCGAATTATTAGTCGCCCGCCTCATAGCTTTTCAAGACAAAAGTATGGCTGGCTGATAACAGTTCGCCTGCCTTACACTTAAAACAAGAGTCGCCCGCCCATACGACATAAAAAGTTCTCCCAACTTTTAAAACAAAGGCTCTCGCCAAGTTCTCATAAAGTAGAACTCGCCACTTGGCTAGCACGAGTTTAAACTTATTACAAAACTACTCGCCCGCCTTCAGTAGCTCGTTCATCAAAACAACATATGGCGACTTGTAGCTCGCCCGAAACCAAAACAGTTTATCAACCAATGCATGTCAGAAATAAAACAATTTCCTATATTTTCTTAACATTTTTACTCCACAGGACATGCATTTGCATCCCATAATACTTCCTTACCTCGTCTGATACAGCTTTGCTTCTCGCCCGCCTTCCTCAATTCCCGTCTGCAAGTAAATATTAATTTCATTAATATTTTCTTTTCTAATAATTTTCTAAAACTCGTTTTCAACTATTTTGGCGAAATAACCACTCGCCCAACTGAGCTCGCCCTTCATTAGCGGCTTATTCATGGGAGTTCGCCCAACGTGGGAGCTCAACTCACCATGCTCATCCATTTAGTTCGCCAGCCGTGGCCTTTGTTCATAAATGGGTTCGCCCATGAATTGGATAGCCCTTGGCTATCTCGTCCTCTTGAACAACACTTTGGCGAGTTCTCTATTTCCTACTCGCCTCATTGGCGATCATTGGTTTTCGCCCGCCCGGACAGTTATTCTGACTCTCCCACACAACTGGCGAACTCACATAAAAATCCCTCAAACTCGCCCTATCCTTTGGGCGAATAGTCACCCATTTTGACTAGCAACTTCCTACTCGCCCATCGTGTTTCCTTACTCATTTTTAGTTATTTTTCCATTTAGTTTTCTTATATATTCAGCAATATTCAACTACAACCAAGCTATATCTATGATTAGATATCAAGAGAGCTGCAAAACTATGAAACTCACCTTTACCAAGTTACTCATCCAACAACAGAATGCTTTCTTATCTCTCTTAGCTTTAGTTTGCTTGTTCTTTAGCTCTTCAACATTGCAGGGAAGGTTTTGCTAACTAATACGAAATTTTTTTCATAGCTTGCATCTAAGAAAACTGAAGAACTAAAGTTGAACTTGTAGTGGAATGGAATGGGCGAGAAGGATTCTGGAGAGGATGGAGTTCATTTCAATCCATTTCTTCTCTTGAAGCCTCTTTATATAGGCATGTTAGTCCAACCAAGACTCACCATCTGCTCCTTATCACTTCCTTCATCATTACCTCGTCTGGTAGTGCATTAATTCATGAAGAAAAACAACCGTTCAAGGGTATGGCGTGGTGAAATTTTCTACAGCCATTAAATGTTGAAGAATTTCCAGCCAAAGGGACGACTTGCAGTCAAAAAGGGAATGGGCGACAAAGTCTCTGCACGTTTTTTACTACAATTTCTCCTTTTATTCTTCTTCTTTTCCACGCCAATGTCAACCACAATTATTAACTTTGTCTCACCTCCTTTAATGCTTTCATACTTGGCATTAATTGCATGGAAACTATTTGTAGTAAACGAAATCAAGTAGGACTCTTTTCTTCCCACACGTTATTGACTTGTTTGCCATGCTTTCCCACACAATTTCACTTTTAATTTTTCTCAATCCGTCTGGGTGATCAACGCCCTCGTCAACTTGGGCGAACTGTTCTACTCGCCCTAACCAGCAACATTGGCGTTCTGTTCGCCAGCTAAGCTCGCCCATACATTATTACACCAACATTCTTCCATGCACATCTCAAGTTAAAGAGCATTTCATCCAAGTAAAAATCAATACACAATATTTACTCTATTTACATTATGAAATTTCGGTTTTACAGTAGTATAAAATCGGATTTTACATAATGGTTTCTTTGTCTAAAGGTATTACGAGATTCGGTAAGAAGGCTTAGTCTTCGTTATATCAGGCCTTTCGAGATCTTAGACCATGTGGGAGACATTGCCTACCGACTAGCACTACCACCGAAGCTAACTGGAGTGTATAATGTTTTCCATGTGTCTATGCTTCGAAAGTATCACCCGGATCCATCTCATGTCATTAAGTATGAGCCTTTGTAGATTCGCGAAGACATGATTTATGTGGAGAAGATTCAAATATTACACAGGAAAGAGAAAGTGTTATGGTCTAAGACAATTTCGCTAGTTAAAGTTCTCTGGTAGTATCACACCACCGAAGTGGCTATGTAGAAACTAGAGAGATTAATGAAAATGAAGTATCCAGAATTGTTTGAGCAGTACCTCAATTCAAATTTAGAGGACCAAATTTCCAAAAGGTGGGGAGGATGTGAGATCCCTAATTTCTCTATATTCTTCCTATACCTATTCAATGTGCTGATAAATAACGTTAACTCAAATTTAGATGACTACTTCCATGTGTGTTGTAGGTGTTGGAGAAACTACTAAGTGAGCCCCACAGCACAAACCGTAACTCGGATGGACTCCAAAGTGGCAAAATGTGAATCGTGGGCTCAAAATACTTAACTAGTAAGAAGACCACTTCTCGAAATTCTTTTATTTAAACACACCTAGGTTTACATGCAACAAATTCAAAAATAATGATTTTGTCCATAACCCGGAAGAATTTTTCTAAATAATAGTCAACCTAAATTGACTTTGGACCCATAGACTGTCATAAGAAAATCCCTACATAAAGAAGTTTCATGTGGATCCAGCCCATGAACTAAATTCGCGAAAATGCTAAAAACAACGCGAACGAAGCCAAAAACCTTCGTTTAGGGGTAGTTTGGTAATTTCACTATCCATGACTGTCAAACCACCTTAGGAGTCAACCTTTGACCATGTTTGACATGAATATATGAAAAATAATAAAAAATAAAAATATAAAATTTGAAATTATAAATATTAAAATAATATTAGGACAGATTTGTAAATAATGGAATTGTGGAAGGGTATTTAGGTCATCTCTCATGTGGCTGTTGGTCAGACTTCATCCTTGGTCAATGTTTGACTTAGTTTGACCTAAATAAAAATTAAAATTAAAATAATAAAGTATTGTTCATGACAGAATTATAAATATTAGAGTTTTAAAGGGGCAAATTTGTCTTTTCTCACTTGGGCGGATGAAAAATATTAAAATAATAGCAAAAGCTAGAAAATTCTAGTGTCTTCAACCTTTGGCTGGCCACACCACCATTGTTGTATATTCTCTAAGTTTTTCTTCTCTTTTCCTAATAAAACCCCATTATCCTTTCATCAAATCACCAAACTCGCTTCATAAATGTTGTTCCTCATCACTAGAGCTATCTAAACATACCATTTGCTGAACCAAAATCCAAAAATTGAAGGCTGTTCTATAGCTGGCAAATTCTGTCCTTGGTTAAGAGATTGGTGTTCATATTTTTCTCTAATTCCAACCATGCCTTTGGATTGTTTAATGTATGGGAAATATGTCTATGGCCTTGGTTTGTTTTTAATGTAAGGGTTTCAGCTATGATGAGTTGACAATGGAGTCATGGTGATTTTGCTACATTATGAGTGAAAAATGATAGCATGGAATAAAGTAGATATAGCCATAACCATAAAATTGCAAAAATTATGGTTTAGGCAATAGTAGGGTATTTGGCCATGACAAGAGTTAAAGGAAGAAGATTAAATTTTGATGAATGTTAAGTGTTGGATGGTTGTAGGAATTGAATGAAGATTAATTTCAAAGCTAGAATTGAAGAAAGACAAGTATTATATATGAAGAAGCATTTGGCCAAGCCCTTGGGAAGGGGTTTCATGTGGATTTCCACTAGTTTATAGGTTAGGAAATAATGTGTAAGTGCTAGAGAATTTAATGTGAAATCCCTAATTTTCTATTTTTCGCACACCTACTTAATACGCTAAGTTAGAACATGAAGTTTAATCTTCACAATTTATTCGCATGAATTTTGTAGGTGACAAGGAAATGGTTAAGTGTGCGTCACAGTCCGGATGAGTTTCGAAGCACCAAAATGTGAAAGTTGAGTTTGAAATACCTAAACGGTAAGAAAAATATTGTCACATCTTGTAATATACAGTAAATACCATATTTTACACACTTAACAACAATTGGTTGGGGTGTCTGTGATGTCTTTACCACTATTTGCATTTTCTCTACATCGGTAAACACTTTAAATATAACATTCATATGTAATTAAATTCAATATTTACATAACTGTACTATTTATTTACATCCTCCATACAATAATATACAACTATAGTACTGTACAATATAAAGTCTGAATATATAAAAGAAAATAACAATACCTCCAAGTTTCGCTCAAAGCTGCCTCGGGGAACTATAAAGCAGCCGAATCTGTGGAATGGTATGGAAACTATCACTACAGATAATTTGGGGAGTGGAAAAATAAGGAGTAAGCTAACATGTTCAGTAAGAGAATCGTATGTAAAGACTGATACTACGAAATCTATATGCTAAAAATATTAAATTCCCTATTAGTTTACTAAGGCACCAAAATCAAGATGGATACAATAGTCG
This sequence comes from Heritiera fomes, assembly GCA_032173925.1. Lineage (NCBI taxonomy): Eukaryota > Viridiplantae > Streptophyta > Magnoliopsida > Malvales > Malvaceae > Heritiera > Heritiera fomes. Next base: position 7,109,936 of record JAPDPM010000012.1, on the reverse strand, counting down.
ACTAGGAAACGAATTGTGATAACCGTAAATTTTCCATTTAATTGGAAATTATAAACATTAGAAATAAATAAATGAATTAATTATGAGAACGGGATACTAGTGAAAATCTCAAGAATTGAGAAAGGAACGGATTGTGGAAATCCGAGTGAAGGAAAAATTAAATCGAAAAAATAAGATGCAAATTATGGAAAATAATGAAAGGAGGAAATTTAATTTGGATAATGGAAATCCAAATTAAATGAGAAAATGATAAAATGGAAGAGAAATATATTTATATAATTATAAATTATATATATGTATTTTTATATTAATACATATGTATTGAAATAATTACATAGTATATATTAAAATACAGAGGAATAAATAGATATATATATATATATACTATGTTATAAATTGAAATAATACATATGTATTAAATATAACATTGTATGTATATATATAAGTATATACATATTTGAGAAAGGCAAATATTAAAGTATATTAAAGTTGGAAAATATATATATTGTAAATACAATATATATGAAATTTTCTACATTTATATATAAAGAAATATATAAATGTTAAGCAATTTAAATTAAACAAATATATATACTAAATATGTATTTTGATAATACATAATATATATCTTTATATATACATATATAATATATAGTTATATAGTATTATAATATATATATAATAGTAATATTATATGTATTATGTTTATATATAATATATGTATATATAATTAAACTAAATGAAAAAAAAAAGAAAGAGGAAAGATCGGGAGGAACCCGATCCTCCCAGAGGGGTCGATGGCGGCGAAGCTGCCACCGCCGGCGAGATGAGGCCAGAGAGAGGTAGAGGACGCCACCGGCCAGAAGGGGGAAGTGGTTGTCAGCGTCGAAAGGAAGAAAATCGGAAGGAAACAGAGGCGAAAACCGGTGGAGGCCGAGAAGAAAAAAGGAAAATAGATCTGGCGGTGCCGGCGAAACCGGCCATCGCCACTGCAGCAACACCATCGTCGGAGGAAGATGAAGACGTGGGAGGCCATAGGCGAGGAGGAGAACGACGGAGGAAGGCCGACGGAGGAAGAGAAGAAACTGAAGGTAAACCAGTAGATCCGCCGTCGTGCCGTCGATTCGTGATGAACGGAGGCAAGATCCGGCTTCGTCGTGGTGCCGGCCAGCTGTGGAGCCGTCGAACCGCCGGAGAACCGGCCACCGGAGAAGAACCGGCGGTGAGGGAGGTAGACCGGTCCGGCGGGAAAAGAAAGAAAAGGAAAAAGAAAAAGAAAAAGAAAAGAAAAAGGAAAAAGAAAAAAGAAAAGAAAAGAAAAGAGAAAAAGAAAGAAGGAAGAAAAAGAAGAAAGAGAAAGAGAAAAGGAATTCCGGGAATTTGGAGAATTCCCGAGAATTCGAAAAATTACGGGAAATCCCGAGAATTACGGGAATCGGTAAGAAATCCCGAAAAATGTTAAATTATTTAAATAATTTATTTATTTAAATAATTATGGAAAAATTATAATTTTTAGAATTTAATTTCCAGAAAATCATCCTCGATTACCGAGACGATGGAATCGGGAGAGGTGAACACGGGCGCGAACTTCGAGAGGCAGTCGCCGACCCGAAACAGGTAAGGGAGACATGTGCCGCCTGTAAGGATATTCGGCCATGTTTTTAAATTGCATTTAATTTTTAAATGCTATCAATAATTATCGGTTTATAATGTGGTGATTTATCGGTTTTAAATTGTGGTGAAATACTAGTTGAGAAATATAAATTGTATTTTCGGTGCAGGAGGCTAGCCAAATCGGCAACCGTTATACTGCCGAAAAATTATCGAAAATTTACTGAAATTTACCGAAAATCACTAAAAACCAAAATAAAAGATTTGATTTCACGTGAAACGATTTTCAAGTACGAAAATTGAGAAATTAAGTAAATTTCATAAAACATGAATATAACGATATTTGATTTTAAAATATTCATGTTTTCGAGAATAGTGAAAAGGAAATCACCGAAAATTCACCCTGTAGGTGATATTTCACGTGAAACGAAATGAAAATAAAAAAGAAAAAGAGACTGAAGTGAATATTTTTATAAATATTCTTAAATATTCACTTAATTTCATATAAAACCTTTATGGTTTTAATTATAGAAATAATTAATTATGATAAATTCCATAAAGGTTAAGAAATGATGAACAACTATGATTTCGAGACTAGAGGTCTCTACACGTGTTTTTAGAAGAAAACATGGTGATGAGAATTTAAAGTTAGAAAATAAATAATTTATTTTCATAAATTATAAAAATGAATTGTTTGAAATTTCAAGAATTATAAAATCATGTTTTCGATTGAATGCACGGAAAAGCATGCATATGTGTTTTATTGTGAAAAAAGGACAGTTTTGCCTTTCTATATTTTCAGTGATGATTTTGCAAACTGTCTTCATCATATGAAAAACATAATAAATACCTTTATGAAATAGTTTGAAAAATGTTATTTTTTTATAAATTTCATAAAGGTGATTATATTTACATGTGAGCCTTATTGATATTTCGACTTACTGTATTCAAAATCCATAAAGGCTATGGTACGGTTTATACTGTTTTGAGACTTAGGCCCCGAGTTTCATGCATCACACTTATACTGTTACTGTCACGTGGCTGATAGACCTGCCAGTCATCAGCGTCCCGGATGTCACCTGGCAAGTGTACACCGAGGACACCATATAGATCATGGCCATAGATTTCACTGTTATACTGTTACTGTGTCCCTTCGGGGATGATGATGATTACTGGTCAATTATTGGACGATGATAGCATGATTTAATTGTAGGGTGATGCCTAGTCTCACATACTGATTACTGTTTACTGAAAGGATTTACAGAATCCTATTTACTGTATTGTACTGTTTACTGTATTGTACTGTTTATTATACTGAATTACTATTTACTGTTTACTGTTTACTGTTACTGATGAAAAACCGTACCAAAACATTGTATTTACAGAACTGTACTGTACACTAAAATGGTAGCCACTGATTACCGTTTTACTGAACTGAAAGCTACCATTTACTGTTTATTGAACTGAAAGCTACCGTAGACTATTTACTGAATTGGTAGCTACTATTTACTGTTACTGACTGAACCGTATCGAGATACTGTTTTATTGAATATTGAATATACTGTTTTACTGAACTGTACGATACGGTTACTGATTCGAAAAGAGAAATAAATGTTTATTCTAAAAGAATAACATAAGAATTATTTCTAAGAAAGAAATAATCGGAGAAGTAACTATCCAATGATTGGATATTTACAAATCACTGTACTGTCACGTGTTTTAAAGTATACTGATGTGAAAAGAAATAAGTGGTTTACTTTGTGGAAAACGAAAATTATATCGTTTTGAAAACAACGGAAATAGTACTCTCTACAGTTGCTTCTAGGTTCCGGAACAAGACAGGTATTTCAAAATACTTGCCTTACTCTATTTGGATCCCTAGCCGACTGTAGTATCCTTCCTACATGTGAGCCTAGAGCCAGCTAGGAAGATTTTAAAGAAAATGAAAAAAATTATTTTCAGCATATAGATAGCTGAATATCAAGTGTGACATATAACTCTCTTACTGAGCCGTGGTTTGCTCACTCCCCAATTTTAACCTTTCTGGTTTTGATGATGGTGAGATCCAATATTTGTGGATTATGGCTGCACATAATGGACAATGTGACAGATCGACTAAGATATATCAGGTACGATCATTTATTTTCTGTATTTAGACATGTATACAGTGCTACTTTTTTTTAAATAAGATAGGAGATGTGTATTATATTAACAATGTTATATTAAATATGTTTAACATTAAGTACAAGTGAAGTATCACAGACAGCCCAACCGGATAAATGGTGTAAAATTAAGGTGAAAAATGTAGTAACGGGTCGTTACAGATTTAATGGTATCAGAGCCAAGTTGGCCTGATGTCTGTGAATACTTTTGGAGGGAAAAGTGTTAAACATCCCCAGTAGTACTGTGTCGTCTGAATACATAAAGAAAATAAATGATTGTAAATTGAGAAAAATAAAATGATTTAAAAGGAGTGAGAAAGTATAAATTGAGAATGTGAAAGAGGAAAATAGGCTCAGAAATTACCAGAAAATTGGTGATTCTTATAATCTAAATGAAGGCCTGTTCGGTAAGGAACCGAAAAGACTCGGTGAGGGCCCCACCAGTACTTTACGGTCCGAATCGAACTGAGATCTGAGAATGATGGTATGAAAGAGGGGAATGACATATCATCATTAAATAGACTGTAAGATCACCGATTGAGGGTAATTTGAAGAGAGAGAAAATTTTTGGTCAAAAATGACCAAAATACCCCTGACTCCAAAATTTTACTGAGAGTCAGAATAGATCAACAGACGTTGGATTTGATTGATTTGACAGAGAGATTGATGATGTACAGTTGCATTTTATGTAAAATAATCCAATTATGGATTTTAGTAAACTTCTCTATCGAAACCGAATAAGATCTAAATTGCTGATATAAGCATCAGAAAGGATACTATCAACACATAGATGATCAAATCCTTGATTTAAGTGTATACTGAGGAGAAAGAAATAAATGTCAAAATGACGAAAATGCCCCTATGTTGGGTGATGTTCCAAATAGTGATAAAATCAAGTTAATCTTGAATCCATTGATAGTAATGGAATTATTAATGGCATAGAGAATGTCATATTAATATAACGATCCCTATTACTGATTCCACTGACACTTAGATTACGGACGCGAATTGTGAGTGACCCAGTGAACGGGCTGGGCATTCTCAAAGAGGACAGTACACATATGTGAAGGCGGACGGCGGACGGGCCGAGGCCTTATATGATGCGATCCGATAAGAGTGTAGTGGGATGTTGCAAAATGATTGGCCCGATTAATGACTGTAAGGGCCTGAAGCATGAGTGTACTGAATTGAATATTATCATGGGATCGTTAGATATTATGAAAAGTGAAATGAATACAGAAAATGACTAAGAAAGTGAATAGTACAGATAATGAAATCCATAACAGTACTATTGACTGAGGTTCTATATATTTATACTAATTCTGAAGTATTAAAAGAATAATTAATTATAGAACCGTAGCATTTGAGATATGCCTTGCAAATTAATGTACTGTATGGAGTACTGTGAATTGGTGAATATATAAGAACAGTAAAATGATAAAAAAAGAAGATGACAGCTAACCTAAGTTCTTCAGGACCTTTGAGATAGAACTGTGATGCGCGACCCAATTATGGGCGACCCATAGTGGATCATGTGTTGTGAGATGCGAGCGAACAATGTTATCGCCGACTCACTAGTAAGGGTAAACCTGGGGTGGAAGGATCGCCTAGGGGATGCTCGCCGACGGTCGATACGAACGGGCGGGACTCTTACAATTGTTTTAATGGTAACACGAGTGAAAGGAACTAGGTACGTAAGGGTGCCAAGGTTCGAACCTCGTGGATAATATGCTCAAGGGAGTTAAACCTGAATGTATTAAATGAACTTGATTCTAAAGTAAATTACAGTGATAATAAATTGGTTAGCTGTAACATGTGTTGATAACTGTTGTACTTAATACAGCTTACTAGATTGAGATTCGTAAGACTGTAAAGTATGAGTAAACAATGAAATCAAGGTAGAGTATGAGTCGAAATGAATCGAATAGTAAATGTTTCTACCTTGAGAATACACAGTGTGAATGAAAGGACATAAGAATGAAATGTCCAAGTTGATAAGAAATATGTGATTAAAGAAAGTATCGGATTTGATTTCCGATAGAACTTCCAGAGTTATATAAATTAGAGGAATCGAGATAACATTGACTCGATTTTGAATATGAAATCTGATTCTAAGCTTATATCGGAGAACTTAAGAAAATCCGAAAGCTTAAGAAATCCACTTTGGAAAATGTGAGAATAATGAATTCATGTGTAAAGGTCTGAATGACGAAAACACAGATAGTGAAATTGAGAATAATGAAGTTGTCTGTATGTGTAAATGAGAGAAATACATATGACCTCAATATGTAGATGAATGAAAGTGATATAGTAAATGGTTACTATGTAATAAAGTTTTGTGAAGAACAAATATTCATCTACGTGATGAAATAAACGCTTTATGGACCTGATTCGATATATATGAGGAGTTAATAAGACTAGCCTCAGTATAAAGCGTCATTTGATAAAAGATTGGAGACTGATGTCCATAAGATGATGATTAGAACTCAGAGTGAATTTTACGAGTTCCTATTGAGGTTACAAGGTTAATGAGTTGCCTTGTGAAGTATATAAGCCTAAAGAATGAGGCACCCATACATGAGTAAATTGATGAAATGCTGATAGAGCTTAAAGTACAAATGAAACATGAGCAGCATTGTGGTATAATCCTTTAAACTCTTAAAGAATGTGGAATTGTGCTAAGATTGGCAACTAAGATGTTTGGCTAGACAGTGTCTCCTTATGAGGGATATAAGATCTCGAGATGACAGAGTGACAGTGAATCTGTCTATGATAGAGAGATAATGATTGAGATACGAAAGTAATGAGTCTAGCTAGATACTAATGCCAATCTATAGAAGAGTGATGAGACTAGCTACTCTACTAATGTGATGTAATTAAAGAAAGAAGTTAAAGTCGGTAAATGGATAAGTGTAAAGACGAGATGGTATGCAAGATTTTAAAAGATCTTAGCAGTATAATACCATACCAATTGAGAAAATCGACTAAATTGATGAAAGTAAAAAGATGAAAGTGAAATAAGAAGGTAAGTTACATGATGAGTAAGGAACATAGAACAATTCCCGAAGGTAAGACTGAAAGTCATTAGTGTTGGTTATCACATAACTATGGCAAAAAAAAAAAATCAAAAATCACGCCAGATTTGATAAGTAAAATTAATGATACTCCAAGGAGTAAGATAATTGATATGTTTACTGCCAGTATATAAATGAAAAATGATTATACGCATAACCACCTTGAAATGATAGAAACGGTGGAAGTATATAGATAATGTGGTGATTAAATGGACAATTGAGGATTCAATAATCGAATGACCATACTACATGAAGAGAACATGATTGTCTCATGAGCTATGATTGTAAGAGATGATCAATAATAAAGTCTGCAAGTGAGATGTTGCCTTGATAAAATGAATATTATGGACAATAAAGAGTCCAAAGGAGATATAATGATATGGAAGTGATTAAGGACTAATGATCTAAATAGAATCACTTTCCATTATCGGAATCCTCTATTCTCTAGTGCCTTAGTCGCAGTATGAGTAAGAAATAGTAGAAATGTATATGTACAGTTCCAGTGAGCATTACATGTGATGGGAGTCTCTGTGATGCCATATGTTAATGAGAAACAGCAAAAGGCTTCGAGATCCCAAGTGTACTGATAGCACCGCTCCATACTGATATATAAATATATACACATATATGAGCGTGAGATGTAAACGCTCCATAATGTTGAGAGAGCGTGTGCATGAGGTGTATAAGCTACTGGGACAATTACATATAACTGACTGACATATGTAATTGATATTTTTAAACTATATCGACTTGGCACTAAGTGAGAAAAATGGATGATGAACAGCATAGATCAGCTGTAATATGAAAAATATTGTGTATGGACTCTTATATGAAAAGAGTGGAAATGAATAACTCTTGAATTGAGAAATGAACTTACGGGAATATAGTCATATATGATGAAAGACAGGTCTAAAGTACTTTTGATGTTGAAAATGTATTGGCAGTATTACTTGGAGGATGACCTAGAGGTCAAATGTCGTAAGTATACGACATGTACCACCTTTGGACTTAAGTTAAATTCAGATGACCGAATTTCTTAAGGTGGGGAGGATGTGATAACCGTAAATTTTCCATTTAATTGGAAATTATAAATATTAGAAATAAATAAATGAATTAATTATGAGAACATGATACTAGTGAAAATCCCGAGAATTGAGAAAGGAACGGATTGTGGAAATTCGAGTGAAGGAAAAATTAAATCGGAAAAATAAGATGCAAATTATGGAAAATAATGAAAGGAGGAAATTTAATTTGGATAATGGAAATCCAAATTAAATGAGAAAATGATAAAATGGAAGAGAAATATATTTATATAATTATAAATTATATAAATGTATTTTTATATTAATACATATGTATTGAAATAATTACATAGTATATATTAAAATACAGAGGAATAAATAGATATATATATACTATGGTATAAATTGAAATAATACACATGTATTAAATATAACATTGTATGTATATATATAAGTATATACATATTTGAGAAAGGCAAATATTAAAGTATATTAAAGTTGGAAAATATATATATTGTAAATATAATATATATGAAATTTTCTACATTTATATATAAAAAAATATATAAATGTTAAGCAATTTAAATTAAACAAATATATATATATACTAAATATGTATTTTGATAATACATAATATATATCTTTATATATACATATATAATATATAGTTATATAGTAATATAATATATATAATAGTAATATAATATATATAATAATAATATTATATGTATTATGTTTATATATAATATATGTATATATAATTAAACTAAATGAAAAAAAAAAGAAAGAGGAAAGATCGGGAGGAACCCGATCCTCCCAAAGGGGCCGACGGCGGCGAAGCTACCACCGCCGACGAGAGGAGGCCAGAGAGAGGTAGAGGACGCCACCGGCCAGAAGGGGGAAGTGGTTGTCGGCGTCGAAAGGAAGAAAATCGGAAGGAAACAGAGGCGAAAACCGGCAGAGGCCGGGAAGAAAAAAGGAAAATAGATCTAGCGGTGCCGGCCAAACCGACCACCGCCACTGCAGCCACACCATCGCTGGAAGAAGAGGAAGAAGTGGGAGGCCACAGGCGAGGCGGAGAACGGCGGAGGAAGGCTGACGGAGGAGGAGAAGAAACCAAAGGTAAACCGAGTAGATCCGCCGTCGTGCCGTCAATTCGTGATGAACGGAGGCCAGATCCGGCTTCGTCGTGGTGCCAGCCAGCTGTGGAGCCGTCAAACTGCCGGAGAAGCGGCCACCGGAGAAGAACCGGCGGTGAGGGAGGTAGACCGGTCCGGCGGGAAAAGAAAGAAATTGAAAAAGAAAAAGAAAAAGGAAAGAAAAAGGAAAAAGAAAAAGGAAAAGAAAAGAAAAAGAGAAAAAGAAAGAAGGAAGAAAAATAAGAAAGAGAAAGAGAAAAGGAATTCCGAGAATTTGGAGAATTCTCGAGAATTCGAAAAATTACGGGAAATCCCGAGAATTACGGGAATCGGTAAGAAATCCCAAAAAATGTTAAATTATTTAAATAATTTATTTATTTAAATAATTATGGAAAAATTCTAATTTTTAGAATTTAATTTCCAGAAAATCATCCTCGATTACCGAGACGATGGAATCGGGAGAGGTGAACATTGTCGTGACCTTCGAGAGGCAGTTGCCGACCCGAAACAGGTAAGAGAGACATGTGCCGCCTGTAAGGATATTCGGCCATGTTTTTAAATTGCATTTAATTTTTAAATGCTATCAATAATTATCGGTTTATAATGTGGTGATTTATCGTTTTAAATTGTGGTGAAATACCAGTTGAAAATATAAATTGTATTTTCGGTGCAGGAGGCTAGCCAAATCGGCAGCCGTTATACTGCCGAAAAATTATCAAAAAATTACTGAAATTTACCAAAAATCACTGAAAACCAAAATAAAAGATTTGATTTCACGTGAAACGATTTTCAAGTACGAAAATCGAGAAATTAAGTAAATTTCATAAAACATGAATATAACGATATTTGATTTTAAAATATTCATGTTTTCGAGAATGGTGAAAAGGAAATCACCGAAATTCACCCTGTAGGTGATATTTCACGTGAAACGAAATGAAAATGAAAAAGCAAAAGAGATTGAAGTGAATATTTTTATAAATATTCTTAAATATTCGCTTAATTTCATATAAAACCTTTATGGTTTTAATTATGGAAATAATTAATTATGATAAATTCCATAAAGGTTAAGAAATGATGAACAACTATGATTTTGAGACTAGAGGTCTCTACACGTGTTTTTAGAAGAAAACATGGTGATGAGAATTTAAAGTTAGAAAATAAATAATTTATTTTCATAAATTATAAAAATGAATTGTTTGAAATTCTAAGAATTATAAAACCATGTTTTCGATTGAATGCACGGAAAAGCGTGCATATGTGTTTTATTGTGAAAAAAGGACAGTTTTGCCTTTCTATATTTCAATGATGATTTTGCAAACTGTCTTCATCATATGAAAAACATAATAAATACCTTTATGAAATAGTTTGAAAAATGTTATTATTTTATAAATTTCATAAAGGTGATTATATTTACATGTGAGCCTTATGGATATTTCGATTTACTGTATTTAAAATCCATAAAGGCTATGGTACGGTTTATACTGTTTTGAGACTTAGGCCCCGAGTTTCATGCATCGCACTTATACTGTTACTGTCACGTGGCTGATAGACCTGCCAGTCATCAACGTCCTGGATGTCACCTGGCAAGTGTACACCGAGGACACCATATAGATCATGGCCATAGATCTCACTGTTATACTGTTACTGTGTCCCTTCGGAGATGATGATGATTACTGGTCCATTATTGGACGATGATAGCATGATTTAATTGTAGAGTAATGCCTAGTCTCACATACTGATTACTGTTTACTAAAAGGATTTATAGAATCCTATTTACTGTACTGTACTGTTTATTGTTATTGATGAAAAACCGTACCAAAACATTGTATTTACAGAACTGTACTGTACACTAAAATGGTAGCCACTGATTATCGTTTTACTGAACTGAAAGTTACCATTTACTGTTTATTGAACTGAAAGCAACCGTAGACTATTTACTGAATTGGTAGCTACTATTTACTGTTACTGACTGAACCGTATCGAGATACTGTTTTACTGAATATTGAATATACTGTTTTACTGAACTGTACGATACAGTTACTGATTCGAAAAGAGAAATAAATGTTTATTCTAAAAGATTAACATAAGAATTATTTCTAAGAAAGAAATAATCGGAGAAGTAACTATCCGATGATTGGATATTTACAAATCACTGTACTGTCACGTGTTTTACTGTACCGAAGAGAAGAGAAGTAAACCACTGTTTTTATTACTGAACTGTCACGTGTTTTAAAGTATACTGATGTGAAAAGAAATAAGTGGTTTACTTTGTGGAAAACGAAAATTATATCGTTTTGAAAACAATGGAAATAGTACTCTCTACAGTTGCTTCTAGGTTCCGGAACAAGACAGGTATTTCAAAATACCTGCCTTACTTTATCTAGATCCCTAGCCGACTGTAGTATCCTTCCTACATGTGAGCCTAGAGCCAGCTAGGAAGATTTTAAAGAAAATGAAAAAAATTATTTTCAGCATATAGATAGCTGAATATCAAGTGTGACATATAACTCTCTTACTGAGCCGTGGTTTGCTCACTCCCCAATTTTAACCTTTCAGGTTTTGATGATGGTGAGATCCAATATTTGTGGATTATGGCTGCACATAATGGACAATGTGACAGACCGACTAAGATATATCAGGTACGATCATTTATTTTCTGTATTTAGACATGTATACAGACTACATTTTTGTAAATAAGATAGGGGATGTGTATTATATTAAATATGTTATATTAAATATGTTTAACATTAAGTACAAGTGAAGTATCACAGACAGTCCAACCGGATATATGGTGTAAAATTAAGGTGAAAAATGTGGTAACGGGTCGTTACACGAATGGAGTATGGGAGGTATTTTGAAATACCTTCGTGTCCCTGCTCCTAGAAGCGACTATAAGGAGTAATAAATTGAATTTGATATTAAAACAATATGATATGCTATTAAAATCATTATAATAAAACAATTTAATAAATAAATAAACATTTCCTTCCAACAATAATATTCAAGTCAATAACAGTAAACACAGTACAGTAATAGTTAAGCAAGTGATAAATGAAATAGTTTAATATAAGTGGAAATTTAGTACCAGCAAGTAAACTAGTAAAACAGTATAATAAATAGTAATAATATAATGGAGACCAGGCAACGACCAAATATATCATGCTATAGTAGAATCCCAAAGAGGGAATAATAGTAAACACGTGAGACATATGGCCATAGTCAATAAAATCCACAATGTACAATTGCCAAGTGCCACTAGTGGAGGCTGAAGACTTGGCGGGTCTACAGCACAATAACAGTAATAACAGTAACAGTACACGTGACACGTGAGCATGATACGGGGCCTAATAGTCTCAAAACAGTAGGTAAACAGTAGAAACAAAATTTATGAAATCACTTTCACTAAGGTTATCTTTAGTCAATCCATAAATAACTGTAATTAAAATATATTCAGTTTATGAATAAAAATTCATAAAATACTCATACTTTAGTATTATTCATTGAAAATGCTTTATTTACCTGTAGAACAATAAATAACATATACTAGTACTTTCATGTGATTAAAATATATTAACAGGAATATTTAAATAATGTTTCTTGGTAAAAATAAAATAATGCAATTTAATTAAATTCCATGGAAATCATTTGGCATTCTATTCAATTCATTCACTAAAAATATTAAAATTTTATTTATTTAAATTTTATATAAATTTCAGTAGAATAACGGCTGTTTCTAACCTAACCTTCCTGTACGAAAATGACAGTTTATAAACCAGCCAGTAACCACAAATTCACCAATTTCAATGCAAATAATTTCCAAAACACTTCATAAAATTTATTTAAGGGAAACCATGCATTCAAAGTATCCCCACGCATCAGACACTCATCCTTTACCTGTCTAATTCTTCCGCCTTATTCGATAGCACCACACGAAATCTAATGCTCCCGAGCTACAAAAAATTATACCAATATTATTAATTCACCTTCTATTAATTTATAAAATATTTTTTTTCACTAAATGTAGCCACATTATCTATTCTAATTATTGAACCAATCTAAATTACACCGGTAGTAAAACATAACTTTTCTTACATAACTCCAATTTTAATTCTGACTTCACCAATAGTCTCCTTATAATTTCTACAGTATTTTAGCACCTCAAACTCATCAAATGCAGCACAATATCCCCTCTTTCTAGCCATGGCCGAAATCACATTCTTGAAGAATTCATGGAATTTCAACAATTAAACATGATATTCATGCTTGTCTACGATCATTTCATCATTTAACACCATTATCATGCAAAAATCAATGTGGTCTCCATATGTTCTTCACATGGCCGAAACCCCCTAAGAGTGCTTGAGCATGATTTAGATAAATTCAATTGAATCTAACACTATAATCATGTTTAACACAACTAAATCTATCAATATTTGTCACTGAAATTAAAAGAAACTAACTCCGTGAATTTACCTCCTCTTGGCCGAATTCCTTGGGCTGCTTTTCCTCTTGATTTTTTCACTTTTACAAGGTAATAATGATATGGGTAGGTAGGGCTTGAAGAAAGGAACAACTTTGTAGAAATGATTTTAATGAAATAATGTTGTTTTAATGGTGATTTTTGGCAAATTTTGTTTTTGAAAGTTCTTGGTTATGGTGGCAATGTGAGGGAGGTAGAAGATGATGAGGTCTGACTGGCCAAGGCTGTCTAGAATTATTTAGAATATGTCCCAAATAATAAAATGACCATTTTGCCCTTAGTAATGAGATTTTACGATAAAAATGCCTTTAAACTTCCACAATTTTTCTAACTATGTAATTTAACTCCAAAAATTCATATTTTATCATTACATATTATTATTAGACATATTTTAATGAATAAAGGTGGTTGGGTTCGGATTTGATCTACCGAGAAGGTGAAATTATGAAAATACTGTTATCGGGTAAATCATGTAAATTTCGGATTCTACCACCAATTCAATCTATCTGTGGACATAGCGTAGGACTTATTTTTATGTAGAACATCATGCTTAAATCACCCAATAAAAATTCCATTTAGTTTGACCACAATTTACAAAAATGCCACCAAGCTATGTCCTTAGTCATCATTTTTCAATTTGTTAGCACGCTTCTCAAAATGATCTAAATAAGTGATTTTAAGTTTCGAATTCTTCCCGTAAGCTTATTAGACCTCCCAAATAATATCTGTATAGTCTCACATCCATCCAGGTGCTGTAGAGCCTGCAGGGCCTACCAATCTGTATTAGGTCATACTTGCGAAATACACAGGAAATGAACAATGGTAAGTATCCCTATGTATACAATAGTACAAGTATACATCGCTCGCACATTCTCCCCACCTTTAGAAATTTGGTCCTCCAAATTTGATCAGATCAATCACTGAAATAGCTCTGGATACTTTTCTCGCATCAAGCTTTCTAATTCCCATGTAGCTTTCTCCTCTGAATGGTACTGCCAGAGAACTTTAACCAATGGAATCATCTTAGACCATAAGACCTTATCTTTTTGATCGAAAATTCGTATGGGTCTCTTAAAGTAACTCATGTCTTCCCTGGTTTCCAATGGTTTGTACTGAATTACGTGAGAGGGATCTAGATGGTACTTTTGCAACATCGACACATGGAAGACATTGTGTACCCCGAATAACTCTATAGTAGTGCTAATCGATAATCAATGTCTCCCACATGGTCTAAGATCTCAATTGGTCCGATATATTGAGAATTAAGCTTCCCCTTTTTACTAAACCTCATGATGCCCTTTGACGATGAGACCTTTAGGAAGACAGAATCCCCTACTGAAAACTCCAGTGGTCGGCGTCTCACATCTGCATAACTCTTCCACTGACTCAACCTCTCACAAATAAGCTGTACATCCTAGGAAGCATGTGTAAGAGCCTTACCCGTCTCACCAGGTCGTCAACAAGCATCCCTTAGGATTCCTCCACACGCCCCAAGTTTACTCTTACATCGTTAAGGCCTCACCCGTTCCAATGGGCCATCGACGAGCATCCCCTTGGCATCCTCGCCCCAAGTTTGCCTTGACAACAAGAGTAGGCGATCACCCACAATCACTAACTTGTATTGTCTACTTTGGCGGTCGCCCACCTCACGGCTTTGTCCCGAAGCTCCTGAAGAACTCAGGATTAATGCCTTGAGCGCGTTTGCTGAGGCACTAACCCTAGGGCCCTTAAGTACTTGAGCATTACACTCATGTTACCATTGAGATTGTCTCAATGGTAACTTGAGTGTAAGGTTTGGGTACTTAAGGGTGCTAGGGTTCGAGCCTCAGCAAATGCGCTCAAAGCATTAATCCTGAGATCTTCAGGAGCCTTGAGATAAAGCCGTGAGGTGGGCGACTGCCAAAGTAGACAATACGTGTTAGTGATTGTGGGCAATCGCCTACTCTCGCTATCAAGGCAAACCTAGGGCGAGGATGCCTAAGGGATGCTTGCCAACGGTTTGGTGGGATGGGCGAGGCGTTAACGATGTAAGAGTGAACCTAAGGCATGTGGAGGATGCCTACGGGATGCTCGCCGACGGCCTGGTGAGACGGGAGAGGCTCTTAAATAAAAACGTGCGTTTTTATGTAAGAGCCTCTCCCGTCTCACTAGGCTGTCGGCGAGCATCCCCTTGGTACTCTCTCATGCCCCAGGTTTACTCTTACACGCGAGATAGCCGATCGCCCACTCTCACTTACGTATTGTCCGCTTTGGTGGTCACCCACCTCACGGCTTTGCCTCATAGGTCTTAAAGAACTCAAGAATAATCCCTTGAGCGCGTTTCTGAGGCTCGAACCCTGGTACACTTTAAGTACCCGAGCCTTACACTCACGTTACCATTGAGACAAGTGAGAGTGGACAATCGGCTATCTCGCGTGTAAGAGTAAACCTAGGGAGTGAGAGAGCACCAAGGGGATGCTCGTCGATAGCCTGGTGAGACAGGCGAAGCTCTTAAAGCCCGCTCTACCAAATCGGGAGACAACAATTTTCAATCACCTATTTCTTCCCATGCTAGTGGTGATCTACATCTCTTACCATAGAACGCCTCATATGGTGCCATACTGATACTGGCCTGGTAACTATTATTATACGCAAACTTTGCTAATGGTAAGTGATAATCCCAGGAGCCTTTAAAATCTAATACACACGCTCTCAACATATCCTCGAGCATCTGGATGGTGCACTTGGACTGGCCGTCAATCTACAGATGGAAAGCGACGCTGAAATTCAACTAGGATCCCATTGCCTCCTGAAACCTCTCCTAAAAGTGTGAAGTGAATCGGGAATCCCTATATGATGTGATGCTCACTAGAACAGCATGTAACCTTACTATCTCCCGAACATCCAAATCAGTTAAGGCATTGAAGGAATCTGTAGATCTGATGGCAAGAAAGTGAGCAGACTTTGTTAACCGATCAACAATCACCCATATCCTATCAGGGTTCCTCCAAGTCCTTGGTATACCCATAATGAAGTACATAGTAACATGCTTCCACTTCTAAGTTGGAACTGGTAGAGGCTGTATCAATCCTGCAGGCTTCTGATGCTCGATCTTTACCTGCTGGCAAGTGAGACATCTAACAACAACTCCGCGATGTCTCGTTTCACTTTAGACCACTAATACACTCTCTGTAAACTATGGTACATCTTGGTACTGCCTGGATGCAAAGTGTACCTAGAAGTGTGGGCCTTTGTTAAAATTAACTACTTCAACTACCAGTCATTTGGAATGCAGATTCTGCCTCTGAACCTCAGTATCCCATTGGTGCTAATCCCAAAATCCGACTATACTCCCATCTGAACTTGATTGCCAACCTTTATACAGTGAGTATCACTCCTCTAAGCCTCCTTAATCTTGCCCATCAAACCCGGCTCTATTCGAAAACTGGCTGTAAATCCATATCTCTCAGAAGAAGTCACATTCAAATTGAGGCTCGAGAACTGCTCTAATAAGTCATACTCCCGGACCATCATGTAAGATACCATCCCGATATGCTTTCTGCTACTACATTCGCCTTTCCTCGATGGTAGAGAATCTTGCAGTTGTAATCTTTCAACAATTCCATCTATCTCTGCTATCTCATGTTCAACTCTTGCTGTGAGAATAAGCACTTCAAACTCTTATGGTCTGTGTATATCTAGAACTTTTCCTCGTATAGGTAATCCTACCAAATCTTCAATGAAAACACCATTACGACTAGTTCCAAGTCATGTGTTGGATAATTCTTCTCATGCTCCTTTAGTTGTCCGGAACCGTATGCAATTACCCGACCATTCTACATCGAGACACACCCTAATCCCAATACGAAAGCATCTGTATACATCGAGAATCCACCTGATATGTTGGGAAGGGCTAGAACAGGAGCAGTGGTCAATCTCGACTTCAACTCCTAGAAATCGCTCTTACAAGCATCGATCCACTCGAACTTTATATCCTTACGTGTGAGTCACATCAATAGAGCAGCTAGTCTGGAAAATCCCTCTACGAACCGGCTGTAGTATCCAGCTAGGCCCAAAAAGTTTCGCATCTCATTCACCGTCTTAGGCCTTTTCCACTATACAATGGCCTCTATCTTGGACTGATCTATGGATACCCCATCCTTAGATACAACATGGCCCAGGAAGGTGATGTAATTTAGCCAGAACTCACACTTACTGAACTTCGCATACAGCTTTTGGTCTCTGAGGGTCTATAAGATTATATACAGGTGCTGTTCATGCTTTTACGGTGACTTGAAATACACCAGTATATCATCGATGAACACTATCACGAACTTATCTAGATATGGTTTAAACACCTCGTTCATCAAACCCATAAATGCTGCAGGGGTATTAGTCAGTCCGAATAGCATCACTCAGAACTCGTAGTGTCCATAGCGAGTCTTGAATGTTGTCTTAGGTACATTAGACTCTCGAATCTTTAATTGATGATACCCAGATTGGAGATCAATCTTCGAAAACACCTGAGCGCGTTTGAGCTAATCAAACAGATCATCAATCTTGGGTAGGGGATACTTATTCTTGATGGTAACTCTGTTCAGTAGCCGATAATCGATACACAATCTCAAGCTACCATCCTTTTTCCGGACGAACAACACTGGAGCACCCCACGGAGACACACTGGGGCGAATGATACCCTTATCCATTAACTCCTAGAACTGCTTCTTAAGCTCCTCCAACTCCACTGATACCATTCGATATGGGGGCTTAGATATGGGCTCTGTACCGGGTACCAAGTCGATGGTAAACTTGATCGCCTGATTCAGTGGTAACCTGGTAAATCATCAAGAAAGACATTTGGGAAATCCTTAACCATAAGAATCTCTGAGAAGTCTAAATGTTTCTTTTCTACATCCTCACATATGCAATGTAACCTTCAATCACATTACAAAAACACTCAAACAATTTTTGTAACAATATTTCACTTTTATTACTTATCAATAATTTTACAACATATCTTTCAAGATAGGTAAAAGTGAAGAGAGAATAATAGTAAACACGTGAGACATATGACCATTGTCTATAGAGTCCACAATGTACACTTGCCAGGTGCCACTAGCAGATGCTAAAGACTTGGCGGGTCTATATCGCAATAACAGTAATAACAGTAACAGTACACGTGACATGTGAGCATGATACAGGGTCTAATAGTCTCAAAAATAGTAGGTAAGCAGTAGAAACAACATTTATGAAATCACTTTCATTATGGTTATCTTCAATCAATCCTTAAATAATTGTAATTAAATATATTCATTTTATTAATAAAAATTCATAAAATATTCACGCTTTAGTATTATTCATTGAAAATGCTCTATTTATCTGTAGAATAGTAAATAACATATGTTGGTACATTCACGTGATTAAAATTTATTAACAGGAATATTTAAATAATGTTTTTCAGTAAAATTAAAATAATGCAATTTAATTAAATTCCATAGAAATCATTTGAGATTCTATTCAATTCATTCATTAAAAATATTAAAATTTTATTTTTTAAAATTTTCTATAAATTTTGGCAGAATAATGGTTGTCTCAACGAAACCTTCTTGCACGAAAAATACAGTTTATAAATTAGCCAGTAACGAAAAATTCACCCATTGCAATGCAAATAATTTCCAAAACACTTCATAAAATTTATTTAAGGGAAACATGCATTCAAAGTATCCCTACGCATCACACACTCATCCCTTACCTGTTTAATTCTTCTGCCTTAATCGATAGCACCACACGAAATCTAATCCTCCTGGGCTGCAAAGCATTATACTAATATTAATTCACCTTCAATTAATTTATAGAATATTTTTCTTTAGTAAATGCAGCCACATTGTCTACTGTAATAATTGAACCAATCTAAATTACATCGGTAGTAAAACATAACTCTTCCTACACAACTCCGATTTTAATTCCGACTTCACAAACAGTCTCCTTAAAATTTCTATAGTATTTTAACACCTCAAACTCATCAAATGTAGCACAATATCCCCTCCTTCTAGCCATGGCCGAAATCACCTTCTTGAAGGATTCATGGAATTTCAACAATTAAACATGATATTCATGCTTGTCTATGTTCATTTCATCATTTAACACCATTATCCTGCAAAAATCAACATGGTCTCCTTATGTTCTTCACATGGCCAGAACCTCATAGGAGTGCTTGAGCTTGATTTAGCTAAATTCAATTGAATCTAACACTATAATCATGTGTAACACAAGTAAATATTTCAATATTTATCACTGAAATTAAAAGAAACTAACACCATGAATGCTCCTCTTGAACGAATTCCTTGGGCAGTTTTTCCTCTTGATTGTCACTTTTACAAAGTAATATTGATATGGGTAGATAGGGCTTGAAGAAAGGAACAACTTTGTAGAAATGATTTTAATGAAATAATGTTGTTTTAATGGTGATTTTTGGGAATTTTTGTTTTTGGATGTTCTTAGTTATGGTGGCAACGTGAGGGAGGTAGAAGATGATGAGGCGTGACTGGCCAAGGCTGTCTAGAATTATTTAAAATCTGTCTCAAACAGTAAAATGACTATTTTGCCTTTGGTTATGAGATTTTAGGACAAAAATGCCTTTAAACTTCCATAATTTTTCTATGTAATTTAACTCCAAAAAATCATATTTTATCATTAAATATTATTATTAAACATATTTTAATGAATAAAGGTGGTTGGGTTTGGCTTTGACCGAAAAGGTAAAATTATGAAAATACCCTTATTGGGTAAATCATGTAAATTTATGATTTTGCCACCAATTTGATCTATCTGTGAACATAGCCTAGGACTTATTCTTATGTAGAATATCATGCTTAAATCATCCAATCAAAATCACTTTTAGTTTGACCACAATTGGCAAAACTGCCATCGAGCTATGTCCTTAATCGTCATTTTTCAATTTATTGGCACGTTTCTCAAAAATGGTCTAAATAAGTGATTTTAAGTTTCGGATTCTTACCATAGGTTTATTGGACCTCCCAAATAATACTTGTCTGGTCTCACGTCTATCCGCACATTGTAGAGCATGCGGAGCTCACCAGTCTGTGTTAGGTCATACTTGCAAAATACACAGGGAATGAAAAATGGTGAGTATCCTATGTATACAACAGTACAAGTATACACGGCTCTCACAACTATTTTTTGAAATTCTTATTCTTTAGCATACTTCACTTTAAGTCTAACAAATTTAAAAATGACGATCGTGTCCATACCCTGAAAAGATTTTTTTTGAATAACTGTCAAACCAAATTGAATTTGAACCCACAAATTGATATAGGAGAATCCTCGTGTAAAGATGTTTCACTTGAATCCAACCCATGAGCGGAATTACGCGAATAAATCAAAAGTTATTGATAATAGGTAATTTGGTAAATTCACTACCCATGGCTGGTACAATCATCTCAATAATTAACCTTAATTATGTTTAATCTAAATATATGAAAAATATGAAAATAAAATGAAAAATCTGAAACAAATAAAAATATTAAAATAATGTTTGGATAGAATTGGAGTTAATGGAATCGTGAAGGGTATTTAGGTCATTTTGCATGGGGTCTTGGTCAAACCTTATTGTGGGCCAATAATTGACTTAATTTGACATAAATAAACATAATTTACAAAAAAATAAGTAAAATCTGAAATTGAGAAAATAATAAAATATCTTGGTGGCAAACTAGTAAATAACCAAACTTTTAAAGGGTAAATTGGTCATTTGGCCTAATGGACAAATTTTTATGAATAAAATAACACATAAATAAGACTTTTCTAGAGTCTTTGACTCAGCTTCTCCAGCCGGCACCCAAGTCTCACGATTCCTCCATTTTTCTTCCAAAGTTTCCTTAGTTTCTCGCAGTGAAACCATAACAAAACTTCACCAAATCAATAACTTCATATAATAAAACGTGTTCCTCTCTTCAAGGGTTGTTGGTAGCTAGTGTTTTTGAGGGCTGGAGCTGAAAGCTAAGGGAGAATTTTGCTATTGCAGTGTTCGACTTCCTTGGGTAAGAAAGAGCGGTGTTGTTTTCTTTAAGTTCTATCATGGTTTTGGTGTTGCTCTAAGTGTGAATGATAGCCTAGAATTTACATGAAACTAAGTGTAAGAGATGATAAGGGTTTCTGTAACGTTTGAAATTATAAAATTCATAATCAAAATTTTCCTTTTCACTTCTATCTTTCTCATTTAATTATTCAGTATCAGTTGGTTTGCATTTGGTGTCAATGTAAGTTCAATATACAATTTTCGTTTCAATTATATCTTTATACCATTAAATAAATCAATCCATAGATCGTAAATATAAAATTAGAATAAAATCTATAACATAATATTTAAAATTCTATTTATAATAATTCAATATAATTACATTGCACAAAATTCATATACATTTTTTTATCAGTTGTTACACTATTTACATCCCAATATTTATCTATTACTGCTGTGCATATACTAGTCTGAATATAAATGTAAAATTCTACATATACCTGGCCACTAAGTGCTTTAAACTTCTAGTAATTCTTTTCAACTATCCTATCGTAGCGGATGATACGTACATTGGTGAGTCATCTGGGATGGTGAGTTATCTGGTGAGCTTTAGGGAAAGCCCAATAAGAAACATATATAAAAGTGTATACTATATACAATTAAATAAAAATAATTTATTTACAGTAATTGTGAAAGAGGCATATTAAATGTAAATGTTAAAATGCAATAAAAACATATATTTCCTAACGACTTACTAGGGGATAGTATAGGAAGGATACTATAGTCGGCTAGGTAACCAGGTAGAGTATGGGAGGTACTTTGAAGTACCTGTCGTGTTTCGGTCTTTAGATGCGACTATAGAGAGTGAATAGTTAACTATAAAATCAATATGAAGTATGTGACAATTTATGCAATGCAATAAACAATACGGTAACAATTTCAAATTATGAGATTTAGCAATAGTTCAGTAATTTCACTCAATACAGTAAAGCAATTCACTTTAAAATCATTAGAATACAGTAAATGCACATGTATCACAAAATCATATTCTTTAAAACGTGTGTCACTTATTTTATAACTTTTCTGTCAATTCATAAATAAGATAATTCAGTCAATCTGATCAATATCACATATCAATAAAGAAAATAAATCTCCTAGAGATTCATGCACAGATCTCGTATCCTTTTTAGGGACCTTGTATGGGAACAAGTCCTACCTCGTAACAATGGCCACTGTCCTGTCACAGATATCATTGGTCAAGTGCTCATTGTGGAAACCTATGGGTTTGACCATAATCCTACAGTCATATCATGTAAAGGGGAAGGTCTGGGATGTCTCCTAGCCTAATCATATCAACCTTGTATGCATGATCACTAGGAAGTAATTAATCTAATAAAATCATTTTATATAAATCAATTTATGTAAATCATTTCATTTAACTCATTTCATGTAAATCAATTCATATAAATCATTTTATGTAATTTAATTCATATAAATTGTTTCATGTAGATCAATGCATGTAAATCATTTCATGTAAAAAGATAATACTAATAATAAAATGTATTTCATGTAAATAAAATCATATTTAGAATTATATAAATGTTAGCTCTACTGAGAGAGGGGGTGAATTGGTTTAACTACAAATTTTGAGTTTTTAAGAACTTAATTAACAAATAAAACAATTTATGCAATAATGTAACAAATATAGTAAATAAAGTTAAGGGAAGAGAAGCAAACACAATATTTATAGAGGTTCGGCCAATCTCTTGCCTATGTCCTCTCGCATTGAAACTTTTGTCAAGGGATTGATTCCACTCTTCATTGTGAATCAGTACAAACCACTTCAAGGTGTGGAGAGACCTCTTACACTTCCTTTTGTAGGCTTAGGAATAGCCTTCTTAACCTATCCCTTTGCAAAGCTACCCTTACTCTTATAAGATAACCTTACAAGGCCTATACACCCCTTTGAATAATAGATGATAATATGAGTGGGTTGTGTACAAGGTGGAATATCACAAATCAAGTACAAAAGATGATTTTTCATCTCTGAATTCTTTCTTGAGGCTTAGAGAAGTTGCTGAATGCTTGTTCTGCCTTTAATCTTCATAAATGCCTCTATTTATAGTCTACTAATAGCTTGGAACGGTTGTTGAAGCATTTAATGCAATTCCTCCCATTGAAACCCTCAAAAACTAGCCGTTGGGCACTGTTCTCGTGATAGGAGATCGATCCTTAGCCATAGGGGATCAATCCTTAAGTTCTAGAGTCACTTTGAGCCCATTTTGCCAACTGGGGATCGATCCCTTCCTTGAGGAGATCGATCCCTTACCTGTTTCTGGCCACTGGAAGTCTTCTGCCAACTGAAGATCGATCCCTCAACATGGAGGATCGATCCCTCAAGCCTTTCCTGCACTTTTTGTGAGCTGTTTCGGGATAAAATGATGTGTTTTTATGATTTCGATTCAGTTCAAAATATTATTTCAATTTTATAAGAGTATTTCTTGACTTTCAATTAAAACCTTAGTCCAAAACTTTTTTAAATGATTTTCTATCATTTTGTTCGTCTTAAGCAAATTTACAATATAAAGTGAGACATTTATCATCACTTAAGTTTTTGTCATTTCAAAATATTTGTCAATTTAAAACTAACATTAAAGATAAAACATATTTCTATTTTCTTATTTAGGAGAATTAGGTGCAGAGTATTTATGATTTAATTTCCTAGAATTTATGATGAAAATAAAACGTTTCCTATGCAACTTTCATACATGTTCCTTACCTTTATCTCCGTGCAGTATGAAATCCAGTAGCCTCATTTACATCTCTTTATGTCTCGTACTTCACACTGCACAATAATACCAAGTTATATTTAAAATTCTATATTATGTTTCTAATAAACATTTTATAATTTTATATCTTTTGTTATTCTCAATAATTAATTTATTTCATTTTCTACTAATTATCAAAATATAATTCCAATTAAATCCCATTGTTTTTTTAACTTTCATATCACCAATAATTTAAATTTTCTATTAAAATATAAAATGAATATTTCTATACATTCTCAATTTTCATTTTGTAATTCTCAATAATTTATTTATTTATTTACTTTCTTATTAAATATCTTAATATAATTATACTTAAATTGAAATATTTTCTCAATTCTAATTCCACTGGTAATTTATTATTTTATTAATTTCTTATTTTCTATTTTATCCCTTTTTCATGATAAATTTATTTTATGTCTTATTAATTACCAAAACTTAGCTATAATTAAATTGACTTATTCTTTTAAATTTAAATTTCATTAAAGCTACGTTTGGTTCACTGAAAATGACTTTTAGAAAATAATTTCTGGAAAATAATATCTAAAAAATTGATTTGCTGAAAGAAGTGATATTTTCTGCTGTTTGGTTTTTTTTGGAAATTCTATATTTTTGTTAAAAAAGTATTATTCACATAATTAACTACTAATAATGTTTCTAAATCTATAATAATAATAATAATAATAATAATAATAATAATAATAATAATAATAATAAAGATTGAAAGAACAAATTTCATATCCATTGTAAAAAATGAAGCATGCATGACATATTGTTTTTAAGTACAAATTCCATATTCATTGTAAAAATCATTTCAAAAAAAAAAAGATTATAAAGCTGGAAACTTAAAATTGTCATGAGTAATGATCATTTTATTCAAACAGAGATGCATAACTTACTTAAAGTGTAGCCAGAGTATAGAATAAAATGGATGAAATCATGAGAACCATAAATGATGAAGTTATGGCAAGTCTTGTAAAAAGAAAATGAGTAATGTTTTAAGGTGTAGGCATTAACTAGCCGCTTCAAAATTAGGAAACAAGATTCATTAGCTGCTTAAAACAATACAACTACTTTTATCTTCCATTGCAATGTGGTCGAGATGATTTACTCTTTTTTTTTAATATATAAAAGTGGCACCAGAAAGATAATTATCTTCCCAGTTGCCAATACATCAAACAAAGCTTCCATTAAGCACAAGTAGAGCAAAGAAGCAAGGTAAGAAGAACACAAACAGAACAAGGAATGCACAACTATCTCCTAGAACCAACAACCAAAAATCGACTAAATTTTACATGCTGATTCTTGACTTACAACCACAGAAATTTTGCAAAGGAGTGCTGCACGGGAAACAACAATGCAACAGGTTTTCATGTTGATATGACAAAGTATACTTTCTTTGGGCCAGACCCAAGGTTCATCAAGACCACCACGTGGCGGGAGATCATTGGGCCACGTGGCCTTCAGCGACAGACGACATTGGCTGCCGCATCACACCTATCGCCTGGCGACATACTCCCAGCCTATCGCCTGACATCACAGCTCGACACGTGGCATCATCCGTCTACCAACCTGCGACAGACCACATTGGCTGGTGCATCACACCTGTCGCCTGGCGACAGACTCCTAGCCTATCGCCTGACGTGACAAGGCGACACATGGCATCTTCCCCGCCTACTGATTGGCGACAGACCCCTGACGCCATAACGTGATTCGCGAGATGGTCTCTCGCCGGTGACAGGGTTCGAGTTTATCTGTACGGAGGAATTTGTATTACAACTGGATACAAACTCTTAGCAAAGTTGCATACTGATCCCCATGTAATTAACCTAAAATATCCGCCTATAAATAGGCTTCAGGTATAATCTTATTCCCCAATTTTTTGACTACTGGCTTTTACGTTTCCCAATTTTGGAGAACTTTGGGCTGACTTAAGCATCGGAGTGTCTACGCAGGGAACCACCCCGCGTCTCTCTGACTTTTCTTGTTTTACAGAAGCTTCTTGGAGACACGTGGAGACTAAGTACAAACATCGACGTCAGCATACCTTTATTGTTGTTTTGTGCAACAACAATTGGCGCCGTCTGTAGGAAACGTATAAAAAACCAAGATTTTCTAAGATGGTGAGAACAAGATCTACAAACGTAAGGACCGGAAGTGAGGAAAACTCTGTGAGTTCCCCTGAACAACAGATTCGCCAGACAAACTAGGTGAACAGGGAAGAAGAAAGAATTACTGTGTCGACGGCAGAATTCGAAGCTTTGAGGCGACAGAGCGAAGAAACTACCCAGGCACTGCGAGCCATGGTGGATCTGTTCCAAGGAGTTCTCCCGGCATTGGATCTGCCGCCTGCCGTGCAGAACTTGGTAGGAGGAACAAGTAAAGGTGTCTCACCGCAGGTGTTTGGGCGACAGGAGGACACGACAGCGGCAGACACCTCTCGTCGGCGAGAGGTTCCCCCTGTGGAAGAGCACGACATTTATCTGGGTGCGACAGGGTAGGGGAGCGGGAGGCCTGTCGCAGGCACCCAGCGAGAGACTGAGGAAGCATTTGGTTCAGAGCCCGCGACAGGGGTCATGCGACAGGGGAGCGGGAGGCCTGTCGCAGGCATTCGGCAAGAGACTGAGGAAGCAGCAGGCTTGGATCCTACGGCAGGGGTCAGGCGACAAACTCCAAATGTAGCGCGACAGGTGTCTGGGCGATGGAAGATGACCGGGCGACAGGATCTACCGCCCACCACCATGACTTGTCAAATTTTGATGATGCTAATTTAGACCATGGTATTGGAGGTGCTGGAAAGAACGAGGTCGAAGATCAAAGCACTTGGGGAACCAGGTCGAAATTTGACCCCACTTGGTGCACGCAAATGGTACGAACAAACGCACCTTAAGCTAAGGGCAAGCAAGTAGTCAGAGCCCTACCTGATTTGTCTTATGCCTGAAATTAGCTCGCTCCCCCCATGGACATGAAGAAGATGATAGAACATGTACTGGAAGAGAAAAAGTTAGTGTTTGCAGAAGAGAGCCAGAGGAGGAGGGTACCGTTCTACACGACCATCATGCAAAAACCTCTGCCCCCAAAGTTCAAAATGCCGCAGATGACTTCCTACACTGGAAAGATGGACCCATACGACCATATGCAAAATTATGAGGCCCTAATGTTGTTACATGGATGGGAAGACGAGATAATGTGTAGGGCCTTTTCCTTAACTCTGTCCGGACATGCGATGAAATGGTTTAATAACCTGCTTGAAGGGTCCATTATCTCTTTTGACCAACGCGAAGTGAGTTTCTCAAGGTGTTTGCGGTAAATAGTCAGAGAAGGAAGGAACCGACCTATTTGCTCACTATTAAGCAGGGAGCTAAGGAGTCATTGAAAAGTTATGTGGATCGGTTTAGAGATGCTACTTTGGAGGTGCGAGATCTGCAAGTCGGTATAGCCGTGGCAGCCATATTACAGGGGACAAGGTCTGAGAAATTGCAAGAATCCTTGTCGCTAGATCAGCCCTCAACCATCTCAGACCTACTTTCCCGCGCAAATAAGTATGTAACCCAGGAGGAAGTAATGAAAATGGTGGCGATAGGAGAATCCAAGAATGGAAGGAAACAAGGAAGAGAGGTCATTGAAGCATCTTCTAGCCAACTGAGAAAGTTTGATAAAGCTCCCGCACTGAAATACAATTCCTATACTCCACTCACCGAATCTCGAGCTTCAGTATTGGCAGCTATTGAGGGCACAGGTCTTATACAGACTCCAAAGAAGGCGTCAGGGAATCTGGGCCGTGATTTAAGGTCGTACTGCGATTATCACTCAGCGCATGGGCACACAACCAAAAAATGTAGGGAGTTGATGAATCAGCTAGAAAAGCTAGCACGAGAAGGAAAAATAAACCGTTTCGTATGGAGAGGTGATAGAACTAACTACCTTGCGCATAACAGAGGAAACAATTTCAGAGATAGAAGAGGTGAAAACAGAGGACCTGTTAGACGAAATGAAGGTGAAAGAAGAGATAATGACAGAAGGGTAGAAAGAAGGAATCAAGAGGAAGATAATCAACCCACAGGGCCAGCTATTAACGTGATATCCGGAGGTGAGTCATTGGCTGGCACTTCTTCCTTGTCTCAAAAGACCTACGCCCGACAGGCTTATCAAATTAATTCGGTGATGGAAGAAAAACATGATGAAGAGCCCATTACTTTCACGCCAACTGACAGAGGTGATGTAATGATCCCTCATGATGACCCAATGGTGATTTCGGCGGTAATAACAAAACACCCAGTGAGTCGCATCCTAGTCGATAATGGGACTTCGGTAAATTTGATTTACTGGGGTTGCTTTGAGAAAATGAACATCTCGAATGATAGACTGAAGCCAGTAACCACACCACTGTATGGCTTCTCAGGAGAAAAAGTGAAGGTGGAAGGCGCAGTTCAACTACTTGTGACATTGGGGGAAAGCCCGAAGTGTGTCACTCGACAACCGTTGTTTATGGTGGTGAGATCAACTTCCGTGGCGTACAATATGATCCTCGGGCAGCCACTGTTAAATGACATGAGGGCGGTGGTGCATCCCTGCTATTTGTTAATGAAGTTTCCGACTCCCTGCGGTGTTGGACAAGTGAGGGGAGATCAAAGGAAAGCTCGGACATGTAATGTCGCATCCACCACATGTAAAGGGATTCAGAGGAAGGAAACCCTTACGATCGAAGAAAAGCCTAAGCCAAAACCTGATGAGGAGATGGAAGCAATCCGATTGGATGAAAAAGATGAAGAAAGAATAGTGTACATAGGAAGCCAGCTGCCTGAAGAAGTAAAAAGGGAGATAGTCTGATGCTTAAAAGAAAATTGTGATGTGTTTGCATGGACTCCAGCCGATATGCCTGGAATAGATCCTGAAGTTATTTGCCATCGGTTGAACGTAATCTCAGGGGCAAAGCCGATAAAACAGAAGAAGAGGAATTTTGCTCCAAAAAGGCAACAGGCAATAAACGAAGAAATATAGAAATTGTTGCAAGCAGGATTCATCAGAGAAGTTAATTATCCGGAGTGGTTGGCTAATGTTGTGATGGTGAAGAAAACCAACGGGAAATGGAGAATGTGTGTGGACTTCACAGATCTGAATAAAGCTTGCCCTAAGGATTCGTATTCACTACCTCGAATTGATAAGTTGGTAGACGAAACTTGTGGGTATGAATTACTTAGCTTCTGGGATGCCTTTTCGGGATACCACCAAATCATGATGCATCTAGATGATGAGGAGAAGACCTCGTTCATTACTGATGGCGGGACATATTGCTATTAAGTAATGCCGTTCGGTTTGAAAAACGCGGGTGCAACCTACCAATGCATGGTGAATAAGGTGTTCCAAGACTTGTTGGGCAACACCATGGAAGCTTATGTTGATGATATGATCATCAAAAGCCGACAAGGAGAATCACATGCCGAGAAAATGACTAAGGTATTCAATGTGCTGCGACAATACAAAATGAAGTTGAATCCCAACAAATGCTCATTCGGGGTGAGATCTGGAAAGTTTCTGGGATTCATGATTACTAATCGAGGGATAGAGGCTAATCCCGAGAAAGTTCAAGCTATTTTGGACATGAGGCCATCTAATATAGTAAGAGAAGTCCAAAGGCTAACAGGAAGAATAGCAGCCTTGAGTCGTTTCTTGTCCAAATCAGCTGAAAGAAGTCTACCATTTTTCAAGGCGATAAAGGCAGGAAAGAACTTCAAGTGGACGGAAGAGTGCAACGACGCCTTTGAAAGGTTGAAAGACTACCTGAAAGAGTTGCCTCTATTATCTCGGCCACATCCCGGAGACCACCTCCTTATGTACCTCGGTCTAGGAGAGAAAGCTACAAGTGCAGTCCTACTAAGGAAAGAAGGGGATAGAGATTGCCCGATTTATTATGTAAGTAAAGTCCTGCTAGATGTCGAGGCAAGATACCCCTTAGTTGAAAGAATAACTTTATCCTTGGTGATGGCAACTCGGAAGTTGCGGCCTTGCTTTCAAGCTCACTCGGTGACTATCTTAACAGATCAGCCCCTCAAGCAAATACTGCAGAAACCAGAACACTCCGGACGTCTAATTAAGTGGGCTATCGAATTGAGTGAATATGACATTCACTTCCAGCCTCGCCAAGCAATAAAAGGACAGGCATTGGCAGATTTCATTGTAGAATGCACTGGCCGAGAGGTCCAAGGGGAAACAGAGTTAGTCTGGTGGAAATTATTTGTTAATGGAGCTCGTAACATGGACGGCAGTAGAGCCGGAATTGTGCTAATATCGACTGAAGGGGAAACCTACGAGTATTCCATACGTTTTGATTTCCCAAGTTCAAACAATATAGCCGAGTACGAAGCCTTGATAGCTGGGATGAGACTCACTGAAAAACTATGAGTCAGCAACTTAATGGCACATAGTGATTCACAATTGGTGGTAAACCAGTTTTCGGGTGAGTATGAAGCACGAGAACCCGCCTTAGTCCCTTATCTACAGAAGGTACAATTGTTGGCCAGTCATTTAAGCACTTCCAGCTGACTCAGATAAATCGAACAAAGAACAACCATGCAGACGCTCTTTCAAAATTGGCTTCTTCCAGAGGGGTTAAAGGGGGTATGGTCAAAGTGGAATCCCTCGCTAGACCAAGCATTGAAGAAGAAGATGTCTGTGATGTCGAAATCGGAGGCGATTGGAAGAGCTCAATCAAAGACTACATATTGGGAGGTACACTCCCCATTAACAGAGACGAAGCTCGAAGGCTGAAGCTAAAAAGTGCCATGTTTACAGTGGTGAATGTGGAACTCTATAAAGGGGGATTCACAATGCCCCTGTTGAAGTGTCTAGGGCCCCAACAGGCTGAGTACACCTTAGCTGAAGTTCATGAGGGAATATGCGGTGAACATTTGGAGACTTGAGCCCTGGCCTCGAAAATATTGCACACGGGGTTTTATTGGCCTACACTGAGGAAGGATGCCACAGACAAAGTGAGAAGATGTGAAAAGCGTCAGAAATTCGCTCCTATAACTACCGCGCCTGTTTCGGCTCTTTAGAACACACTTCAACCAACTCCATTTGCACAATGGGGACTAGATATCCTGGGGCCTTTTCCCCTAGGCTCAGGACAAAGAAAGTATTTGCTTGTGGCCACAGACTACTTCATAAAATGGATAGAGGCCGAGCCTTTGGCTACAATTTCTGAGAAGAATGTGGAAGCAATGGTGTGGAAAGACATAATTTGCCGATTTGGGATCCCCCGTGTGATAAATGCAAATCATGGGAAGCAGTTCGACTGTGATGCTTTCCGAAATTTTTGTAGTGGCCTGAAGATTCTCCTAAGAATATCTTCTATGTCTTACCCACAGGCCAATGGGCAGGCAGAGGTGAGCAATAGAACTATACTGCATGGGTTGAAGACTAGACTGGACAAGGCAAAGGGAGCATGGGTAGATGAGCTCCCAAGTGTCCTATAGGCCTACAGAACGACAAGCAAAGTGTCAACAGATGAAGCACCATTCAATTTGTTATATGGCACTGAAGCCCTCATCCCAGTAGAAGTTGGAGCTGAGTCACCCCGATTGGTCCCCTACATCGAGGAACTCAATTCTCAGGGACTAAACGAGAATCTAGACCTGCTAGACGAGCTGAGAGACAAAGCAAAAATGAGACTGGCTGCTTACCAACAGAGAATAGCTACTTATTACAATGCACGGGTGAAGAACAGAGAAATGCAAGAAGGAGATCTAGTGTTGAGAAAGTCGGCAATTAAAAACGCCCATAAGGAGGATGGAAAGCTCTGGGCTAATTGGGAATGACCATACAGAATCAGAAAGATGGTCAACCTAGCACATGTACCTTGGAAACCTTGCAAGGAAAGAAGATCTCAAAGACTTGGAATGCCAACCATCTTAAGCTATATTGGTAGCAAACATTGTAATTTTTTGCTTCCTGATTGTTATTATTCTTACTTTCCCATCTATTGTTACATTACTTTACAGATGTTATTGTTTTTCTGATTCATGAATAAAGGCCAGCCAATCATTTCCTGTATTTTCTAACGCAATATGTGAGACAGATTATGTGTTACAAAAATTAAAATGAGGTAACAGCTTGCAAACACAAAAGTCCCTAAGCACAAGAGGTGCGAGACGGGCAAATCAAAAGTCCCTAAGCGAAAAATGCGCGAGACGGGCAAATTAAAAATCTCTAAGCACACGAGGTGCGAGACAGGCAAATCAAAAGTCCCTAAGCGAAAAATGCGCGAGACGGGCAAATCAAAAGTGCCTAAGCGAAAAATGCAGACGGGCAAATCAAAAGTCCCTAAGCGAAAAATGCGCGAGACAGGCAAATTAAAAGTCCCTAAGCACAAGAGGTGCGAGACGGGCAAATCAAAAGTCCTTAAGCGAAAAATGCGCGAGACGGGCAAACAAAAGTCCCTAAGCGAAAAATGCGCGAGACGGGCAAACATAAAAGTCCCTAAGCGAAAAATACGCGAGACGGGCAAATCTAAAAGTCCCTAAGCGAAAAATGCGCGAGACGAGCAAATCTAAAAGTCCCTAAGCACAAAGGTGCGAGACGGGCAAAAGACCAATCCTCAAAAAAGTACAATCGCGGAATCATCAAGCACTGGGCAAACAGACACGTGCAAAAGCCAAATAACACAAAGATACAAATTATATAGCATGTTACGAGGTACGTTACAAATCCTTCAGATTAATATGTCGCAATAAGTTGACAAATTACGGTTAACACTTGGACATTTTAGTCATGCTTATTCTACTAAGTTCTTAAGCCAAAAGAGCGTGAGATAGGCACAATGCTCGAGCAAAGTTCATCTTTGAACAATAGTTACAATGCTGTCTCAAAGTAGAACTCGGGGAGCAACATGGTGTAAAGGTACGCTTTATACTGTGAAAACAGAATCACTTCATATTTTTATGCTTTAATGCTGCTCCTTAGAATCTTGTAACAAAAACAAAATATCCATTCAAAGAAGAAAAGAGGAAAATACAAAAAGCTACAAAAAGAAACGTACTTTTCATTGAATATTCATTGAATATTTACAAACAGAGGAAAATACAAAAAGCTGCAAAAAGAAATGTACTTTTCATTGAATGTTCAAAGAGTAAAATACAAAAAAATCCTAATCTACGCTGAGTCCTAAGTCATCCGGCTAAGAAGAAGCCGCCTCGACACCAGAGCCCTCAATAACCAAGGGATCAGGAACTTGAGGAACCGAAGCACCAGGATCCTGGGGAGCCGAAGGAGCCATCCCGGATGAAGGATCATCACTTGAGGGCCCGACCACAGCTGCGGAGTCTGGCACAGGATCAATGACTGTGGAATCAGAAATCTGGAACTCATCGCTGTCCAACCCTAGAAGTGCCTCGATAGACTCAGGCTGATCGCCCGCCTCGATAGCCTCAAGAACGTCTTGCACTGTTGAAGGTTCGACTCGATCATGTGCGCCAGAAGACTCAGGCTGACATTGTGGCTGTCGAGGAGGCCATGGGCCCTCAAGATTGTCCAATTCATCCCCAGCACCCTCCTCCAAATAGGCATCCGGACCTTGCGAGTCGGGCTCGTACTTAGTCCAAGGAGGAGCTGCGTAGTACTTGGCCTCCTCAGTAAAGAGTAACTCAGGAAAAGTCTCACCAGGCCGATGCTTCTCCAGCCCCAAATGAGCCAAATAAAAACCATACTTGATGAATCCCGCCGCGAACATTGCTTTCTTATCATAGCAATGTTGGGACAAGCGGTACTCACGAACGGCCTCGGCTCGAACCTCTCTCTGACGGTCGAGTACATTGTGCAACTCCTCAATGGCTTCATCCCGTTGTCTCTCCATGGCTCCTCGGTCATTGACGGCCTTATTATAGGCTTCTTGGTACCCCTGAAGGGAAGCCACCTTCGCTTTCTCTTCCTGGAGCTTTCGCTCAAGATTAGCAATCCTTCGCTTGAGATCAGCGCTCTTTTTATTTAGCTCCTCCATCCTTTTGGGATAAGGGCGAAGCTGGACAACCTCGTTCATAAGCTCCATTTTCTGCTCTCGAAGCTCATGAATGTCCTTATCGACTTGTTCCCTAAGGGCCCTATGTTGAGCATTAACAGCCGCAATTTGCTGAGCCGTCTGACAAGACAAAAAACAAACAAAAGCTCAACAAACCTGACGAAAAAGCATAAAAAGGGAAAAGCTAATTACCAAACAAGCACAAAGCTTACCTTCATTGCGGGGTAGTCGGAATTATCCTCCGCCTCAGTTAGATTGGTGGAAAGCCTCACCTCGTCGCGAGGGGAATGGTGCTCCAAGCCAGACGGGATGCTATCCCGGCATCTTCAATGCTGTCATTGTCATTCACCCCGGGATAGACCTAGAAGTCTTCTCCACCAACAACGACCCCGCTATCAACTTGATAGCGCCTCAAAGTCGGATCAGCCACCTTAGGCAAAATCGATATTGTAGGCATTATGGCTTCTATAATGAGCCTCTTCTTGTATTTGCGCCTAGGCTGGCGAGGAACAGACCTATCCTCAGCAACACGAGATCTACCCTCTTGACGGGCTGAATCACTCTTCTGGGACTTTGAGCTCTCGCGGTCGTCCGAACTACGATCAGGGACAAGAGGCCTCTTTCGTTTATTTTTCCCGGCCTCTTGTGTAGGATGGCTGGATACACCAGCGGCAGGAGGAGGGGCAGTAGGAGCACGAGCTGGTACAGATGAGGGAGCACGAGCTGACCCGGATGAGGGAGCACGAGCCGGTCCAGATGAGGAAGCCCCAGCTTGCGACTGAGAAGCAAAAGCCACTCGAGCAGCATCGCTGGCATCCCTCCTACGCAAAAACTCCTGGAAGTTCATTCCTGCACAACATAAGAAGGAATTAGCTGACCAAGTAAAAACGCCACACCCACGAAGTAAAAAGGAAATTAGAAAACTAAAAAACCACCAATATCCTCTAAACTATTCAAGGATGAATTCAAGGGGAAATCGATGAAGGGACTCCCAAAAGCATCGGCCCAAGCCCACTCAGGATTCTCCTCTGACTGATCGCTAGTACCCGCAGCCTTAGGGGTCTCATCCTCCAAATCCGAAGAGGATTCATCTACAAGATGGCCTATAGGGGCAGACGCTTCGGCTACGATTACCGGAGATGGCTGACTAGGACCAACATCAACACGTGGAGTCGCAGGCAAGTTAGACGTGGCAGCGGAAGTCCCAACAACGGTCCTGCTTACCCCTCAGCCGGCAGCGGCGATATTCTCCGGGGTTAAAAGGGAAAATAAGTTACGCTCCCCGGTAGAACAGATCCGCCGAATAAGCTCACCAAATTGGTCTCTCAAGGTTTTTGCTTTGAACCTTTCTGAGCGCTGTGAGTGGTCAGAGGTATCACGATTCCATCTCTTGCGGATCCGTAGGTCGCTTGGAATCTCAACAATGACCCACTCACTTTCAAAGCCACGTAGTTTATTGGGAAGATCCGAGAAGATCTTATTATTAGGAAACTCGTTGGTCTTCAACCGTTGGAGAGAGAACGTTATCATCCCTTTCAAATCACGAACTCTGAAAAAGGCGCTTAAAAGAGGAACAGTTGGGACAATATCCAAGTGATATCACACTATGGAAAACTCTACCAGTTGGGCCCACGCGTGGGGATAGAGTTGACACAGGACGATGTCCTTATACCTAAGAAACGCTTCACCAAACTCCGGAAGAGGGAAGCGAAAACCGAAGGATAAAGAGGCCTTATGAACGGCTACACCATTTCTAACCAAGTCGGGTGTAGCCTCCCCTTGGACTGGAAGTCTATAACTATAACCTGACGGAAGGGGGAAACAAGTCCTAAAATCCTCTAAGTCAGCATTCGTCAAAGAACAGAGAACACCATCGGTTCTGAGTGTTTTACCCGGACGTAGCAAAGACATGGCGAAGGAATTACCTAATAGGCGACAGACCTTCTAGGGTGACAGACCTGTTAGGGCGACAGACTTTCTGAACGAAAGACCTGTGGGAGACCTAGGCTCTACGCGGAAGACTAAAAACACCTTCAGGAGGCCTAAATCTGAATGAGAAAAGTTTATAAATAAAGGCGACAGATATGCACTTACTGTCACTGAGATGAGCGAGAGATCTTGATGAGAGAGCGACAGACTCTTTTAGGCAACAGACTCTTTTGACGAGAGAGCTGAAAGATGGGCGACTGACGGCTGCTCAGAGGTTTTCGTGCACTCTCTCGACGAGCCCCAACGGTTTATATAGCCGTGACAGGGAATGTCAAATGTCACGCCCGATCACGTCTGTCGCAGATTGGAGATTTTTCACCTGCAAAAAATACCAGAAGAGGTAGCAAAAAATAGAGAAAACTATTCACGGTGGGCTGAAACCCAAAAAACAC
Organism: Heritiera fomes; assembly: GCA_032173925.1. Classification (NCBI taxonomy): domain Eukaryota; kingdom Viridiplantae; phylum Streptophyta; class Magnoliopsida; order Malvales; family Malvaceae; genus Heritiera; species Heritiera fomes. The sequence goes on along the minus strand of JAPDPM010000012.1, from coordinate 7,073,213 downwards.
ATATTTATACTCTCTTGGTTAGAAAAATCCAACAAGAGAGTGGGGAGCAATTGATATGACAAAGTATACTTTCTTTGGGCCAGGCCCAAGGTTCATCAAGACCACCACATGGCGGGAGATCATTGGGCCACGTGGCCTTCGGCGACATACGACATTGGCTGCCGCATCACACCTGTCGCCTGGCGACATACTCCCAGCCTATCGCCTGACATCACAGCTCGACACGTGGCATCATCCGTCTACTAACATGCGACAGACCACATTGGCTGCTACATCACACCTGTCGCCTGGCGATAGACTCCTAGCCTATCGCCTGACGTGACAGGGCGACACATGGCATCTTCCCCGCCTACTGATTGGCGACAGACCCCTGACGCCATAACGTGATTCGCTAGATGGTCTCTTGCCGGCGATAGGGTCCGAGTTTATCTGTACGGAGGAATTTGTATTACATCTGGATACAAACTCTTAGTAAAGTTGCGTACTTATCCCCAGGTAATTAACCTAGAATATCCGCCTCTAATTAGGCTTCAGGTATAATCTTATTCCCCAATTTTTTGACTACTGGCTTTTACGTTTCCCAATTCTGAAGAACTTTGGGCTGACTTAAGCATCGGAGTGTCTACGCAGGGAACCACCCCTGCTTCTCTCTGACTTTTCTTGTTTTACAGAAGCTTCTTGGAGACACATGGAGACTAAGTACAAACATCAACGTCAGCATACCTTTATTGTTGTTTTGTGCAACAACACATGTGAAGAAGCAATCACAAAATTCAACGGACCAAGGTGCTTCATCATTAAATTACCCTCTGCATTCAGCCACAAGAAGCACTACTAGTTGGCCGTGTCTATCAGTTTCTTCGATCTTTTTGAGTCTAACTCTTTAACATTTGCTTGCCAGTGTCTTTGATCGACAGAAGTTAATGGGGCTAAGAGGCAACATAACTAGACTACTCAGATTTTCGACAAACAGAGGTGATATTGTTAGAAAATGGCTCCTTCAAACACCTGATCAAATTTAATCATTTCCTTCATAACCCCTTGTGAGTTATAGATACCACCAATCAGGAAAAGGTATTAAAAAATTATCAAAAGTAGATCTTGAAGGATGGAGAGTAGCATGATCTCTATGCTCAGATCTTGAAGGATGGAGATGCAACACGATTATTTGGTTTAGGGAAGATTGGTTTTCAAGGATGCCAGTAAGAGATTTAACGATACAGGTAAGAGACAATGCCAGTGAAAGAATCGGTGGTGCCAACAAGAGAAGGTGCGATGCAGTGGCAAGGTTGGGGTTGGGGTTTCTGTGCAAAGTGTCTTTTGTTTAAGGTTGGTGGTTTTATAAATTGTCTTCCTCTTTTCAAAAGGGGAAGACAATTTCTGAAAAGCATTAAGGATTTTTAGTTGACAGAATTTGATTTTTATTGACCAAATGCATTTTACTCATGCCAAACAACTGAAAATATGGAAAACATTTTTCAAAAAATGAAATTCGCAAACCAGGAACCTAAAATTCTATTGCCTTTAATAATCTATCTTCACCAATATCATTTATTTCCTATTTTAGCTATAATAAATATTCCTAGAAATTCAATTCATTTTTTTATTTCCATTGTTTTTTTTTCATTTCTTATTAAGTACTAAGTATCATTTCTTATTAAATACTAAAATATAATTACAACACATCATATTTTTTTCCCATTTCAACAATATTTTTATTTACATCTAATTCATTTTTCTTTACCCATTAAGTCGTGAAATTTCATATGGGAATTCATTCTTCTAAATTTGGCCAAATTTTCCTGTGGTTTTATTTTTATTGTTTTTCATTTATTTTCTTTTCTACCAATTACTATAATACAATAGCACTTAATGTAATTCCTTCCAATTTTATTTCTCAAATATTTTCATTAACATATATATATATATATATATGTGTATATATATATATATATATATATATATATATATATTATTCTTTAATTTTCAAACCATGAAAATTCAAATGGACTATATTTTCTAGCTTAAATCCAACACTTTTTCATTTACTTCATTTATCATTTTCCAATTTTCATCTATACAATTATTTTCTACTCATTCTTTACATTAAATTTACTTCATTAACATTTTAAAATTTCATCAACACCATCACTAAAAGTTTTAGCCAAATGTCATATTTTTTTCCAACCTTAATCTTTTTCCAAATTTTGTTTTACAATTAATCTTAATTTATCATTACTTATATTTTACAATTACCATTTATTAAAATTATATTAACTTTTTTTTCTTCTTTTCTTTTCTTTTCTGGTTTTCTTTTCACCACCGATAACTTCTCATCTGGCAGCCTCAAACTATTTTTCACTTACTCTTTTCTCACTTCTTGCCTTATAATTAGTCTTGCGCTCTGATAGATTCAGAAAAGAATCTAACCAGAGATGGATGAGATGAGAATAAAGAAATAAGGCAGAGATGAGAAAGAGATCAAATGGCTGAGTAACAGATTCTTGAAAGAATCTAATAAGAACAGAATGAGTTGAGAAGAAGAAGAGAATGTAAAGACGAGAAAAATCAATATGACTCAGTTCTTCCTTATCTCTTCACTTGTACTTACAATATTTATAGCTACAAAAAATTATTAACTGTCACACCCCGGAAACGTGGAAGTTTTGGGCTAAATTTTTTTTTAATCTTAATTTCTTACTTGGGTTGCATTTCTGCCAGCGTCTCATCACACTTTTCCAACCACAGAGATATCATAATATTTTCATTCACATTATATTGACTAATTCCTCAAAGTAACGTTTACATTCATACGATATCGATTACATCCCAAAAGTATTATTTATATACAAATATCTGCGCCATACAAGATGTCTGGTATTAAAATATGAGTATACCTGTGACGTCCCCGTCACTTCATCTTATCATCTAACTTTTTCTTATTATCTTATCCGATCTTATTTTGATTTAGTTTATCCAGTGTCAACCCTTCCTTACTTTCAAGCTAATTATCAAACAGCTTATGAAATTTTATTTACTTTCCATAGGCATAAAATGATATATATAAATACCCTTTCCTTTCTTCCACAGGATCTCATACATCATCTTTTCTTACATCCCCGACATTCTATATACATAATTTCTACTTGTACTGTACCATAGCTGAAATACAATTTACTGTACATAAACATGTAAGTATACCTTCTATGCTAACCGGGAAGCGTATCAAGAAGGTACACTGCAACTTTTCAAAATCAGGCTCCTCTAACTGGAGCGAGGCTTACTTCAGGAAATCTGAAAAATAGTCGTAAAAGGGTGAGTTTACGCTCAGTAAGAAAAATATGTAAAAGAGCGTACTATGCCTCTATATGCATTTTTCCTACTTGGCTCTATAATGTCATGTAAAGCATTATAAAGCATGCATCATAAACATCTTTCATGCATTGTTTGCAACCATGCATATTATTTCAAATGGTATAAGCAAACACATTTTCTGTAGCATATCATACTTAAACTTCTTTCTTTACATACATACTTTCTTTAAAGCATCATACTTCATATACTTCTTTACTTCAAAACGTACATCATATATCCTTTGAAATAGGATGGAGACTATGTACGAGATTTTAAGCGATTGAAACGTCATATGAGTCGTTCATTCCCATTCATATGACTCTAATTATGCATTGGTACAGTAGTGCACTCTGCATAGGTCAGGGATTCTCTCCTGCCTTTAGAAATCCACAGCGAACACTCATCAGGTGTCACTTGTGGGATTGAGGACCGGATTAGGGTTCCTCGCTCAACATACATATTACTGAGGACTTGATCAGAGTCACTCAGCCATCAGAAATGCATAATCATAACGCAGTCCATAGTCTCAAAACATGTATTGTATACTTCTTTCTTTCAGAAAACACTTTGGTGTTTAAAACATTTTGGCTTTGAAATTCTCTTTTCATACAGGGCAGTCGACTGGTCTTATAGGGCAGTCGGCTGCTACTTCATAACTTCATTTATTGAAATTAATTTCATTTAAAATTTCGATACTTTCATATTTGAAAATACATGGGGGCAGTCGACTGGTCCATATAGCAGTCGACTGGTTTTCAAACAGAATGCTCCTTAGCAAATAGCAGTCGACTGGTCATATAGCAGTCGACTGTTTTTGAAACAGAATGCAATTTGACAAATAGCAGTCGACTGTCCCATATAGCAATCGACTGGTTTGAAACAGAATGCTTCTGGATAAATAGCAGTCGACTGGCTTACTTAGCAGTCGACTGGTTTGCATCGGTTTTCGGAAAACGACGTTTTGGTTGTCTCTAGGCAGTCGACTTCCCTTTAAGGCAGTCGGCTGCCCCTAGCCTAATTGGTACTAGGAGACAAGTCCGAAAATGCATCTTTTCCTGCACAAAACCAGCTGATGTTTCTCTCCAAATCACATACAAATATCATAAAACATGCGGACATAGCCGCCTTACGTCCGTTACATAAATTTCTTACCTCGATTCCTTCGAAAACGCGAAATCACTTGATGCGTTACCCTAGCTTTTCACACCTTCAAATCTGAAATCATCATACTAATTCAAACCTTAAATTAAACCACATACACATGTTATACCAGCTCAGTATAACTTCAAAGCATAAACCAAATTGACTAAACCATCTTCTCCTCTTACCTTCATTAGAGACCAAAACTTCAAATCTTGAGATCTCCTCCAATACTTGGAATTAATTCACCAAACTCCGGATATCATCTAGTCTAGTGATAAGGATCGTTTTTCATTCCACCAACTAAGTGAATCGATGGATGAACGAGAGGGTTTGTCAAGGTAGCTTGCGTTGGAAACTATGGAAGAATGGAATGGAACGAGAGGGAGAGCTGGAAGAAGGAGCTGGCGTAGGTTGATGATGGTGAGGGGGGGTGAGTCATGCAAAGACATTAAATGCATGCTCATCTCATCCTTTATCTCAGCCATTAATCCTCAAATTGACTAATTGACCCATTTAATTTCTCTTTTCCTCCTTCCCATCTCAGCCATTTATTAAATCACCAATCAAAATTTCTGATTTTATTTCTTTTCTCATACCTTAATTAATTTTCTGATATCAACATGCTTTATTTGACTTATTGACTATCAACTTTCTTATTTCTTCTATATTCCATTCATCATGCATACATCATTCATACATTAAACTTCTCATTCACTTAATCATATTAGATTAAAATACTTTACATACATGAGGGAATACATGAAAATTGGGGATCTCACATCCTCCCCACCTTAGAAAATTTGGTCCTCCAAATTTACCTTAGATTGTCGTGTAAATAATTCTGGATACCTTTCTTTCATTAAGCTTTCTAGCTCCCATGTCGCTTCTTCTGTCGTATGGTATTGCCAGAGAACTTTCACTAACGGAATCGTCTTAGATCTCAACACTTTATCTTTCCAATCCAAGATCCGAATCGGTCTTTCTACATAGCTCATATCTTCCCTTATCTCCAAGGGTTCATACTCAATGACATGCGACGGATCTGGATTATACTTCCGAAGCATCGATACATGAAACACATTGTGCATTCCCGATAGCTCCGGAGGCAATGCCAATCTATAGGCAACATCACCTATCCGATCCAAGACCTCAAATGGACCGATGTAGCGAGGACTCAACTTACCTCGTCGGCCAAATCTCATAATCCCTTTGGATGGAGAAACCTTCAAAAACACAAAATCTCCAACCATAAACTCAAGTGGCCTCCGTCGAGCATCCGCATAGCTCTTTTGTCTACTCTGAGCTGTCTTAAGCCTCTGACAAATCAACTTAACATCTTCTGAGGCTTGCTCGACTAGATCTGGAGCCAACAACTTACGTTCGCCCACTTCTTCCCACCCAATCGGAGATCGACACCTTCTTCCATACAAAGCTTCATATGGTGCCATCCCGATGCTTGCATGATAACTATTATTGTATGCAAACTCAGCCAATGGCAGATGGTCATCCCAGGAGCCTTTAAAGTCCATAGCACAAGCCCTCAACATATCCTCGAGCGTCTGAATCGTGCGCTCGGACTGTCTATCAGTCTGCGGATGAAAAGCTGTGCTAAAACTTAACTTAGATCCCATGGCTTCCTGAAAATGCTCCCAGAAATGGGAAGTAAACCTGGAATCTCTATCAGAAGTGATGCTCACTGGAACACCGTGTAGTCTTACTACATCTTTTACATACATATCTGCCAAAGCATTGAGTGTATCAGTTGACTTCATAGGTAGGAAGTGAGCTGATTTTGTCATTCTATCGACAATCACCCAAATACCATCATGATTTCTCTTGGTTCTGGGCAGCCCCATAATAAAATCCATCGTAATGTGTTCCCACTTCCATGTAGGTATAGGCAGAGGGTGCAGTAATCCTGCTGGCTTTTGGTGCTCTACCTTAACTTGTTGACATGTGAGACATTTTGTTACAAAATCTGCGATGTCTCTCTTCATACCCTTCCACCAGTACACCTTGCGAAGATTATGATACATCTTCGTATTTCCTGGGTGTAACGTGTACTTAGTGGCATGTGCTTCTATCAAGATCATCTTCTTCAATTCGTCATCATTAGGAACACATATACGATTCCTGAACCTCAAAATCTCATCACTACCAAGACTGAACTCTGGGGTCATACTTGACTGTATCTGATTTATAGCCTCAATGCATCTATTATCTTCCTTTTGAGCACTTCGGATTCTGTCCATTAACTCTGGCTCAATCCTCAAACTAGCCATCATTCCAATATGCTCATGAGGCATAACATTAAGATTGAGGCTTGCAAATTGTTCAATTAGTTCATACTCTTTTATCATCATATAAGACACCATACTTACATGCTTCCGGCTCAGAGCATCCGCCACCACATTGGCTTTACCCGGGTGGTACAAGATCTCACAATCGTAATCCTTTAGTAGCTCGAGCCATCTTCTTTGCCTCATGTTTAATTCCTTCTGAGAAAACAAATATTTCAGACTTTTGTGATCCGTAAAGATCTGAAATTTCTCACCATACAAGTAATGCCTCCATATCTTCAGGGCAAACACTACTGCAGCTAACTCCAAATCATGAGTGGGGTAGTTCTTCTCATGGTCCTTCAATTGTCTAGAACCATATGCTACTACTTTACCATGCTGCATTAACACACATCCCAAACCTTGCCTTGAGGCATCACTATACACCGCAAATCCACCTGAACCACTAGGGATGGTGAGAATCGGTGCAGTCGTCAGTCTGTGCTTCAACTCTCGGAAGCTACACTCACAGGCTTCATTCCACTCATACTTCACTTCCTTACGCGTCAAGCGCGTCAGTGGAGCAGCTAACTTCGAGAAACCTTCTACAAACCTCCTATAGTAGCCAGCTAAACCCAAGAAACTCCTAATCTCCGTCACTGTCTTCGGTCTTTCCCATTGAACCACCGCTTCAATCTTTGATGGATCAACCGAGACTCCATCTTTACTGATCACATGACCTAAAAAGGAGATTTGATTCAACCAAAAATCACATTTACTTAGCTTGGCATACAGTCCTCGATTTCTGAGGGTCTCCAAAACAATCCTCAAATGCTGCTCGTGCTCTTCCCGTGACCTCGAATACACCAAAATGTCATCGATGAAAACAATGACAAATTGGTCCAGGTACTGCTTAAATACATCATTCATCAGATTCATGAAGGCTGCAGGTGCATTGGTCAGACCAAACGGCATCACCAAGAATTCATAATGGCCATACCGTGTCCTGAATGCAGTCTTAGGGATATCTTCATCTCTAATCTTCAACTGATGATATCCCGACCTCAAGTCTATCTTGGAAAAGACTTGTGCACCCTTTAGCTGATCAAAGAGGTCATCTATCCTGGGAAGAGGATACTTGTTCTTGATCGTCACCTTATTCAACCACCGGTAGTCTATGCATAATCTCATACTACCGTCCTTCTTCTTGACAAAAAGTACAGGAGCACCCCAAGGGGATACGCTGGGTCGTATGAATCCCTTGTCTAGCAATTCCTGAAGCTGTTTCTTAAGTTCTTCCAATTCTACCAAGGCCATCCGATAGGGAGCTCTTGATATAGGCTCAGTCCCCGACACCAAATCGATAGTGAACTCCACTTCCCTATCCAGAGGAAGTCCTGGAAGATCATCCGGGAACACCTCAGGAAAATCTCGGACTACAGGAATATCATTGAGTCCGGGACGTTTCTGATCTACGTCTTCCACATAAGCAATAAATCCTTCATACAGTCATACATACTTCTCATTACTTTCATATGAATTCAAATAAAAAACCAAACAGACTTCATATTAATTACTTGCAAAATTTACAACATAGCTAACGGGTGAAGAGAAGGTTACACTCTTAGCATAACAGTCTAATATAACATGATTATTAGCTAACCAATCCATACCCAAAATAACATCAAACCCATACATATTCAGTAGGATTAGGTCAGCCTTAGATTCTCTTTCTCCTACCCGTAGCTTACACTTTCTATACACTAATTTCGTCATTTGTGATTCCTTAAATGGTGTGCTTATCTTTAATGAGTGTTCTAAGGTCTCAGGCTCAACAGGTATCTTCATAGCAAACTTAGGTGACACAAATGAATGCGTAGAGCCTGGATCAAACAATGCTATGACATTCATACCAAATAGGTAAATTATACCTTTAATCACTTTGGACGAGGCATCGGCAGACTCTTCGTCGATGGCAAATACTCGTCCTTGGGTCACAGCTTTCTTTCCCTTCTCCGCAGCAGTAGCCTTAGGTTGTGGTTTAGGGGTCTTATCCGATTCATCAGGCATCCTCGGATCTCTCTGAGGGCAATCTCTAATCATGTGTCCTTTCTCCCCACATCTAAAGCAAGCGCCACTCGCCAAGCGACATGGCTGTGATCCATGAAACTTTCCGCACTGCTCACATCTTTGCATCGTACTCTTTTGCGAGCTAGCGGTACTTCCAACTTGATTTCGGGATCGCTTATCACTTATCTTAATTCCTGTAGCTTTAGGAGTACCTATATCATTACCATCATCATTATAACTCCAACTTCAATATAATTCCATATAACTATTAAATTAATTTAAAGATTATCTTTTCATACTTTACTTACCTATAGAAACTCCTTCAGATCGTCTACTTCTCCGAAATGGATACTTATCACTCGAAGCTTTCTCATCCGACTTCCGCTTCATCGGTTCTTTGCCTTTACCCTTGGCTCGGAAGTCAACATGATGTAGGTCATAGTCCTGCTCACACAACTGAGCCTTACGGACAGCTTCTCCATAAGAGGTGATATCCATCGGATACAACTTAGATCTAATCGGGGACTTCAATCCCTCGATGAATCTGTAGATCTTATGCCCTTCATCTCTTCTGACCTCTGGATCAAATCTGCTCAAGGTGGTGAACTTAGATTCATATTGATTCACCGTCATCGTACCTTGAGTTAAACTTAAAAACTCAATCTTCAATCTATTCCGATCCGTGCGTGGGATGTACTGTTCATTAAAAGCCTCTACAAATCTATCCCACGTAACCTCATCATATCGGGCCTCTAACACGGTCCGAGTGGCTTGCCACCAATATTCAGCATCATCCACTAGTAGGTAGGCAGCCAATCCTACTTTCTCCCTTTCAGAACAGGGCATGTACTCAAAAGATTTGAGAACTGCTTTCATCCAGTTCTCAGCTGTCAACAGATCTCTTTCCCCCTTGAACTTAGGCGGATCCAACTTCTTGAATTCTTTAATCAATGCCACACTGCAATAGGCTCTAGGATCTCGCCTTCCAGTAACTGGGACTGGTGGGGTTACTTCCGTAGGAGGAACTACAGGTGTAGCTGCTGGGGTACTTGTGGCCACATTCGGGAAATTAGACATAAATTGGGTAAACATCGTGGCCATATTCTCCATGTGCTTCTCCATCTTAGCCAGTCTCATATTCGGGCTATGTGGTGGAGATGGTTGAGGAGACGGAACTGGGGGCTCTTCAGTGCGACCCCGTCCTCTTCCTCTACTTGTACCTCTTCTTCGTGAGCTCATACTGTAAAAATAGTCATCGTTGAGCCTTTTAGTATAACCATAAGCAGTTATACTATACATTTGCATTCAGACAAGTACAGTACAATTGGGGATATACTCTATTTCTAGCTTATTGACACTGACAAACCTCCAATCAAATTGCTCTGATACCACTCTGTGACGTCCCCGTCACTTCATCTTATCATCTAACTTTTTCTTATTATCTTATCCAATCTTATTTTGATTTAGTTTATCCAGTGTCAACCCTTCCTTACTTTCAAGCTAATTATCAAACAGCTTATGAAATTTTATTTACTTTCCATAGGCATAAAATGATATATATAAATACCCTTTCCTTTCTTCCACAGGATCTCATACATCATCTTTTCTTACATCCCCGACATTCTATATAGATAATTTCTACTTGTACTGTACCATAGCTGAAATACAATTTACTGTACATAAACATGTAAGTATACCTTCTATGCTAACCGGGAAGCGTATCAAGAAGGTACACTGCAACTTTTCAAAATCAAGCTCCTCTAACTGGAGCGAGGCTTACTTCAGGAAATCTGAAAAATAGTCGTAAAAGGGTGAGTTTACGCTCAGTAAGAAAAATATGTAAAAGAGCGTACTATGCCTCTATATGCATTTTTCCTACTTGACTCTATAATGTCATGTAAAGCATTATAAAGCATGCATCATAAACATCTTTCATGCATTATTTGCAACCATGCATATTATTTCAAATGGTATAAGCAAACACATTTTCTATAGCATATCATACTTAAACTTCTTTCTTTACATACATACTTTCTTTAAAGCATCATACTTCATATACTTCTTTACTTCAAAACGTACATCATATATCCTTTGAAATAGGATGGAGACTATGTACGAGATTTTAAGCGATTGAAACGTCATATGAGTCGTTCATTCCCATTCATATGACTCTAATTATGCATTGGTACAGTAGTGCACTCTGCATAGGTCAGGGATTCTCTCCTGCCTTTAGAAATCCACAGCGAACACTCATCAGGTGTCACTTGTGGGATTGAGGACCGGATTAGGGTTCCTCGCTCAACATACATATTACTGAGGACTTGATCAGAGTCACTCAGCCATCAGAAATGCATAATCATAACGCAGTCCATAGTCTCAAAACATGTATTGTATACTTCTTTCTTTCAGAAAACACTTTGGTGTTTAAAACATTTTGGCTTTGAAATTCTCTTTTCATACAGGGCAGTCGACTAGTCTTATAGGGCAGTCGGCTGCTGCTTCATAACTTCATTTATTGAAATTAATTTCATTTAAAATTTCGATACTTTCATATTTGAAAATACATGGGGGCAGTCGACTGGTCCATATAGCAGTCGACTGGTTTTCAAACAGAATGCTCCTTAGCAAATAGCAGTCGACTGGTCATATAGCAGTCGACTGTTTTTGAAACAGAATGCAATTTGACAAATAGCAGTCGACTATCCCATATAGCAGTCGACTGGTTTGAAACAGAATGCTTCTGGATAAATAGCAGTCGACTGGCTTACTTAGCAGTCGACTGGTTTGCATCGGTTTTCGGAAAACGGCGTTTTGGTTGTCTCTAGGCAGTCGACTTCCCTTTAAGGCAGTCGGCTGCCCCTAGCTTAATTGGTACTAGGAGACAAGTCCGAAAATGCATCTTTTCCTGCACAAAACCAGCTGATGTTTCTCTCCAAATCACATACAAATATCATAAAACATGCGGACATAGCCGCCTTACGTCCGTTACATAAATTTCTTACCTCGATTCCTTCGAAAACGCGAAATCACTTGATGCGTTACCCTAGCTTTTCACACCTTCAAATCTGAAATCATCATACCAATTCAAACCTTAAATTAAACCACATACACATGTTATACCAGCTCAGTATAACTTCAAAGCATAAACCAAATTGACTAAACCATCTTCTCCTCTTACCTTCATTAGAGACCAAAACTTCAAATCTTGAGATCTCCTCCAATACTTGGAATTAATTCACCAAACTCCGGATATCATCTAGTCTAGTGATAAGGATCGTTTTTCATTCCACCAACTAAGTGAATCGATGGATGAACGAGAGGGTTTGTCAAGGTAGCTTGTGTTGGAAACTATGGAAGAATGGAATGGAACGAGAGGGAGAGCTGGAAGAAGGAGCTGGCGTAGGTTGATGATGGTGAGGGGGGGTGAGTCATGCAAAGACATTAAATGCATGCTCATCTCATCCTTTATCTCAGCCATTAATCCTCAAATTGACAAATTGACCCATTTAATTTCTCTTTTCCTCCTTCCCATCTCAGCCATTTATTAAATCACCAATCAAAATTTTTGATTTTATTTCTTTTCTCATACCTTAATTAATTTTCTGATATCAACATGCTTCATTTGACTTATTGACTATCAACTTTCTTATTTCTTCTATATTCCATTCATCATGCATACATCATTCATACATTAAACTTCTCATTCATTTAATCATATTAGATTAAAATACTTTACATACATGAGGGAATACATGAAAATTGGGGATCTCACAATACCTTACGAAAGTATAAAAAGTAGCCGGAGGAGAGACGTATCCCTCAGTCTACATCATATGCGCAACAGGCAAAGAGATGATCACTGCAAATAATCTGGTAGAGTAGGGGGTGAGCTTTTTGGAAAGCCCCGTAAGAAATGCATTTAAAATAGTCATAGCATCTATATATGCAGAAAACAATTGCCATAGTAGTGCGTGTCATACTTTAAAACATTGTATGAATTCTTTAATGCATATATCTAAAATTCATACTTGTTTCAAACATGCATCATACTTTAGAAACTTAACATCATAATTAATAAAACTTATCATACAGTTCATGGAGACTAGGCAGAATCATATAGTTAGTATGCAGGTCATGACACTTACTTCATCCTCCGAAGAGGGAACATACTTCTTCCTCCGAAGAGGGAACAGAATACCTATGGCCATGGTATGGGCTGTAGACCTGATCAGAGTCGTACAGCAAACATACACCACGAAGGACCAACATACCCACAAAGGATGGAAACATGCACAATGTGGGCGAGGATATGCACGACGTGGCTAAACTTATGCCACAAGGTGGCAAGCATGACAGGCAGTAACATAAACTATAGGAAAGCCTTAGTCTGAAAACTTACTTACTTATGTAACATCTTAAATCATACAATTGATATAAAATAGTAAGGACCGGACGTGCCAGGGTCTAAGTTAGCTTAGGGTTTGCCACTCCGATACCTTTTCGGAAAACATATTTATTTCATATCATACATAAAACATTATGGAAAAATATACATAGAAGTTATAAAGTTCATTTAACAAATTAAAAGATCATGAAAATTAACTTCGGAATAAAATTCATGCTTCAGGCATTTCTTTAAAATTTGCGATGAAAGTAAGGGACACCATCACAACTTTAAATTACATCCCTGACCTCAGTACACTGTAGAGCAACGCCTTATGTTGCACCCTTATGCTTCTTATCTCTCCGAATTATAAACTATCAAGTCAAAATTTGATATAATTAATTTTCGGTATTAAATGTCCTCCTTGTCTAATTCTTAATTAAATTCTCATTACCTAGAATATTATAATTTCTCAAAATTTCACATTGTGGCTGAACGGTCTTGAATAACTTAGGTGACTTATTCCCCCATAACATATATATATATATATATATTTCTATGATGCCACTTTAATTGACCAATTTTCTCCTCCTTTCCCTTGGTCCAATGTCATAGCCGAATATTCCTCTTCATTTACTAAGCCTATTTGGCTTAAAATTTCCATTTTCCATAGTATTACATTTATTTTATCCTTGTATATTTTCAACTTTCCAAGTTTGTCAATTATCCCACTTTCCTCTACTATTCATGTCAGTTTCCATTTTCTGTTTCTGCAGTTCACGTTAACTTCATCTTGGTTAGGTAGTTTACTTCTTTAAAATGTCTATATATATATATATATATTAACGTCATTAGTACTATGTCTAGCCATTTAGTCAATTTAACCTAATCCTCTCTTTTACTTTTATTTATTTTCCTGTTGTTTGTTGACCCCAAAACGTGAATATTCTTCTCCTTCATTCCAGTTCACGTTGGCTACATGCATAAGCCTTCTTTCTTTTCTGTTTTTCTGTAGTTCACGTTGGAATCCATTTGGTTCCTACTTCATGGTCATATCTAGCATGTTTTAGGTTGCCAAAAGTCTAATATTCACACACACAAAGTCAACCAAGGCTAGCCTATTCTTCTCTCTTTTATTTTTCATTTCTTTCGGCTGTACCATTATCCATATTCTCCATCTCTATTTTCGGTTGTACAAGCTTAATTTGATGTTCTTTCTTCCAGCCCTTTTTGTTGACTAAGATCACCTCTTTTCTTTTCTTATTCTCCCCCCCTTAGCTCACGTAACTTCCTTCAACTAACATTTATTTATTTTCTGCTTCATTGCTATCCAAACCAACAACATACTTCATCCTTTTCTATCTTGCATTTATGTTGGCTTTCTTTCTTTCTTTTTGTCTCTATATTATGGCTATACCTACTACATCCTAGGTTGCCAAAATCTTCCACCATTCACACACAAAAGTCAGCCAATCCTTTGCCATTTTCTACAACTTTGACTGCACCAACCTCACACCTTCTTTTTCATATATGGCTGTATAACAGCCTAGTTTATTTTCTTCCCATCCAGCCACCTTTATTGACTACATTAAAACATTTCTTTTCTCTTCATGGTTCACGCAAGCCTCCCCTAGTTTTCACTCAAACTCCTCAACCGATCATGCAACTCAATTTATATTTTCTTGACTGTTTCGGTTTTTAAGTTCTAGCTTGTTTTCGGTTCATGACTATCTTGCATTCCCATCTTCTCGTAAATCATCATCAACATCATTTTATTTTTATTCTAAACCCTCTCAACTGAACTAGAATTTTCATCCTATATATGTTTGCTTCAAACAAAGGTTATAACTAACATATTCTTGCACATTATGGTGATAATAAGAGAACAAGAATCTGAAAAAACTGAGTTGGACATTACCTGTATAGGGAAGAATCTGTCCACTTTGATTCAGTCTCTGTTTGGAGTCTTTTGGCTAACGTTTCTTGGGGTTTTAATATTCTTGAATCAAGGTTTAACTTTCCTAAGGAAACTTGTTTTATTTACTGAAGAACTCATAAGTTCTGTTATGGAGAAGAAGGCTACTCGACATACTCAGCGGAGAAGGAGTTTTTTTCAGTGATGAGGGTTGAAGAGGAGGGTTACAACGTGAATAAAAAGAAAGCAAAAGGAATATTTTAACTTGACTTTAGCAGCCCTCATTAAAAGCCTTCTTAATTGTCTATGTCTTTTCTTTTGTTTTTATTTTGCTTATCTTCTAACCGAACCACACTTCCTTTCTGTTATAATTCTTTTTCTCCATGCAGCCACACAATCTTGACTTTCCAAGTCAGAATTTGCAAGCCAATAAGTCCTCCTATCTTTTCCTCGCTTTTTCGTTTCTTACCTTGTTCTTGTTTTGTTCTTCGGTGCAGCAAGGAAATCAACACAAATCAATGCTTTTGTCAACCAAATAAAAACGTGGGAAGACTTTCCTTGTCTTCCTTTATTAGTTACTTCATATTTTATTCTATTGTTTTCCTATTATTCACTTGTCCACACCGAAGTCATGTTTTCTTTTCTATTATATGTCTTTTATTTCCTTATACCGTCCCCCTCATTTGACTCTCCAAGTCAAGCTATTTAATCTTCTTTGTTTATTCATGCCATCAACACTTTTCTGTTTTGTCCAATTCCAAATTTCCAATATCCATTGAATCATTTATTCCATCTTGTATGTAGTATTTTCCATATCTATATTTTTCATTTAGGATTTAAAATTTTTCCATGTGAGAGACACTATTCTTATATATTTAATTCCTCAAAATATTATCAATAATTTTTTTATTGATAATTAATTCATGTAAATGTACAACTATAGTATAAGATAATGAGCTCTCACATTCTCCTTACCTTATAAGAATTTGGTCCTCTAAATTCAAGCTGGTCCATTAAACAAATGCGGGTACTTTTCTCTCATGAGGCTCTCAGCTCCCACGTAGCTTCCTCTGTTGTGTGGTGCTGCCAGAGAATCTTAACCAATGGAATAGTTTTAGATCGAAGTACTCTTTCCTTTCTATCAAGAATCCGGATTGGCTGCTCAACATAGCTCATATCTCCCTGAATATCCAATGGTGTGTACTCGATAACATAGGAGGAATCCGGATGATATTTCCTTAACATATAGACATGGAAGACATTATGTATACCAGAAAGCTGCGGTGGTAAAGCTAACCGGTAAGCAACATCCCCAACTCTCTCCAATATCTCAAATGGACCAATGAAACGAGGACTCAACTTTCCTTTCTTTTCGAAGCGCATAATACCCTTGCTCAGAGATACTTTCACAAATATAGAGTCCCCAACCTGAAATTCAAGTGGCCGTCTACGTACATCCGCATAACTCTTCTGTCTACTTTGGGCAACCTTGAGTCTATAACAAATAATCTGAACACTCTTAGTTGCCTCCTCAACAAGATCGAGGGCTAAAATCTTACGGTCACCCACTTCTTCCCAAGCTACTGGGGATCTACATTTCCTGCCATATAGAGCCTCATATGGTGTCATTCCGATGCTGGCATGATAACTATTATTATAGGCAAACTCTGTGAGAGGCAAGTGGTCATCCCATGAACCCTTAAAATCTAATGCACACGCCCTCAACATATCCTCTAAGGTCTGAATAGTCCACTCGGACTGACCGTCTGTCTGAGGATGGTAAGCGGTGCTCAAATGTAATTGAGATCCCATGGCTTCCTGAAAATAAGTCCAAAATCGAGAGGTGAACCTGGAATCTCTATCAGAAATGATGCTCACGGGAGCCCCATGTAATCGAGCAATCTCGCTAACATACAAGTCTGCCAATGTACTAAGTGAATCTGTGCTCTTAATTGCAAGAAAATGGGCACTCTTAGCCAATCTATCAACAATAACCCAGATCGCATCATGACCTCTTCGGGTCCTCGGTAAGCCCATAATAAAATCCATCGTAATGTGTTCCCATTTCCAGGTAAGCACCGGTAAAAACTTAAGTAGTCCTGCTGGCTTCTGGTGCTCAGCCTTTATCTGCTAACAGGTCAAACATTTGGCCACAAACTCTGCTACGTCTCGTTTCATTCCAATCCACTAATACACCCTACGCAAGTCATGGTACATCTTAGTACTGCCTGGGTGCATAGTGTAACGAGAACAATGGGACTCTTTTAAAATTCTTTGTCTTAGGGTATCATCATTTGGAACACATATACGGCCCTTAAATCTCAATAACCTATCATCACTGACCGTAAATTCTGACTGCAATTCTTGCTCTGCTTGGCTAACCATGTCCAATAGCCTCTGATCATTTCTCCGCCCTGACCGAATCTGATCTAAGATACTTGGCTCAATTTGAAGGCTAGCCATAAACCCGACATCTACTGTTTCAACACTGACATTAAGCTCGGTGAACTGCGCTAGCAATTCCCATTCTCTAACCATTATAACAGAAACCATACTCTTTCTGCTTAGAGCATCTGCAACTACGTTCGCCTTGCCCGGATGGTACAGAATCTCGCAGTCATAATCCTTAAGAAGCTCTATCCAACGTCTCTGCCTCATGTTAAGTTCCTTCTGATCGAATAGATACTTCAAACTCTTATGGTCAGTGAAGATCTGAAACTTCTCACCATACAGATAATGCCGCCATATCTGTAGAGCAAAAACGACTGCGGCCAACTCCAAATCATGCATAGGGTAGTTGCGCTCATGGTCTCTAAGCTGGCATGAACCATACGTAACTACTCTACCATGTTGCATTAGCACACAACCTAAACCCTGACTCGAAGCATCACTGTATACAACGAAGCCTCCAGATCCACTCGGAATGGTTAGGATTGGTGCTGTAGTTAATCTTTGCTTAAGCTCCTGAAAACACTACTCACACTAACTTGACCATTCAAACAGAACTCCTTTGCGTGTAAGCTTAGTCAACGGAGCTGCAATCCGAGAAAAACTCTCCACAAACCTCCTATAGTACCCTGCCAATCCCAGAAAACTCCGAATCTCAGTCACTGTTTTCGGTCTCTCCCATTGGAGTACTGCCTCAATCTTGGATGGATCAACTGACACCCCGTCCTTAGATACCACATGGCCAAGGAAAGCTATCCGATCCAACTAAAATTCACAATTACTAAGCTTCCCATAAAGCTGCTTATCTTGGAGAGTCTGGAGCACAATCCTTAGATGCTGCTCGTGCTCCTCCCGGGACTTAGAATATACTAGAATATCATCTATAAAAACAATCACAAATTTATCCAGATACTCCCGAAACACATCATTCATCAAATTCATAAATGCGGCAGGGGCATTAGTCAAACTAAAAGGCATCACCAGAAACTCGAAATGACCATATCGGGTTCTGAAGGCCGTCTTCGGTACATCTTCCTTCCTAATTCTCAACTGATGATAGCCTGATCTCAGATTAATCTTAGAAAACACTGAAGCCCCTTTCAGTTGGTCAAACAAATCATCTATTCTTGGCAGGGGATACTTATTCTTAACTGTAGCCTTATTTAGTAACCATAGTCAATGCATAACCGGAGACTACCATATTTCTTTCTCACAAACAGTACCGGAGCACCCCAGGGAGACACACTTGGTCTAATAAAACCCTTGTCAAGCAACTCTTGTAACTGTTTCTTTAATTCTTCTAATTCAACTAGTGCCATCCGGTAGGGAGGTTTAGAGATAAGCTGGGTATCCGGCACTAAATCAATAGTGAACTCCAGCTCTCTTTCTAATGGTAATCCTGGTAACTCATCCGGAAACACATCTGAAAACTCACATACCACTGGTATATCTGATATATGTGGAGGTTCCCGACTCATATCGGAGATAAAGGCAATATAACCTTCACACGAATAAATTTATTTAAAATTTCAAACACATAAACATTATATAACTTCATCGAACATAACATCATATACTTTATTTCTTAGTAGCAAAACATACATCAAATTTGACAAGTAAAGAGAAGGTTATGGTCTTAGTGTAGCAATCTAGACTTGCACGATTGATTTCTAACCAATCCATGCCTAAGATTACATCGAAACTATGCATGTTTAACAAAACTAGATCTGCTAACATTACTCTATCTCCAACCTTTATTTCACAATTCCTACACACCATATCTGTCATTTGAGAATCATTCATGGGTGTGCAAATATGCAATATATGACTTAAAGGTTCAGGTTCTAAATGAAGATTGTGTGCAAACCGTGGTGATATAAATGAGTGCGTGGACCCTGGGTCAAATAAAACATGTGCCTCATGCTTACAGACAAGAAGATTACCTCTAATAGTCGCAGAGGAATTATCGGCAGTCTCCCTGTCTAAAGCAAATACACGTCCCTAGGTAACAGGCTTCTTACCCTTCTCAGTTCCTGTAGTTCGTTTCTGTGGAGCCCGTTTTTGTGGAGCCCGTGTCTCTGGCTGCTGTCGTAGTGGCTCATGAGACTATGGGGTCTTGTCTTGCATTTGTGGGCAATCCTTGATCAAATGACCTTTTTCCCCACACTTAAAACAATTTCCTGTGACCTAGTGGCATGGCCCACCATGTGTCTTACCACAATCTCTGCACCGTTTTAAAACCTTTTGGGAGCCTTTGTTGATCTCTTCTGTATTAGTAGGAACCTTAGGCTTGCCAGTCTTTGCTCGAAACTCATCTGTCCTCGGTCTCTTAAATGAACTCCACCTTTGCTCTGATCGTGAACTGTCTGTCCTCTTATCTTTACCCTTACTTTTACTTCTAAACCCATACTATGCTTGTGTAATATCGAGACCCCTCTCAATATCCTGAGCCCGTCCGAGAGCATCCTTAAACTCAGTAATACGAAGTCCTAATAATCTGTTTCGGATGGGTAGTCTCAATCTAGACAAAAACCTCTCGGTACGACGCTCCTGATCTCTGACTGTCTCGGAGTCATATCTCATCAGCATCGTAAATTGGTTCTCATACTCATCAACCGTCATACTACCTTGTATTAAATTCAGAAAATTTGTCTCCATTTACTTCTGGGCAGTACGAGGGACATATTGGGTCCTGAAGACTGATAGAAAAGTATCCCAACTAATCACTGTATGTTGGGTAGTCAATTGTCTCTTAGTGGCTCTCCACCAATGTCCTGCCTGACCTTTCAACATATAAGAACCCATACTAACTTTCTCAGCATCTGTGCACCCCAAGTAATCGAAAGCTAATTCCAATTCTAATAACCACTCCTCGACCTTAACTCGATTCTTAATCCCCTTAAATTATGGGGGATTCATCTTAAGAAAGTCCCGTAATCTGCCTGTATCTCTATCATCTTTAGGCGGTGGGACTGAAGGTTGAGGAGCGGAGGGTGCTGGAGGAACCTGTGGAGGAGGAGGTGGTGAAGTAGGTGTGGGCACTGTAGCACCTAAAGCTGAGGTGTTCGCTCCGAAATGTTGAGTCAACATAGCAGCAATTCTGTCAAACCCCTCTTTCATACTGTGTTCTAGCCCGTTTATTCTAGCATTTGGGCTTTCTGGTTGGGGAGTAGGTGGTAGAGGTGGCTGAGCTTGCCTCCGAGGGCGACCTCGTCTCCCACTCATAACGCGTGATCAAATACCTGCGCATAACCATATGTTTTAATCAAAACTTTAACATATATACTCAATTTTATAACCAAACAAGCACAGATACTTGGGATGTAATCTTATCCTAACTATCGACACTAACGGTACTAGACATCCCTTACTCTATTACCAAGAAAGACTGTCACACCCCGGAAACGTGGAAGTTTTTGGCTAAATTTTTTTTTAATCTTAATTTCTTACTTGGGTTGCATTCCTGCCAACGTCTCATCACACTTTTCCAACCACAGAGATATCATAATATTTTCATTCACATTATATTGACTAATTCCTTAAAGTAATATTTACATTCATACGATATTGATTACATCCCAAAAGTATTATTTATAGACAAATATCTATGCCATACAGGATGTCTGGTATTAAAATAGGAGTATACCTTACGTAAGTACAAAAAGTAGCCGAAGGAGAGACGTATCCCTCAGTCTACATCATATGCGCAACATGCAAAGAGATGATCACTGCAAATAATCTGGTAGAGTAGGGGGTGAGCTTTTTGGAAAGCCCCGTAAGAAATGCATTTAAAATAGTCATAACATCTATATATGCAGAAAACAGTTGCCATAGTAGTGCGTGTCATACTTTAAAACATTGTATGAATTCTTTAATGCATATATCTAAAATTCATACTTGTTTCAAACATGCATCATACTTTAGAAACTTAACATCATAATTAATAAAACTTATCATACAGTTCATGGAGACTAGGCAGAATCATATAGCCAGTATGCGGGTCATGACACTTACTTCATCCTCCGAATAGGGAACATACTTCTTCAGTCGAAGAGGGAACGGAATACCTATGGCCATGGTATGGGCTGTAGACCTGATCATAGTCGTACAGCAAACATACACCACGAAGGACCAACATACCCACAAAGGATGGAAACATGCACAATGTGGGCGAGGACATGCACGACGTGGCTAAACTTATGCCACAAGGTGGCAAGCATGACAGGCAGTAACATAAACTATAGGAAAGCCTTAGTCTCAAAACTTACTTACTTATGTAACATCTTAAATCATACAATTGATATAAAATAGTAAGGACCGGACGTGCCAGGGTCTAAGTTAGCCTGGGGTTTGCCACTCCGATACCTTTTCGAAAAACATATTTATTTCATATCATACTTAAAACATTATGGAAAAATATACATAGAAGTTATAAATTTCATTTAACAAATTAAAAGATCATGAAAATTTAACTTCGGAATAAAATTCATGCTTCAAGCATTTCTTTAAAATTTGCGATGAAAGTAAGGGACACCATCACAACTTTAAATTACATCCCTTACCTCAGTACACTGTAGAGCAACGCCTTATGTTGCACCCTTATGCTTCTTATCACTCTGAATTATAAACTGTCGAGTCAAAATTTGATATAATTAATTTTCGGTATTAAATTTCCTCCTTGTCTAATTCTTAATTAAATTCTCATTACTTAGAATATTATAATTTCTTAAAATTTCACATTGTGGCCGAATGGTCTTGAATAACTTAGGTGACTTATTCCCCCATAACATATATATATATATATATTTCTATGATGCCACTTTAATTGACCAATTTTCTCCTCCATTCCCTTGGTCCAATGTCATAGCCGAATATTCCTCTTCATTTACTAAGCCTATTTGGCTTGAAATTTCCATTTTCCATAGTATTACATTTATTTTATACTTGTATATTTTCAAATTTCTAAGTTTGTCAATTATCCCACTTTCCTCTACCATTCACGTCAGTTTCCATTTTCTGTTTCTGCAGTTCACGTTAACTTCATCTTGGTTAGGTAGTTTACTTCTTTAAAATGTCTATATATATATATTGACTTCATTAGTATTATACCTAGCCATTTAGTCAATTTAACCTAATCCTCTCTTTCACTTTTATTTATTTTCCTGTTGTTTGTTGACCCTAAAACGTGAATTTTCTTCTCCTTCATTCCAGTTCACGTTGGCTGCATGCATGAGCCTTCTTTCTTTTCTGTTTTTCTGTAGTTCACGTTGGAATCCATTTGGTTCCTACTTCATGGTCATATCTAGCATGTTTTAGGTTGCCAAAAGTCTAATTTTCACACACACAAAGTCAACCAAGGCTAGCCTATTCTTCTCTCTTTTATTTTTCATTTCTTTCGGCTGTACCATTATCCATATTCTCCATCACTATTTTCGGTTGTACAAGCTTAATTTGATGTTCTTTCTTCCAGCCCTTTTTGTTGACTAAGATCACCTCTTTTCTTTTCTTATTCTCTCCCCCTTAGCTCACGTAACTTCCTTCAACTAACATTTATTTATTTTCTGCTTCACTGCTGTCCAAACCGACAGCATACTTCATCCTTTTCTATCTTGCATTTAGGTTGGCTTTCTTTCTTTCTTTTTGTCTCTATATTATGGCTATACCTAGTACATCCTAGGCTGCCAAAATCTTCCACCATTCACACACAAAAGTCAGCCAATCCTTTGCCATTTTATACCACTTTCGACTGCACCAACCCCATACCTTCTTTTTCATATACGGCTGTATAACAGCCTAGTTTATTTTCTTCCCATCCAGCCACCTTTATTGACTACATTAAAACATTTCTTTTCTCTTCATGGTTCAAGTAAGCCTCACCTAGTTTTCACTCAAACTCTCCTTAATCGATCATGCAACTCAATTTATATTTTCTTGATTATTTCGGTTTTTAAGTTCTAGCTTGTTTTCAGTTCATAACTATCTTGCATTCCCATCTTCTCGTAAATCATCATCAACATCATTTTATTTTTATTCTAAACCCTCTCAACTGAACTAGAATTTTCATCCTATATATGTTTGCTTCAAACAAAGGTTATAACTAACATATTCTTGCACATTATGGTGATAATAAGAGAACAAGAATCTGAAAAAACTGAGTTGGACATTACCTGTATAGGGAAGAATCTGTCCACTTTGATTCAGTCTCTGTTTGGAGTCTTTTGGCTAACGTTTCTTGGGGTTTTAATATTCTCGAATCAAGGTTTAACTTTCCTAAGGAAAATTGTTTTATTTACTGAAGAACTCATAAGTTCTGCTATGGAGAAGAAGGCTACTCGACATACTCAGCAGAGAAGGAGTTTTTTTCGGTGATGAGGGTTGAAGAGGAGGGTTACAACGTGAATAAAAAGAAAGCAAAAGAAATATTTTAACTTAACTTTAGCAGCCCTCATTAAAAGCCTTCTTAATTGTCTATGTCTTTTCTTTTGTTTTTATTTTGCTTATCTTCTAACCGAACCACACTTCTTTTCTGTTATATTTCTTTTTCTCCATGCAGCCACACAATCTTGACTTTCCAAGTCAGAATTTGCAAGCCAATAAGTCCTCCTATCTTTTCCTTGCTTTTTCGTTTCTTACCTTGTTCTTGTTTTGTTCTTCGGTGCAGCAAGGAAATCAACACAAATCAATGCTTTCGTCAACCAAATAAAAACGTGGGAAGACTTTCCTTGTCTTCCTTTATTGGTTACTTCATATTTTATTCTTTTGTTTTCCTATTATTCACTTGTCCACACCGAAGTCATGTTTTCTTTTCTATTATATGTCTTTTATTTCCTTATACCGTCCCCTTCATTTGACTCCCCAAGTCAAGCTATTTAATCTTCTTTGTTTCTTCATGCCATCAGCATTTTTCTGTTTTGTCCAATTCCAAATTTCTAATATCCATTTAATCATTTATTCCATCTTGTATGTAGTATTTTCCATATCTATATTTTTCATTTAGGATTTAAAATTTTTCCATGTGAGAGACACTATTCTTATATATTTAATTCCTCAAAATATTATCAATAATTTTTTTATTGATAATTAATTCATGTAAATGTACAAGTATAGTATAAGATAATGAGCTCTCACATTAACTGTCAACTAGTATTTACAATCAGCTCTAACTGTATTTATCCTTAAGCATTCCTCTGTATGTTCAACTGCAGTTCAATCACACTCGTATCAATACCCTCCCCATCAAACACAACCTTGTCCTCAAGGTTGAAATCATGATAAGTAGTACGAATGAAAGATTCATCCTCCAGACATAGCAAGGAAACTGATTTGAGGAGGTTCTAATTCATGCATTTGGGGCTCACTCCTCTTCTGTTCATACTACTTTCCTTCATCAGAAAACTTATTTTCCTGAGTTGACTCATCTGGTGCTATCAGTATATGCATTGAAGCTCTACAATTATGGCCAAAAGTATATTTCTCATCACAGTAAAAACAAAGACCTTTTTCTCTTCGTTCTTGTGTTTGGCTTTGTGTTAGTTTCTGGATTGTTGGATTCTGTTTAAGATTGGTTATAGGATTGTTTGGTGTTGTAGTAGTAAGTTTATAGGATTGTGAATCTGGTAATGGATATGTGTTTTGAGGAGTAGGAGGGTTAGGTAATAAAGGAGGTAAATGAGAATGCAGTTTTGGTGGAAATCGTTTGAATGAGAGTTTGGTTTCTTGAATTTTGGCTAAAGCAATCGCTTTGGTTAAAGATTGTGGTTGGAAGGCCATTACTTCATGTTGGATTTCTGGTTTCAATCCGGATACAAAACAACTAAGAAGGAATGATTCAGAAAGTCCATTTACCCTGTTTGACAATGCTTCAAATGCTTCTTGATACTCCATTACCGTACCATTCTGTACCAACTTTGTTAACTGACCTTGGTAGTCTTCAAGCTCGGATGGTCCAAACCTTGTTTGTAAAGCTGCCAAGAACCCCTACCATGTACAGAGTTGGGAATTCCTATGCATTCATTGAAACCATGCAAGTGCCTTACCATCGAAATAGAAGGAAGCTACTTGTAACCTCTGGTCGTCTGGTGTACCATGAAAATCGAAGAATTGTTGAATCTTGAAACACCAACCCATAGGATCACTTCCATCAAAATGCGGTACATCAATTCTCAATGGTTTCAAATTCATTGGCGCAATGCCAGCCGCATTTGTAGGTGTGCCTGTTTGTGTTTTTGCTACTGCGGATGGGTTGAAAGTATCCGGTTGTTGTCTCCTCTGTTCCATTGCATAAATGACTGAAATCTTGAAGGCAAATTCTTTTAGTTGTGATGAAATGGCTTCTACATTGCATCCTAGCGACTCCATATCTGTACGAATTTGTGACATCTCCATGTGAACATTGGAAAGATCCGATTGGAACTGAGATAGTAATTGATCTTGGCGATCGACTCTGTTGTCCAAAGTTTTGCTTCGTGTGGAGGCCATGGAAGAGATCAACAAAAGCACCAAATGATAGATTCAGAAAAGAATCTAACCAGAGATGGATGAGATGAGAATGAAGAAATAAGGCAGAGATGAGAAAGAGATCAAATGGCTGAGTAACAGATTCTTGAAAGAATCTAATAAGAACAGAATGAGTTGAGAAGAAGAAGAGAATGTAAAGATGAGAAAAATCAATATGACTCAGTTCTTCCTTATCTCTTCACTTGTACTTACAATATTTATAGCTACAAAAAATTCTTAACTGTCAACTAGTATTTACAATCAACTCTAACTGTATGTATCCTCAAGCATTCCTCTGTATGTTCAACTGCAGTTCAATCACACTCGTATCACGCTCTTAGTATTTTCATCAAACATTTTCAATTCATAAAAGGCATCATCACCAATGTGCAGCCATCCATGATCGAATGATTCCTCTTCATACCACTTCCCACAATTTGCAAAATCAACACTATAATCAAGTTGAACTCATCAATTTCTATTAATTTCTACCTCAAAATACAGTAAAATCATCAAGTTTTCAGTATCTTTCTTCCATGGCCGATTCTAACACAAAGCTTAACACTAAATTTTGTTGCAATTTAAAGTTACAACCATGCTATACTAACTCCATACAACTATAAACACTTAGTAGAATTGAAGGAAAATATTTCTTCTCTTACCTTTTTCACTGAACTGAATAGGGTAGTAGCAATTCTAGCTTTCCCACGTCGTCAGGTTCTGCTCTCAAACTCCAGCCTTGGACAGTTCTAAGGGTGAGGAATAAGATTTGTTGAGGGTGCTTGATGATTCAAGGTAAAAAAAAGGCGTTTTACAAGGGCAATCGTAAGGAATCTTAGGGAAATTTGAAAATAGAAACGCACAGGAACACAGAGCAAGAAAATCAGTGCTACTACTAATGGAAGAAGACAAAGTTTAGCTTTATTTTATGTTCTTTTACCGTAATTTAAAAGAATATCTTGCCCCTCCAAAAATCAACTATTTACACGTAAGCCATTGTATTTTTTTATTTTTAGTTTTCATATTTTTTATTTTTTTTATTTTAATTAATTTAATTAATTTGGGTCAATTTTAGTCAACATTGACTATTTTGACCAGCTCCTATTCAAAATGACCATGATACCCTTGTATAATTCCATTATTTTCAATTATGTCCTACCATTAATTTAATATGTTTAAATTCAAATTTTTATTTATTTATTTACCATGTTTTTATGTTAAACATGGTCAATTATTGATTTCCAGGATGGTTTGACCTATTATGGTAGTGAAATTATTAAACTACCCCTTAACGAAAGTTTTCAGTTTCATTCACTTTATTTTTCAGCACTTTCGCATAATTCAATTCATGCACTAGATCCTCGTGAATCTTCTTTATGAAAGGATCATCCTATGACAATCTGTAAGTCCAAAGTCAATTTAGTTTGACCGTTATTTAGGAAAGTTTTTGAGGGTATAGACATAATCGTCATTTTCAAATTTGTTTCTCGCTTTCAAAATATACTCAAATGAGGTGAATTTTTGAGATACAAATTCTTGCAATATTCGTATTTTATCTCAAATATCATCATTCTAGGGTCTCACTTTGATCTGGACAGAGAAAGTCCTAGTGAGGCCCTCACCGAGTACCTCTCTGAACCTTATCGAATAAACCCTTCATTAAATATTTTAACAATAAATTTTCTCTTTTAAACTCATACACTCTTTAGCTTATATTGAATAAAAGAAAATTTGAGGTCTTCACAGTTTCGACCAAGGGTGTCCATGATGGACCTAACGTGAATTGCATGCATGAAGGGTAGGAAAATAACTGTTGTAAGGAAATAATCTTAGCCATGACTTGAAACTAGGCAAAACAAGAAGTTTGGCAATTAAGGTAGGTTCAGCCAAGCATGGAGGTTGGTGATTATGGAGTAATTTTTATACATGGAAATTGTAGAATTAATGCTTGATGTGAATTAAATGGAAATATGAAATTAAAATTGGAAAATGGATAGTAATGGTATGAAGAAGCTCACGGTTTGGATGAAGGGGAGTTGAAATTTCATGGAATTTGTAGAATTAATGGTTGTAAGAATTATGGAAATAATACATGAAGCCTCCATGTGTAGCCTCCATGGTGTTTTCCTATGGTTTTATGGTTAAATGTAAAATATTAATGTTAAGGAATTTAAAGGTAAAACCAGTTGGGGTAATGGATGTTAATTTGGCCCTAAATAGATTTTGTCAACTAGTGGAATTTAGACGGAAATTTTATTAAGGATGACGATAAGATTATGGTTGATTTGGATACTAAGTTTAAATGTAATTAATATTATTTTTGCAGCTTTAAGTTCAAACGAATAAGGATACGAGAGTGGTGTTATTGGATTTCTACACTGCACAGTAAATAAGGTAAGGAACGTATATGGAAGTCATTAGAAAAATATTGTGCTTGCTTGGGAATTGGTGAATTGAAAATATATACAAATTGTGAATTTTATGCAAGGGTTAGTATAGGCCTAACTGTCATACTGTCAAATTTTCTATAAATTTATTAAATTTCTATTCCATCAATAAATTTGGAATTTCTATCCTAATTGGCTAATTTAATTTGTCTACATTTTATTTATTAAAGTATAGTTTCAAGTTGCATATCTTTCATAGATAACTAAGAAAGTTTTAGAAAATATTTATTTAATTTTATTGACTCTTATTTATAAAGAATATTTATTTTGAATATTATGGAATGACTGAAGATAATTGCTATTTTAAAGAATTTCTACTATTAAATTATATGAATTATGAAAATTGTTTTGAGATTGTTGCTCCTTGATGACCATGCATTACCAATACCGAATTATATGGTATTGACTATGAGACACTGGGGCACGTCCGTAATCCCACAGTTGTCATATGCCCAATGTATATTATGGACAGTTCAGCAATGGCCATTGTTACTGATAAGAAGAGCTTAAGGATGAATTCGAGGCCCAAATTGGGTACGCTTGATTCCTAAACCGAATTATCGAAACCTTTTATGCATTAGTCTGTTGGGTGTTGACTCCACCGATTGCTATGATTTATCGACTTACCAACTTATCGTTTTGATTTAATTCTTTCATAATGAGTTACCGAATTATTGATTTAACTGGTTTGATTGAATTGTTGAATTATTTGTATTTTAAAATATATGTTATTATATGTTATTATTTTATTATAATATATTGAGCATAATTCCATATTTAAATAACTGTGTAAAGCTTAAATTATGAATTGTTTGTATTCCCTATAGTCGAATGTGGGACCTGAGGCACGACAGTAATTCAAAGCACCTCCCATTCACCATCTAGCAATCCAAGTCAGCTATAGAATTCCCTTCTAACGAACTAAAAATATTAAATGATTTTAAATAAAGGTTTTATTGCATATAGTAGCATAGTACCACACTTTTTTATATGTTACCTTATTGAGTGTAAACTCATCCCTTAATTTTCATTCCAGACTATTTGTAGTGACCTTTTCCTCTCATTGAAGAGGAGCGTTATTTTGAGTCTCTATAGTATTCCTTCGGGGCATACTCTGAGTCTGCCAAAGGTATATTGTACTTTTATATATATATTTTAGACTTATTATACAACACTTGTTTTGTTATCAATCACGACGATGTAAATTGGGAACGAATGGAATTTTATCGTGAAAACCGAATTTTGTACTAATTATGTGTAAATAATAGTTTATGAATATATGCTTAAAATTTAAAATTCTTATATTAATTTGAAATTTTTCAAGAGAAATTTATTTAATGATTTTTAGAAATGTTATCGAAATGAATGACCCGACAAACTGCCTAACCAACTATAAGTTAAGAAAAAGTTAATTGGTATGTCAATGAAAATCGAACGTTACAAAGTTAGTATCAGAGACAGGTTAGTCTGATATATGTTGGTGTCATTAGGTTAAAAAATTGATTACATCCTCGAATACTGTACTTGTTTAAATATATATTTAAGGTATAACTGTTTAAAGTTATACTAAACTTCGTTTGCTTTGCTGTGGTATTGGCAAAATGAGTATTCTTAGAAGGAGTATTGGCAGAGGATATGGACGAGGATGAGCTGTATCATCTCCAGAGCCTTCTCCTCCTCCATCTCCAGTGGGTAGTCAAAACACCCGACTGTTGAGAGTCGAGCAGAGCATAGAGGCTATGGTCACGATGTTTACGCAGTTTATGTCGAATTTTCCACAAGTGGTCGTAAATACACCACTAGTCCCACCAGCTCCTCCTGCACCAGAACCCACTCCTTCGATGTCTCCTATTCCTCCAGTGCAGGCCCCACCTATACAGCCCGAGATTCCATAGCCAGCCCAACCTCTTGTCAGACAGGGTCCCTATGTTTATTGTAGTTTAGCTTTACTTAAGGAGTTTCGGAAGCTTGATCCTCCTAAGTTTAAGGAAGACAGGGATCTTTTAACAACAGAGAATTATGTGAAATCAGTTACTAAGCTATTCAGATATATGACATGTACAGAGTGGGAGAAAGTAGGTTTGGCGACATACTTATTAGTGGACAATACACAGCATTGGTGGCAGTCCACTCAAACTATTTTGGAGGCTACACATGCCGAAGTCATGTGGCATTCATTTTTAGAGGCTTTTAATCAGCAGTATTGTAACGACCCGTTACCACATTATTGAACCTTATTTTACACAATTTATCCAGTTGGGTTATCTGTGATACTTCACTTTACTCTTAATGTTAAACAATTTAATAAAATATTGTTAACGTTATACACATCCCCTATCTTATTTACGAATATGTAGTACTGTAGACATGTCTAAATACAGAAAATAAATGATCATACCTTATATAAATCAGTCGGTGTGTCACATTGTCCTTTATGTGCAGCCGTGATCCACAATCAACTGATCTCACAATCTTTAAAACCTGAAATGTTTGAAATTAAGGGGATAGCAAACCACAGCTCAGTAAGAGAGTTATATGTCACACTTGATATTCGACTATCTATATGCTGAAAATATTTTTTTTAATTTTCTTTAAAATCTTTCTAGTTGGCTCTAGGCTCACATGTAGGAAGGATACTACAGTTGGCTAGGGATCAAGATAGAGAAGACAGGTATTTTAAAATACCTGACTTGTTCCGGAACCTAGAAGCAACTGTAAAGAATACTGTATCAATTGTTTTCAAAACGATATAATTTTCATTTTTCCACAGAGTAAACCACTTATTTCTTTTCACTTCAGTATACTTTAAAACCCATGTTAGTTCAGTAATAAAATAGTGGTTTACTTCCTTTCTCTTCAATACAATAAAAACCCGTGACAGATTAGTGATCTATAAATATCCAATCATTAGATAGTTACTTCTTCGATTATTTCTATCTTAGAAATAATTTTTATGTTATTCTTTTAGAATAAACATTTATTTCTCTTTTCAAATCAGTAACCGTATCGTACGATTCAGTAAAACATTATATTTAATAAAACAGCAATTCAATACGGTTCAATCAGCAGACAGTAAACAGTAGCTACCAATTCAGAAAATAGTATAAGGTAGCTTTCAGTTCGATAAACAGTAAATGGTAGCTTTCAGTTCAGTAAAACAGTAATCAATGGCTACCATTTCAGTAAACAGTACAGTTGAGTAACACAGTGTTTTTGTACTGTCTTTCATCAGTAAACAATACATTAATTCAGTACAGTAAACAGTACAGTGCAATAAATAGGATTCCGTAAATCCTTTCAATAATCAATAAACAGTAAACAGTAAATCGTAAGTAGTAAGTGAGACTAGGCAACACCCTACAAGTAAATCATGCTATCATTGTCCACTAAGGGACACAGTAACAGTAATGAGATCTATGGCCATGTTTTATATGGTGTCCTCGGTGTACACTTGCCAGGTGACATCCGGGACGCTGATGACTGGCAGGTCTATCAGCCACGTGACAGTAACAGTATAAATGTGATGCATGAAACTCGAGGTCTAAGTCTCAAAACAGTATAAACCGTACCATAGCCTTTATGGATTTAAATACAGTAAATCAAAATATTTCACAAATATCCATAAGGGTCACATGTAATAAAATCATCACCTTTATGAAATTTATAATTTAAATAATATTTCTCAAAATATTTCATAAAGTTATAAATCATATTTTACATACGGTGAAAACAGTTTATAAATCATCACTGTAAAATATAAAAGGTTATAACTGTGTTTTTAACCGTAAAATATATACGCACGCTTTTCCGTGCTTTCTATCGAAAACATGGTTTTATAATTATCGGAATTTCAAACAAATCATTTTTTTATAATTTATGAAAATAAATTATTTATTTTCTAACTTTAAATTCCCATCACCATGTTTTCTTATAAAAACACGTGTAGAGACCTCTAGTCTCGAAATCATAGTTTTCCATCATTTCTTAACCTTTATGGAATTTATATAATTATTTATCTCACAATTAAAACCATAAAGGTTTTATATTAAATCAAGTGAATATTTGATAATATTTATAAAAATATTCACTTCGGTTTTTTTTTTTCATTTTCATCTCGTTTCACGTGAAATATCAACTACCGGTGAATTTTTGTTGATTCCTTTTCACCATACTCGAAAACATGAATATTTTAAAATTAAATATCACTATATTCATGTTTTATGAAATTTACTTAATTCCTCGATTTTCGTACCCGAAAATCGATTCACGTGAAATCAAATCTTTTATTTTGGTTTTCGATGATTTTCGATAAATTTCGGTAATTGTTCGATAATTTTTCGGCAGTATAACGGCTGCTGATTTGGCTAGCCTCCTCACGAAAAATACAGTTTATATTTTTCAACAGGTATTTCACCACAATTTGCAACCGATAAATCACCACAATTTTCAAAATTAATCATTATAAATTGCATTTATAAATTAAATGCATAATTTAAAACATGTGGTCGAATATCCATACAGGCGGCACATGTCTCCCTTACCTGTTTCGGGTCGACGACTACCTCTCAAAGGTCGCGCCCGTGTTCACCTCGCCCGATTCCATCGGCTCGGTCATCGAGAAAATTTTCTGGAAATTAAATTCTAAAATTTAGAATTTTTCCATAATTATTTAAATAAATAAATTATTTAAATAATTTAATACTTTTCGGGATTTCTTACCGATTCCTGTAATTCTCGGGATTTCCAAGAATTCCTTTTCTCTTTCTCTTTCTTCTTTTTCTTCCTTCTTTCTTTTTCTCTTTTCTTTTCTTTTCTTTTCCTTTTTTTCCTTTTTCCTTTCTTTTTCTTTTTCTTTTTCCTTTTCTTTCTTTTCCAGCCGGACCGGTCTGCCTCCTTCTTCGCCGGTTCCACGCCGGCGGCCGGTTCTCCGGCGGTTCGGTGGCTCAGCAGCTAGCCGGCACCACGGCGAGTCTAGATCTGGCCTCCATTCATCCCGAATTGACGGCACAGCGGCGGATCTACTCGATTTTACCTCGGTTTCTTCTCCTCCTCCGTCGGCCTTCCTTCGCCGTTCCCCGCCTCTCTGGTGGCCTCCATCGTCTTCCTCTCCCTCCGGCGGTGCTTCAATGGCAGTGGCAGCGACCGATTTGGTTGGCACCGCCACTTTCTCTTTTTCCTCTCTCTCTGCTTCCGCAGCGTTTTCTGCCTCTGTTTCTTTCTTTTCTTCCGCCGCCGGTGGTTTCCATCCTTTCCTCTTTGGCCGGCAACGACATCCCTTCCTTTTTCCCTCGCCAGCGGTGGCAACTCCACCTCCAACGGGTCTGGCTGGGAGGGTCAGGATCCTTCCCCGATCCTTCCCTTTCCTCTTTTGTTTTTCCTTTCTAATTTTAATATATAATACATTATATACTATATATTATATGTTATACATATAATATCTATCATATATTACACATATAATATTATTTCATATATAATGTAATGTACAATATATAATATATATAGTATATATATGTATATTTATATACTTTAAAATAAATAACATTTATATATAGAATTATATAAATGTTATAATACAATATATATACCTATAAACTTTAATATAAAACAACGTTTACATTTTCTCAAATATGTATATACTTATATATATACATACAATGTTGTAATAATACATATGTACTATTTAAATTTATCAAATAGTATATATACTTATATATACCAACGTATATTTAATATATACTATATACCATATGGTATTTAAATACATATGTATTTACATCAAAATACATTTTATATAATTTGTAATTATATAAACATATTTTATTTTCATTTCTCATTTTCTTATTTAATTTGGATTTCTATTTATCCAAATTAAATTTCCTTTGTTCCTTATTTTATTTCCAACTTAATTTCTTTCACTCGAATTTCTTAATTCCGTCACTTCCTCCATTTTCGAAATTTTCACTATATTCCGATCTCATAATTAATTCATTTATTTATTTCCACTAATTTATTTTCTCTAATATTTATTTCCAATATTTATAATTTCCAATAAATGGAAAATTTACGGTTATCACATCCTCCCTACCTTAAGAAATTCGGTCTTCCGAATTTAACTTAACTCCAAAGGTGGTACATGCCGTATACTTACGATTTTTTACCTTTAGATCAACTTTTACATAATTACTGCCAGCATACTTTCAACATCAAAAATACTTTAGACCACTACATGTTGTCTTTCATCATATATGTCTATACTCCCGTAAGTTCGTTTATTAAATCATGAGTTATTCATTTGCACTCTTTTCACATAAGAGTCCATGCACAGTATTTTTCATATCACAGCTGATCTATGTTGTTCATCATCCGTTCTTCTCACTTAGTGCCAAGTCGACATAATTTGGTACTATCATGTACTCATGTCAATCAATTATATGTAAGTGTCCCAGTAGCTTTCACATCTCATGCACATGCTCTCTTAATATCATGGAGCGTTTACATCTCACGGTGATATGTATACATCAGTATGGAGTGGTGCTATCAATACACTTGGGATCTCAAAGCCTTTTGCTATCTCTCATTAGCATATGGCATCTCAAAGACTCCCATCACATGTAAGGCTCACTGGAACTGTATCTACACATTCACACCGTTTAACATTTATACTTCGACTAAGGCACTAGAGAATCTAAAATTCTGATAATGGAAAGTGATTCTATTTAGATCATCAGTCTTTAATCATTTGCATATCATCATTTCTCTTTTGGACTCCTTATTGTCCACAATATTCATTTTCACTTTTATTTCATTAAGGCTGCATCTCACTTGCAGACTTTATTATGGATTATCTCTTACAATCATAATTCATGAGACTATCATGTTCTCTTCATGTAGTATGGTCTTTAATTTTCTTTTCATAATTTAGATTCCACAATTGAATCCTCAATTTATATATTTAATCACCACATCATCTATATACTTCCACCATTTCTAAATGTGGATATGTGTATATATCATTTTTGTTCCATTTGCATAACTGGCTGTATAATAACACATGTCATTCATTTTACTCCTTTGAGTACTATTAATTTCACTTATCAAGTGTGATAACCAAATGAAATCACTTTCAGATTTAATTTCGGGAACTATTCTTTATTCCTTACTCATCATGTAACTTACCTTCTTATTCCACTTTCATTTTTGTTTTCATATTCCCACT
The DNA here is from genome assembly GCA_032173925.1 of Heritiera fomes. Classification (NCBI taxonomy): domain Eukaryota; kingdom Viridiplantae; phylum Streptophyta; class Magnoliopsida; order Malvales; family Malvaceae; genus Heritiera; species Heritiera fomes. The sequence continues at coordinate 7,037,458 of JAPDPM010000012.1, read as the reverse complement.
TTTATCTTTTCATATTTTTACTCTCATCCTTTTAGTCGGTTTTCTCAATTGGTATGGTACTATACTGCTAAGATCTTTTAAAATCTTGCATACCATCTTTTTTTTACACTTATCCATTTGCCAACTTTAACTTCTTTCTTTAATTACATCACATTAGTAGAGCAGCTAATCTCATCACTCTTTTATAGATTGGCATTAGTATCTAGCTAGACTCATTAATCTCGTATCTCAATCATTATCTCTACATCATAGACAGGTTCATTGTCATCTTATCATCTCGAGATCATATATCTCAGGGGGAGATACTATCTAGCCAAATCTCTTAGTTACCAATTTTAACATAATTCCACAATCTTTATGAGTTTAAGGGTTATACCACAGTGCTGCTCATGTTTTCATTTGTACTTTAGGCTCTATCAGCATTTCATCAATTTACTCGTGTATGAATGCCTCTTTCCTTAGGCTTATATACCTCACAAGGCAAATCGTTAACCTCGTAACCTCAATAGGAACTCGTAAAATTCACTCCGAGTTCTAATCATCATCTTATGGACATCAATCTCTAATCATTTATCTAAGGACGCCTTATACTGAGGCTAGTCTTATTAACTCCTCATGTATCTCTGATCAGATTATAAAACGTCCATTTTCACACGTAGATGAATACTTGTTCTTCACAAGAACTATATTAATGATAGGAAATTAATACATCCTTTTTAATTCATCTACATCTCAATATCATCAGCGCTTCTCTTAGTTACACTTATACAGATAACTTCATTATCCTTAATTTACGTTATCTGTATGTCCCTCAATCACACCTTATACACGTGCATTTCATTAGTCTCACATTTTCCAGAGTGGATTTCTTAAGCTTTCGGATTTTCTTAAATTCTCCGATATAAGCTTAGAATCAGATTTCATATTGAAAATCGAGTCAATGTTATCTCGATTCCTCTAATTTATATAACTCTGGAAGTTCTATCGGAAATCAAATATGATACTTTCTTTAATCACATATTTCTTATTAATTTGGACATTTCATCCTCAGGTCCTATCATTTACACTGTGTATTCTCAAGGCAGAGACATTTACTATTCAATTCATTTTGACTCATACTCTACCTGGATTTCATTGTTTACTCATACTTTACAGCCTTACGAATCTCATTCCAGTAAGCTGTAGTAAGTACAACAGTTATCAACACATGTTACAGCTAACCAATTTATTACCACTGTAATTTACTTTGGAATCAAGTTCATTTAATAAATTCAGGTTTAACTCCCTTGAGCATATTATCCACGAGGTTTGAACTCTGGCACCCCTACTTACCTAGTTCCTTACACTCGTGTTACCATTGAAATAATTGTAAGAGTCCTGCCCGTTCGTATTAGCCGTCGGCGAGCATCCCCTAGGCAATCCTTTTGCCCCAAGTTTACCCTTACAAGTGAGTCGACGACCACATAGTTCGCCCACACCTCACAACACATGATCCACTACGGGTCGCCCATCATTGGGTCGCCCATCACAGTTATGTCTCAAGGGTCCTGAAGAACTTAGGTTAGCTGTCATCTTATTTTTATCACTTTACTATTCTTATATATTCACCAATTCCCAGTACTTCACATAGTACCTCGTTCTGTAGCACATATTTCAAGATATTTCGGTTCTATATAAGATTATCTGTTTGATACCTCAAAGTAGTAAAATATATAGAACCATAATTAACCACACTAATATGTATTTCATTATCTGTACTATTCACCTCATCAGTCAATTTCTGTAATCATTTCATTTCCATAGTATTCAACGATCCCGTTCAATACACTCTTAATTTTCGACCCTTACAGTCAATACCCGGGCCAATCATTTTGCAACATTCCACTACACTCTTATCGGATCGCATCGTGTAAGGCCTCGGCCCGTCCGCCATCCGCCTGTACACATCTGTACTGTCCTCTTTGAGAATGCCCAGCCCTTTCACTAGGTCACCACTCAAAGATCTATCGTGAGGCCCAGTCCATTCACTAGGTCACTCACCATTTGCGTCCATAATCTATGTGTAAGTGGAATCAGTAATGGGGGTCGTTACATTCATATGACATCCTCTATGCCATTAGTAACTCCATTACCATCAATGGATTCCAATTCAACTTTATATCATTAATTTCTCTATCAAATCAATCAAATCCAACTTCTGTTGGTCTATTCTGACTCCCAGTAAAATTTTGGAGTCAGGGGTATTTTGGTCATTTTTGGACAAAAATTTTCTCTCTTTAAATTACCCTTAATCGGTGATCTTAAAGTCTATTTAATGATGATGTGTCATCCCCCTCCTTATATTATCACTTTCAGGTCTCAGTTCGATTCGGACCATAATGTACTGGTGGGGCCCTCACCGAGTCCTTTCGGTTCCTTACTGAACAGGCCTTCCTTTAGATTATAAGAATGACCAATTTTATGGTAATTTCTGAGCCTATTATTTCTTTAACATTCTCAATTTATACTTTCTCACTCCCTTTAATTTATTTTTCCAAATTTACAATTATTTATTTTCTTTATGTATTCAGACGACACAGTACTACCAGGGATGTTTAATAATTTTCCTTCCAAAAGTATTCACAGACATCAAGCCAACCATGCTTTGATACCATTAAATCTGTAACGACCCGTTACCATATTATTAAACCTTATTTTACACAATTTATCCAGTTGGGCTGTCTGTGATACTTCACTTTACCCTTAATGTTAAACAATTTAATAAAATATTGTTAACGTTATACACATCCCCTATCTTATTTACAAATATGTAGTACTGTAGACATGTCTAAATACAGAAAATAAATGATCATACCTTATATAAATCAGTCGGTCTGTCACATTGTCCTTTATGTGCAGCCGTGATCCACAATCAACTGATCTCACAATCTTTAAAACCTGAAATGTTTGAAATTAAGGGGTTAGCAAACCACGGCTCAGTAAGAGAGTTATATGTCATACTTGATATTCGGCTATCTATTTGCTGAAAATATTTTTTTTCATTTTCTTTAAAATCTTCCTAGTTGGCTCTAGGCTCACATGTAGGAAGGATACTACAGTCGGCTAGGGATCAAGATAGAGTAAGGCAGGTATTTTAAAATACCTGACTTGTTCCGGAACCTAGAAGCAACTATAGAGAATACTGTATCAATTGTTTTCAAAATGATATAATTTTCGTTTTTCCACAGAGTAAACCACTTATTTCTTTTCACTTCAGTATACTTTAAAACCCTGTTAGTTCAGTAATAAAACAGTGGTTTACTTCCTTTCTCTTCAATACAGTAAAAACCTGTGACAGCATAGTGATCTATAAATATCCAATCATTAGATAGTTACTTCTTCGATTATTTCTATCTTAGAAATAATTCTTATGTTATTCTTTTAGAATAAACATTTATTTCTCTTTTCAAATCAGTAACTGTATCTTACGATTCAGTAAAACAGTATATTTAATAAAATAGTAATTCGATAAGCTTCAATCAGTAGACAGTAAACAGTAGCTACCAATTCAGAAAATAGTATAAGGTAGCTTCTAGTTCAATAAACAGTAAATGGTAGCTTTCAGTTCAGTAAAACAGTAATCAATGGCTACCATTTCAGTAAACAGTACAGTTCAGTAACACAGTGTTTTGGTACGGTCTTTCATCAGTAAACAGTACAGTACAGTAAATAGGATTTCGTAAATCCTTTCAGTAATGAATAAACAGTAAACAGTAAGTAGTAAGTGAGACTAGGCAACACCCTACAAGTAAATCATGCTATCATTGTCCACTAAGGGACATAGTAACAGTAATGAGATCTATGGCAATGATCTATATGGTGTCCTCGGTGTACACTTGCCAGGTGACATCCGGGACGCTGATGACTGGCAGGTCTATCAGCCACGTGACAGTAACAGTATAAGTGTGATGCATGAAACTCGGGGCCTAAGTCTCAAAACAATATAAACCTTACCATAGCTTTTATGGATTTAAATACAGTAAATCAAAATATTTCACAAATATCCATAAGGGTCACATGTAATAAAATAATCACCTTTATGAAATTTATAATTTAAATACTATTTCTCAAAATATTTCATAAAGGTATAAATCATATTTTACATACGGTGAAAATAGTTTATAAATCATCACTGTAAAATATCAAAGGTTATAACTTGTTTTTCACCGTAAAATATATACGCACGCTTTTTCGTGCTTTCTATCGAAAACATGGTTTTATAATTATCGGAATTTCAAACAAATCATTTTTTTATAATTTATGAAAATAAATTATTTATTTTCTAACTTTAAATTTCCATCACCATGTTTTCTTCTAAAAACACGTGTAGAGACATCTAATCTCGAAATCATAGTTTTCCATCATTTCTTAACCTTTATGGAATTTATATAATTATTTATCTCACAATTAAAACCATAAAGGTTTTCTATTAAATCAAGTGAATATTTGGGAATATTTATAAAAATATTCACTTCGATCTTTTTTTTTTCATTTTCATCTCGTTTCACGTGAAATATCACCTACCGGTGAATTTTCGTTGATTCCTTTTCACCATACTCGAAAACATGAATATTTTCAAATTAAATATCACTATATTCATGTTTTATGAAATTTACTTAATTCCTCGATTTTCATACCCAAAAATCGATTCACATGAAATCAAATCTTTTATTTTGGTTTTTGGTGATTTTTGATAAATTTCAGTAATTTTTCGATAATTTTTCGGCAGTATAACGGCTGTCGATTTGGCTAGCCTCCTGCACGGAAAATACAGTTTATATTTTTCAACTGGTATTTCACCACAATTTTGCAACCAATAAATCACCACAATTTTCAAAACTAATCATTATAAATTGCACTTATAAATTAAATGCATAATTTAAAACATGTGGTCGAATATCCTTACAGGCGGCACATGTCTCCCTTACCTGTTTTGGGTCGACGACTACCTCTTGAAGGTCGCGCCCGTGTTCACCTTGCCCGATTCCATCAGCTCGGTCATCAAGAAAATTTTCTGGAAATTAAATTCTAAAATTTAGAATTTTTCCATAATTATTTAAATAAATAAATTATTTAAATAATTTAATACTTTTCGGGACTTTTTATCGATTCCCGTAATTCTCGGGATTTTCCGTAATTTTTGAATTTTGGTAATTCTCCAAATTTCCGAAATTCTTTTTCTCTTTCTCTTTCTTCTTTTTCTTCCTTCTTTCTTTTTCTCTTTTCTTTTCTTTTCTTTTTTTTTCCTTTTTCCTTTCTTTTTCTTTTTCTTTTTCCTTTTCTTTCTTTTCCAGCCGGACCGGTCTGCCTCCTTCCTCATCGGTTCCACGCCGGCGGTGGTTCTTCGGCGGTTCGGTGGCTCAGCAGCGAGCCGGCACCACGGCGAGTGTGGATCTGGCCTCCGTTCATCCCGAATCAACGGCACGGCGACGGATCTACTCGATTTTGCCTCGATTTCTTCCCCTCCTCCCTCGGCCTTCCTCCGTCGTTCCCAGCCTCTCTGGTGGCCTCCATCATCTTCTTCTCCTTCTGGAGGTGCTTCAATGGCAGTGGCGACGACCGATTTGGTCGGCACCGCCACTTTCTCTTTTTCCTCTCTCTCGGCTTCTGCCGCGTTTTCTGCCTCTGTTTCTTTCTTTTCTTCTGCCGCCGGTGGTTTCCTTCCTTTCCTCTTTGGCCGGCGACGACATCTCTTCCTTTTTCCCTCGCAAGCGGTGGCAACTCCGCCACCGACGGGTCTGGCTGGGAGGGTCGGGATCCTTCCCCGATCCTTCCCTTTCCTCTTTTGTTTTTCCTTTCTAATTTTAGTATATAATACATTATATACTATATATTATATATTATACATATAATATCTATCATATATTATACATATATTATTATTTCATATATAATGTAATGTACAATATATAATATATATATATAGTATATATATGTATATTTATATACTTTAAAATAAATAACATTTATATATAGAATTATATAAATGTTATAATACAATATATATACCTATAAACTTTAATATAAAATAACATTTACATTTTCTCAAATATGTATATACTTATATATATATACATATAATGTTGTAAATAATACATATGTACTATTTAAATTTATCAAATAGTATATATACTTATATATACCAACGTCTTTTTAATATATACTATATACCATACGGTATTTAAATACATATGTATTTACATCAAAATACATTTATATAATTTGTAATTCTGTAAACAAATTTTATTTTCATTTCTCATTTTCTTATTTAAGTTGGATTTCTATTTATCCAAATTAAATTTCCTTTATTCCTTATTTTATTTCCAGCTTAATTTCTTTCACTCGAATTTCTCAATTCCGTCACTTCCTCCATTGTCAAAATTTCCACTATATTTTGATCTCATAATTAATTCATTTATTTATTTCCACTAATTTATTTTCTCCAATATTTATTTCAAATATTTATAATTGCCAATAAATGGAAAATTTAAGGTTATCACAAGTATATCCAACGCACTGCTCAGCAAAAGTTGCAGATGGAGTTTATGAATTTGACTCAAGGTAGTATGTTGATTGATCAGTACGAGTTTAAGTTTATTATGCTGAGCAGATTTGACCTCGAGGAACCATAGAGTGAGGGGCACAAGATTTACAGATTTATGGAGGGTTTGAGACCATCTATTCAGTCTAGGCTCTATCCGTTCGATATCAATACTTATGTAGAGACTGTCTGTAAGGCTTAGTTATGTGAGCAGGATTATAAGTTCCATTAGACGAATTTCGAGTCAGGGGTAAGGATAAGGATAAGGGGTAGTGGAAATCAGATGATAGAGCCTCTGGTGACCTATATTCAACTAAGAAAGGAAGGAGAGAAGATTGGACTCCCAGGCCTGCAGGGATCAGAATTTTAGAGGATAGGTCCTGATCCTTGGCTGGTAGTACCGCAAGCTCACAAAAGAGTATTATGAAGCCGTGTGAGCATTGCAGGAAATTCCACGGTTCCCAGCCATGTCATTTATCTATAAGAGCTTGTTTTGTTTGTGGTCTGAAAGCGGACCTAGTGAGAGATTGTCCAAAAGCTAGATTGAGAGTGCTAGAGGAATCAGAGAAGACAGCTCTTACACAGTGTAAGGCCACGATTGTAGAGAAAGGGAAGAAAGCAGGCAGTTGTGACCCAGAGTCAGGTATTTTCTATAGACAGGGAGTCTGTAGATACCACCTCCATTGAAGTGATTAAAGGTACAATCTATCTTTTTTATAAAAGTGTCACTACATTATTAGATCTGGGTTCAGCCTATTCTTTTGTTTCACCTATGATTGCTATGCATATACCTATTAAACCAGAACCTCTAGGACATTTGTTACAAATAAATACACCTGTTAGGGAATCACAAATGACAGATATTGTGTACCAAAACTATAAGCTATAGGTAGGAGAGAAGGAATCAATAGCCGATTTAATTTTGCTTAATATGTATGGGCTTGATGTCATATTAGGTATGGATTAGCTAGCTAAGAACCATGTTATCTTATACTGTTATTCTAAAATTGTAACTTTCTCTTCTCCCGTTAGCTATAGTGTAACTTTTGCTAGTATTTAATGTAAGAAAATATTTATTTACCGATTTGACTGAAAGTGAATTTAATGAAATTGTTTAATGTGTGAAGGATTTATAGCCTATGTGGTGGACGTAGAATAGACACGTCCAGAGCTTCATGAAATTTCAGTTGTCAAGGAATTCCCTGATGTATTCCCAGTTCTTCCAAGGCTTCCACCAGATAGGGAAATTTAGTTTACGATATATTTGGTGCTAGGGACAAAACCTATTTCCAGACCTACCTATCGAATGGCAATTATGGAGCTCGAGGAACTTAAAAAGCAGCTTTAGGATTTACTAGATTAGGGGTTTATATGACCCAGCATATCCCCGTGGGGTGCTCCTGTGCTATTTGTCCTAAAGAAGGATGGTAGTTTAAGGTTGTGTATTAAATATCGATGGTTAAACAGGGTTACCATTAAAAATAAGTATCCTCTTCTCAGGATCGACGATCTCTTTGATCAGTTTTGGGAAGCACGGGTCTTTTCCAAGTTAGACTTGAGATCGGGATATCATCAGCTAAAGATCTGGAGTGAGGATGTCTCTAAAACGGCATTTAGGACTCGATATGGCCGTTATGACTTCTTGGTTAGGCCGTTTGGTCTCACTAATGCCCCCGTAGTGTTTATGAATTTGATGAATGAAGTGTTCAAGCAGTATTTGGATCAATTTGTGATGTATTCATTGATCATATTTTCGTGTATTCCAGATCCAGGCAAGAGCATGAGTAGCATCTGTGGATTGTTCTACTGTAACGTCAGGAATTATAAAATTGTAAACCAAAATTTTCCTTTTCACTTCTATCTTTCTCCTTCAATTATTCGATATCAGTCGATTTGTGTTCGATGTCGATGTGAGTTCAATATATAAATTTCATTTCAATTATGTCTTTATATTATTAAATAAATTAATCCATAGATAGCAAATATAAAATCAGAATAAAATCTATAGTATAGTACTTAAAATTTGTTTATAGCAATTCAATATAATGACATCCTACAAAGTTTGTATACAATCTTTAACCAGTCATTAAACTATTTACATCCCATTATTTATCTATTGCTACTGTACATATACTAGTTTGAATATAAATGTAAATTTCTACAAATACCTGGTCACTGCGTACTTTGAACTTCTAAGAATTTTCTTCAACTAGCCTATCGCAACGGTTGACGTATACATTGATGGGCTATCTGGGATGGTAAGTAAGGGGATTGAGCTTTGGGAAAGCCTAATAAGAAATATATACAAAAGTGCATACTATATACAGTTAAATAAATAAATAATTAATTATTTCTACTAATCGTGAAAAAGATATATTAAATATAAATATTAAAATGCAATAAAAACATTTATTCCCTAATGGTTTATTAGGGTATGCTATAGGAAGGATACTATAGTCTGCTAGTTAACTGGGTAGAGTATGGGAGGTACTTTGAAGTGCCTGTCGTGTTTCTGTCCTTAGATGCGACTATAGGGAGGAATATAATTGATGATAAAATCAATATGAAACGTGTAGTGATTTATGCAATGCCATTTCAAAATTGATATCAATATATAAACAATTTATTTAAATAATGCCATAAAAATTGTCTCATGAAATCATTTAGTATATAAACAGTTTTATAAACAATTAATTGAAAACACTACAGTAAACAGTTCATTATTGGTAAACAGTTCAGTATCAGTAAACCATTCAGTATCAATAAGCAATTCAGTATGAATAAATAATTCAGTTCGATAAAATAGTACAGTACAGTGGAGACAGTCACATCCAATAGAATCATGCACGATCAAAAACAGTATTATAAGAGCCTCGCCAGGATGTAAAGTGTACCTGGAGGTATGGGCCTCAGTCAAAATCAAGTCTCTAAGCTGCTTATTATCAGGAACGCAAATTCTGCCTCAAAATCTTAGAATCCTGTTGGTGCCAATCTCAAAATCAGATTGTACTCCTACCTGTACCTGACTGGCAATCGATACACAACAATCATCTGTCCTCTGAGCATCTTTGATCTGACCCATCAAGTCGGGCTCGATTCTAAAACTAGCAGTGAATCGGTAACTCTCAATACCACACTAATGCTGAGATTCAAGAACTGCTCCAGTAACTCATGTTCCCTGACCATCATATAGGACACCATCGCTACATGCTTTCGGCTCAGAGCATCTGCCACCACCTTTGCTTTTCCCGAGTGGTATAGTATCTCGCAGTCATAATCTTTGAGCAATTCCATCCATCTCCGCTGTCTCATGTTAAACTCACGTTGCGAAAACAAGTATGTCAGACTGTTATGGTCTCTGTAAATCTGAAAAGTCTCACCATAGGTAATGCCGCCAAATTTCAACCCTAAACACCACGGTGAAATCATGATACATATTTCAGTAAAAGTTAATCTACTGAAAATTCATCCCGTGTGTTTTATAGTGAAATGCGTGATTGGTGAAATGAAATGGTGAATAGTGAATATTTTATAAATGATTTTCAGTATAATATTCACTATTTTATTATAATTTTCCTTTATAGATTAAATAAATTTTTATCACGTGTAGTAAATTCCATAAAGGCTTTATCACTATTTAAATACTATTTTGAGACTCTTAGGCCCCATATCATGCTCATGTGTCACGTGTTTCATATGTTACCCATATGTGAAGCTATTGACATTGAGTCGTCTTCAGCATCTCGGTTGTCACCTGCTTAGTTTACGACCAAGGGCGTTTATAGACTATGACCATAGATCTCACATGTTTATTATTTCTGCTCCGTACGAGGATTATTATAACATGATATTATCAGGGTGTTGGTTGGTCTCCATCATGATTCCATGTGTTATTATTGGTTTTGGCGATCATTATTAAGATATGTTGTTTATTGTGGCATTTTATCACTGAATTGGTAAAATATTTGAACAGTTTATTTTTACTATTACATGTGTTTAAAGTGATGATTTCAACGGTGGAAGTTATATTATTTTCAAGTGTTGTTCACATGATTAAATAAGTTATTTTACTTAAACATGTGAAATATTTATATGCAGTGAATATTTTAGTGAATCTTATATTAAAAAATTATTTTAGTCCCTATAGTTGCTCTGGGTTTCTGGGACAAGATAGGTATTTCAAAATACCTTCCATGCTCTATCTGGATTTCCCGGCCGACTATAGTATCCTTTCCTTTTTAGTGTGCCTAGCATACCAGTAGGAAATTAAAGATTTTACTGCATATAGTCTTCGAGATATCAAGATTTGCGTACAACACTCTTACTGAGCTGTGGTTTGCTCACCCCATTATTTTATCTTTCCAGAGTATTTTCAGTGACCGTCAGATATATCATCCGAGGATTAGGGGCTGCATATTGAGCACCCCGAGGTAGCTATTGTTTATCTCGGAGGTATATTTAGTTTATATTGTATGTTCAGAGTTTTGTTTATGGTACTACGGTGTTATATTAGATAGGGGATGTATATGAAAGATTTAAATACTGTTTGTAATTAATTTTATTTATGTAAATTAAAGTGAAATGCAGTATTTACTGTTCACTAATGTTATAAAAGTGAGAAATAAAGGCATCGAAGACGGCCCAGCCAATCCACATGTATGAAAATGTGTGAAAAGTGTAAAATATTGTGTACTTAGTTTGTGACAGTGAATTTCTTACCATCCATGGTAAATAAATAACGGTTTGTGAATCCATCATGTGTGACACGTCTATCAAATTGCCATGGTCTTCCTAAAAGCAAATGGCCAGCATGTATAGGCACAACATAACACAACACTTTATCATTGTACCTTCCAATGGAAAATGGCACCAATACTCGCTTAGTCACATTTACTTCTCCACAATTATTGAGCTATTGAAGTTTATATGGTTTGGGATGTTTTGTAGTAGGCAAACTTAATTTGTCAACCAAATAAGTGTTAACAACATTAGTGCAACTGTCACCATCAACAATCAAAGAGCATACCTTATTGTTGACGTGGCATCTAGTATGGAAAATATTTTCTCGTTGCACTTCATCTTCATCCTTAACTTGGGCACTTAATGCACGACGAGCTACAAGTGCTTCACCATGGGCAGCAAACTCATCATAGTCATTATCCTCATCAATGTCTTCCAATGGTGGCATCTAATCATCAACATCAGAAACTTCACTTACAATGTCAGCATCATCACGCATAATCATGTCTCGTTTGTTTGGACATTATGATGCAATGTGTCCTCTTCCCAAACATCTAAAACACTTGATGTCTTTGCTCTTACCTTGGGATGCTTGGACAGCCTCGGATTTGGGCTTTTGGACACTCTCAACCTTAGGCTTGGATGTCTCAGGTTTAGGCTTGAATGAGGATTCAATTTAGGTTTGAATGTAGTCCTATCATCTCTTCGAAAAGTGTTCAGTTTCCAAGAAGAAGACGAACTAGAACCTTACACAAAACGAGATGAAGAACCTTTCCTCTTGAGTTGCCGTTCAACCTTCATAGCCATATGCAACATATCATCAAACTCCACATAGTGATGTAACTCCACTACATTACCAATCTCACGATTCAATCCTTGTAAGAATCGAGCCATAGTAGCTTCACTATCCTCTTCAACATTAGCTCTAATCATGATAATTTCCATTTCTTTATGATAATACTCAACACTCTTAGAACCTTGAGTGAGACCTTGTAACCTTTGATAATGCTCTCTATAGTAATGATTAGGAATAAACCTTTTCTCATAACACGTTCCATTTCATCCCATGTAGCTATAGGTGGCTCTCTATTCCTATGTCTACCAAGCATGAGTTGGTCCCACCAAATGATTGCATAATCCATGAACTCTACAACAATAAGCTTTACCTTTTCTTCTTTGGAATAGTTATGGCAATCAAAGACCATCTCCACTTTCTTTTCCCATTCTAAGTAAGCCTTAGGATCATTCTTACCTTGAAAGGAAGTAATCTTCAATTTGATACTTCCTAAATTTACATCTATCCTATCATGATACCTATTTGCTTTATACCTATCTCCACGAACTCCTCTATTACTATGGTTACCCTTAACATTTCTATTCATACTAAACTCATCATCATCAAACTCATCACCAATTTTATCATCAAACTCATTATTCACAACATTACCATGCACATGAGAAGCATCACCTTGCTTTACCTTAGCTAGGGCAACTTCATGTTCCTCCAACTTATCATGAATATTATTAAACCTCAACTCTATTCCTGAAAATTGTTGTTGCATGGCTTGGAACATGAACTCAATCTTACTCAAATTAGGCTTTTCACTATTAGAAGACATGATTGTAACCTGCAATAAATGTTAGTAAAAGAAAGGACCTCACAAGTATGACCTCACGTGTTTATACACAATACACACAAGAATGTAACACTCACACTCGTGTTTCATGCAATTTTAATATGGCTTTTCTCTACTAATGTTACTCACACACTCTTGCTTTTTTCCCTTACACAACTTTTCTTTATAGGTTCTATATTAAACTCAAGACTCAATCAAGAATCAACTTATGGAATCCAACTATCAACCAACAATCAACCTAAATGAGTACAAGACTTTAATCAAGGGAAAACAAAATAATGATGACTCAACAAGATTAACCAAGACTGAAGAAGACCCAAATGAATCTCGACCTTGAAGGAAATATGGGTGTTTTGGGGTGTTTGGTTAGGGTTAGGTTCAGCCAAAGGTTAGATGGTAGGGTCAAAAGATAATTTTGGGAGCTAGGGGTTAAAAGTAAATAGAAATTTTCAGATTTAGGCAAAAAAAAAAATCTTAAAGCTCAAGAAAGAATAACTACCTCAAGATTTTGATAAAACACACCTCCACGATTGCCATTGATGTTGCACTTACTACATATGATATAATGAATCACCTCTTCAATTGATTTTCTATTTTTTCTGTTTTCTTCTGTTTTCTTTTCTTTTTTTCCTTTTTTTAATCCTTTTTTTTACTAAAGTAAACAAACAATGAAGAAAAATAAAGAGTCTAAGTGACAAGAAGAGGTTTACTTGGAGAACAAGGCAACTTTTGAGAAAACAAGCTAGTTTTGGTAATAGCTTATGTGGCAAGAAACGAGAGGGAACAGTGGTTTGTGAAACAAGGTAGTCTTTATGTAACAATAGAGCTTTTGAAGGTTTCTTGGTGAGCAAGAAAACCTTTGGAGTTTGGTTGCATGGAGCACAAGAAAGGGTTTACTTGGTGGCTGAGTAAAGGTAGGTTTTTTTAATAAAGACAATAGGTTTAAGGGACAAACAACATTGGTAATGGCTTACAAGAGGATTTAAGATCAAGGTTTTTCCAAGATAAGAAGATAAAGAGAAAAAACACAAGAATATAACAAACAAGACTCCCACAAATTAAACCTGAGTGCGTGATTATTTTCACCATCCATAGATTATATTCCATGAGTGCGCGATTTACCTAACCGTGGATTGGCTACATTTTAGTTATCCCGAAGCAATGGTAGTGGATCCTGGAGGTATTGTGTTTACATTTGTATGTTTAGACATTTGTTATCCAATACTACTTATTATATATTTAATCTCAGGGGATGTAAACTAATTTATACAGTTGTATTTATTAATTTTAATAAATATATATTGTCTAAAATGTTTTTACTGTGATAAGTGAACTGTGTGAAAGACATCACAGATAGCCCAACCAATTATTGTATATGTGGTAAATATGGTAATTATCGTATACAGCAGACTGTGACATAATTGCTATTTGAGACGATTTCTACTGCAAAATGCTATTTGAAATGATTTCTAGTGTTAATTGCATTTCGGCCTCATACTTGTAAATCTTTAAGAAGGTTGAACTTGAGCTTGGATCATGTTGTAGAAGACTTTATCATCCTCCATACTCAAACTTTGTTGGGCTTTCTCTCTAGCAATATTAATGAAACTAGATAAGACTTGTTGCATTATCTTTGTTTTAGCTCTTGTTATTGGACCTTCATGGATGCTCAAAGGATCACGATTACCACGAACATGACTTGGGCTTTATGAGCTTTCTGGGCCTCCATCATTTTTCTTGTCCAATTTTTGAAATTTTAGGAAACCCCTCTAAAATTTCTTTTCTTGTCAAAATTAGGAATTTTAGGAAACCCCTCTAAAACTCCTTTTCTTGTTAAAATATGAAATCTTGGAAAACCCCTCAAGATTTCATTCATGTCCAATTTTAAAGATTTTATGCAATTTATCCTATTCATGGAATTGCAATTTATCATCTCCATGTAATGTCATTCATGCGAATTATCATATCCATGCAATATCATTCATGCCATCTATTCTATTCTTGTAGTGTTTTCTTTGAAAAACATTTCAACAACCTTAATTGTGGCAACATCAAGGTTCTTCTTCATTAATCTATTCTTTTCTTTTCATCTGTCATCTTGACCTTATATTTCCTATTTCTTTTCTCATTTTCCTTCTTCTAATTTTCCTTCCCAATGAAGCTATTGTCTTCATGCCCTCTATATTTTATCTTATCCCTTATTTCTTCTTTCACCTTCATTCACTCTTTCTTATTCATTGATTTTTCTTAATTTCCAATTTCTATTCATTCATAAGTTTCCTTTTCTTTCATTTTCCTAAATAATATAGGAATCTTTCACATATTTTACCAAGCAAACATTTATTTCATTCCAATTTCAAGATCAATGTAATACAATTTCTCAATCCCTCAAGGTAAGGATATAGCAAAGGAATGATAGGTGAAAAGAATAGTAGTATTCAATATCTGAAAGTATTACAAGAGGTAGCCAAACTTGAAGGAAAAAAGGGCTAGAAAGGGAAAGCTAGAATTATCAGGATTAAGTTTTAGGTAATAGTATCCAAATAACAAAATTCAAATAATTTTGATCAACAAATACAAAATTCTCTTTCAAATGTCTACTTTAGCTGATCAGGTTGAGTTTATCAAAACATCTTCTTGCCCCAGCATCGTTGACACCTAGCTTTTCTTATATCTAAGCCGCCTTTTCAGGTTTTCAACTCAGATGCACTCCATTGATCCAAATTGTCCTTTTTGAGTTTTCAATCTGAATCCTCCATTCATTTTTTTCTTTTTTATTCTTTTTTCCTTTTTCTTTCTTTTTCGTGAAATTTCTTTTTTCTATTCTTGATTCCTATTCAAGCCCCAACAGCAGACATTTCTTTACCCAATTTAATGCTCACATAGATTTAAAAGAATTTTCGAAATCCTATTACTTCCATCTAGACTAACTCCTTCTGCTTATCTTGATTTGCTTCTTCTAATTCCATCTAAAGAATCATCATCTCATTGTGTAAGTATGCTTTTATCCAACAGATGATTTTTAATGTGAGTATTCATATTTGATCAAAATGGACTTTTGAGGCACGTAATGTAGGCTCAGGTAAGGGTTCATGAAAGAAAGGATAAAATAAGCCTAAAATTTATTTTAAGGTTTATCAAACCAAGGATCATTCATCATGCAGATCATTTGTACATTTTTAATTTTGCCCCATTCCTTTTCTTCTGTTTTTTTTTCAAACATGACTAGGGTTTTCACTTCTTGATTTCAAATCCTTTTTGTCTTTTTTCATTCCTTCTTTTCATATAAAAAGGGCTTCTTCTCTTTTTTTTTGGATTTACTTTACCCCTCAAATATTTTTGTTTTGCCCACATTGATCCTTCATTTTCCATTTCCATTGCCCCCAGTGTGGAGGGTGATCTTTGGTGGGTTATATTAGAAATAATAAAACAGACTCAAAAAGGGTAATCAATGGATAATTTTTCTCACACTTGAAGGGTAGTGAAAGAAGGTCATTTGTCATCTCAAATACAAATACTCTCATTGAAGATTAATCATTGAATAAAGACTAATTTCATGTAAGAGATTCACCTTTCCTTGTAACATCCAATAGGTGAAGACTTTAGACAAATTTTCTCTCCATTCTTTTCTAGCTTGGACAATTTTGGCAAACTAGAAATCCATTCCACCGAACAAAGTAGTTTTTTTTTTCAGAACTCTATATTCATTGTCATCATTATTATCATATTCATTATTTGGATACTTTCAAGCTTGGTAACAATGTAAAGAATATGGTTATTGGTGTTTTGTCACAGAATAACAAGATTGGAATGAGGAATTGAGAAAAATGAATTGCACTAATCCTTTTATTGAAAATGAAAATAAATGAAAATTGGCCCAATACGTAAAAGAATTCTTAATGTGTGATAACCGAGAATTTCCCATTTTTGGAAATATAGACTCTGAAAATTCAATTTCTGATGTTAATAGGTAAAGTAGGAATAAGTGAATAAATTTATTATGAGATTGAAATATTTGAATTATGGTACTTGATTTATTGATAAATTAGAGAAGTAATAATTGCGAAATTATTTTGGTATTAAGGAAACAAAAAATTTAAAGACATAAAAATATGTGTTATATATATATATATATATGTATGTATTTATGTACAAATATATATAAACAATAAATATTAATTTGAATTAGACTATATACATATTAAAAATATGTATTATATATAAAATGGATAAATATATGTTTTAAGGATTATATATAGTATATAAATTATATATATAAATGTTTTTAATATAAGATAATTATATTGTAAGTATAAATGTTAAATATTTAGAAATTTATATATAGTATATGTCAAGATTATATTTATACGAGTAAATTTGTTAAAATATATTTATAAATATATCTTAATAGAAAATATATTTATTATATGTTTATATTATATATATTTATAAATAAAATAAATAAGTAAATGAATAATTAAATAAAAAAAGAAAGTAAAAGTAATCATAGCAAGCGTCTCGTGGAAGATTGCTGCGCATACAGGGCCTACATATGCTGTAAACTCGATAAAACAAATAAAAAAGGGACGATCAGAGACGAGGAGGACCGTTGTTGCCTGCCAGGGAAAATGAAAGAAGGTCGGTGATACTGCAAATCGGAAAGGAAAAGATGAAAGGAGGGATTAAATCAAGAAGGAAAGGAAGAAAAAGAGAAGAAAAGGAAAATGGAAGAGAAAGGAGGCGATCACCATGTAACAATCTGAGTGTACATTATTACACGATATTTACTCATTTTTACCGGTTGGGCTGTCTATGATGGCTTTACATTTCAACATTAGCAATAATAAATAATGAATATTTATTTATTGATAAAATTTGGAATATGTAATTTTACAACATTCCTTACACTTTACATCCCCTGTTTCTATTTTACAATGATGTAGTACTATATACAAGTGTCTGAATATATAAGACAAGTGACTGTACCTTAAATTTCAATGCTCTTTGTTCCAGTAGGCTACTCGTAGCTATAATTAACCGAGGAAGCCATCAAATAATTCTCGTGATTAATTTGGAAAGTTTGAAAGTAAGGGGTGAGCGAACCACATGCTCAGTAAATGAGTCGTATGCTGCTTGATATAATGAAATCTATATGCTGGAAAATATTGATTGTTCCATAAATATAAATGAAATAAATCATTTAATTTCCACCACTTCAGTAACAATTCAAAACACGTGATAGTACAGTGGTAAAACAGTAGTTACGGTAAACAGTCTTTTCAGTACAGTAGCTTATAATTATCCAAATCATTGGATAACAGTTCAGTAATTATTTCTATTTTAGAAATAATCTTCAAAGTATTCTTTCTCGATAACAGTAAATTTCTTTTCAGTTCAGTAAACAGTACTCCGTATAATTCAGTTCAGTAAACCGAAATCAGTAGCTACTAGTTCAGTAAACAGTAAACAGTAGCTTTCAGTTCAGTAAAACAGTATTTCGGTACGATTTAGTTCAGTAAATAGTAATTCATAGTGCAGTACAGTAAAACAGGATTCAGTAAATCCCTTGAGTAAACAGAAATTAGTAAGTTGAGACTAGGCATCACCCTACAATTAAATCATGCTATCATCGTCCACTAAGGGACACAGTAATCCCTGAAGGGATACAGTAACAGTATACAGTGAGATCTATGGCCATGATCTATAAGGTGTCCTCGGTGTACACTTGCCAGGTGACATTCGGGATGCTGATGACTGGCGGGTCAATCAGCCACGTGACAGTAACGGTAACAGTAACAGTAGTAAGCATGAATCTCGGGGCCTAAGTCTCAAAATAGTATAAAAATCGTACCATAGCCTTTATGGATCTTATTCAAAGTAATTTGAAATATTTCATATTTATCCATAAGGCTCTCATATTTTCATATATCATCACCTCTATGGAATTTATAAAATAAATAAAATCATCATTTAATTCCATAAAAGTATAAAATCATTCATTTTCTCATAAAAATAACTTTAAGGAAATCAAATGAATTAAATTATTTATTTAAGAATTATTTTCCAAAAAGGTATTTTATTCTCCATTTTCACATACAGTAATTCCATCTGTAAATATTCATGTATCAAGTGAGAAAGTAAATAAATATTCAATTTGAATATTTAATATAGCATAAAACCAATCAATATCTCACTTTAAAAAAAAATAAAACATGAATATTTAGTTTCTCATAACTTTCTCAAAATTTCAAATTTATGGAAAATTGGTGGAAATTATATTCAAAATTTCCCAGTTAAATTATTTGATGCATTTAAAATATTTTACAATATTTTAGAGCATTTTTGGAGATTTTTTCGACAGCATAACAGCTGCAGATTCTTAACATCCTGCATACAAACACAGTATATAAACTAGCTTTTCAACCACAGATTTTGCATGTTTCAAACCAAATCATGCTTCCAATATTTCCATATAATTTAACTTGATAAAACATGCATTTCATTGTATCACTACAACTCACACACCCCCCCCCCCCTTACCAGTCTTATGCAAACGATCGTCTCGGTAATGCTAACCAAAATCTGTCTACTCGGGCTGCAAAATAATTTTAACGAAAATTATTAATAATTTTCTTTGTATTTTTAAACCACTAAAATTCATAAAATGCAACCACTATCTTCTTATTATGAGTACAATAGTGTAAATTATACTGGTGTTATAACTCAATTTCTTCATTTTTTGATCTTTTTTCGATTTTAATTTCACCAAAAATCCTCTTTTAATTTCTATAATTATTCTTTACCAAAACCCCTAATTTTCAACATAATTTTCCTTTTTTAATGTCATGGCCGAATTCCTTCTTTGGCTGTTCCATTAACTTTCAACATCCTTCATCAATTTATTTTCTTGTTTCCAATTTATAAGCTAGTCCACGTGAGTCTCCTCTTGACTTATTCTTGCATGCAACTAAATTTTCCTCATCTTCTCATGCTAACTGAATCTCCCCTGTCATTAGCATGATTTTGATTCTTCTTCCTTTCATGTTTTTCAAGCTTCTAATCAACTTATATAATTTCCTTTAACTATTTTACATCATCAAGCTACAATTTCTAGCTCAATTCCTTGTTGATTCTCATGTATATGAAGATCTCAAATTGTTCTATTTCTATGATTTAACAATAGTTAATCAAAAGCAAGACTATAATCATGCTTCTCATGCTTAAAATCATAGAATTATATCATTCAATATCAAGAAACCATTAAATCTCACCTTGATCAATTAGCACTTCCAAAACAGAATTTGTTTTCTGTCTTGTTCGTTCTCACGTTAGCCCCTATGGATTGTTTCTTGATGGATTATAAAGTGTAGCTAACGGTTGAGGATGAAGCTTAAATATTTAAGTTTCCAATTTATGCAATTTGCTGAATTTCTTTTGAAATTTTGGAAGCCAAAACAGAACACTAAGCTAACAATTCTGGTTCTCTCGTAGTGAAACAAGACAGACGGTGATGAAGAGAAGAAATATGGCTACGTTGTTGCTTCCTAAACCTGCTTTTATTCCTGATAACCAATAACTTTGTGCCACCTTGCCTCTTATCATATTTTTCTTCATCATTTCATGCCTTAATTGCATTAATTTACTGAGGAAGCTTGCAGCAAAGGAATGGCTGACATGGTTCCTTTGCTGTCCAGTTTCTTAACCAAGCTTTCTTCCTATTTTTGTAGTTGTTTTCAGCCCATAAATTATATACTTGTTAATTTATTAGTTTTCTATTATAATATACTATTTTTATTACCTTTTTTGTCTATAGTTTTATGGACAATTTCTTCAAATTCTGCTGCACTTCACGTCACCAATAAAGCAGCCATGTTTAACGTCTTATTCACTTCCTTTGGTTGCTTTCTTTTATTTAATAAAATTCTATCATATGTTCCCTTTAATTGCTTTATCTTTAAATGTTACTTCCTATCCATTTTATACTATAAAAATTAGATTTCATCGGCCTTTTTATGGCTGGACAGAAGATGGTACGAGAGCAGCCAAAGGAACGTGGGAGTCTTCTTTGTCGTCTGCTTTGTGGACTTTCTTTGCCTACTTTAGCCAATCATGTTGGCTCATATGTTAAACATTAATTACGTCTTCCTCTTATTATAAATTTCGCATATTATTTTATAACCATGTGGTTACAATTTCAGCCATATTTCTCCAATTGAGCACGCATATGGTAGAGAAGAGGTCCTCAATTTTCGGCTGCACCTTAACTTTCTTCATTCTTCTTTTCCAAAGCATTAACCAATGAGGTCTTAGTCTTCATTTTATATGTAAATTTGACTTTAATATTTATTCTTTTAGCCATGAACTTTATTTTATTTCCTTTGAATTCTTTCCAACCGAATACTTTCTATTCATCTCTTAAATTTTCATTCGAATTCACATACACCATATTAAAATTTACATTCCGAAATTTCCAAAATGTGAAGTGGAATCTCATCTTCACTATTTATTTAATTTCACAAATTAATTTATTTCGGTTATCAATTGTGTACAATATGATGTATAATGTATATATAAAATACCAGGTCTCACACGCCGATTGGAACCAGGCGAAGCAAGTCTTGTGAAGACAGATTGGACTGAAACGTGAAGACGCCAGCGACCAAAAAAATAGAAGAAAAAAAAGAAGAAAGAAGAGAAACTGTTGGGGTGACCGAAAAGGGAAAGGGGAGAGAGAGATGCTGGCGCAGCCCACCACCACTGTCATCATCGTTGGTCCCCCTACCTGTGCCCAACTGCCACCAGTTGCGATTTTGGCAAAATAGGGGCTGAACCAATCTAAACTAATTTAGCCAGAGAAAAAAAAGGAAGAATAAAATAGAAAGAAGAAGAAGAAGAAGATAGAGCAGAAAAAAAAAGAGAAAGAAGAAGAAGATAGAACAGAGAAGAAATAAATGGCAAGAAAATTATAATTTTATTTTTTATTATATTGCTTAGTAATTTTGTAAAATTCTAAGTATGGATATGGGTTGAATTCGTAGAGATTACAGAAGAGTGATTGAATTTTGATTGAGCTTGGGAGAAATTAAATCGCTTGTACTAACGCAAGGTAAGATATCTATGTAAAATAGTTGTAAATTTATATTGTGTTAGCTTAACTGGTCTGAGGTTTAAAGATCGAAAATTTAAAGTTTTGAAGATGTTATAAGTTATAAAAAGGTAATGATGTTGATGTAAAGGATTGAGAATGGTAATACGGTAATTTACATGGTAGATATAATGTGACTGAGGTCTGAGGTTTCAAAGATAAATTTCACACTATTTATGGCTTGACTTAATTGAGGTTTTGGGAATGATTTGCGAATTATTTTTGATTTGATTTGAATGAAGTTGTGAATTGGATATTATAATGGTTAAAAATCCTTGGGAATATAAAACTGTTTTTTTCATACATGAGGATTAGGACAATCATAGCCGGAATTTTTATAAAATCATAGATAGGAAAAAGGACAATTTTATTGTTTTAATACTTAATAGGAAAATTAAAAAATAAATTCATTATGAAAAGTGATAAAATAGGAAATAAGGATTCATAGAATAATTATTAGAGTTGAAATATGAATTAATTGGTGCAATTAGAATTGAAAAAAGATTTCAATTTATACTTATTCCATCATTTATAGAATATTCATTATAATTATATATATAATTTTAAATGTAATTTGGAATTATTGGTGACATGAGATTTAAAGAAAAGAATGGGAATTAATTGAAATTATGTTTCGGTAATTGGTAGGATATAAATTAAAGTAAATTAATTGTTGAAATTTATATAAATAAAAGATAGGAATTAAAAGGAAATTTGTTAAAGTTATAGTATGAATAAGGAATTAAGGTTAATGGAATTGTTGGGTGCTATTGGAGTTAGAAAAGGACATAATTGCATTGTAGTTGTTATAACGTCTAGGTCCGTGAACCTAACCGCTAGACTTTAAAATTCTAGGAGTCGCCACCAACCATTCAAACCTAAGGTGTGATTGGTCACCTAATCTTGTCTAAGGATAAGGCATGGTCTACGTTCAAAGAATATAGGGTTCGGGAGTACGGTTACGTGTGGGGAAGGATTAGCACCCCCACGACGCCCATTCTAAAATGGTACCATTTAGTTTTAAGTTTAGTCTAAATTTGCCTTTATGTTTGTATTAGTTTCGATAATTAAATGTTGAGAAAGTTTCTAAGACTATTCCATCAATCTGGCTCAAATCTTAGAAACTCCCCTCACCTCAAGATGTTCAAGGAGTACCAATCGACTTTCTTGAACTCCATCGTTGGATTGATTGAGTATATTATGGAATTCTTATCTTTAAATATTTTCTAAGCTTATTCTTCTTATTGTATTATTTTAATTCTATTATTTTATATTTTGAAAATAAACATGACATATGGGTTATTGACAATTCTTCTTAAGTATCCCATCAATCTGGCTCAACCGAAGAAGAATCATCTCACCTAGAAATTCCAAGGAGTACCAATTGACTTTCTTAGAATTTCATCATCGGCATATGTCATACTTACTTCCTTTATTTAAAGCATATTATTATCCTATTCCCTTATTATTGTGTTATTTTATATTCTTTATTATTATTATTATTTTATTATTATTATATCCTTAAAATGAACATGGATTATGTTTTCTTGAAAATTCTCCTCAAGTATTCCATCAATCTGGCTCAACTCAAGAAGAATCCTCTCACCTAGAAATTCCAAGGAGTACCAATTGACTTTCTTGGAGTTTCATCCTCGGCATAATCTATATTCATCTTTGATAATTAATCAATATTTTTATTTGCTAAGCCTTATTATTGTTTATTTAAATATTTTATTTTATGAAGTTTTATATTTATCTTGTTATATTTTCCTAAAAAAAATTATTACCATGAATATCCAAATAATTGATCATGCAAAAGTAATTTAAATCAAGAATTAAATTTAATTATCATGCAAACAAATTAAATTATGCAAACACACATATACAATACGTCAAATTACCAATTATCATGCAAGTCTATGTTAATTAACTATCATACAAGTAGTCATACATATCAATTTTTAGTTATCCTACAAACTTTACAATTATTAAATCAATTATTATTAACTTACCCAACTATTAAATTATTAAATCGAGTTATTTAATTAAATCACCTTATTATTAAATTGATCAATCAAATAAATCATATTTATTACTAAATTAATCAATTAGTTAGTTAGTGGAATCATACCTTGGACAATACTCCTTTTTCTGCCTTGATTTCTTTGTTAAAAATTTTTTTGTTCTTTCCTATCTTCTTACACGTCCCTTTCTTTCCTTCAACCGGGCTTCACTTGGCTTTCTTTCCTCTTGTAGTTGACAGCAGCCCACGGTTTAGTAAGGGTGAGCAAGAACCAGTATGTGCAATAGTGATCCGGTGGAGGAGTGGCAGTAAGCAACGGTGAAGATGCAGGCTTGTTGCTGGACAGAAACGCTGCAGCTGGAATGAAACTAGAAGTGGAGCAGAACCGTGGCCAAGGCGATGAAGCAGATGATGATGACGCGGCTGTATGGAGCGATGGTTTGGTGACTCGGTGAAGATAATGGAACCTCAGCGTCGGGCAGCAAAGTGGGAGGAAATGATGGCGTTGACTGAAACAGAGGCTGTGATCGGTGCAGTATTGCAGTAGACTCAGGACGTCGTAAAGCAAGGAATCGGGAAGTAGCTTCGCAGCGGTGGAGGTTGGTGCAAGTACCGACAGCACTGGGAACAGTACTGGGCAAACAAATGGATCTGGGGAACCGTTCAGCAAGCAGCTAAGGTGGCGTGACTTTTGATTCTTGGCAGCAGCTTAAGGTGCAGCGTTAAGATGAGGATTAGATAAAAAGATGCAACAGCTAAGGTGATGGAGGATAAGCAGATGAGCAGGAAAGCAAGGATTAGTAGAGAAGCTTGATGGTAGTGACGTGAGGTGATGTACGACGATGATGATAATGGTTGATGAATATTGCAAGGATGGCGATGATGATGGTGCGAGGCAGTATGGCTCGATACTGATAGACAATGGCAACAATTTGGTGCGGCTATGAGAGGAACAAGATGATGAGCGCTATCTTTTGAAGATGGCAAGGGTGGAACTGAGGAGTTGCGTATGGTGATGATGATTTGGTTGTGACTGGGCGAAGAAGATAGCGAAGAGAAAATGCAGCAGCAGGTTTCAGCAACAAAGTTGGCAGATGCAGGAAGACAGGGACAACAATGATGATTCGGCAATTGCAGATGATGAGGGTGAGTAATGCACTTCGACGATGAATGGCAGAGCAGTGGGTGTGGTGGAGAAGACGATGTCAAAGCTTTGTTGTATATACCAAGCTGTGATGTGAAGGTGATGGATGATGTTGGCCGAGATCCCCCCCTCTGAAAGGCTCCCTTCCTCCTTTTATATACACAAGTAGTATCTGTCCTAGCCTAAGTTAATCTCTTTATTTTTATCTTATTTTTATCCTACTTTAATAATTATCTAACTCTAATTCTAATCTATCATAAACTCTAATAATATAAATAATAATTTAAATAATTATCCTAAAAATCTAATAATCTAATTATCCTATCTTAAAATTAATTTTATTTTTTTATCTTTTCTCTTTCTTCTTTTTATTCCTAAATCCTATTTTAATTTTAATTTCCTAATTAATGTAAATTCTAAATCTAAAAATCCTTATTTAAATTGTTAAATTATTTAAAATACAATGTCACCCAATCCAATTAATTATTTTTTTACAAGTTAAGACCCCGAACAAAATAAAGTGTCTACAGCTGCCCCTATTTGCGCATTTGCTGTGAAACAGTAGTTGCACAAAGACATAGACACCTATTTTGTTTAACTTCTTCTTTTTTTTTAATTTTTTTTATTTTTCAAAAAGCTCCCTCTAAACAGAAAGGCAGTCAAACTTTAAAAATCTTGTCCAAAAGGCTCCTCCTAAACAGGCAGGCAGTCAAACTTTAAAAATCTTGTCTAAAAGCTCCTCCTAAACAGGCAGGCAGTCAAACTTTAAAAATCTTATCTAAAAGCTCATCCTAAACAGGCAGGCAGTCAAACTTGAAAAATCTTGTCTAAAAATTTGGATAAATCATGCCCGAAGGTCTTATAGATTGTACTCAAGGAACCTTGTCTGTAACTTTTCTCATGCAATGCGTCATGTATGCAACTGTACATGCATTCTAATTATCTATGCAATGTCATTTGCGTAATGTCATTCATGCAATATTACTCATACAATCCATTCTATTCATGCAATGTTTTCTTTGAAAAGCATTTCAACTTTAACTGTGGCAATAACAAGGTTTTTCTGTATCAGTCCATCTCATGCATTCTTCTATTTGTCATCCTGTCCTTAGATTTCCTATTTCTTTTCTCATTTTCCTTCTTCCATGTTTCTTTCCCAATGAATCTCTTGTCTTCGTGCCCTCTATATCTTATCTTATCCCTTGTTTCTTCTTTCACCTTCATTCACCCTTTCTGTTTCATTGCTTTTTCTTAATTTCCATTTTCATTCATTCACAAGTTTCCCTTTTCTTTCATTTTCCTAAATAATATAGGAGTCTTTCACATATTTTGCTAAGCAAACATTCATTATCATTCCAATTTCAAAATCAATGCAATACAATTTCTCAATCCCTCAAGGTAAGGATATAGCAAAGAAATGATAAGTGAAATGGAGAGAGTGGTATTATTCAATACCTGGAAATATTACAAAAGGTAGCCAAGTGCGAAGGCAAAGCAAGGTTGAAAGAAAAACAAGGATTCTAGGATTATTTAACCAGGCTTTGGGCAAACATTCAAATAACTCTGATCAATTAATACAAAATTCTTATTCAAAATTCTCATTCTCTTCAAGTCATCTGACCATGTAAAGTCCTATCAAATCACATTGGTGCTACTGTATCATGACCCTTTAATGCCTTTTCTCCTCATACGTAAGTCGCCTTTTCAGGTTTTCAACTTAGATATGTCTCCTTGATTCAAGCTGCCCTTTACGGGTTTTCAGTTTGAATTTACCCCCTATTGACTCAAACTGCCCTCTTGGGTTTTCAATTTGAATCCTCCTTTTTCTTTATCTCTTTTTTCTTTTTCTCTTTTTTCCTTTTTCCTTTTTCTTTTTTTCTTTTTTTTTCTTTTTTTTCCTTTCTCTCTTTTTTTTAGGCATAATACTTCTTCACAGCATCTGAATTTATTGGGTTTGGCAAATCATCTCCATCCATATCTACCAAAAGTAATGCCCCGCCAGAGAATGCCCTGCCAGAGAATGCCCTTTTCACAACATAAGGACCTTCCCAATTTGGAGCCCATTTTCCTCTATTGTCTGGTTGATTTGGGAGAATCTTCTTCAGGACCAATTCTCCTTCTCTGAATTTTCTTAGTCGAACCTTCTTATCGTGCGCTTTCATCATTCTCCTTTGATACAGTTGGCCGTGACACAATGCTGCCATTCTTTTTTCCTCAATGAAGTTGAGCTGCTCGTAACGATCTCTCACCCAATCAGCCTCTTCTAACTTTGTTTCCATCAGGACCCTTAAGGATGGAATTTCAACTTCAACGGGCAGTGCAGCCTCCATCCCATACACTAGTGAAAATGGTGTTGCCCCAGTAGAAGTGCGAACAGATGTTCTATAAGCATGTAGGGCAAATGGCAACTTCTCATGCCAATCTCTATATGTCTCAACCATTTTTTCCACTATCCTCTTGATGTTTTTATTTGCTGCCTCTACTACCCCATTCATCTTTGGACAATATGGCGCTGAATTATGATGCTTGATCTTGAACTGAGTACACACATCTTCCATCATCTTGTTGTTCAAGTTTCGAGCATTATCAGAGATAATTCCTTCTGGAAGCCCGTATCGACAAATTATCTCCCTCTTGATAAACTTGCAAACCACTGCTCGTGTTACAGTTGCATAAGAAGCAGCTTCAACCCATTTGGTAAAGTAATCAATCATCACAAAAATGAACCTATGCCCGTTCGAAGCCTTGGGAGTAATTGGTCCGATCACATCCATGCCCCACATTGAAAAAGGCCATGGAGGTGCTAACACATTTAGAGCATTTGGAGGTGCATGAATTTTATCAGCATAGATCTGGCACTTGTGGCATTTTCGAGCATAGTTAATACAATCTCTCTCCATAGTCAGCCAGTAGTAACCTGCTCTCATGATTTGTCGGGCCATCATGTGACCATTAGCATGAGCTCCACAAACTCCATCATGCACTTCTTCAAGAATTTTAGCAGCTTCAGTTGAATTCACGCACCTTAACAGTACTTGATCTCGACTTCTTTTGTACAAAATTTCTCCATCTAAGAAGAATCCCATAGCCAATCTTCTTATAGTTCTTTTGTCATTTTCAGTAGCATGCTCAGGATACTGCTGATTTTTTATGTATTGCAGAATATCGTGATACCAAGGCTTCCCATCTACTTCCTCTTCAACACTCAAGCAGTGTGCTGGAGAACTCTTCACTTCCATCCTAATTGGTTGGATCTCTGCATTTGCATCCAACTTGAACATTTCTGCTAGGGTGGCTAAAGCATTAGCTATCTGATTTTCCTCTCGTGGCAAATGTTCGAACTAGATATTTTCAAAATAATCAATCAACTCAACGATATACTTTCGGTACTGGATTAATTTTGGATCTCTGGTTTCCCATTCTCCTTTTAATTGATAAATTACCAGAGCTGAATCGCCATACACCTCAAGTATCTTGACTTTTCTTTCTACGGCCGCCTGCAGACCCATGACACATGCCTCATACTCAGCTACATTGTTCGTGCAATTAAAATCCAATTTAGCAGTAATTGGATAATAACAACCTTCAGGAGATATAATGTAAGATCTGATTTTACCCTACTATAGACCTTAATCTCATAAAATGGATATTGGAAATTAAATAAATAGAGAGTATTGATTTCCATTGAGTTGAAAAGCTCCTTAAGTTGAGTAGTAAATGGAGCAATTATGGTGAAATAACGTATGGGCGAGAATGTTGTTCAGCTCGCCAAAGGGGAGAAGGTAGTATGTTCGCCAATGGGCGAGCAGATCGCCAATGGATAATAGCGAGGGCGAGTATATTAGTTTGCCAAAATCTGCGAGGGCTCCCGATCGCCCACACAAATTTGAAGAAATTAAAATGCTAAATAAAAATTTCCAAATGTGGGGAATCTTAGCAATTGGCGAGTTGGTTGGTTGCTCTTTGGTTGGGCGAATGAGTTCGCCAAGGACGAAATTGGATGATTTTCGTGTGTGTTGTAATAGCCCAAGGCATGTATTGGGCGAGTAAGGTGGTTACCCAGATAGAGGGACAAATGAAAAGAGAATCAAAACATTTGGCAGCCAAAATTGACTTATAAGTCACACGGTTGAAGGGAATTAACGGATAAGAGGTTGAAGTCAGTAAGGAATTTACCTGATTGGTTGAGAAATAAAACAAAGTCAACAGCAGCAGAAGAAAAAGAATGTGAAAGGGAGACTTTCACGCCACATGTGCCTCAGTTTTCTTCATGCATTAAAGACGTGAAATGATGAAGGATACAGGATAAGGGACAGGTGATAGCTTCGGATTGGATTAGCATGGTTATATAAGGAGAAAGGCTTGAGGAAAACTCATTTGGCAAACTTCATCTTCTTCACGAGAGCTTATGTTATTCCTCCTGTTTCTGTCATACTTGATTTACTGAGCTTCACTCTTCAGTTGGCCAAAACACATGAACCTGCTTATAAAGCCTTTCTTTCATAATTGGTGAGCTGAAGGAATAAGCAAAAGGAAGGCCAACATGAGACAGAAAATAGTCTGTTCTAGAAATGCAGTGATTGAGGTGAGTTTCATAATTCTTAGGTGTTCTTGATATTCAAGGGTAGAATTATATGTTTACAACATAGAACACAACCTTGTTTTAGTTAGATCCTTAGAGAACATGAAAACAAGGAAAATAATGAAATAAGTAACGACAATGGCGACCACAGTGATCGCCCATGTTGAAAACTAGTAATCGCCAATGAGGCGAGTAGATATTAAGGAACTTGCCAAGGTAAAGCATGTGTTCAAGGAGCGAGAACGCCCAATTCTAGAGAAATGAATTCATGGGCGAGCTCAAATGCAGAGGCATTGATCGAATTGGTATTGTGGGCGAACTCCCACAATTAAGCCAATGTAGGCCTCGTGAGTTAAATGTTGGGCGAGCTCACAAAACCACGGTGAGTAATGGCGGGCGATATGCCACATGGTAGCCATATGGTGAATGGCGAGCTCATCTGGGCGAACTAGTGAAGCTCTATTTGGGCGAGTAGTGATTTGATTTATTTCAATTTCGGCCAAGTAATAGGAAAATATTTATAAAGAAAATATTAATGGAATTTATATAATTTGCAGCCGATTGGGAATGGCTATGGGCGAACAGAGAGCAGGGTGAAGCAAGGTTTCGTTTCTAACAGGTAAGGGAGATGTGTGTGAAGAGAATGCATGTCCTGTGGAGTAAATTTTATGAAAATATTAAGCTAAATGCTTTATTTTCTGACATGCATTGTTTTTAATAAATTTCTTTGATTTTGGGAGGGCTACAAAACCGTCCCTATGATAATTGGGCAAAATGGCATTGGCGGGCTAGCCAAACTTGCTATATTGTTTTAGACGGGCGAGTCTTTCTATGAAATTGGACGAGTGCCCTTGTTTTAAGGAGAAATATGGGTAAGCCAAAGTTGGGCGAACCCATTTCCATTTTATTTGGGGCAGACGACCCCTAAGTTTAGGAAGTTGTTGGCAAGCCATTAAAGGCGAGCTGGTTTTACTTAATGTTTTATAAGAAAGAATTGGCGGACAACTATATGTTAATCTGTTTTGGAGTGACCATGGCGAAGAGATTTTCGGTGATATTTTTCTTGAGGAAATTAGCCATTTTTACATTTTTAAAATGGAAAATATAAATTCTTGGTATTGGCGGGCGAGCCAAATTGCTTATAAAAATGGGGCGGGCGACCCCTTTTGTTATGAAAGCTATGGGCGAGCTGACACTGGCGAACAGTTTTAAACAGTAATTTATTAAAGGAAAAATAGACGTTTTAAACATTTTCAAAATAGAAATTTTAGACCTTTTGGCGAATAGATTACGGGGTGAGCCACTGAGGGCGAACCAGTATACTTTCGAATTTTGAAAGCATAGAGGGCGGGCGAACACTGGTTCTCCGCGTTGGGCGAACTGTCATGGGCGAGCCATATCGGGCAAGTCGACCATGGTGAACAAGTTTCTCTTTTCCAAATTTTCTTAACGAAAAATGAATTGTTTTCATTATGTTTTTGGGTGAGTTGACCATGGGCGAACTAGCCATGGTGAGTCAGTTTAACCCGTGTCTTTCTCACATGAAATTCAATGAGATTGCGGGCTGTTTTAAAACCTTTTTGGAAAGAAAATGATGATATTATGAAATAATTCCTTAAAGGTTTTTCATGAGATATAATTGGATTTTGAGACGTTAGGCCTCTAGTTCATGCATTACTATTGCGTGACCCGCCTGGGGCGGTGGCTCGGTCGATGGACCAACGAGTGCACCTCAGGGCGTCACAGGGCTGATGGACCCGCCAAGTCATCAGCGGTCTCGAGGTCACTTGGCAAGTGGACCCGAGGACCACTATAGATTATGGCCATAGATCTGAGATAGCCGTGACGGGCGATGGCCTACGGGTGCACCCCAATAGCGGCAGATTCCGTTCTCGCAAGGGAATAGCATGATTTATTTGTTGCCTAGTCTCGATTTACAAATTTCTATTTACTGTAAAGATTTATTGAAATTCTATATATAGTGTTTACTATGTATCCACTGTTCTTTTCTATTGGGTTATTGTTAAGAAAAGAATAAATGAGTTGTGATATATAGTTTTGCTTTATTTAAAGCAGCATATGTTTCCTTTACTGAGCGTATGAATCGCTCACCCCTTTGTTTTAACTCCACAGATAAGAAGTACACGGAGTTGAGAGAATTAGCCCTCATATGGGTATAGCTATGCTTAAAGCACTGAGGTATGGCACGTTAAATGTGACAGGTACAGTCTCTTCTCTTTTACATTTCAGACATATGTATACAGTACTACCTTAATGAAATAAAGGTTAATAGGGGATGTCAGATGAAAGGAATAATGAAAGGAAATTTCATATTCCATAATTAATAGATAAATGTTTATCATTTATCACTCTTACTGTTGAATGTTAATGGCATCGCAGACAGCCCAACCGATAAAGTTGTATGAAAATACGTGAAAAAGGTGGTAACGGGATGTTACAGATTTAATGGTATCAGAACTTGGGTTGGTCTGATGTCTGTTGATGCCTTTAGCATGGAAAGTGTTGAGAAAGGTTAACATCCCCTGTAGTACTGTATAGTCTGAATGTATAGAGGAGTCGAATGACTGTGAAATGAGTTAAGTGGTGAAATATGGTGAAAGTTGACTAATTATGGGTTACAAATAGAGATAGTAATCCGAAAATTTTGCATGAGATAGGCGATCTTATCATC
This sequence comes from Heritiera fomes, assembly GCA_032173925.1. Lineage (NCBI taxonomy): Eukaryota > Viridiplantae > Streptophyta > Magnoliopsida > Malvales > Malvaceae > Heritiera > Heritiera fomes. Next base: position 7,004,915 of record JAPDPM010000012.1, on the reverse strand, counting down.
ATAATGTCGGGTCTATTTGATAAGGTACAGTGAGGAACTCGGTGAGGGCCCCACCAGGACTTCTCTGTCCATATCGAACTAAGATCTTGAAATAATGATATTGAGATGAAAAAGGGATAATATTAGCATATAAGCCTTAAGATCGCGTGTTTGGAGTTATATTGATGAGAGAAAATTAAAGGGGAATTTATGAATATACCCCTATATTGACATGTTTTCTTTCAAAGTCATTAGAGATTGAATGGATTTAAAATAGAAAATTGATGGTGAAATGGTATGAGTGTTTGATGGTATAAAGGATGATCTCTACTGTGGACGCCACGAATATATCGATAAGTAAGGCCGACCCAGAGTACAAGCTATGAGAGGTCGCGAGATAGTGATCCCTGTTGTGGATTTTGGGGTCTGAATTTAAAGTGAATTGTGAGAGAAATGATGTAAACTGGTTATATATACTCCTTATGTTTTAGGAGAATGGATGTAACTTGACATGTGAGGAAGTCAAGTGTTTGAGTCTGTGGATGAGAGAGAAAACTTTGAAATGGGTGAACTCGAGCACGGTTGGAAGAACCGGGCATCGAGGTGATCGCCAAAGAGGATAATATGGATAAGTAGCGTTGTCACAGCAATCGTTGTCAATGGGCCTAAAAAGGGGTTGCCATGGCTGGTTGGGTTGGTCCGTTACGATATCCATAGAACCGTGATGTTATGAGATTTATGAGAAATACTCAAGTGGGCGAGAATCCTGATCGTCCAAAGAGTATGGTGAGTAATCTGATCAACAATATGACATGAGTTAAAGCAATGTGGCGAATAGAACAAAAGCTGTAATCGCCAAGAAAATGAAATGTCTCGTAATTACAAAATGATAAAGTTGGCATCGAGATGTAGTTGACAAGTTTAGAGGTTGGTGAATTGAAATAGAAATTGTTGTGAGCTCTACCAGTGAATCAGTAGAGCTTGAGAAATTACTCGAGAGATTTATAAGTAAGGAATTAAACTAGTTTGTTATAACTGGTGAAAAACGAAAATTTTATCGTTTTGAAAACAATGGGATTAGTACTCTCTACAGTTGCTTCTAGGTTCCGAAACAAGTATGGTATTCTAAAATACCTATCATATTCTATCTGGATCCCTAGCCGACTGTAGTATCCTTCCTATTTGTGTGCCTAGAGCCAACTAGGATGATTTTAAAAAAAGAATAAACATGTATATTGATATATATATATATATATATATATATATTAGAGACGTGAGGTCTCAACTGATTAAGTGGACATTAAAATTGTCTGAATAAAAGATTTTACTACTTAAGTGAGGTTAAGGGTGCTTATTGGAGTATAAAATTATAAAATTGACCCAAATGTCATAGATGGGTTGTTGAGTAGTGTGTGGAATTCACTACCTTACTGATGTTATATATATATATTTATGAGAAAGTGGAAGAGAATGGGTATGTATGAATATAGTATTTGAAAGGGTTACGAGATAGTAACAGTAAAGTACTATATTAAGTAAGAAAATAATAGTGGTGTTGAAAACTGAATGATAATAAATTTAAATTCCAAAAATTGATGTGAGGAAAAGTATATTCTCCAAGTAGTGACATTACATGTACTAGGAGAATAAGAGATAGAATGATCACTTGAGATAAGAGAAGTGATTGAGGGGAAAATGATTACCTGAGACGTAATCGGTGGCTAATAGTAAGGTCTGCAAAAGAAAAGCAGTCCTAGATTAATCATGAAACAATCACTGTGAGATAGTGAAGAATCCGAAAGAACCATGATGTTATAGAAGTGATTATGGTTTCGGGATGTAATAAGTGCCTTAGTCGATATACATTGGTGGAAACAGAGAGGAAGTATGTGAAGTTCCAGTGAGTGGGTACTTGTGATAGGGATCCCTGATTTGCCGTATGCTTTGAGAGAATAGCAAGAGGCTTTGGGATTCCAAATTTTTACTGATTAGCACCGCCTCAGATTGATATAGATATCCGAGCGCATTGTGTGGACGCTCCGGGATATATTGAGAGTGAGTGCGTGGTATTATAGAGACTACTGGGACAATTACATACGAATGATTAAAATTATCTACATGATAGTCACCAAACTATAATCGACTAGCACTGAATGAGATGATAAGTGATAAAAAGTATAGATGAGTTACTAACTCTCAAGGATGATAAAAGACTTGAGGGAGTGTAAATTGGTTTTGAGAAAAGACGCCCGAGATTCTTCAGGACCTTGAGAAAATTCGGGATGGGCGACCCACAAGTGGGGTGAACGCTCAACACCGGATAACATGTTGTGAGATGTGGGCGAACTAGGTGGTCGCCAACACACTTGGGAGAGTAATCCTAGAGCACGGGAGAGCGCCAAAGGGATGATTATTGATGGCCTGAAGAGACGGGCAGTACTCTTAGAGACAATGAGGAGTATAAAGAGATATTCGTGGTTTTATGTTAGGGACGAGAATAAATAAAAGTTGAGAAGGTGATAAGGAAGAAAAATACCTATATTAGAGGTACTTCCTATACTAAGTGAAAATTGAAAAGAGTAAAATGCTATCTAGATAGTTGTGGACATATTGAGTAAGTCTGCTCATTCCTTGATTATGGAATTTGTTGAGCTAAATTGTGCCTTGGCCAAGTTATATGTCAGGGAAATGGTGAGGTTATACAGTATTCCAGTGAGCATTACATTTGATAGGGAGTCCCGCTTCGTATCTCAATGTTGAGAGAGATTACAGGAAGCTATGGGATCTCGATTGAGTTTTGCACCGCAGATTATCCGCAGACTAAGAGACGGTCCGAGCGTATGATATGAACGCTCGAGGATATGATGTGAGCTAGTGCAGTTGATTTTATAGGCTCCTGGGATAATCCTCTACCCTGGCAGAGTTTGTTTATGATAATGGACAAAGGAGAGTAAAAGGCATAATACCTTAAATGGTTTATTTAGCAGACGGTATGATCCACGATAGTATGAGAAGATATAAGACCGAGAATTCTTTTCGACTTGGTCAAACAGACCTCTTGATGTATACAAAGGATGATATATATTAAGGTCTCACCATTGGGATGCATAGTTAGAGGGAAATTGAGTTCCCGATACATTGGATCATTGGAGATCTTAGATCCTGTGAAAGATGTGCACTACCTCCCGTGTTGTTAGGAGTGCACAATGTGTTCCATGTTTCAATAATGAGAAAGTACTATCCATATCCTTCTCATGTGATTCGAGATGAGTCCTGGAGATTAGAGAGGACATGAATTACATTGAGAAATTGGTACGGATTCTGGATAGGAAAGATAAATTGCAGTGATAAAGTGCTGTGATCTAAGATCATGTTATGGCTAAAGTACTTTGATGGTATAATATTAAGGATAAGGCTACTTGAAAATTTAAAAGCCTTATGCATAAGAAGTATCCAGAGTTTCTTCATTGACAGGTCTGGTTGAAATTTGGAGGACCAAATTTCTTAAGGTGGGGAGAAAATGTAAGATCTGATTTTACCCTACTGTAGACCTTAATCTCATAAAATGGATATTGGAAATTAAATAAATAGAGAGTATTGATTTCCATTTAGTTGAAAAGCTCCTTAAGTTGAGTAATAAATGGAGCAATTATGGTGAAATAACGTATGGGCGAGAATGTTGTTCAGCTCGCCAAAGGGGAAAAGGTAGTATGTTCGCCAATGGGCGAGCAGATCGCCAATGGATAATGGCGAGGGCAAGTATATTAGTTTGCCAAAATCTGCGAGGGCTCCCGATCGCCCACACAAATTTGAAGAAATTAAAATGCTAAATAAAAATTTCCAAATGTGGGGAATCTTAGCAATTGGCGAGTTGGTTGGTTGCTCTTTGGTTGGGCGAATGAGTTCGCCAAGGACGAAATTGGATGATTTCCGTGTGTGTTGTGATAGCCCAAGGCATGTATTGGGCGAGTAAGGTGGTTACCCAGATAGAGGGACAAATGAAAAGAGAATCAAAACATTTGGCAGCCAAAATTGACTTATAAGTCACACGGTTGAAGGGAATTAACGGATAAGAGGTTGAAGTCAGTAAGGAATTTACCTGCTTGGTTGAGAAATAAAACAAAGTCAACAGCAGCAGAAGAAAAAGAATGTGAAAGGGAGACTTTCACGCCACTTGTGCCTCAGTTTTCTTCATGCATTAAAGACGTGAAATGATGAAGGATACAGGATAAGGGACAGGCGGTAGCTTCAGATTGGATTAGCATGGTTATATAAGGAGAAAGGCTTGAGGAAAACTCATTTGGCAAACTTCATCTTCTTCACGAGAGCTTATGTTATTCCTCCTGTTTCTGTCATACTTGATTTACTGAGCTTCACTCTTCAGTTGGCCAAAACACATGAACCTGCTTATAAAGCCTTTCTTTCATAATTGGTGAGCTGAATGAATAAGCAAAAGGAAGGCCAACATGAGACAGAAAACAGTCTGTTCTAGAAGTGCAGTGATTGAGGTGAGTTTCATAATTCTTAGGTGTTCTTGATATTCAAGGGTAGACTTATATGTTTACAACATAGAACACAACCTTGTTTTAGTTAGATCCTTAGAGAACATGAAAACAAGGAAAATAATGAAATAAGTAACGACAATGGCGACCACAGTGATCGCCCATGTTGAAAACTAGTAATCGCCAATGAGGCGAGTAGATATTAAAGAACTTGCCAAGGTAAAGCATGTGTTCAAGGAGCGAGAACGCCCAATTCTAGAGAAATGAATTCATGGGCGAGCTCAAATGCAGAGGCATTGATTGAATTGGTATTGTGGGCGAACTCCCACAATTAAGCCAATGTAGGCCTCGTGAGTTAAATGTTGGGCGAGCTCACAAAACCACGGTGAGTAATGGCGGGCGATATGCCACGTGGTAGCCATATGGTGAATGGCGAGCTCGTCTGGGAGAACTAGTGAAGCTCTATTTGGGCGAGTAGTGATTTGATTTATTTCAATTTCGGCCAAGTAATAGGAAAATATTTATAAAGAAAATATTAATTGAATTTATATAATTTGCAGCGATTGGGAATGGCTATGGGCGAACAGAGAGCAGGGCGAAGCAAGGTTTCGTTTCTAACAGGTAAGGGAGATGTGTGTGAAGAGAATGCATGTCCTGTGGAGTAAATTTTATGAAAATATTAAGCTAAATGCTTTATTTTCTGACATGCATTGTTTTTAATAAATTTCTTTGATTTTGGGCGGGCTACAAAACCGTCCCTATGACAATTGGGCAAAATGGCATTGGCGGGCGAGCCAAACTTGCTATATTGTTTTAGACGGGCGAGTCATTCTATGAAACTGGACGAGTGCCCTTGTTTTATGGAGAAATATGGGTAAGCCAAAGTTGGGCGAACCCTTTTCCATTTTATTTGGGGCGGACGACCCCTAAGTTTAGGAAGTTGTTGGCAAGCCATTAAAGGCGAGCCGGTTTTACTTAATGTTTTATAAGAAAGAATTGGCGGACGACTATATGTTAATCTGTTTTGGAGTGACCATGGCGAAGAGATTTTCGGTGATATTTTTCTTGAGGAAAATTAGCCATTTTTACATTTTTAAAATGGAAAATATAAATTCTTGGTATTGGCGGGCGAGCCAAATTGCTTATAAAAATGGGGCGGGCGACCCCTTTTGTTATGAAAGCTATGGGCGAGCTGACCCTGGCGAACAGTTTTAAACAGTAATTTATTAAAGGAAAAATAGACGTTTTAAACATTTTCAAAATAGAAATTTTAGACCTTTTGGCGAATAGATTACGGGGCGAGCCACTGAGGTCGAGCCAGTATACTTTCGAATTTTGAAAGCATAGAGGGCGGGCGAACACTGGTTCTCCGCGTTGGGCGAACTGTCATGGGCGAGCCATATCGGGCAAGTCGACCATGGCGAACAAGTTTCGCTTTTCCAAATTTTCTTAACGAAAAATGAATTGTTTTCATTATGTTTTTGGGTGAGTTGACCATGGGCGAACTAGCCATGGTGAGTCAGTTTAACCCGTGTCTTTCTCACACGAAATTCTGTGAGATTGCGGGCTGTTTTAAAACCTTTTTGGAAAGAAAATGATGATATTATGAAATAATTCCTTAAAGGTTTTTCATGAGATATAATTGGATTTTGAGACGTTAGGCCTCTAGTTCATGCATTACTATTGCGTGACCCGCCTGGGGCGGTGGCTCGGTCGATGGACCAACGAGTGCACCTCAGGGTGTCACAGGGCTGATGGACCCACCAAGTCATCAGCGGTCTCGAGGTCACTTGGCAAGTGGACCCGAGGACCACTATAGATTATGGCCATAGATCTGAGATAGCCGTGACGGGCGATGGCCTACGGGTGCACCCCAATAGCGGCAGATTCCGTTCTCGCAAGGGAATAGCATGATTTATTTGTTGCCTAGTCTCGATTTACAAATTTCTATTTACTGTAAAGATTTATTGAAATTCTATATATAGTGTTTACTATGTATCCACTGTTCTTTTCTATTGGGTTATTGTTAAGAAAAGAATAAATGAGTTGTGATATATAGTTTTGCTTTATTTAAAGCAGCATATGTTTCCTTTACTGAGCGTATGAATCGCTCACCCCTTTGTTTTAACTCCACAGATAAGAAGTACACGGAGTTGAGAGAATTAGCCCTCAGATGGGTATAGCTATGCTTAAAGCACTGAGGTATGGCACGTTAAATGTGACAGGTACAGTCTCTTCTCTTTTACATTTCAGACATATGTATACAGTACTACCTTAATGAAATAAAGGTTAATAGGGGATGTCAGATGAAAGGAATAATGAAAGGAAATTTCATATTCCATAATTAATAGATAAATGTTTATCATTTATCACTGTTACTGTTGAATGTTAATGGCATGCAGACAGCCCAACCGATAAAGTTGTATGGAAATACGTGAAAAAGGTGGTAACGGGATGTTACATATAAGAATCACTCCTACCCCATGCCCCAGAGTATTCGACACCCCATCAAAACACATCTTCCAAGGTCTTTTCTCACATTTTTCTTCTACAAACATCAAATCTTCATCTGGAAATTCCAGCTTCATCGGTTCATAACCATTCTTATTGCGATTAGTAATAAATTCTGCAATTGCACTCCCTTTGATTGCTTTTAAGGCCACATATATGATATCATATTCAGAAAGCATTACTTGCCACCTTGCGATCCTTCCAGACAATGCAGGCTTTTCAAAGATGTTCCTGAGAGGATCCAATTTTGTGATCAACCATGTGGTATGATACAACATGTACTGTCTGAGTCTATGAGTCGTCCAAGCCAATGCGCAACACATTTTTTCTAACTCGGTATATTTGGACTCATAATTTGTGAATTTTTTGCTCAGATAGTAAATTGCATGTTCTTTCTTCCCAGATTCATCTCTTTGCCCCAACACACATCCCATTGACTTCTCGTAGACTATCAAATACAAAATCAAAGGTCTTCCAGTTACTGGTGGTACCAACACAGGAGGGTTCGACAAATATTCTTTGATTTTGTTGAAGGCTTCCTAGCATTCTTCATTCCATTCCCCAGGATCTCTCTTACGAAGCAACTTGAATATTGGATCACATTTGAGGGTGAGTTGAGAAATGAAATGAGAGATATAGTTTAATCTACCCAAAAATCCTCTCACTTCCTTTTGGGTGCGTGGAGGAGTCAGGTCTTGAATAGCTTGTATCTTATCTGGATCCACTTCTATCCCTTTTTCACTGATCCTAGAGCCCAATAGCTTTCCAGATTTAACCCCGAATGTACACTTAGCCGGATTCAACTTCAATTGATACTTCCTTAATCTATCAAATAGTTTTCTGAGACTAGTGACATGATCTTTCCCTTTACGCGATTTTGCAATCATATCGTCTACATAGACCTCTATCTCTTTATGCATCATGTCATGAAAAAGAGTCACCATTGCTCTTTGATATGTAGCTCCAGCATTCTTCAACCCAAAAGGCATAACTTTGTAACAAAAGGTCCCCCACATTGTCACAAATGTGGTTTTTTCCACGTCTTCGCGAGCCATTTTTATTATATTATAGCCCGAAAATCCATCCATGAATGAAAATGTGGAGTATTTGGCAGTATTGTTCACGAGTGTATCAATGTGGGGTAAAGGAAAATTATCCTTAGGACTAGCTTTGTTCAAGTCTCTATAGTCCACACATTCGCACTTTCCCCCCTTTCTTCGGAACTGGAACTATATTGGCTACCCACTCAGGGTACCTGGCCACCTCCAAGAAACCAGCATCAAATTGCTTCTTAACTTCATCTCTAATCTTCAATAACATATCAGGCTTCATGCGCCTTAACTTCTGCTGTACAGGCTTATATTCAGGCTTTAATGGCAACTTGTGCTCCACAATTCTAGTATCGAGTCCAGGCATATCTTGATAGGACCAAGCGAACACATCTACATATTCATGAAGTAGCTCCTTTAATTCCTCCCTTTCATTGGATGGCAAGGAAGTTCCTATCTTCACCTCCTTTTTATTCTCATCATCTCCCAAACTTATTATTTCTGTTTCTTCTTGATAAGGTTCAATGGATTTCTTTTCCTGGTCCACCAATCTTAATAACCCAGAAGGCACAATATAATCCTCAAGGTTCTCTTCATGATCAGATTCATTAAATTGAACAAGATTTTCAAAATTAAATTCTGAATTATTGTCATTGTTATCTTCATTTTCATTTTCTGGATCCCTGAAAATTGGTAAAATGAAGAATGTGGGTAATTGTGTCTTGGAAAGAAATAATATTTGTACTTGAGGAATTGAAGAAAATGCATTTTACTAATCTTTTTATTGAAATGAAAATGAATAAAAGTCGGCCCAATACATGAAAGAAAATCTCAGTGCTCTTGGGCATAAGCACTCTTACATTATTTAAGAAACTGAATGATCCTAAGAAAACCTACAACAAATGAAAATAAGAAAATAAAGAAAATCCATTACTCTTGGGTGGAATAGACAACTGGCATCTCATAAACAGTCCAATTTCCTAACTCTGCATTTGAAGGGTACACGAACCGATCAACGTTAAACCCTCCACTTCCTTCTTTATCAACCACGGAGACAGATAAATTTGCAAAAACCTTCAACAATCCATTTTCAGTCACCATCATTGGATCTGGATGAATATACCCTGCTGAGTGAAACGAATCATATAAGTGTGGTATGATTAACCTCTTGGACTCAAAATCACGGCCATGCAAACGAGCAATTCTCTTCTCTTTCTTTTCAATCATCGCCTTCATTTTTTCCATCCTTGTCGGTCTGTACCCTAACCCAAATCTGTCCTTATTTTCGATTGATCTCTAGTGGCTCTAACATTCCCTGCAGGTTTCTGCCCAACCCAGAACCAGGACGCCATCCTTTCCACACTATTTGCTTCACGACCATACCAGTGGTATTTGACAAGCGAGGAGTACACAGACTTGACCCTTCACCCACATATAGAGCATTTGCCACCTCGAAGGATCTGTACGAGCATTCCACAGCTTCATCTCCAATGTCCACATAAGGTGTAGCGGAAGTTTGAGCTACCATCATGTCTTCTTCTCCTGAGATAATAATTATTTGGCCGTCCACCACAAATTTTAGCTTTTGGTGAAGAGAGGAAGGGACCGCTCCTGCCATATGAATCCATTGCCTTCCCAAAAGGCAAATATAAGATGGTGTAATGTCCATCACCTAGAATTGTATATTAAAGGTACATGGACCAATCTGCATTGGAAGCTCTATGTCTCCCACAACTTCTCTACGAGCTCCATCAAATGCCTTTACCACCATATTACTTGGCTTCATGTGAGATTCATCTATCAGCATCCTTGTCAAAGTAATCATCGGCATGAGATTAATAGATGAGCCATTATCAATCAACACCCTACCAATTGTGATGCCTCTGCATTTTGCACTTATATGGAGAGCTTTAGTACTCCCTCTTCCTTTAGCTGGAATTTCATCGTCACTAAAGGATATGAAATTATCTACCACCAAATTGCTCACTAGATGGTCTATCTTTTCTACAGATACATCGTGCACCACATAAGCTTGATTCAAAACCTTCAACAATGCCTTCCTATGAGGTTCAGAGTTCAAGAGCAGAGACAATAATGAAATTCGAGCAGGCATCTTGTTTAATTGTTCTACCACACTATACTCACTATGCTTAATAAGTCTCAAGAATTCACAAGCATCTTCGTCTGTTACCAGCCTTTGTCGGTTCTCCTCAAGATCTGGGACTGGTGCCACTTCTTCTTCTCCCACTTTGGCCTTCTCTTTTCTTGCTTTTTGTAGCGTCTCAGGGGTATAGCAACGTCCACTACGTATCATCCCCCCAACTCCAGCTATATTGGCAGAATCAGGACTATCCACCATTAGTTCAACATTTGCTCCATCTTTGATTATTGCATCATACCCATACCTCCAATGTACGGCTTTGTCACTCTTGTATGGGAATGGAGTTGGCACCTCTATCACTACCTTAGGCCCTTGAACTGATGGTGTAGGTTTCTCTTCATAAAGCACTTTCAATGGTTTTAAAACAAACTCCTTATCAGTGGCATGAACTCCTTCATCTTGAACTTCTTCATAGAACTCTACGCAGGATTCATCAATTAGTTCTTGCAACTTCCTTCTAAAATCCTCGCAATACTGAACAGAGTGCCCTATTGCTCCACAATGGTATTTGCATGTCATTTTTCTATCATATTGCCCTTTATAAGAGCCTGCGACAAACATCACTGGTTGTAATGAGTTAGATTCCACCAGAACCTCAAACACTTTTTCTAATGGAGTTTTTATTTCGGCAACAGTCCTCTTGATTGTACCTCTCCTTGGGTCCTCAACCTTATTTACCGTTGTCCTAGCATGATCGGGCAATGGGTTTGCATTAACATCCGGCCCCCCTTTCTTCCCAAAACTTAAGAGTCCAGCTTTGACGAGTGATTGGACTTTCACCTTCAAGCCCATACAATTCTCGATAGAGTGACCAATATTACCATTATGACAGGCACATTTTGCATTGGGGTCATACCATTTTGGGTAAGGAGGTTTCAAAGGTTCTATATAACTAGGGGCAATGAGATGACCTTCCACCAACTTCGGGAATAGCTCAGCGTATGTCATGGGTATAGGGTCTATGGCAATATTTCGGCTAAGTCGGGTGTACCTTTGGTCATTAGGTGGGAAAGTGGGGTTTGTTGAAGTTGTAGGAGTTTGTCGATGGAAAATAGGTTGATAGGTGTTTTGGGGATGAGTTTGTGGGTAAGATTGAGAATAGGTGTAGTTTACTGAAGGTGGGTGAGGGGTATAAGGGTGACGCGAATTGTTTTGGACGGCTTGTGCATCCCCTTCCTTCTTCTTCAAGAATCCACCATTCCTACTATCATTCACAGGTGCTTCGATCTTACCGCTCTTGATGGCATTCTCAATAGCTTCACCTGTTAGCACCATATCTGCAAAGTTCTTAGTTACGCTGCTAAGCATACGCTCATAGTAAGGTGCCTTGAGAGTATTCAAAAAGAACATAGTGACTTCCTTTTCAATTAAAGGAGGTTGAACTTGCGATGCCATGTCCCTCCATCTTTGGGCATATTCCTTGAAGCTCTCATCTTTCTTCTTTTCCATACTTTGGAGAGAAAAGCGATCAGGGGCTACATCAGACACATGTTTGTATTGAGTTATAAAAGCCCTTGCCAATTCCGACCAAGAGGAAACTTTGCTCCTTTCTAATTGGTTATACCACTTAGCAGCTGACCCAGTCAAGCTATCTTGAAAAACATGAATCAATAGCTTGTCGTCCCATGCATATGCCGCCATCTTTCTACAGTACATGGTGAGATGATCTTTTGGGCACGATGTTCCATTGAATTTTTCAAATTCAGCCACTTTGAATTTTGGTGGAAGCACGACACCAGGTACCAAACACAACCTTTCAGCATCAACAGGTCCAAAATAGTCAACTCCTTCAACAGCACTTAGTCTTTCCTCTATCAAGCTCAGCTGAGCTTTAGTACCACTATATTCTTCTTTATGCTTCAACTTTTCTAACTCTGTGGGATCATCTAGATTTGGTATCTCCACTGGGTTTTGAACTTGCATCTGTAAAGGTGTTGAAGCTTTGATAGTACTTCCTTCAGGAACAAAAATAGGGTTGTCTCGCATGCTTTGTTGAGGTTCTTGGATAGACTCCCCCTGATTATCCATCTTCTCCTTTCCTTTAATCATGGCTTTTAGTAATTGGGTAATCTAGCTCAATTGCCCCTTTATCTCTGCATTTTCCCTTTCCAACTTCTCTATTCTGTTATTTTGATCTTCTTCCATTATACGAGCTTGATACCTTGTGTGGTATTTATGGAGGGCAGACCGTCTAGTAGATTCAATTTTGACACCTTGATTGCCACAATTAAGTTGAAATTATTTTCAAGAAAGAAGAAAGAAGAGAGAAGAAAAAAAAGTGCAAAGACTTAAAAGAACTCAAAGATGTATTTTATTAATAGATGGAATTTCACAACCTAAATGCATAAGATGGAAAAATAACTTGTCTCATAACAATTATTTAACAAAACCAAAAATCCTAAGACATCCATGAAGAAATCTAATAGTGCCACATGAGTCCTCTAACAGCACCATAATGGCCTTCTATCTCTTCCAACAAATGTAGCATCCTCTCTCCATGTTCGGTTATTGGGTTAACTCCAGGCTTCACCTCCCTTATTTCATCTTCAATTTGTTGGGCCCTATGAGCCACCCAATTAATTTGACGAAACATTGTCCATAGGAGTTGTGAGTCTTTCTTGAAGATTTTCCATTCTTCTACTAAGGTTTGTATATTTTGGGCCATCTTCTGTCGATCTTCTTGGGCTCGATTGAGAACTCCATGTAGTCGAATCTTCCATCGTATTATCTCCCTTTGAGCTTCATCAAGCTCATCCTCCTTCTTTTGTGCTTTCTCCTTGAGTCGTGCAATTTCTTCTTGGTTCTTCTAAGCTTCTTCCCGGTTCTTCTGAGCTTCTTCCTTTAGTCGTTTGTTTTCTTCCATCAGACGACTATTTTCAGACCTCGCGAACTTTTTCTTCAAGTAACTAATCTCATCCACCAACTTGTTCTTCTCTTGATGGATTTTTGAATATACGTGATCTCTTTTTCCTATCCTCTCATCGGTCTCATGCTTGAACTTCTTGTACTCCCGTTCCAAATCCCTCTTTTCTTCTTCTAACTTCCTCTTGGCAATCTCTAAATCAATCATAGGGTCTCTGGGTGTAGGCTCTTCAAGAACTTCATCATCTTCTTCAAAAGGAATTTTGACATCCTTGGCTCGTCTAGCATGCCAAACAAAATACTCAGGAGTAACTTTTTCGGTGAATATCCCTAGTTTTATTGCGAGAGGTGTCTTCCATGCTTTAACATCTTCTTCTATCTTTCTCAAAGCCCCTTTCTCTGAATAAGCATACTCTCGTTGACTGAGTCCATAAGTAGCTGGGATAAACTGCTCATATCCTAGTTGTCTTCGTACCATCAAAGGAGCATAAGATACGGTGCCCCATAATCCTAACAAGGAAACCCACCATCGTTCTCCACAACCATATAACATTGGTCCTCGTGGCATCTACAGCGCTGTCCATACTATGTCTCGATTTGTAAGTTTGCGCAAGGTAGCAACCCACTCCTTTTTTGTCTTTGGCTCAGGCCAATTATTTTCACAAAACTCCTTGATAGGGATGTGTTTAAAGTAAGGCTCTCGAAATTTGGCTTTTCTGTTTCTAAGATGACTCTTCATCCAAATGTACAATAATTGCATACATCCTATGAAACGCCCGTCCCCCACTCGCCGACAATAATTCAAGGATTTAATGGTTTCAGTCAAAATAGCAGGGACAACATTTACCCCAAAATCAATCTGTTCCACAAAATCTGCAATTGTGATTTCAATATGCCCCAAGAATTTTGGGAAAATCACCATCCCATATAGAGCCAAAGCCATCAGTTTCATGCATTGTTTATTCTCTGCTTGTTGAGTGATTCGACTTCGTAGGTAATCCCAAGAGAGATAAATACCTTTCCCTTTCTGTCTTAACCTTTGATCAATTTCTTGCACATTGATACCAATCATCGCAGCCAACTTCTTGCAATAACTTGTCTTGTTCCTCCAATAGATTTTGTCTCCAACTGGCAATTTTGGATAAAGCAACTCTGAATATTCCTCTATTGTTGGCACCATGTCATTTTCATTAAACACAAAACACCGATAGGACGGATCCCAAAATTGTACCATAGCCCTGATCAAATCAACATCCACATCTACAAAGAGGAGTAAAGCCAAACCCCCATATTTGTTTTGGAATGTCTCTTTCTTCTCTTGATCCCAACTTCCCTAAATGCCAATTAACTCGGTGAAATCATTTTGTCTAAGATCAAGACGAACTTTTTCAGGAAGATTGGAGATGTAATCTTTAGGCAAGCAGTCACCGTCCCTTTGTTGAGCCTCTTCAGATAATAGCTTCACTTCACTGGAGGGTAAAGACTTAGCAGACTTCTTCTGGGAAAAATTCTCCATGGATGCAAATGGACTTTTAGTCTGTTAATCAATTGTTATGAGACAAGCCTCCTATGAAATGCACAAAAACGTGAGAATGAAACAAAAAGAGATTTTATACATAAAAAGTTTTCCTTCATGTGTTCTCCTAACATGTTTTTTTTCTATATGTTGGGTTTGGTTAAAGAGCTAAAGGTTCCCAAATTGTTCCTCACTATCATCCACACAGGACTAGTAAGGCACCCAATCCTCACCCATTATAGGTTACAAACGGAAAGGTTCAATCTGAGCAGGAGTATTTCGCTAGCCTATATGAAGGTTATCACCTCACGAAAGTGTAGTTACTTTACTCCCTCCTAAAAAGGAAGAGCCCGGGTTGAGGGCTTATCCAAATGCAAGTGTTGTGTGTGTTGAAGGAATGAATTAACATTTTATTATACATTTTCCAAATACTTCTAGGCAAACTTAGACTAATCTTCAAACTAATCTTTGGCCTAACTCTCTAAAGTCGCCAGTGGAGTCACCAAGCTGTAATAACGTCTAGTTCCGTGAACCTAACCACTAGACTTTAAAATTCTTGGAGTCGCCACCAACCATTCAAACCTAAGGTGTGATTGGTCACCTACTCTTGTCTAAGGATAAGGCATGGTCTACGTTCAAAGAATCTAGGGTTCGGGAGTACGGTTACATGTGGGGAAGGATTAGCACCCCCACGACGCCCATTCTAAAATGGTACCACTTAGTTTTAAGTTTAGTCTAAATTTGCCTTTATGTTTGTATTAGTTTCGATAATTAAATGTTGAGAAAGTTTCTAAGACTATTCCATCAATCTGGCTCAAATCTTAGAAACTCCCCTCACCTCAAGATGTTCAAGGAGTACCAATCGACTTTCTTAAACTCCATCGTCGGATTGATTAAGTATATTATGGAATTCTTATCTTTAAATATTTTCTAAGCTTATTCTCCTTATTGTATTATTTTAATTCTATTATTTTATATTTTGAAAATAAACATGACATATGGGTTTGACAATTCTTCTTAAGTATCCCATCAATCTGGCTCAACCGAAGAAGAATCCTCTCACCTAGAAATTCCAAGGAGTACTAATTGACTTTCTTAGAATTTCATCATCGGCATATGTCATACTTACTTCCTTTATTTAAAGCATATTATTATCCTATTCCCTTATTATTGTGTTATATTATATTCTTTATTATTATTATTATTATTATTTTATTATTATTATATCCTTAAAATGAACATGGATTATGTTTTCTTGAAAATTCTCCTCAAGTATTCCATCAATCTGGCTCAACTCAAGAAGAATCCTCTCACCTAGAAATTCCAAGGAGTACCAATTGACTTTCTTGGAGTTTCATCCTCGGCATACTCTATATTCATCTTTGATAATTAATCAATATTTTTATTTGCTAAGCCTTATTACTGTTTATTTAAATATTTTATTTTATGAAGTTTTATATTTATCTTGTTATATTTTCCTAAAAAAAATTATTACCGTGAATATCCAAATAATTGATCATGCAAAAGTAATTTAAATCAAGAATTAAATTTAATTATCATGCAAACAAATTAAATTATGCAAACACACATATACAATACATCAAATTACCAATTATCATGCAAGTCTATGTTAATTAACTATCATACAAGTAGTCATACATATCAATTTTTAGTTATCCTACAAACTTTACAATTATGAAATCAATTATTATTAACTTACCCAACTATTAAATTATTAAATCAAGTTATTTAATTAAATCACCTTATTATTAAATTGATCAATCAAATAAATCATATTTATTACTAAATTAATCAATTAGTTAGTTAGTGGAATCATACCTTGGACAATACCTTCCTTTTCTGCCTTGATTTCTTTGTTAAAAATTTTTTTGTTCTTTCCTATCTTCTTACACGTCCCTTTCTTTCCTTTAATCGGGCTTCACTTGGCTTTCTTTCCTCTTGTAGTTGACAGCAGCCCACGGTTTAGTAAGGGTGAGCAAGAACCAGCATGTGCAATAGTGATCTGGTGGAGGAGTGGCAGTAAGCAACGGTGAAGATGCAGGCTTGTTGCTGGACAGAAACGCTGCAGCTGGAACGAAATTGGAAGTGGAGCAGAACCGTGGCCAAGGCGATGAAGCAGATGATGATGACGCGGCTGTATGGAGCGATGGTTTGGTGACTCGGTGAAGATAATGGAACCTCAGCGTCGGGCAGCAAAGTGGGAGGAAATGATGGCGTTGACTGAAACAGAGGCTGTGATCGGTGCAGTATTGCAGTAGACTTAGGACGTTGTAAAGCAAGGAATCGGGAAGTAGCTTCGCAGCAGTGGAGGTTGGTGCAAGTACCGACAGCAATGGGAACAGTACTGGGCAAACAAATGGAATTGGGGAACCGTTCAGCAAGCAGCTAAGGTGGCGTGACTTCTGATTCTTGGTAGCAGCTTAAGGTGCAGCGTGAAGATGAGGATTAGATAAAAGGATGCAACAGCTAAGGTGATGGAGGATAAGCAGATGAGCAGGAAAGCAAGGATTAGTAGAGAAGCTTGATGGTAGTGACGTGAGGTGATGTACGACGATGATGATAATGGCTGATGAATATTGCAAGGATGGCGATGATGATGGTGCGAGGCAGTATGGCTCGATACTGATAGACAATGGCAACAATTTGGTGCGGCTATGAGAGGAACAAGATGATGAGCGCTGTCTTTTGAAGATGGCAAGGGTGGAACTGAGGAGTTGCGTATGGTGATGACGATTCGGTTGTGATTAGGCGAAGAGGATAGCGAAGAGAAAATGCAGCAGCAGGTTTCAGCGACAAAGTTGGCAGATGCAGGAAGACAAGGACAACAATGATGATTCGGCAATTGCAGATGATGAGGGTGAGTAATGCATTTCGACGATGAATGGCAGAGCAGTGGGTGCGGTGGAGAAGACGATGTCAAAGCTTTGTTGTATATACCAAGCTGTGACGTGAAGGTGATGGATGATGTTGGCCGAGATCCCCCCCCTCTGAAAGGCTCCCTTCCTCCTTTTATATACACAAGTAGTATCTATCCTAGCCTATGTTAATCTCTTTATTTTTATCTTATTTTTATCTTACTTTAATAATTATCTAACTCTAATTCTAATCTATCATAAACTCTAATAATATAAATCATAATTTAAATAATTATCCTAAAAATCTAATAATCTAATTATCCTATCTTAAAATTAATTTTATTTTATTTATCTTTTCTCTTTCTTCTTTTTATTTCTAAATCCTATTTTAATTTTAATTTTCTAATTAATGTAAATTCTAAATCTAAAAATCCTTATTTAAATTGTTAAATTATTTAAAATACAATGTCACCCAATCCAATTAATTATTTTTTTACAAGTTAAGATCCCGGACAAAATAAGGTGTCTACAGTAGTTATCTGGTAACAATTGGTAGAAAATAAAATAAATAAATAGAAATTTAGGGAATATTTATTAGAATCATGATATGAAATTTTGAATATAATTTAAAATTATTGTGCAGTGTGAAGTACGAAGAATAAAAAGGCGTAAGTGGCGTAATCGGATTTTATACTGCACAGAGGTCGAGGTAAGGAACATGTATATGAGTGGCATAGGAAATGTATTAATTGCATTTGAAAATTTTTAGGAAACCAAATCCTACCCGTTTACTTGCTTAAACTTTCCTAAATGAAAATAGAAATTTATCTTAAATTCTTACAAGTCTAAATATTGCCTTACATGAAAAGATTTACATGAATCGATTTAAATGAAATGATTTACATGAATTGCATTACACGAAATGATTTACATGAATTGATTTACACGAATTGATTTATATGAATTGAATTACATGAAGTGATTTATATGAATTGTTTTACATAGAATGATCTATATGGAATGAATTACAAAGAATGATTTACATGAAATGAACTACAAGACATAAATTATATGAAATGGTTTACATGAATTAAGTAAATTGCATAAATGATATGTTATTTATTTTCACATGAATGATTTATTAATTATGTGCCAATAAGTTATTGGTATATTTAAAGTTTTCATTGAGTTTTTAATGAATATTATGGCTACCAAATTAAATAATTATTCTTTTATATGATTTTGGACTAGTTGAAGATGATTGCTATTTGAAATGATTTCTACTGTTAATCGATATTTGAAATGATTTCTAGAATTGAATTATATGATTTATGAAAATGTTTTGAGACGATCATTCCCTAGTGATCATGCATACTGTTACCGATTGTAAGACCCTAGTCAAGTTCGCAGGTTACCATTATATTGTTTATCAATTGTTGGATTATTATGGTCAAACCCACAAGTTTACACAGTGAGCACCTAACCAGTGCGAACTGTGCTCGTCAACGATGGCCATTCGTTATCGATTGTCCCTACGGGGATACGAATACCATTGTCCCTTTGGGGATACTGACATTTATTGTGCATAATTCTATTGGATGTGACTGTCTCCATTGAACTGAATGTGAATGATTTGAATACTGAATAATTTGAATACTGAATGATTTGAATGCCAATGATTTGAATACTGATTTACTAATTTGATAGAAAGAAAGAAAGGGTTGCAATCGAATGATTGATAGTGATAATTTTAAATAAATTTCTTTACTATCTTAGTGAAAATATTGCTTATATAGAAATTTCAAAAATGTTACTGCATTGTTTATTGACATTGCCTACTAAAATTGTTTTATAGCATTGCCTAAATAAATGGCTTATATACTGATTAATGATTTGAAATTGCATCGCATAAATTATAAATGTTTTATACGGATTATCGATTTGAAATAGCATCACATAAATTATTAAATGTTTTTATATTGACTAATGAATTGAAATTACATTGCATCAATTATTAAATGTTTTATACTAATTAATGATTTCATCATCAACTGCATACTCCTTATAATCGCATCTAGGGATTGGAACATGATAAGTACTTCAAAGTACTTCTCATACTCTATCCGGTTACCTAGCCGACTATAGTATCTTTCCTATGCTATCCCCTAGTGAGCTGCTAGGAAATAAATATTTTTATGCATTTTAATATTTATATTTAATATGCCTTTTTCGTAATTAGTAAAATAAATGAGTTTGGTTTAAATGCATTTTATATGCAATTTTACATATGTTTCTTACTGGGCTTTCCCCAAAGCTCACCCCTTTACTCACCATCCCAGATAGCTCATTAGTAGGCGTGCCAACCACTGCGACAGGTTAGCCAGAGAAAACTACTAGAAGTTTAAGGTATCCAGTGATCAGGTATTTAAAGAATTTTATATTTATATTCAGACTAGTGTATGCACAGCAGCTATAAACAAATATCGGGATGTAAATAATGTAGTGATTCGTGGGCTGTATTGAAATTGAATTGACTATAGCAAAATTATATATTTTATATTATAGTTTATATTTCAATTTCTGATTTACTTTTATTGATTAAATGATTTAATGGGATAAAAATAGATATGAAATGAAAATTATAGATTGTACTTGCACTAACACCAAACGCAAACCAACTATTACTGAATGATTGAATGAGAAAGATGGTAATAAAAAGGAAAAAAGTTAGTTCGGAATTTGCTAATTTCGGACGTTACATAATGCCTTTTAGGCTTAGGCTCTCCTATACTACCTAAGAAATTGAAATATTCTAAGATGAATGAAATTAAAAAAAATAAATAAAGAAACAAGCATTAACTTCAAACTAGGTGAATCAATCAATATCATCCACTTTCTTCCACAACATTAACTGTTACCCTTTGTGTGATCTGGCAAAGGATTACCTTTCACATTTGGGTTATTCTTTGCCCCAAAACTCAAAATTCCAGCGTTGACAAATTACTGGACTTTTCTCTTGAAACCCATATAATTCTTAATAAAGTAACCAACGTTGTCATTATGATAAGCACACTTTGCATTAAGATCATACCATTTTGGGTAGGGAGGCTTCAAGGGCTCTACATAAACAAGGGCAATAAGGTGACGCTTTATCAACAGCGGGAATAACTCGACATATGTCATGGGTATAAGGTCTATGGTAACATTTTATCCAGGTCAAGTGTTTCTTTGGTCATTTGAGGTTGTAAGAGCTAGTGAATGGAAAATGAGTTGGTAAGTTTTTTGAAGGTGAGTTTGTGGGTGGGGTTGAGAATAGGCATAATTCACTGAAGGTGAATAAGGGGTATAGGAACGATGTGAGTTATTAGAGATAGCTTGTGCATCTTCTTCCTTTTTCTTTTAAAACCCACTCTTCTTTTTATCATTCATAGACGCTTCGATCTTACCACGCTTGAAGGCATTTCAATAACTTCGCCAGTCAGCACTATGTCTACAAAATTCTTGGTTACACTGCTAAGCATACGCTCATAATAGGGAGCTTTGAGAGTATTAAAAATGAACATGGTGATTTCCTTCTCAGTCAAGGGAGGTTGAACCTGTGATGCCAAGTCTTTCCATTGTTGGGCATATTCTTTGAAACTTTCATATTTCTTCTTCTCCATATTTTGGAGGCAATCAGGGGCCACATAGGACACATGTTTATATTGGGCTATTAAAGCTCTTGTCAACTTAAACCAAAAGGTAACTCAACTCCTTTCCAATTGGTTAAACCATTTACTACCTAACCCGGTCAAGCTATCTTGAAAAACGTGAATTAGTAGCTTTTCATCCCACGCATACGCTGTCATCTTTCTACATTACATGGGAAGATGGTCTTTTAGGCACGAAGTTCCATTGAACTTTTCAAATTTAGGTACGTTGAATTTCGGTAGAAGTGCAACACCAGGTACCAAACACAACCTTTCAGCATCAATTGGCCCAAAATAGTCAATTCCTTCTTCGGCACTTAGCCTTTCCTCTATCATGCTCAGTTGAGCTTTAGCACCACTATCTTCCTCCATATGCCTTTGCTTGTCTAACCTTTTTAGGGTCATCTAAATTTGGTACTTCACCTGGATTTTGAGCTTGTGTTGATGGATTTCCTTAGGATTTCCTCCTTGCACCTGTAGAGGTATTGGAGCTTGGATAATACTCCCATCGAGGATAAAGACAGGGTTTTCTCACATACTTTGTTGAATTTCTTGGACAAACTCATCTTGACTAACCATCTTCTCCTTTCCTTTAATCATAGCTTTTAACAATTGAGTAATTTCACTCAATTGCCCCTTCATCTCTTCATTATCCCTTTCCAACTTCTCTATCCTACTATTTTGATCTTCTTCCATCATGCGTGCTTGATACCTTATATGATGTCTGTGGAGAGCTAATCACTAGTGGATGCAATTTTGATACATTTAGTGCTACAATTAAGTTGAAATTATTTTTCATGTGATCATATGTTTATGCACATACAAATGAATGAACTACATGGGATGCATTAAAGTCTTGCAATCTCTCTTAACAATTAAAAGAATGTTCCATGATAAGACCAATGTAAAGAACACGTTATGCAATGCAAAATCAAACATAAAAATGCATGACTTAATGATATAAACAAACTCATTTTTTTTTTGAAAAATGGAAAGGAAAATAAAAACTATATTTTTTTGAATTTTTTTTTAAAAAAACAATGTATAAAAGAGGAAGTAAAACTTATTCCTTCATATGTCCTATCTTGGGTTTGAGTCTACATTTCAATCTAGTATAGTTCCACCCTAAGGCTAAGTCATTACATGCTGGGTTTGGATAATTTAAAGTTCTAAAGGTCTCCAAAATGCTCTTTACTGTTATCCACACAAGACTAGTAAGGCATCCAATCCTCACCCATAACAGATTACAAACAAAAAGGTTCAATTTGAGTGAAAGTATTTTGTAGCCATTATGGAGGTATTACCTCACGAGGGTATAGGTACTTTACTCTCTCCAATGAAAGACAGAGCCTGAGTTGGGGGCTTATGCATGTAATGCAATTGATGTGTGTGTTGAAGGAATGATGTTTAATACAGCTTTCTTTCAATTATAACTTTCTAAGCAAATTCTAAGATACCCTAAAACCAAATATTGGCATTACTCTGTAAAGTCCCAAGTGGAGTCCCTAACCTATCGTAACGTGTTAAATCCAAAAACCTAACTTGCTAGACTTAAATTCAATGAGTGTGAGACTCAATTTTATAATACTGTATACCATAAATTTGGTAAATCCTTGATAGTGAGAATAAATTATTGAGTGAAATTAAATAAATATTTAATTTGGATTTTCACTTTGGATTTTGGATTTATTGGAATTTATGATTTATAATATGATGTATAAGAGGTGAATAAATATTAAACGATTAATTGAAGGTATAGAATAAATAAAGAAAGTAAATTTGAAAATTTGGAATTGAAATGCAATTCTAATGGCATAAAATACAAAAGAAATAAATTTTTTAGAGAAGGAAATTGAATTAGCGGACAAGTGATAAATTGTGATTGGCTAGAATATATAAAGGAGAGGGAAGATGAGTTAAAATTGTGCAGCAAATTGGACTACGCACCACACTTTGTTACTGCCATGGAGATGTTCAGCTGGAAAACATCAAAAGGAAATTGAAATATAATTTTTTTTTGTGGTATAAAACACAACGTAAGTGGTATTCAAAGGAAGAGAAGCCTAAAATTTAATGTATTGGTTAAAGCCTACCAAAAAGGAGAAGAAAATTAGTCAAAACTGAGCAGCAAAAAGGAGCTCCACCCCACTCCTTTTGCTGCATTTTTTCTGCAGAAATTAAGGCTTAATAAGACATAAAATGATGTTTCATGGAAGGGAAATTTGTATTTAGAAACATGATTAATTCCTATTGATTGGAGCCTTCAAAAAGAAGAAAAATCAAGCCAAAAATGTGCAGGAAAATTGCTGCACCGCCACTCCTTTTTTTTTTGTTGCACTTTGCTGCTCGTGTAAATACATTAAAAAGACATAAAATGATAAAAGAAATGAGTTAGGTAGATAGGTGGAGAATTCTTATTGGATGGCATGACAAATAGAAGACTAAGTGGAAGAAAACTCAAGCAATTCAGCTTCGTTTTTGCCGACTCTCCCCTGCTACGCCGAGCTTCCTTGCTCTGTTCTTTTCCTCGCCATTTTATTGCATGTTCCTCCATTTTCATAAGCAAAGTCATCTCTTCTCATCACTAAAATACTAATCTTCCTCCACCAAGCTTGTTCTTTACCTTAAGAACAATTTAATTCCAGAAATTAAGGGCTGAAATAAGGAACCACGGGACTGGTTTGACAGCTGAACAATTCGGCAGTGAAGGAAGGTGAGGATTAATGATGTTTCATGTGTTTCTAGCTTTGATTTTCATTTATTTGTGCATGGAAAATCTGATCTATGCTTTAGAGGGAGGAAAAATAAAGTGTAATGGAAATTGAAGGTCTCGGTTATGGTAAGAAATTAAAGGAAATCATGGTAACTTGTCGTATATGGGCTGGAAATTTATAGAATATTATCAGGAAAGGATAAATTAAACTTGATTTTGTGATTGGTTATACAACATGGCTGATTGGCGTGAACATGGTGGGTTTCGGTCAAGAACAAGGGCTGCACCATGGTGATTAAATTTGATGAATTTATGTTTGATAAAAGTTTTGAATAAGTAGAGAGAGTTCATGAAATAAGAGTTGAGAAAGGAATGGAAAATCATGAGAATTTGACATAGGAGGCCACCGGCCATGCAAAAAAAAAATAAGAAGTTGTGTTGCCGGCAGTAGAAGGAGAATTAAATAGAAAAAGAAAGAAAACAGTAAAGAAAAGAAATGAGACAAGAAAAGAAAAGAAATGAAGACTAAGTTAATGTGTTGACCGAATGGGATGAATGGTGGTATGATGGTCAACAATGAGGACTTGGAATGAGGAAAAGAATGTAATCACAAAACATAATAAAAATATATAAGTTTAGTCAATGTGTGGTGTGTGCTGCCGGTTATGGAATAAAAGAAGAAAAGAAATATTGTCTTTTATTTCTTAAATGGTGGAAAAAAAAAAGAACAGAAAAAATGGCATGAAAAGTAGCCATTTTTAGCTATGAGACCTTACATACATTTACATTTTGATATAAATCATATCTTAAAAATAAAAGGATGATTAAGCTAATGATTTAGTGAAATTAAATTGCAGTCGGGAAATTCGACGTCCGTGTGGTGCACGCGATAACGCGATCTCGATAAACAGGTAAGGGGAGAGTGTGTGAGTTATAGTGATATAATGAATTGCATGTTTTCTTAAGCTATATTTTATGAGAATATTGGATGCATGATTTGGTTTGAAAACATGCAAAATTGTGGTTGTGTTTGATAAGCTGGTTTATGTACTGCGAATTGTGTGCAGGAGGTTACGAATCCTCAGCCGTTATGTTGTCCAAAAAAATTCTAAAAGTATTCTAAAATATTATAAAATATTTTAGATGCATGAAATGATTTAAATGAGAAATTTTGAATATAATTTCCACCAATTTTCGATAAATTGGAAATTATGAGGAAGTTACAAAATTAAATATTCATGTTTTATATTTTCATTAAAGTGAGAAATTAATTATGTTTTATATGATATTAAATATTCAAAATGAATATTTATTATGTTCTCACTTAATACATGAATATTTACCGACTGATTTACGGCATGTGTAAATGAGAAATAAATACCTTTTTGGAAATAAGTACTTAAATAAATGATTTGATTCATGGGATTTCTTTAAAGGTATTTTTATGGGAAAAGAAATGATTTTATACCTTTATGGAACTAAATATTGATCTTATTTATTTTATAAATTCCATAAAGGTGATGATATATGAAAATGTGAAAGCCTTATGGATAAACATAAAATATTTCAAATTATTTTGAATAAGATCTATAAAAGCTGTGGTACGGTTTTTATACTGTTTTGAGACATAGGCCCCAAGTTTCATGCTTACTACTGTTACTGATACTGTCACGTGGCTGATTGACCCGCCAGTCATCAATGGTCCTGGATGTCACCTGGCAAGTGTACACCGAGGACCCCATATAAATCATGGCCATAGATCTCACTGTATACTGTTATTGTGTCCCTTTGTGGACGACGATAGCATGATATGATGTAGGGTGATGCCTAATCTCAACTTACTGATTAATGTTTATTAAAGGGATTTACTGAATCCTATTTTACTGTACTGCACTATGAATTACTGTTTACTGAACTAAACCGTATCGAAATACTGTTTTACTGAATTGTACTACACTGGGAAATACTGTTTACTGAACTGGAAGCTACTGATTTCTGTTTACTGAACTAAAAGCTACTGATTATTGTTTATTGAACTAGTAGCTACTGAATACTGTTTACTGAACTAGTAGCTACTGATTATGGTTTACTGAA
Source organism: Heritiera fomes (assembly GCA_032173925.1). Lineage (NCBI taxonomy): Eukaryota > Viridiplantae > Streptophyta > Magnoliopsida > Malvales > Malvaceae > Heritiera > Heritiera fomes. The sequence continues at coordinate 6,978,963 of JAPDPM010000012.1, read as the reverse complement.
CTGAAACCTACCGATTACTGTTTACTGAATGGAATTGTATAGGATACAGTTTATTGAACTGAAAGGAAATTACTGTTATCGAGAAAGAATACTTTGAAAATTATTTCTTAAATAGAAATAATTACTGAACTGTTATCCAGTGATTTGGATATTTATAAGCTACTGTACTAAAAAGACCGTTTACTGTAGCTACTGTTTTATCACTGTACTATCACGTGTTTTGAAATTGGTGTACTGAATTGATATAATAAAAATGGTTTATACCATTTTTATAATTATGCGAAAAGAGAAGGAAATTGTTTTGAAATAAAACAGTCTATTTATTACTCTCTATAGTTGCTCTGGGTTTTCGAGACAAGACAGGTATTCCAAAATACCTTCCATGCTCCATCTGGATTTCCCGCCCGACTATAGTATCCTTCCTTTACTGTGCTTAGTACACCGTCAAGAAATAAATGTTTTATAGCATATAGTTTTCATTATATCAGGCAGCATAGGACTCCTTTTCTAAGCATGTGGTTCGCTCACCCCTTGCTTTCAAATTTTCCGGATTAATTACGAGGATAATTTGATGGCTTCCTCAAATAAATAGAGCTGCAAGTAGCCCATTGGGACAAAGAGCATTGAAATTTAAAGGTACAGTCACTTCTCTTATATATTCAGACACTTGTATACAGTACTACATTATTCTAAAATAGAAACAGGGGATGTAAAGTATATGGAATATTGTAAAAATTTTTATATTCCGAATTTATTGAATAAATGTTTACCATTTATTATTATTAATGATCAAGTGTTAAAGGCATCACAGACAGCCCAACCAATAAAAATGTGTAAAATACTAGTAAATATTGTGTAAAAATGTACACTCAAACTGTTACAATGAGTCACCACCAATCATTCTAACCTAAAGTGTGATGGTCACCAACTCAAACTATGGACAAGATTTGGTCTACGTTCAAAAAATCTAGGGTTCTGGAGTATGGTTACGTGTGGGGAAGGATTAGCACCCCCACAATGCCTATCCTAAAATGGTAGCACTTAGTCTTAGGTTATTGTCTAAATTTGCTTTGGTTAATCTTTAATTTCAATATACTTCATATTGAAAGATATTTCTAAGTATCCTCCATTAAGCTAGTGGGATAACTTAAAAATCATTCTCACCTCGAGAGTATTCAAGTAGTACTATGCGACTTGTTTAAAGAGTCTCCATCGTCAGATGAATTTTAGTATGTTATGGAAATTTCCTAACTTTGACACCTCGACCCAAATTATCCTATTGTATTTTTTTCATTTATTATTTTCTTAACTAATATCTTGGTCTAGTACTTATTGATGCTTATCTAGGAATATAGATTATTTTTATTTTTTTAGAAAATGAATATAAATCATTCTATCAAAAATTCCTTTAAAATCCTCTATTAAGTTGGTAGGATTTAAAAGAAATTCTCTTACAAAAAGATTCCAAAGTATTACTTAAGCGTAATTGTCATAGTCCTAAATACTGTATATTTTTTTAATTTCACATTTATAAATCATATACTTAGTTTGGGCTTGTCTGCAATGTCAATTAAATTCCAAATAAAATTTTATTTATATGCAATCCCAGGATTCGAAAATTTATTTACATCAACAAAATATTCATATTTACATCCCAAGTTTAAGTTATGTAAAAGTAGTACTGTACAAAAATCTGAATATATAAAATATATGAAGTATACCTCGATGAACTGAAGAACTCGCCTAAAGAATACTGGAATCAGGCTCTCCTGAATGGCAGACCTGAACTCACTAAAAATAATCTGGGAGTGGGAAAATAATGGGGTGAGTGAAACGTACTTAGTAAGAGACATCTATACGAAAGCTAATATGACATATCCTATATGTAATTTTCATAAAACGAATATTTTTAGGAAAACATGAATTTAAAACATTAATAAAATGTGGCATGATCTAAATAAGAAGGATACTATAGTGGGTTGGGTAACCGGGTAGAGTACGGGAGGTACTTTGGAGCACCTATCGTTTTTCGGTATCCAAAGCCACTATAGGGAATTTATTTGATTTGAATTAAATCACAAATTCAATATATTACAAAATATAATATAAAACATCATAAATTAAATAAATTCTTCGTAAACATTTTAAATGATATTTATATAAATTTTCCATCAGTTAATCAAGTAAATAATTTCACAAAACATATCAATTATATTGGCAAATACATCATATGTACAAATCAAATCCAGAAATATAAATCAAATTTGGAGTGCTTGGATCTAAGTTACCCAAGAATTTACCACCCCAGTATAATTTTAATGGAGACCAGGCTACACCCTATAGACACATGCACTATAATAGATGTATGGCTATAGTGTGAGCACTAGCCAGGTGTCACCTGTGGGAGCTAGAAGACTAGGCTAAAGTCAACAACAATTAAAACAGATCGGAAATGCTTGTACCCGAAGATAGCTAAGGGGCCAACAGTCTTTGAAACATTTAAATAAATATTTTCAGAACTATTTACGGAGATTAATGTATTAAAATATATCATAGATATATTCATAAAAATTAATTTCATAAAATTAATAAATTCAAACATGTCAATACAATAAAACTTAAAACAATATTTAACGATTCATATTTATTTATCTAAAATTCCATGAAACACATCAATATTTTCAAATATCCAAAAATAGATAAAATTCACCAAAATTATGTTGATTATTGAATTTGTTATTTAATATTTATTAACCCAAATTACATATTAAAATTTGATTTATCCATATATCAAAAATTTTATACTAAACATAAATTTCATGGATTTCATAAATTTAAGGGCTTTTAGGTTAGCATAGAGAAAATTTAGCAGCATAACAGTTTATTCAAACCTAAACCCTCCTGCATAAAATTCAGCTTTCAAACCACAATTCACAATTCCAATATTCAATCCAAAATATTTATTTAATTTCCACAAATTGTAATTCTCATCTAAACATGAAACGCTATATCCCTACGCTTCATACAAATATCCCTTACATTTTAACTTATCGATATTCGAATCTCCGGCATCGGTAGTACTCTCGGGTTTAGAGGCTGCAAATAATTATTCAAAATTGATAAATTCACTATTCTTTAATTAAAAGAATATTTGATAATTTAAATACTAAAGAGTTGTCAGTATATCTACTAAATACAGTCTAATTTCTATCGATGCAAAATTCTAACTTTTTCTACATAATTTCGATTTAGATTTCGATTGCGCCTAAATTCTCAAAATGCCTAAATTTCATTGAAATCAACTCAATTTCTCCTTCCCCTTCATCAAGGCCGAATGCTCTTTCTCTTCTCCACCTTGAATTCTTCCAAATTTAACTATTCTATTAATCCCAATTTAATTTTACTAAATTCCTACACTACTTTTACATGAATTACACATCAATTGGCATCAAATTCATGCATTTCAAGTGTTGGCCGAATGGTCCCTTTCACTCCAACAAATTACTTTCCTCCTATTTAACCTAACTAAGCTTAATTTCATGTTTACTATAATTTCTACTTAATTTTCCATATTTAATTTTCATAAAAACACATATAATACATGGAGAGGTAGTGATGGACAAAACCCCCATGTACACCTTTACATTTTTCATGCATGAATTAAACTAAAAGAAGCATGGGAACAACTTAATCACATGGAAATTAATAAGAAAACATAAAAAAAAAAATAAGGTTCCCATAAATCTCACCTTGGTCAAATGTTATTGAAACTCTTAGGATCTGATGTTGGCCACTATATGGAGAGATATTGATACCAAGAGAAAAAGCACTGAAAAATAGACTGAGTTCCTTAAGAAATTTTTCGGTTTCGGGTGATTTTTCTTAAGGTTTTGGAAGCTTTTTATTTCTTGAAAGCTCTTGTCTATGGAGGCTTTGGGAGGATTCTAGTTTCAGTAAGAAAGTGACAAGGAAGCTATTACAGTTGATGAGAAAATTTTGATTTTTGGGGCAAAATTACCATTTTGCCCTTATACTTAAACATTTCTTCCAAAATTGCCCTTAAAATTTGACTTTGTTGAAAACAATCTATCCAACCTCTAAAATATTTTTTTTAATCATAATTCAACTCTATTTAACTCACTTTAATGTTTGGTGAAGCTGTTGTTGAAGTTCGGTTACCAGTTTGGGTTAAATTACTAAAATACCCCTACCGTAAAATCGCGTAAATTTGTGTCTTCACATCTAGTTTCCACCATCCATCTAGATATTCTAAAACTATATTTTATGAGGAATTATTTAGTATAAACCATAGGTCCAAAGTCCTCTTAATTTGACTATTATTTTCTAAAATTCTGACGAACTATGGAGTAAACCATCATTTTCTAAATTGTTGCATATTTTTCAAAATATACAAAAATAATTAAGATTAAGGCTAATATTCTTACTATAATATTTTATAGCTCTAAATATCGAGTCACCGAAGTTTCACCTTCATCTGTACCTCAGGGATTCGATGTGGCCCACTTACTAGTTAACCGTAAAACCTAAAACAAAATCAAATATTTATTAATTATAATTATTTGAACATTCTCAATTATTTAATTGTATTTAAATCGTACTATAAATTATGAAGTATCACATGTCCCCCACCTTAAGAAATTTGGTCCTCCAAATTTGATCGGACCTATTCGACGAACAGCTCTGGATATTTCTCTTTCATCAGGCTCTCTTGCTCCCATGTGGCTTCCTCTTTGGTATGGTACTGCCAGAGAACCTTAACCAAAGGTATTATCTTCATCTGCAACACCTTATCTTTCTGATCTAGAATCCGAATCGATTTCTCCACGTAACTCATATCTTCTCGAATCTCCAATGGTTCATACTGAATCACATGGGACGGATCTGGATGGTAATTTCTAAGCATGGACACGTGGAAGACATCGTGTACACTAGATGCTCTGGTGGTAAAGCCAACTGATATGCTACATCTCCCACTTAATCAAGTATCTCGAAAGGTTCGATGTAACGAGGACTTAATTTGCCTTTCTTTCCGAACCTCATGATTCCCTTCGAAGGCGAAATTTTCAGGAATATTGAATCTCCAACAAAAAATTCTAGTGGTCGGCATCTAACATCTGCATAACTTTTCGACCGACTCTGAACAATCTTCAATCTATCACAAATCAATTGAACATCTGTGGAAGCCTACTGAACCAAATTAGAAGCCAGTATCTTTCTATCGTCCACTTCTTTCCATGCTATCGGGGAAAGGCAACGTCGACCATATAAAGGTTCATAAGGTGCCATGTTGATACTCGAATGATAACTGTTATTGTAGTTGAATTCTGCCAATGGAAGGTGATCGTCCTAGGAGCCCTTAAAATCTAACGTACGAGCTCTTAACATGTCCTCGAGCGTCTGGATAGTGCACTCGGACAGACCATTTGTCTGAGGATGGAAAGTTGTGCTGAAGTTCAAACGAGATCCCATATCTTCTTGAAACCTCTCCTGGAAATGAGATGTGAATCTGGAATCTGATCAGAAGTAATACTCACTAGAACACCATGCAACCTTACGATCTCCCAAACATACAGATCGGCTAAGGCACTCATAAAATCTATAGATTTAATAGCCAGGAAGTGAGTAGATTTCGTCAACTGATCTACAATCACCTATATTGCATCATAATTTCATCTGGTCCTCGGCAATCCCATGATGAAATACATGGTGATGTGCTCCCATTTCCATGTCAGAATCTACAAAGGTTGAAATAATCCTGGCACTTTTTGATGCTCCACTTTAACCTGCTAGCAAGTGAGACATCTCGCAACAAACTTCGCGATGTCTCACTTCATATTATGCCATCAGTACACCTTACGTAGATTCTGATACATTTTGTTACTGCCCGGATGTAAGGTGTACTTAGAACTGTGTGTCTCCACAAGAATTAACTCCCATAACTATTTATCTTCGGGAATACAGATCCTATTCTGGAACCTTAGAATGCCATCAATGTCGATTACATACTCTGACTGAACCCCCCAACTGCAACTGACTAGCAATCTCAATACATCCTGGATCCTTCTTCTGAGCATTTATGATATTATCCATTACCCTCGGTTCTATCCAAAAACTAGCAACTAATCTATGCATCTTAGAAGGAGCAATATCTAAACTGGGGCTCGTAAACTGTTCCAACAACTCGTATTCCCGAACCATTAGATAAGATACCATTCCTAGGTGCTTTCTACTCAATGCATCAGCAACTACATTAGCCTTTCCCGGATGGTACAAAATCTCGCAGTCATAATCTTTTAGAAGTTCCATCCATCTGCGCTGCCTTCTATTTAACTTTTTCTGCGAGAATAGGTACTTCAAGCTCTTATAATTGGTGAATACCTAGAATCTCTCACCGTATAGATAATGCCGCCATATCTTCAAAGTAAACAACACAGCAACAAGTTCCAAGCCGTGCGTAGGATAATTTCTTTCATGATCCTTCAGCTGACGGGACTCGTAAGCAACCACCTTACCATGCTGCATCAGCACACAACCCAAACCTAAGGAGGAGGCATCACTATATACAGAAAATCCTCTAGGATGGCTCAAAATGGTCAGGATCGGTGTTGTGGTCAACCGCCGCTTCAACTCCTGAAAAATACGCTCACATTCATCAATCTACTCGAAACTTTACTCCCTTATGTGTGAGGCATGTCAATGGAGCAGCAAGTTTGGGGAAGCTCTCAACAAATCTTCAATAATATCCAACCAGACCTAGAAAACTTTGTATCTCAGTAACAGTCTTCAGTTTCTCCCACTAAACTCTCACTTCGATCTTAGATGGATCAACTGACACCCCATCTTTAGAGACCACATGACCCAAGAAAGTAATCTGATCCAACAGAACTCGCACTCGTTAAACTTAGCATAAAGCTTCCTATCCCTGAGGGTCTACAAAACTATGTACAGGTGCTGCTCGTGTTCCTCCCACGACTTAGAATACACCAAAATATCATCAATAAACACGTTGATGAACTTATCCAAATAGGGCTTGAAGACTTCATTCATCAGATTCATGAAGGCTGTAGGGGCATTTGTAAGCCCAAATGGCATTACCAAAAACTCATAGTGGCCGTACCAAGTTTTGAAAGCTGTCTTAGGTACATCACTCTCCCGAATCTTCAACTGATAATGCCCTTATCTCAGATCAAATTTAGAGAATACTTAGGCACCCTTGAGCTGATCAAATAAATCATCAATCTGGGCAAGTGGATACTTATTCTTGATAGTAGCCTTATTCAGCAACCGGTAGCCAATGCAGAGTCGCAGGCTACCATCCTTCTTCCATACGAATAAGACTGATGCACCACAAGGAGAAACACTAGGACTGATAAAACCCTTATCAAGTAACTCCTGGAGCTGCTTCTTGAGCTCTTCAAGCTCAACTGGCGCCATTCAGTAAGGGGACTTCAAAATGGGTTCGATATCGAGTTCTAAAGCAATAGTGAATTCTATCTCCCGATCAGGCGAAAGTCCTTGTAAATCATCCGGAAACACATCTGGGACGTCCTTGACTACTAGAACTCGTATAACTCCAGATGCCTTTTTTCAACATCCTCTACACAGGCTATGAACCCTTCAATCATCATACAATCACTTAGTACTTAAATTCAGATCAAACGAATTTCAATAAAAGGCTTAATTTCATTCTTACACAGAAAGTTTTACAATATATTTTTCTGGTTAGGAGAAAGTTATAAACTTAGTGTAGCAAACTACGCTAACAAAATTCACAGCTAACTAGTCCATCCCTTAAATTACATCCAGATTGTACAAATTTATCGAAACTAGGTTAGCTACCGTCTTTTTTCTCCTATCTTTAATTTACAATTTTGATATATTACATCTATCATTTGTGATTCCTTAAATGGAGTAGTAATTTGTAATAAGTATCCTAAGGGTTCAAGATGCATCGATATCTTAGCAGCACATGCAAGGGAAATAAATGAATGTGTAGAGCTTGGGTCTATCAATGCAATGGCAATAGCATCAAAAATATAAACCTTACCCCATATAACATCAGAAGAGGCATCTGCAGTGTCCTTATCTAAGGCATACACCCATCTCTGAGTCAACACCTACTCCATTGTCGCACTACACAGGCAGACGGTGTTGCCTTCTCCTTAGCTATTGGAGCAGCTGGAACAGCTGGCACTACCTCCTTATCCTTAGGGCAATCTCTCATCAGGTGGCCTCGCTATCCACACTTAAAACACACTACCACCGCTTAGTAGCAAGGTCTGTCTCCAAGCGACCTACCGCACTGCTTACACCTGGTAGGCATACCCTTTTAGGAAGTAGTAGATCTCCTAGTGCCAGCTAGTCTGGTGGATCTATCTCCAGCAGGTCTATCCTGTAACACAATCCCAATAGGCCTCTTAGCTTGCTGGAAATCACCTCTATCATCACCCCATCAAACATTCTCTTTACCTTTACCCTTTACAAAAAAACCAAACTCTGCCTGTTGAGCCTCATAATTCTACTCACATAACTGAGCTTGGTGGACTACTTCATCATGGGTAGAAATATCAAATGGGGGCGAAGCTGTTTCTGATAGATATCTTTAGATAAAATACAAACCGCTCGATCTTATGCTTCTCACTCCTAGCAACCTCTAGATCGAAATGGCTTAAAGTAGTAAACCGGGACTCATACTGGTCCACTATCATCGTCCCCTGCTTAAGGTTCATAAATTCTGATGACAGCTTAGTCTGTGAGGTACTGGGGATGTAATGCTTGAAAAAGGCCTCCAGAAAAACCTTCCAGGTAACTGCTGGGTGTCTAGCAAATAGAACTATCCTAGTGGACTTCCACCAATACTCTGCATCGCCCATCAGAAGGAATGTGGCCAATCCTATCTTCTCGATCTCAGAATAGGTCATATAATCAAATATCTTCTCTACCTCGTTGATCCACTTCTAAGTAGTAATCAGATCCTTCTCCCCTCTGAACTTCGGTGAATCCAATTTCTTAAACTGTCTAATCGGGTTCGCGTCAAAACCCCTAACAAGAACCCGCGCCAGTTGCCTTGGAATTTGGGGCTGAAGCTATGGTACGGGTTGTACAAGCTGTGGCTGCGACTCTAGCTGTGACGCAAGCTATGGCACTGGTGGTGGAGGTGGAGTCCATGCTGGTTCAGGTGCCAGTGCTCTCTGAAAACTTTCAATAAAGTTTGCTACGAGTCTTTCCAACTTGGACATCCGAGTATCTAAGCTCTCAGGCTATGGAGGGACAGCTGCCTTCAGCATCGGCTCCAGAATAGGCTTTGGAATGGGCTGTACATGCCTTGAGCATCCCCTGGGGTGTCCCCTACCTGTCCGGTATCTCCTCACGTATCAGACATACTACGTCACAATAATCGTACAAAACAGGTTTTAGTCTCCCAAATTTATTTATATATTCAAATAAGTACAGTACTTCTTGGGATGTTATTATTTCAAATCAAAAGACACTTACAGACATTAAGCCAACCATGCTTTGATACCACCTTAACTATCATGGTCCTAAATATTGTATATTTTACTAATTTCACATATATAAATCATATGCTTAGGTTAGGCTTGTCTGCAGTGTCAATTAAATTCTAATTAAAAATTTATTTATATGCAATCCCAAGATTGGAAAATTTATTTACATTAACAAAATATTTATATTTCCATCCCAAGTTTAAGTTACGTAAAAGTAGTACTGTACAAAAATTTGAACATATAAAATATATCAAGTATCACCTAAGGAATACCGGAATCAGGTCCTCCTGAAATGGCAGACCTGAACTCACTACAAATAATATGTGAGTGGAAAAATAAAGGAGTGAGTGAAACGTGCTCATTAGGAGACATCTATATGAAAGTTGATATAACGTATCCTATATGTAAATTTTCATAAAACGAATATTTATAGAAAAACATGAATTTAAAACATGAATAAAATACGGCATGATCTAAATAGGAAGGATACTATAGTGGGTTGAGTAACCAGATAGAGTATGGGAGGTACTTTGGAGTACCTGTAATGTTCCGGTATCCAAAGCCACTATAGGGAATTTATTTGATTTGAATTAAATCACAAATTCAATATAAATTCAATATATTGTAAAATATAATATAAAACATCATAAATTAAATAAATTCTCCATATACATTTTAAATCATATTTATATAAATTTTCCATCAGTTAATCAAGTAAATAATTTCACAAAATATATCAATCATATTGGCAAATACATCATACGTACAAATCAAATCCAGAAATATCAATCAAATCGGAAGTGCATGGATCTAAGTTAGCCAGGGATTTACCACCTCAGTATAATTTTAATGGAGACTAGGCTACACCCAATAGACATATGTACTATAATTAACGTACGGCCATAGTCTGGGAGCCACAGTGTGAGCACTAGCTAGGTGTCACCTGTTGGAGTTAGAAGACTGGGCTAAAGTCAACAGTAATTAGAACACGAAAATGCATGTACCCGAAGGTAGCTAAGGGGCCAACAGTCTCTGAAACATTTAAATGAATATTTTCAAAACTGTTTACTGAGATTAATGTATTAAAATATATCATAGATATATTCATAAAAATTAATTTCATAAAATTAATAAATTCAAACATATAAATACAATAAAAGTTAAAACAATATTCAATGATTCATATTTTTTTTATTTAAATTTCCATGAAACACATCAATATTTCAAATATCCAAAAATAGATAAAATATCGCCAAAATCATTTTGATTATTGAATTTGTGATTTAATATTTATTGACCCAAATTACATATTAAAATTTGAATTTTCCATATATAAAAAATTACATACTAAACATAAATTTCATGGATTTCATAATTTTAGGGGTTTCTAGGTTAGCATAGAGAAAGTTTCGGCAGCATAATAGTTTATTGAAACCTAACCCCTCATGCATAAAATCCAGCTTTCAAAACACTGTTCACAGTTCCAATATTCAATCCAAAATATTTATTTAATTTCAATAAATTGCAATTCTCATCTAAACATGAAACGTTATATCCCTACGCTTCGTACAAATATCCTTTACCTCTTAACTCATCGGTATCCAAATCTCTAGCACCGGTAGTACTCTTAAAGGTTTCAAATAATTTTTCAAAATTGATAAATTCACTGTTCTTTAATTATAAGAATATTTGATAATTTATATACGAATGAGTTGTCAATATAATCTACTAAATGCAGTTTAATTTCTACCAGTGCAAAATTTTAACTTTTTTTACATAATTTCAATTTAGATTCTGATTGTGCCTAAATTTTCCGAATAATTTCTACATTATTTTAGGGCCAAAATTTCATTGAAATCAACTCAATTTCTCCTTCCCCTTCAACAAGGCCAAATACTCTTTCTCCTCTCCACCTTGAATTCTTCCAAGTTTAACTATTCTATTAATCCCAATTTAATTTTACTAAATTTCTACACTACTTCTACATGAATTACACATCAATTGGTGTCAAATTCATGCATTTCAAGTGTTGGCCAAATGGTCCCTTTCACTCCAACAAATTGCTTTCCTCCTATTTAAGCTAACTAAGCTTAATTTCATGTTTACCATAATTTCTACTTAATTTCACATAATTAATTTTCATAAAAACACATATGATACATGGAGAGGTAGTGATGGTCGAAACCCCCATGCGCACCTTTACATTTTTCATGCATGAATTAAACTAAAAGAAGCATGGGAACAACTTAATCACATGGAAATTAATAAGAAAACCATAATAAAAATAAGGTTCCCATAAATCTCACCTTGGTCAAATGTTATTGAAAAGCTTAGGATATGATTTTGGCCACTATATGGAGAGATATTGATACCAAGAGAAAGAGCACTAAAAAATAGACTGATTTCGGGTGATTTTTCTTAATGTTTTCGAAGCTTTTTATTTCTTGAAAGCTCTTGGCTATGGATGCTTTGGGAGGATTCTGGTTTCAGCAAGAAAGTGACGAGGAAGCTTCTGGAGTTGATGAGAAATTTGACGTTGTTGAAAACAATCTATCCAACCTCCAAAATATTTTATTTAATCATAATTCAACTCTATTTAACTCAATTTAATGTTTGGTGAAGCTATTGTTGAAGTTCGGCTATCGGTTTGGGTAAAATTACTAAAATACCCCTAACTGTGAAAGCGTGTAAATTTCTATCTTCACATCTAGTTTTGTGATAATCGTAAAATTTTTCATTTATTGGAAATTATTAATATTGGAAATTCAACTTTAAAGGTAAATAGATAAGTTGAAATAAATAAATATAATTATGAGATTAGAATATTAGTGAAAATTCTGTGAATTGATGAAGTGAACAAATTAGGAAATTCGTTTGAAAGAAAATTAAATCTGGAAATAAGAATAAGGTTGAAATTATGGAAAATAATGAAAGAAAATTTAATTTGGATAAATTGAAATCCAAATTAAATAAGAAAAGGAGAAAAGAATATGATATATAATTATATAATTATATAAATGTATTTTTATATAAATACATATGTATTTAAATGCTAAATAGTATATATTATTATACATTGGTACATATATGTATATATACTATTTTATAAATTTAAAGAGTACATATGTATACAAAAATATAAAATCTTATGTAGATATAAATATATACATATATATGAAAAGTAAATATTATTTTTCATCAAAATTTGTATATATATTGTAATACAATATATATGAAATATATATTAATTCAAATTAAAATTTATGTATATATGTATATTGTGTGTAATATATATGTTATTATATTATGTTTATATATATTATATAAATATAATATAGTATATTATATACAAAAAAGGAAAACAAAAACGGAAAGGAATCGGGAACCCCGACTCCTTCCCAGCCAGAGGTCGACGGCGGCAACAGATGCCACCATCAGCGAGGGAGAAGGAAAAGAGAGAAATGCCACTGGCCAGAGGATGGAAAGAGGTCGCCAGCGGCGGGAAAGGAGAAGGAAAGAAGGAAAACTCGGCTAAGCCGAAAAGAGCAAGGAAAAGAGGAAACGGTAGTGCCGGCCGGTCCAGGCACCGCCACCCCAACCTCGAGCTCGACGGAGGTAAGGGGAAGGAAAAGGAGGCCACCGGCGAGGAGAAGGACGACAGAGGAAGGAAGAACGAAGGGGAGGAAAAGTTGAACCTTCCACCGCCAAATCCACTGCCGTGCCACCGAGTTAGGCTGAACGGAGGCCACCAGTAAGTTCGCCGTGGCGTCGGCCAGCTAAAGAACCTTCGGAGAACCGGCCGCCGGAAAAGAACCAGCGATGAAGGGAGGCTGACCAGTCTGAACCGGTCTGGCCATAAAAGAAAGGAAAAAAAAAGGAAAAAGAGGAAGAAAATGAATTTTCGGGAATTTGAGAAAATTTCAAAAATTTGAGAATCTCGGGAATCGGTAAGAAATCCCGAAAATTATTTAAGAGAATTATTAATTTATTTATTTAAGTAAATTATGGAAAAATTCGAAATTTTTGAATTTGAATTCCAAAAATCATTCTCAGCGAACGAGATGATGGAATTGGAAGAGGTGGATTACGGGCGTGACCTTTGAGAGGCAGTCGTCGACCCGGGATAGGTAAGGGAGACATGTGCAGCCTGTAAGGATATTCGGCACACATGTTTTAATTATGCATTTAAATTTTATAAATGCTATTTATACTGATTGGTTGGAAATTGTGATGATGTGTCGGTTGAATTGTAAACTGTATTTTTCGTGCAGGAGGCTAGCCAATCCGCAGCCGATATACTGCTGAAAATTTACCAAAAATTACTGAAAATCATTATAAATGATTTAATTTCACAAGAAACGATTTCCAGCCACGAAAATTGAGAAATCGATTATTTTTCACAAAACATGAATATACGGAAGTTAATTTTAAAATACTCATGTTTTAGAGAATTGTGAAAATGAAATCACCGAAAATTGTCCCGATATGTGAGATTTCACGTGAAACGAGATGGAATTTGAAAAGACACAAAGTGAATATTTTATTAAGATTTCTTCAAATATTCACTTGATTTCATAATTAACCTTTATGGATTTAATCGTGAAAATAATTATTTATAGAAATTCCATAAAGGTTAATTAAAGATGAAAAATGATATTTTGAGACGAAAAGGTCTCCACACGTGTTATAGAGGAAAACATGGCGACGGGATTGTTGATTTGGAAAAATAAATATTTTATTTTCCATAAATCATAAAAATAATTGGTTTGAATTCCGATAACTTTGAAAACCATGTTTTCGATAGAAAGCATAGAAAAGCATGCGTACATGTTTTACGGTGAAAAAGAAATAGTTATGAGATTTTAAATTACAGTATGATTAATTTCTTTACTGTTTTCACCGTATGGAAAATATAATTTATGCCTTTATGAAATATTTTGAAAAAAGTTATTTATTTTATTTATTTCATAAAGGTGAGGATTTATACATGTGAGCCTTATGGATAATTGAGAAATATTTCGATTTATTGTGTTTAAAATCCATAAAGGCTATGGTATGGTTTTTATATTGTTTTGGAACTTAGGCCCCGAGTTTCATGCATCACACTGATACTGTTACTGTCACGTGGCTGATTGACCCGCCAGTCATCAGCGTCTCAGATGTCACCTGACAAGTGTACACCGAGGACACTATATAGATCATGGCCATAGATCACACTACATACTGTTACTGTGTCCCTTCGGGGATGATTACTGGTCCATTATTAGACAAATATAGCATGATTTAATTGTAGGGTGATGCCTATTCTCACTTACTGATTACTGTTTACTGAAAGGATTTACGGAATACTATTTACTGTACTATACTGTTTACTGTTTACTGATGAAAAATCATACCAAAACACTGTATTACTAAACTGTAATGTTTACTGAATGGTAGCCACTGCTTACTGTTTTACTGAACTGAAAGCTGCCATTTACTGTTTACTGAACTAAAAGCTACCGTATACTGTGTACTGAATTGGTAGCTACTGTTTACTGTTTACTGAGTGAACCGTATCGAGATACTGTTTTACTGAATATTATTGTTTTACTAAACTGTAAGATACGGTTACTGAACTAAAAAGAAATTAATGTTTATTCTAAAAGAATAACATAAAATTATTTATAAGAGAGAAATAATCGCAGAAGTGTTTATCCAATGATTGGATATTTATAAACCACTGTACTGTCACGTGCTTTTACTGTACTAAAGAGAAGAGAAGTAAACCACTATTTATTACTGAACTGCCATGTGTTTTAAACGATACTAAAGTGGAGAGAAATAAATGGTTTACTCTATGGAAAATGAATATTAAATCGTTTTGAGAACAATTTATAAAGTACTCTCTACAGTTGCTTCTAGGTTCTGAGACAAGACAGGTATTTCAAAATACCTACCTTACTCTATCCGGATTCCTAGCCAACTATAGTATCCTTCCTACATGTGAGCTTAGAGCTCTTTTAGGAAGATTTAAAGAAAGCGAAAAAGTTTTTCAGCATATAGATAATTGAATATCAAGTGTTGCATATAACTCTCTTACTGAGCCATGGTTTGCTCACCCCTTAATTTTAACATTTCAAATTTTCGAGGACTGAGAGTCTAGTATCTAAGGATTTCGGCTGTGCATTTGGGGACGATGCGACAACTTGATTTATTACATGAGGTACGGTCATTTATTTTTCGTATTTAGACTTATCTATAGTACTACTTTCTTGTGAATTAAGATAGGGGATGTATATCATATTAACAATGTTATACAAAATTGTTTAATAGTAAAAGAAAAAGTGAAGTATCACAGACAGCCCAACCGAATAAGTTGTATAGAAATACGTGAAAAATATGGTCACGGACTGTGACAGATTTAATGGTATCAGAGCAAGGTTGGCCTGATGTCTGTCAATACTTTTGGAGAGGAAATGTGTTGAAAAATGTTAACATCCCCTGTAGTACTGTGTAGTCTGAATACATAGAGAAAATAAATGATTGTAAATTAAGTTAAATGTTTTGAAGGGAGTGAGAAATTATAAATTGAGAATGTTAAAGAGAAAAATAGGCTCAAAATTTACTAGAAAATTATGATCTTATAATCTAAATGAAGGCCTGTTCGGTAAGGAACTGAAAGGACTCGAGAAGGGCCCCACCAGTACTTTCTGTCCGAATCGAACTGAGACCTGAAAGTGATGATATAAAGGAGCAGAATGAAATATCATCAGCAAATAGACCTTAAGATCACCGATTAAAGGTATTTTAAAGAGAGAGAAAATTTTTAACCTAAAAAGACCAAAATACCCCTATCTCCAAAATTTTGCCTGGAGTCATAATAGACCAACAAAAGTTGGAATTGACTGATTTGATAGAGTAACTGATGGTGTAAAGCTGCGTTACATGCAAAATAATCCAATTATGGATCCTAGTAGACTTCTCTGTCGAAATCGAACAAGATATTAAACTGCTGATATTAGTATGAGAAAGGATACTATCAGCACATAAATGATAAGATACTTGGTTTAAATGTATACTGAGGAGAAAGAAATAAATGTTGAAATGATGAAAACACCCCTATGTTGGGCGAAGTTCTAAATAGTAATAAAACGAAGTTGATCTTGAATCCATTTGTGGTAATGGAGTTATTAATGGCATAGAGGATGTAATATGAATATAGCGATCCTTATTACCGATTCCACTTACACTTAGTTTACGGATGCGAATTGTGAGTGACCCAGTGAACGGGCTGGGCCTCATGACAAAACCCTGAGGGGGCCAGTGGGCTCGCCAAAGAGGACAGTACAGATGTGTAAAGGCGGACGGCGGACGGGCCAAGGCCTTACATGATGCGATCCCATAAGTGTATAATGGAACGTTGCAAGATGATTGGCCCGGTTATTGATTATAAAGGCCTGAATTAAGAGTGTATTGAATTGTATGTTTATTATGGGATTGTTGGATATTATGAAAAGTGAAATGACCTCAGAAACTAACTGAGAAAGTGATAAAAAAATTGATGAAATCCATAAACGTACGGTTAATTATGGTTCTATACATTTATATTATTTCTGAGGTATTAAACGAATAATTAATTATAGAACCGGAGCAATTGGAGATATGCCTTGCAAATTGATGTACTGTATGGAATACTGTAAATTGGAGAATATGCATAAGAACAGTAAAGTGATAAAAAGAAGGAGATGATAGCTAACCTGAGTTCTTCAGGACCTTTGAGACAAAATTGTGATAGGCGACCTAATGATGGGCAACCCACAATGGACCATCTGTTGTGAGGTGTGGGCGGACTATGTGTGAAATCCCCAATTTTCATGTAATTCCTCTATGTTTGTAAAGTATTTCAATCTAATATGATTAAATGAATATGAAGTTGATGTGTAATGGATGTATGAATGATGTATGCATGAGGTATGAAGTATGGAAGAAATAAGAAAGTTGAATGTCAAATAGTCAAAGAAGTAAATTTTGATATTATGAGAATGCTTATAGTATGATAAAATAAATGTAAGATTTTGTACAATTAAATATCAGAAATTAAGTGTAAGTAAAGGCAAGTGTTATATGGAAAAAAAGAGACCAACTAAATGAATGGAAGAAAAAGGAATTAAATGGTAAAAGAAGGGTCAAAAGCATAGTCAAAAAGGAAGCATGGCTGAGATGAGATGATTATGGGATAAGGATGGCATTAAATGAGATGGCATGAGTCACCATCTTTAGTCATCGCCAATCGGCAGTAACACTCCCAGCCTTCTCTCTCTCGTTGCGTCTCCTTCATTCCAGAATTTCTTAAGTTTCCTCCATAGTTGCCTTGACAAACCATCATCTCCTTTCATTAAATCGCTAAGCTTATTTAACTAAAAATGCTCCTCATCACTAGCTTAAGCTATATCTGAAGTTTGGTGGATTGAATCCAAGGAAGTGAAGAGATCTGAAATTCTGAAATTTTGATGAATAACAAAGGCAAGGATAGAAGTTGATTTTCTCAATTCTATCTACGGTTTGGAGTTAAGTTGAGTTGGTAGAGTATAGTTATAAAGGCTTCTTAAAGGTTTGATTTATTATGAATTATGCAGCTTTAAGGAAGTAAAAGGCAATAATTGGTGCAACCAAGGGATTTGCATATTCGAAGTGAATCGAGGTAAGGAATATATGTAACGGATGTAGAGTGACTATGTCCGCATGTTTTAAATGTTTTGGGATGAAACAAAAGTTGGTGTAAATGCAGGAAATGTAAAATTCACGGTTTTCACCCAGTTACGATTTGGCTCGGGGCAGCTGACTGCCTTAAATAGCAGCTAACTGCTCAGAGACAGTCGTGAGGTAACTTTTTCCGAAACCGACTTAAAGCAGCCGACTGTCCTATATAGTAGTCGACTGCCATTTTTCCAGAAGCTTTCTGTTTGCAAACCAGTCGACCGCCAAAGAGCCAGTTGACTGCATTTTCTAGAAAAAGTTTCTGTTTGCGGACCAGTCGACTGCCCTATTTGACTAATTGACTGCCATAAGTATATTTGGAATTTTTAAATATTTGAAATGGAAAAAGAAAATAAATTTATAAAATTTATTTATGCTATAGCAGTCGACTGCCCTAAAATAGCAGTCAACTGCCCCTTTTGAAAATAATAATTTTATATTTATTTATATAAATGTATTTGAATTATCATTAAAGTATATAAGAAGGTTTATTGAAAGGCAATGATTTTCTAAGAAGTAGTTTTGCTATCTAATGTTTTGAGACTATGAACCACTTAATGATCATGCACTATTGATATGGATTGAAGGGACTCTGATCAAGTTCCTAAGATTATGTGTTATATGTATTTGGGCTGAGGAACCATAAGTCAAGCCTCGGTCGCCACAGATGTCACCTGACTAGTGTTCACTATGGTCTATAGACAATGGCCATGTGTCTCTTATGTGTTTTGGCTTAGGAGAGGATCCTTGGCACATGCGTGGGTACGCCATTTTATATGTGCATCCCTTACGGGATTTATTTGGTGCATGATTTTATTGGGTGTCAAATATCTCCATAAGTATTTGAAGATTATTTGTGTATTCAATTTCAAGTGAATTGATACATATGAAAGTATTTGAAGTATATGAATATATTTGAGTTATTTGAATATTTGCAAGTGATTTCATAAGAAAGTATGTGAGAGTATTTAAAGTTATTTGAAATTGAAGTTAATTGTATTTGTAAATGTGATTTCAAGTGAATTAGAGGAAATTGAAAGTATTTGACTTATTTGATATTATGTGCATACGATATTTGAAGAAATTACATGATAGATGTTTTATAATGATTTTACATGACATTATAGAGCCAAGCAGGAAAACTGCATATAGTGGCATAGTACGTTCTTTTACATTTATTTCTTACTGAACGTAAACTCACCCCTTTACAATATTTTTCATACAGATTACCTGAAGTGAATTCCGCTCCAAATAGAGGAGCTTACTTTTGAGACCTTATAGTGTACCTTCGAGATACGCTTCCCAATAACTATTGAAGGTATACTTATGTATTATGTGCTTCAGACTATTGTACAGTACAACATTACATTAATGTATATTAGGAAGTTTGGGGATATAGGATATGTAAGTTATGTGAGATCCTGATGTATGTGATGTATGTGTATTTACATATAAGAAAATTTTGTTCATGCAAATTTGATATCGTGCTATAAGTAATAAAGCATGAAGTATAAGAGGAAAAAAAGGATGACATTGATAAACGAGTCTAGTTAAATGGCATGTGAAGTAAGAAGTTAGTTGATATTTGGGTAGTGACGAGGATGTCACAGATTGGTATCAGAGCAGTTTAGACTGATGTTTGTCGGTGTCAGTAGGCTAGAAATAGTAGATATCCCCAATGTACTGTACTTGTCTGAGCTCATATGCATAGTATAACTAGTTGAAGTTATGCTAAATAGCTCAATTTTTTGATTTTATGGACAGAATGAGCTGAGGTAGAAGGGTTATTGGTAAAGGAAGAGGAAGGGGTCATGTAGAACTGCCCCCAACACAGTCTTCTTCTCCATCTTCACCACATAGCCCGAACACTAGGCTAGCAAAAATGGAGAAGCATATGGAGAATATGGTCATTATGTTCACACAATTTATGGCAACCTTCCCGAACATGGCCACTAGTGTACCAGCGGATACCCTAATAGTATAGCCCCCACCAGTATAGACAGAGTTACCCTCACAAGTCCCAACTATTGAAAGGTGGGATCTCACGACTTATTATAGCATGAACTTAATTAAGGAATTCAAGAAGTTAGATCCGCCTAAGTTTAAGGGGGATAAGGACACGTTGGCCGCAGGGAACTGGGTGAAGGCGATCACTAGATCCTTCGAGTATAAGTCATGCTCTGAAAATGCAAAGGTGGGTTTGGCTGCTTACTTGTTAGTGGATGATGCAGAGTATTGGTGGCAGTCCACTCGGGCCATTTTGGAGGCTCAACATGTTGAGGTCATGTGGGATAGATTGTTAGAGGCCTTCACTGAGCAGTACATCCCACACGCCGATCAGACTAGGTTAAGACTGAGTTTCTGAACTTGACTCAGGAGACAATGTCAATTAATCAATATGAGTCGAAGTTCATTTCCTTAAGCGGATTCGACTTAGAGACCCTCAGGAGTGAAGGACATAAGATTTACAGATTTATAGAGGGACTGAAGTCTCCTATTAGATCTAAGTTGCATACTATGGATATCACTACTTATAATGAGACAGTCCGTAAGGCTCAGTTGTGGGAACAGGATTATGAGCTTCATCATGATGATTTCGGAACCAAAGGTAAAAGGCAAAGCACCGATGAAACGGAAATCAGAGGGGAAAACCTCTAGTGATAGATATCCATCTAAGAGAGGCAGGCCATATGAAAGAGCCTCAATAGGTAAGCAAGTAAGGTATAAGAAAATGATGGTTATTTTAATTAAACGGTTATATGGAAATATATTAAATTGGGAGTATTATGATGATTATAGTACAGGGACTCCGAGAGTTACGAGATCAAGATAAATGATGAAAGATCCCGAATCTAGATGGTAGTACCGCTAGTTCACCTAAAAGTACAAGACAAAGGTGTGAGTGTTGCGGGAAATTTCATGGGTTACAAGCATGCCACAAGATTACTGGGGCTTGTTATTGGTGTGGTAAACATGGACATATGATTAAAATTGTCCTAAGATGAATTAAAGAGTGCCCGAGGAATCGAAAGAGACTACCCAATCCCAGCGTAAGGCCATAGCTGAAGAGAAGGGAAAGACACTTGTTAACTATGATGTAAATGTTGAAGATGTATAATGTAAAGGTATATTGCATTATTTAACTTATTGTAAATGAAGTTAATAGAAAGTAAGTATGATTTTGTGAAGGATTTTAACTTATGTCGTGGACGTAGAAAAGAGTAGTCCTGAACTTAATGAAATACAATAATTGACAAGAAACGATAGTTGGAATTCTGAAGTACTTACTGGTATGAAGTTTTATGATGTATATAGTGATATGTGAAAGGAGTTTAAATGAGAATGATGATTGACTTTTATTAGTCGATTTTACTTAAATGTTTTATTCTGTGAAAGCATTACTCTGAAAAGAATATGAATTAATATGAAAGATAAGTTGTCTCAACAACGGTATTTATTCCCTATAGTCGCTTCTAGGTTTCGGAACAAGACAGGTATTTCAAAGTACCTTCCTTACTCCATCCGGATCCCTAGCCGACTATAGTATCCTTCCTAATTGATCCCTAGAGTACCATAGAGAAATGAGGATGTTCGTTCATTTGGCATATTTGACGTTAAAAAAAAAATTTATAGATAGCCATTGTGAATAAATTACGGCTATAATTCTGATTTAGATAGAAGAGAAGTTTCGTTTGGAAATTGTTAGTGGTGAATATCGCTTATTATGGCATGAGATACAAGTTCAATTATCATATGAAAACTTAAAGGCATTATTTGTATGGTAAGAAATTTCAGATTTGTACAGACCATATTTGTCTGAAGTACTAATTCTCTTAAAGAGAATTGAATATGAGACAGAAGGAATAGTTCAAGTTTCTAAAGGATTATGAAGGTGAGATTTTATATCATCTAGGGAAAGCCATTGTAGTGGCACATGCTTTAAATCGAAAGCATGAAAGGAATAATGGTTTATATGATGATAAAAAGTATGAATTACTTGAGTAACTCACAAGCCTTAAGCTAAATGTTTTGCCTTCAAGGTAAATTGGGAATGATGACTAGTATAATGAGTAAGCCAGAATTGATGAACGGATCTGCTAAGTCAGCCCACTTCCTGCCCATGAAGTCTACAGATACACTTAGTGAGTTGGCAAAATGTAGGTGAAAGAAGTGTTAGACTACATGGAGTTCCAATGAGCATTTCATATGGTAGAGATTTCAGGTTCACTTCTCACTTTAAGGAGATTAGCAAGGAACCATGGGATCTCAGTTGAAAATTTTACACAGCTTTTCATCCGCAGACTAATGAGTAGTCCGAGCACATGATTTAAACGCTCGAGAATATGTAAAGAGCTGGTGCTATGTGTTTTAAATGCTCATGGGATGACCATCTGCCATTGACTGAGTTTACTTATGATAATAGCTATTATATAAGTATCCGGATGACACTGTATGAAATGTTATAAGAATAGAAAGTGTCAATCTCCGAATTGGTGGGAAGAAGTAGGCGAGTGAAAGTTATTAGCTTTTGATTTAGTCGAGCAAGCATCTAAAGAGGTTAAGTGAGTGGTCAAAAACTTAAGATAGCTCAGAATAGACAAAAACGTTATACAAATGCTTGACAAAGACTAATTGATGTTTTGGTTGGAGACTCGGTAAATTGAAAGTTCTCCATCCAAAGGAATTATAAGATTTGGTCGACGAGGTAAGTTGAGCCCTCGTTATATTGATCCAATTGAAGTCTTAGATCAAATTGGAGATATCACCAATAAATTGATATTACCTCCAGAGCTATCGAGGATACGTAATGTTTGTATATGTCAATGCTTCGAAAGTATAATCCAGAATTCATCTTATGTCATAAAAGATGAAACCTTAGAAGTTTAGAAAGACATAAGTCATGTGAAAAAGCCATTTGGGATTTTGGACGGAAAAGATAAGGTATAGAAGTCTATGATGATTCCATTAGTTAAAGATTATTGACAATACCACATCATGGAAATAGATACATGAAGCTAAATAACCTGATGAAAGTATCCGGAACTATTTGAGACATGACCTGATTCGAATTTGGAGGACCAAATTTCTAAGGTGGGGAGGATGTGAAATCCCCAATTTTCATGTAATTCCTATATGTTTTTAAAGTATTTCAATCTAATATGATTAAATGAATATGAAGTTGATGTGTAATGGATGTATGAATGATGTATGCATGAGGTATGAAGTATGGAAGAAATAAGAAAGTTGAATGTCAAATAGTCAAAGAAGTAAATTTTGATATTATGAGAATGCTTATAGTATGATAAAATAAATGTAAGATTTTGTACAATTAAATATCAGAAATTAAGTGTAAGTAAATGCAAGTTTTATATGGAAGAAAGGAGACAAATTAAATGAATGGAAGAAAAAGGAATTAAATGGTCAAAGAAGGGTCAAAAGCATAGTCAAAAAGGAAGCATGGTTGAGATGAGATGATTATGGGATAAGGATGGCATTAAATGAGATGGCATGAGTCACCATCTTTAGCCATCACCAATCGGCAGTACCACTCCCAGCCCTCTCTCTCTCGTTGCCTCTCCTTCATTTCAGAATTTCTTAAGTTTCCTTCATAGTTGCATTGACAAACCATCATCTCCTTTCATTAAATCGCTAAGCTTATTTAACTAAAAATGCTCCTCATCACCAGCTTAAGCTATATCTGAAGTTTGGTGGATTGAATCCAAGGAAGTGAAGAGATCTGAAATTCTGAAATTTTGATGAATAACAAAGGTAAGGATAGAAGTTGATTTTCTCAATTCTATCTATGGTTTGGAGTTAAGTTGAGTTGGTAGAGTATAGTTATAAAGGCTTCCTAAAGGTTTGATTTATTATGAATTATGCAGCTTTGAGGAAGTAAAAGGCAAGAATTGGTGCAACCAAGGGATTTGCATATTCGAAGTGAATCGAGGTAAGGAATATATGTAACGGACGTAGAGTGACTATGTCCGCATGTTTTAAATGTTTTGGGATGAAACAAAAGCTGGTGTAAATGCAGGAAATGTAAAATTCACGGTTTTCACCCAGTTACGATTTGGCTCGGGGCAGCCAACTGCCTTAAATAGCAGCTGACTGCTCAGAGACAGTTGTGACGTAACTTTTTTCGAAACCGACTTAAAGCAGCTGACTGCCCTATATAGCAGTCGACTGCCATTTTTCCAGAAGCTCTCTATTTGCAAACCAGTTGACCGCCAAAGAGCCAGTTAACTGCATTTTCTCGAAAAAGTTTATGTTTGCGGACCAGT
Organism: Heritiera fomes; assembly: GCA_032173925.1. Classification (NCBI taxonomy): domain Eukaryota; kingdom Viridiplantae; phylum Streptophyta; class Magnoliopsida; order Malvales; family Malvaceae; genus Heritiera; species Heritiera fomes. The sequence continues at coordinate 6,954,416 of JAPDPM010000012.1, read as the reverse complement.
CGACTGCCCTATTTGACCAATCGACTGCCATAAGTATATTTGGAATTTTTAAATATTTGAAATGGAAAAAGAAAATAAATTTATAAAATTTATTTATGCTATAGCAGTCGATTACCCCCTTTGAAAATAATAATTTTGTATTTACTTATATAAATGTATTTGAATTATCATTAAAGTATATAAGAAGGTTTATTGAAAGGCAATGGTTTTCTAAGAAGTAGTTTTGCTATCTAATGTTTTGAGACTATGAACCACTTAATGATCATGCACTATTGATATGGATTGAAGGGACTCTGATCAAGTTCCTAAGATTATGTGTTATATGTATTTGGGCTGAGGAACCATAAGTCAAGCCTCGGTCACCACAGATGTCACCTGACTAGTGTTCACTGTGGTCTATAGACAATGGCCATGTGTCTCTTATGTGTTTTGGCTTAGGGGAGGATCCCTGGCCCATGCGTGGGTACGCCACTTTATATGTGCATCCCTTACGGGATTTATTTGGTGCATGATTTTATTGGGTGTCAAATGTCTCCAAAGTATTTGAAGATTATTTGTGTATTTAATTTCAAGTGAATTGATACATATGAAAGTATTTGAAGTATATGAATATATTTGAGTTATTTGAATATTTGCAAGTGATTTCATTAGAAAGTATGTGAGAGTATTTGAAGTTATTTGAAATTGAAATTAATTGTATTTGTAAATGTGATTTCAAGTGAATAAGAGGAAATTGAAAGTATTTGACTTATTTGATATTATGTGTATACGATATTTGAAGAAATTACATGATACATGTTTTATAATGATTTTACATGACATTATAGAGCCAAGCAGGAAAACTGCATATAGTGGCATAGTACGTTCTTTTACATTTATTTCTTACTGAGCGTAAACTCATCCCTTTACAATATTTTTCATACAGATTACCTGAAGTGAATTCCGCTCCAAGTAGAAGAGCTTGCTTTTGAGACCTTATAGTGTACCTTCGAGATACGCTTCCCAATAACTATTGAAGGTATACTTATGTATTATGTGCTTCAGACTATTGTACAGTACAACATTACATTAATGTATATTAGGAAGTTTAGGGATATAGGATATGTAAGTTATGTGAGATCCTGATGTATGTGACGCATGTGTATTTACATATAAGAAAATTTTGTTCATGCAAATTTGATATCGTGCTATAAGTAATAAAGCATGAAGTATAAGAAGAAAGAAAGGATGACATTGATAAACGAGTCTAGTTAAATAGCATGTGAAGTAAGAAGTTAGTTGATATTTGGGTAGTGACGAGGATGTCACACTATGTGATCGTCGACTCACTTGTAAGGGTAAACCTGGGGCGAAAGGATCACCTAGGGGATGCTCGCTGACGATCGATTCAAACGGGCGGAGCTCTTACAATTATCTTAATGGCAACACGAGTGTAAGGAACTAGGTACGTAAGGGTGCCAGGGTTCGAACCTCGTGGATAACATGCTCAAGGGAATTAAACCTGAATTCATTAAATGAAATTGATTCTAAAGTAAATTACAACAATGATAAATTGGTTAGCTGTAAAATGTGTTGATAACTGTTGTACTGGATACATCTTACTAGATTGAGATTCGTAATGCTGTGAAGTATGAGTAGATAATGAAATTAAGGTGGAGAATAAGTCAAAATGATTTGAATAGTAAATGTCTCTGCCTTGAAGATATATGGTGGAAATGACAGGACATGAGGATGGAATGTCCAAGATGATAAGAGATGTGTCATTAAAGAAAGTATCGGATATGATTCCCGATAAATTTTTCAAAGTAATATAGATATGAGAGATCGGGTTAATATTGACTCAATCATGGATATGAAATCTAATTGTAAGCTTATATCGAAAAACATAGAAAGAGTCTGAAAGCTTTATAACAACTCTAGAAAATGTGTGAATAATGAAATTCACGTATAAGGGTGTGATTGATGAAAATACAGATAATGTAAATAGAGGATACTGAAGTTATTTGTATAAGTGTAAATGAGAGAAACACATATGATATTGAGACATAGACGAATTAAAATGATGTATTAATTTTCTATTATTAATAAAGTTCTTATGAAGAACAAGTATTCATCTACATGAAAATGGATGCTTTATTGATCTAATCAGAGATATATGAGGAGTTCATAAGACTAGCCTCTGTATAAAGCGTCATTAGAGAAAAGTCGGGGGCTGATGTTTATAAGATAATGATTAGAACTCAATAAAATACTTACGAGTTCCTATGGAGTATATAAGCCTAATGAATGAGGCATCTATATAAAAATAAAATGATGAGGTATCGAAATAGTTAAAGATACAAATGGAACATGAGCAGCATTGTGGTATGACCCTTCAAAGTCTCAAGGACTGTGATATATGGGTTAAAATTGGCAAATAAGAGACTTGGCTAGACAGTATCTATTTCTGAGATATATGATCTCGAACTGACAGAATGACAGTGAATCTGTCTATGATAGAGAGATAATGATTGAGATACAAAATCAATGAGTCTAGCTAGATACTACTGCCAGTCTATAAAAGAGTGATGGGACTAGCTGCCTACTAATGAGACATAATTATAGAAATTAAAGTCAGTAAATGGATAAGTAGGAAGAAAATATGGTATACAAGATGTTATAAGATTTCAACAATAGTGTACCATACCACTTGAGAAAACCGACTGAAATGATGAGAGTGAAAATATGAAATTGGAATAAGAAAGTAAGTTGCATGATGAGAAGGGAACACCAATATGAAATAGTTCCCGAAATTGCGACTGAAAGTGACTTCACGTTGGTTATCACATTACTATGGTTAGATGAAAGATCGATGCTAAACTGACAGGTGAAAAAAAAATAAATGATACTCAAAGGAGTAAATAGATGATTTAACTTTTTACTACCAGTATATAAATGGAAAATGGTTATACATATATCCACACCTTGAGAAGGGTGGAATTGTATAGATAATGTGGTGATTAAATGGATAGTTGGGGATTCAATCATAGAATCTGAATTATGAAAAGAGTATATTCCCAGGTGTATCCTAAATTTAAGTGATGTTGTATATACCATAAGAATAAGAGATGTAATGACCATACTACATGAAGAGAACATGATTATCTCATGGGTTATTTCCATAAGAAATGATCCATAGTAAAGTCTGTAAGTGAGATGTAGCCTTGATGGAATAAATGAGAAAATGAATATTGTGGACAATAAAGAGTCCAAAGAGATATAATGATGTGGAAGTGATTAAAGACTGACTGTCTAAATGGAATCACTTTCCATTATCAGACTTCTAAATTCTTTAGTGCCATAGTCGGAATATGAGTATGAAACGGTGAGAAGGAATATGTACAGTTCTAGTGAGCATTACATGTGATGAGAATTTCTGAGTTGCCATATACTTAATGAAAAGGCCTTGAGATTCCAAAATTACTGACAGCATCGCACTGTACTGATGTAAATATCTTAGCGTAGTATAGAAACGCTTGAAGATATATTGAGGGAAAGGATGCTTGAGATGTGAAAGCTACTGGGACAATTACATACAATTGATTTAAATCAAGTAACTGATAATCATCAGACTATATTGACTTGGCACCAAATGAGAAAACGGACGATGAATGGTATAAACCACCTGTTGTGTGAAAAGGAGTCGAAATTGATAACTCCCAATTGGTAAGAAATCCTAAGGGAGTATAGATGTATAATGAAAGGCGATATGTAGTGGTCTAAAAGTAATCTTGATGTTGAAAGTATACTGGTAGTATTACTTAAAAGATGATTTAGAGGTCAAAAACGATAAGTAGACGGAATGTACCACCTTTTGGACTTAAGTTAAATTCGGATGATCGAATTTTTTAAGGTGGGGAGAATGTGATAATCGTAAAATTTTCCATTTATTGGAAATTATTAATATTGGAAATTCAACTTTAAAGGTAAATAGATAAGTTGAAATAAATAAATATATTTATGAGATCGGAATATTAGTGAAAATTCTGTGAATTGATGAAGTGAACGAATTAGGAAATTCGTGTGAAGGAAAATTAAACTTGGAAATAAGAATAAGGTTGAAATTATGGAAAATAATGAAAGGAAATTTACTTTGGATAAATTGAAATCCAAATTAAATAAGAAAAGAAGAAAAGAATATGATATATAATTATATAATTATATATTATATAAATGTATTTTTATATAAATACATATGTATTTAAATGCTAAATAGTATATATTATTATAAATTGGTATATATATGTATATATACTATTTTATAAATTTAAATAGTACATATGTATACAAAAATATAAAATCTTATGTATATATAAATATATACATATATAAGAAAAATAAATATTATTTTTCATCAAAATTTGTATATATATATTGTAATACAATATATATGAAATATATATTAATTCAAATTAAAATTTATATATATGTATATTGTGTATAAAATATATATGTTATTATATTATGTTTATATATATATATATATTATATAAATATAATATAGTATATTATATACAAAAAAGGAAAACAAAAACGGAAAGGAAACGAGAACCCCGACCCCTTCCCAACCCGAGGCTGACGGCGGCAACAGCAGCTACTGTCGGTGAGGGAGAGAGGAAAAGAGAGAAATTGTAATAACCCTTAATTTCGATATCTATCGTAAGTATACTAGAGTAAATTTTGACTTACTTGAGGTTATTTTGGAATTTGGACAGATTATGGAAGTTGAGAATGTCCGGGCCATCTTGGTCAAGAAGCGATGGATATGTAAATGTGAGTATATAGGTACTAAGATATGAAGTAGGAAATAAATTAAATTGATTAAGATATACTATGAGAGAATTAAATATATATATATGTATAAATATATATGTGTATATAAGTTATGGAAATTAGAATTATTAAGACAATAGAAAAAAATGAGAGATGTTATTATTGCTTGAAACAACGGTTATTCATCTATTAATCCATTTATGTTAAATTGGGTCATTAGAAACTGATGAAATGAGGATTGGAAATACAAGAAAAAGGCTGGAAACAAGAGCAAGGGCTGCCAAATAAATCAAGGGCTAGAAACAAGAGTCAAAGGTTGACAAATAAATCAAGGGTTGGAGATCTAAGACTAAAGGGTTGGAAAACCTAAGTTAAAGGCTAGAGAAAAAATGAGCCACGTTTGCTTCTGTTTAAGCCACCCCAAACCGAGACAAAGAAGAGCCAAACCCCTCTTGGAAGTGTCGACAACCCTAGTTGGAAAACCCCTCTTCCTCCTCCCCCATTTCCAGCTATAGATTGAAGTTCTCTTCAACCCTTATCCATTTCGCCTCAACACTCAAGCTGATGATGGATTTCCATGGAGAAGGGGCAGCAACGAGATGAAGGAAGACAATGTAGGTTAGAGTATAGGCTGACCAAAGAATCGTGAGCCATGGAAGCAATGGGGGTCTTGGTTCAACAAGATTAGGGCATTGGAAGTGAAGGAGAAGAAGTGAGAAGAGCTGCCCATTGGTGATTGAAGAAGTGAGGAGTTGAAACCCAAACTATAACAGATTTAGATTGGGATTTCAGGGCAAATAAGAAAGGTAGTAAATTGACGTGAGTTGATGTGTTTATGCTGGAATTAATCTATGGAAATAGAATGCAATATGTTTATTGGATTGGCATTGATGTGTATAGGTATGACAGCAAACAAGCTATGAAGGAATGGTCTAAAATGGCTCCAACAGATTCTGTTTGTGCATCAAATTAAAGGGGGTAAGTTTCTAACCCTATAATGATTGATTATTATGCATGAAAATGATCTTGTGATGAGCTAAATTTAAATGGCTATGGTTAGATAAAGATAAACTGAAATTCTGACTTGGTGTGAATCTGAAATTGTTGTTCTGTCTGGCTGGAAAATTTAAAAGAGCAGTTTAATAGTTCTGTATGGAGAAAAAAATCTGGAAAAATTATGAATTATGGCCCTTTAAGTTACAAGAAAGTCAGTTTTAGAATTTCTTGAATTGGACTTCTGTGGCTTGAGTTATGCACAAATGAGTGCAGGGTGTTCTGTCTAGAAACGTGAATCACAGTCTTGACTTTGAAAAATCATAGCAAATGGCCTAAATTGAATTAGGGTGCAAGCCTTACATGTCTAGAAAGGATAATTAAGTTAGGAACATGATGGTTCTGGGTTTGCATCATTTGGATACTCCTATAAACAGATATGAGACAGTTTGTACATATTGGTCAGTGTTTACTGTGTCAGGAGACTACTGTACGTACTGAAACTTTGGAAAATCATAGCAAATGGCCTAAATTGAATTAGGGTGCAAGCCTTACATGTCTAGAAAGGATAATTAAGTTTGGAACATGATGGTTCTGGGTTTGCATCATTTGGATACTCCTATAACCAGATATGAGACAGTTTGTGCATATTGGTCAGGGGATCGATCCTTTTCCTCATTCTGGGCTTCCGGGGCATTCTGCCAAAAAGGGATTGATCCTTTTCTTCCAGATAGCATTTTTCTTGCACTTTTGGGCTAAAAATGATGTGGTCTTTGATCCTAATTCAACCAAAAATATTTTGGCACTTTTGTGGGAGTTTTTCTTGACTCTCTTTGATAAAAACATGGTCTAAATATTCATCAAGTGATTTTCTAAAATATTCAAAACATTTATAAAGAATTAATACCAATAAGGATGTATGTAATTAAATCATGGTCTTAATGTTTGATATGATCACTTGAAAATGTATTGAGAAAATCATGTGTGATAAGGCAAATTTACAATATGAATTAAAACATTAAAGCTTTTGTCATTTCAAAATATATATGTCAATTTAAAGCTAACAATCTCCCCCTTTTTGATATGACAAAACTTAATGTAAATTTGCTTTGAAAATTCTTTAATAAAATACTCCCCCTCAAATAAAGCAGAATTTTATAAAGCTCCCCCTTAATATAAGCATGGGTTTTGAAAATGAGTTTTCAAACTATTTCTCCCCATTATCTCTCCCCCTTAATATTTTTCCCTTTTAATATCTATCTCTCCCTCTTTTTGTCATAGCAAAAAGAAGAAAAAATAATAAAAAAAAATGTTAGTACATGGGACTCATGGCTATGTGAGAATAGATAAATATGCTCCATCCAACAAGAAACGTGTTAGTACATGGGACTCATAGCACAAATAAATAAGTCAATGTCCATAAAGAGTATGAAATATTTAGGCATGCAAAGGACAAGGCTTATATTTCTATACCAATTGTTTATAAATAATTTTGCAAGAAGTTCTCAATTGGTAAATAATGAAGCAAGTTGTGTATAAATATCTACTAAGATCTATGGCTTGCTCATTTCAATCCTATTAAGCACCTAAGTATATCAATTGTTTTCTAAGGTCCAACTAAGGTGCATGACAATACATCATGATTATGAGCTAAAATTATATAACATATCATATGCATGTGCTCATAAATCATGTTCAAGCAAGAGTGTGCATAGAATTAAGACATATAGCAATTAACTACAAGTTCTAGCACACAAGAGTTTCATGCAAAAATATCTTAAAAGAATTCTTCTCTATTTTTCATTTCAAACTAGAGAGCATGAGAAGAATTGTCAATTTAAAGCTCATACCAATTGGCAATTTAGATTTGGCTTGCCAATTATTGAAAATATGGTTGCCAATGACACTAATTGTTATTTCAATCTAAATACCAATTGTTACTAATGGTTGACTTAGATATTTTGCATAAATCCAATATCTATGTGTAGTGTGTTCATGTCAAGAAAATAATCATTCTACATATGCAAGAACACAACACACACCATCAAATATGCATATGGAAGATTCAAAAAATAAAGGTATTCAAGCAAACACATTTTCTTTCATGAAACTAAAGAATCCTATGCTCAATTTTTCATTCAAGATCTTAACCAATTATGAGCAAGGAAAAATTCAAAATTACCATTTTAATCAATTAAGAGCCATATCCCTAGATGTTATCATCATTTAACGTTCTAGAGGGTATATGCTATTTTAACTAAAATGGCTTCTCTTAAGTGAATCAATATTATCAAGCTAAAATATATTTTATCATTAAAATCCATAAACTATGAGTGAGGTTAAGCACATAATATCACGAAAACAACTATTCTCATCTCATAGGCATGATTATTGATTCAACTTAAGTAAACATGCATGTTTAACATCAAAACAATCAAGATTCAATGCATGTATATCAATTGTTGGTGTTGTCATTAAAGCTCAAGTTCTTTAATAGTTTGGCCATAAAGAATTAAGTTCATGGATGATAAAGTTTCATGCATTTGAACATTTAGGATCCATTTATCATCACAAATTATAGGCCAATGACCATTACTAATTGTTGAATTTATATTTGAAATCAATCCACTAGATGTATAATTATCATGAAACCTAGTGTGGAATTGATAAGTCAAGCTAAGAGACATAATCCTATAAGCATGCTTGACTAAGATGAACAAAAAATATGAAGAATACTCATTATGCATCAAATTCTCAAATATATCCATAAATTCTTGAAATATTTCTCAAAATTATATTTAAGCATTCATTGTAAGTATATTTCAAGATTATTTCAAGATTCATGAATGTTTTCAACAAGAAAAATGATTTTTCACTTGTGAGCTCAATAAAAATGATATTGATTGTTGAATGTGATACTATTTGTTGGAAATGATACAAATTGATGGAGTTGAGGCATGATATTAATCAAAAATGGATTTTTATAGTTTAAAGATCATCAAAAAGAAGTTAAAACAATGAATTTTAAGTTGAGAAGAAAGAAGATATCAAGAGAATTAAGAAAACTTCTCAACTAAGGCTTAAAATGCAGAGAAAGGCATAAATTGCCTAGAGGGATCGATCCTATGAGCAAAGGGATCGATCCCTAAACTCCAAAATTCAATTTCCTGCATGTTTTTCCAAAGGGATCGATCCCTTATCCTGGTTCTGTAGATTTTTGGCAGAAAATCTAACTTGTGAGGTGCCAAAACTTTGTTTTTGAGTATTTTAAGTCCAAGTAAAGGTTTAAACATTTGTAAAACATGATTTTGGACTTGTATGAATGAAAAACATGGATGAAAAACCATTTTACAATAGATTTTGCAATTTTGGAAGGATTTTCACCAATATATGCATTTTTGGTCTCAAAGGAGGTCATTTTAAGCATTATGCATATTTTCACCAAACCAAAGCATTGGATACCACAAATATGTCAAAACAAACTTGTTCACATAGGTTTTAAGCACATATAACATCAAAGCATACATCTTGTGAACAACATGCCATGATTTCCAACATACAAATTCTTCATTAATGCTCATGACATGGCATTTTGCATAATTGACACATTTGGTAATTTGAGGCAAGTAAATACATTTTCAACACATAGAAAACATGCTCAAATTCCAGAATTCATTTCAAAAATCATAAATCATCCCTTTCATCCAATCATCAAGAATTGTCCATCAAACACTCAACAACCATTTATCATGCCCTTTTTGCTCAATCACAATGCATTAAAGATTATCAACCAACTTTCTCATCAAAGCACAAATAATCAAATAAAGTTTTAAGGAGTAAAAAATTAAACTTACAAAACTCATTTTGCTAGAGAATGTTTTGCCTTGATGTGTTGGATCCACCATTAGTCATTCATTGAGAAATTGTTGTCACCTTGCTAAGAATGGATCTCCAAGCTCTTCCTATTGGCACAAGCACACTCCATGGGATGTGTTGAGCATTTAAACTGCATTGTCTCATTATATTCCTATGCTCTAACACTCCTATAACAAACAAATTCCAGCTGCTTTGGTACCCAAATTTTCTTGGGTCCATGAGAGTTAGTGTTCACAATTTTAGATCCCTTAGGGATCCATTTTAAGCACAATTCATCATTATTTATTGCATGCTTTGGCATCCACATCTTTCTAACAACTCTTCCTCTAAATGTGGTTTTTCTATATGTGCATGCTTGTGAAGAGTGTCCTATTCTATTGCATAGTGAGCATGTAAGAGATAAATCATGCATAGTATTTTTGCTCACTAAGAAATTCTTAAGATGAGTTTCTTTTTGTATTGCATTATAGCCTAACCCATCTTTATCAAAGAATGCTCTTTGGGTCTCTAACATGTGATCTAATTTTTGTTGACCCATATAGAACCTAGTAAATGAGTTATGCAAATTTGTATTCTTTTATTTAACTCATTTATTTCTAGATTTGCTTCTTTTAACTTCTTCTCAAATTCAAGTTTGGCATTTAATAGCATTTCATTTTCTATTTTCAATTTAGCAATGATTTTCTTATATTTGGAGTTCATGTACTGAAAATCATTTGCTAATTCATTAAAAGCATTTTGTAGTTCATCAAATGTATAATCATTATCTTCACTAGAACTACAACTAGCCTCATCATCACTAATGGCCATAAAGCATGAGTAGGCTACCTCTTCATCTACATTTTCCTCATCGGAGATATCACTATCGCTCCAAGCAGCCACAAATGCTTTCTTCCTAGGCTTCCTATCCTTTTCTTTCCTAAGTAAGGGGCAATCTAACTTAGTATGACCCGGTTCATTGCACTCATAACATACTAAGGGGTCTTTTTCTCTTTTACTAGATTCTCCTCTTATTACCCCTCTACTTTGGTGCCTCCTATCATTCTCTCTCTCTTTCATTCTCATAAATCTATTAAATCTTTTGGCAAACATTGCCATTTTTTTTTCTTCCTCATTTCCACTCTCATCACTATCATCTTCAATGACCTCATGAGTTGAAGACTTAAGTGCTACCCCTACTTTCTTTGAAGGCACTTCATTTCTTTTAAATTTCATTTCATATGTAAGTAGGGAGCCCATAAGTTCATCTAGAGACAAGGTATTTGGATCTTTAGACTCTTCTATTGCGGTTATCTTTGCCTCCCATGATTGTGGCAAGCTATTCAAAATTTTCTTTACCATTTCAACATTGGAATAGTTCTTGCCTAATGCCTTAAGTCCATTAATTATAGCATTAAACATAGTGAACATTTCGCTAATGGACTCATTTTCTTTCATCCTAAATAGCTCATAATCATGTGTGAGCATTCCTACTTTTGTTTCTCTAACTTGATTGGTCCCTTCATGTGTGATGGCCAATTTGTCTCATATTTGCTTAGCATTTTCACATAGTGACACTCTATTGTACTCATTGGGACCTAATGCACAAAAGAGGGTGTGCATAGCCTTAGCATTCAATTGTGCCAATCTCATGTCATTGGTGTCCCACTCATCTTCACTCTTAGGGACATCTTTTCCATCTACTTTCTTTATTGGGATTCTAGGGCCATTAACTATTACTCTCCACACTTCATAGTCATTAGATTGTACAAATAACATCATCCTAATTTTCCAATAAGAGTAATTCTCACCATTGAATAGTGGAGGTCTAACTAATGAGTGTCCCTCTTCTCCTAAGGGTGTGCCTACATTCAAGTGAGCCATTTAAGATCATTTTGCTCGATAGAGGTTAGTCTAAATCAATCTCGAGCCCAAGCTATGATACCAATTGTTGGCTCTTATAGGTAATACCGAGAGGAGGGGTGAATCAGTTCTTAGCTAACCTTAAGCCCGATTTTCGATTCTTTAAATTCTCTAGCCTATTTGAATGTTTTCTAAGTTCTCTAAGCTAGGCAATTATACAATGTAAATTCAATACAATAAACTCAAATATAATTGCAAATAAGTAAAGAGAGTAGGAAAAGAGAAATGTACGCAAGCGATTTATAGAGGTTCGGCAACCTTGCATACGTCCTCTACCTTAAGACGCTCCCAAGGATTTTCCCCAAATTCACTAACTTGAATTTGTGATACACTCCCTCTTTTCAAGGCTCAAGAGAAATCTCTCTCTTTTTCTAGGCTCAAGAGAAACCTCCCTCTTTTTCTTAGGCTAAAGAGTAACCTCTCTCTTTTTCTTAGGCTAAAGAGTAACCTCCCCTTTTACAAGGAATGGATTGTGTTTACAAGAGTTGTAATCAAGGAAGACCTCTAAGTAGGTAAATGATTACATAAATTAGGCACAAAGAAAAAGCCTATACAATATTTGTGCTAAGTGTCATAACGTTTCAAGTCCTAAGACCTAACCCGCTAGACTTAATATCAAGGAGTCGCCACCAACCATTCAAACCTAAGGTGTGATTGGTCACCTATTCTTGTCTAAAGATAAGGCATGGTCTACGTTCAAAGATTCTTAGACTCGGGAGTACGGTTACGTATGAGGAAGGATTAGCACCCCACAACGTCCATCCTAAGATGGTACCAACTAGCTTTAGGTTATCTTTATAGTTTGCCTTAAGTTCATATTAATTTCGATATACTTATACATTGGGAAAATTTCTAAGATTTTTCCATCAATTTGGCTCCAACCTTAGAAATTCCCCTCACCTCAAGATATTCAAGGAGTCTCAATTGACTTTCTTGAACTCCATCGTCGGATAAATTTTAATATTTTAAGAAATTCCTATTTTCTCCTAATTTTTTTTCTAATATTGACTCCATACTCATTTTATAAATTTCTTAGATTTTTTAATTTATTTTTATATTTTTTATATTCTTATTTACTTTATTTTTATGAAATAAACATAAATTATGTTTTATTGAAAATTCACTTTTAAGCATCCCATCAATTTGGCTCAGCCTAAAAGGAACCTCCTCACCTAGGAATTTCTAAGTAGTCTCAATTGAGTTTCTTGAAATTTCATCATCGGCATAACTCATATTTACCCTTTTTTATTTATCTTATTATTCTATCCATTATCTAGATATTTTGTCTTATTTTATTTTATTTATTTATCTTTATTTGTTTATTTATCTTTATTTGCTCATTTTTATTTATCTATATCTAATTCATCTATCTTATCTTACTTTTATTTTTATTATAAATAAATATGAATTAATTAAAAAAATTCTTTCAAAAGTATTCCATCAATTTGGCTCAACTTAAGAAAGACTCCTTCACCTAAAAATTTCCAAGGAGTCTCAATTGACTTTCTTGCAGTTTCATCCTCGGTATAATTCACATTTATTTATTTGATCTTAATTATATATATTTATTGGTCATATATCTTTTATAACTTTAGAATACTGATCTAAATCATACAACATTGTTAAATCAAAATTATACATGCAAATACCTATTCAACTATATGCAAATTATCTACTAACACGCAAATTGATCACATCATTAGGTTATTAAAGTAGTTATATTCAAATTTAATTAATATAAAAAAATAAAAAAACCTGGAGAGGGCTACGAGTCTTCTTCCTTTGTTTTCCTTCTGCCCCTTTTTTTTCCTTTCTTTCTTACAACTTTACAGCTTCGCAGTGCAGTAATCAAAGACAGCAGTGGCGTATAAGCAACTTGGAGCTATGTGCAGTGTAATGGTGGCAAGCGGTGGTATGGCAAATGTGAGTGAAGCAAGTTAGCGTTTTGACGAGGACAGCTAAGAAACATGGGCAGCAACTGCAGTTGGATAATCGGTGTAACGATGGTGATACGAGAACAGGACAAGCCACAGGTTAGAATAAGCGATGACGTCGACAAATAGAGGTTGCTTCAGGAGTGGTCAAGACGATGGGGTAGTAGTTCGTGGTTGTAGCAAGGTGAATCGGTTTTGGGGAAAGAAGTTGAAAATTGAGATGCTCAATTGTTAATGAATCAAATCATGAGGTTTAATCCCTTTTTATAGCCACAAACTTGTTAGAGTCATAATACAACTAAACCTATTCTAATAATTATCTCCTATCTTTAATATTTTATTTATCTAATTCTTATATTAATCCTAATATAACTCTAATTCTAAAAAGTCTAATTTTAATCTAACATTAACTCTAAAATAAATTATCCTAATGAATCAATAAATCCTAATCTAATTATCCTATTTTAAAAGGTTAATTTTATTTTATTTTCTGATCTTTTTTTTAATTATTCCTAAATCCTATTTTAATTCTAATTTCCTAATTAAGTTAATTCTACATCTAAAAAATCTTAATTTAATTCTAGCCTAATTCTAAGATACTATGTCACCTAAATCAATTACAAGTCAAGACCCCGGACAAAATAGGGTGTCTACAGCTGCCCCTCTTTGTGTATTTGCTGTGAAACAGTAATTGCACAAAGACATAGACACCTATTTTGTCTGACTTCATTTTTTTATTTTTTTCATTTTTTCATTTTTTTTGGAAAAGCTCCCTCTAAACAGAAAGGCAGCCAAAATTTAAAATCTTGTCTAAAAAGCTCCTCCTAAACAGGCAGGTAGTAAAACTTTAAAAATCTTATCTAAAATGCTCCTCCTAAACAGGTAGGCAGTCAAACTTTAAAATCTTGTCCAAAAAAAGCTGATTTTTTTTAAAATAAATTTTAGAAAACCCTTCTAAAATTTTTCTTGTCAAAAAAAATTTGGAATCTTAGGAAACCCCTCTAAAATTCCTTTTCTTATCCAATTTTGAAATTTTGGGAAACCCCTCCAAAACTTCTATTCTTGTCCAATTTTTGAAATTTTAGGAAATCCCTCTAAAATCTCTTTTCTTGTAAAATTTTGAATCTTAGGAAACCCCTCTAAAATTCTTTTTCTTCTCTTTTTTGAAATTTTGGGAAACCCCTCCAAAACTTCTTTTCTTATCAAATTTTGAATTTTAGGAAACCCTTCTAAAATTCTTTTTCTTGTCCAAAATTTGAAATCTTGGGAAACTCCTCCAAGACTTCTATCTTGTCTAATTTTTGAAATTTTAGGAAACCCCTCTAAAATTCTTTTTCTTCTCTTTTTTTTGAAATTTTGGAAAATTTATCTTATCCATGAAATTGCAACCTGTTCTATCCATGCAATGTCATTCATATAAGCTATCTTATTCAAGCAACATCATTCATGCAATCTAGTCTATCCATACAATGTTATTGATGCAATCAATTCTATCCACGTAATGCAGTCTATTTTATCCATGCAATGTCATTCAAGCAATCTGTTTTATCTCTATGATGCAATCTACTCTATACATGCAATGTTTTTTCGAAAAACATTTCAAGCTCAATTGTGGCAACAACAAGGTTATTCTTTATCAATCCATCTCATGCATTCTTCTCTTTCATCTGTCCTCTTGTTCTTCTATTTCCTATTTCTTTCCTCATTTTCCTTCTTCCGTTTTTCTTGCCCAATGAAACTCGTCTTCATGCCCTCTTTATCTTATCTTCTCCCTTGATTCTTCTTTTTACTTTCCTCTCTATCTGGTCACTCATTTGCTCATTAAAATCTTTACTGAGACCTCATCATTCATTCTTTCTTATTCATTGGTTTTTCTTGATTTCCAATTTCCATTCATCCACAAGTTTCCTTTTCTTTCATTTTCCTAAATAATATAGGAGTCTTTCACATATTTTGCCAAGCAAACATTCATTACCATTCTAATTTCAAGATCAATGCAACGTAATTTCTCAATCCCTCAAGGTAAGGATATAGCAAAGAAATGATAAGTGAAATGAAGAGAGTGGTATTATTCAACATTTGGAAAGATTTAACAAGAAATTGTCAGGCTTAGAAGGAAAGTAGGCTTGAATGAAAAGTGAGAATTTTTAGGATTAGGTAATAGTATCCAAATAAAAACAATTCAAACAATTTTGATCAATGAATACAAAATTCCCTTCAAAGGTCCATTAATCTGATTATGTTGAGTTCATCAAAACATCCTCTTTGCCCCAATATCATTGACATCTAGCTTTTTTGGTATCTAAGTCGCCTTTTCATGTTTTCAACTTAGATGCACTCCATTGATCCAAACCGCCCTTTTTGGGTTTTCGATCTGAATTCTCCTTTCATCTCTTTTTTTCTTTTCCTTTTCTTTTTTTTTCTTTTTCTTTTTTTTTCGTGAAATTTCTTTTGTTTGTTCTTGATTCTAATACATGCCCCAACAGCAGATATTTCTTCACCCAATTTAATGCTCTCACGGATTCAAGACAATTTTTGGAATCCCATTACTTCCATCTAGGCTAGATCTCTTTGTTTATCTTGATCTGCTTCTTCTAATTCCATCCAAAGGATCATCATCTCATAGTGTAAGTATGCCTTTATTCAACACATGATTCTTCAATGGGAGTACTCATATTTGATCAAAATGGACTTTTAAGGCACGTAACATAGGCTCAGGTGAGGGTTTATGAAAGAAAGGATAAAATAGGCCCAAAATAAGTGTTTCAGGGTTTATCAAACCAATAATCATTTTTCATGAATCATTTAGGCCTTTTGCCCCATTTGCTTTTTCTCTCCTTTTTTCATTTTAATGTGACTAGGGTTTTCACTTTCTTGATTCAAACCCTCTTTCCTTCTTCATTCTTTTTTCTTTTGTTCTTTTTTTTCCATAAAATGTTTTATTCACTTTGCCCCACTAATCCTTCATTTTCCATTCTCTTTGCCCCCCAGTGTAGAGGGTGATTCTTGGTTGGTTATATTAAAAAGAATATAATAGGTTCAAAAGGGGTAATCAATGGATAATTTTACTCACACTTGAAAGGTAGTGAAAGAAGGCCATTTCTCATCACATTACAAGTACTCTCATTAAAGGTCATCTATTGAACAAAGACAAACTCATTAGAATTTCATGTAGAGATTCACCTTTACTCGTAACATTCTATAGGTGAAGATTTTAGACAAATATCTTCTATTCTCTTCTTACTTGAACAATCTTGGCAAATTGGAAACCCATTCAACCAACCAAAGCAACTTTTTCAAAACTAAATTTTATACTCATTGCCATCATCATTATCATGTTCATTATTTGGATACTTTTAAGCTTGGTAACAATGTAGAGAATATGGGTATTGGTGTTTGGCATTAAAGAACAAGATTGGAATAAGGAATTAAGAAATATGCATCACACTAATCCTTTATGGAAAATGAAAACAAATGAAAACTGGCCCAATACATAAAAGAATTCTTAATGCCTTTTGGGCTTAGGCACTCCTATATTACCTAAGAAATTGAAATGTCCTAAGATGAATGAAATTAGAAACAAAGAAACAACCATTATCTTCAAATTAAGTGAATTAATCAATATCATCCACTTTCTTCCATAGCATTAACCGCTACCCTTTGTGTGATCTGGCAGAAGATTATCATTCACATTTAGGTCATTCTTTGCCCCAAAACTCAAAATTCCAGCATTGACAAGTGCTTGGACTTTCCTCTTCAAGCCCATACAATTCTCAATAGAGTGACCAACATTGTCATTATGATAAGCACACTTTGCGTTATGATCATACCACTTTGGGTAGGGAGGCTTCAAGGGCTCTACATAAACATGGGCAATAAGGTGACCCCTTACCAACTGTGGGAACAACTCTGTGTATGTCATTGGTATAGGGTCTATCGTGACATTTCGGCTAGCTCGAGTATTCTTTTGGTCATTAGGTGAAAAGTGGGGTCTTGTGAATGGGAAATGGGTTGGTAAGCATTCTGATGATAAGTTTGTGGGTGGGGTTGAGAATAAGTGTAATTCACTGAAGGTGAATAAGAGGTATAGGAGCGACGTGAGTTATTGGAGACAGCTTGTGCATCTTCTTCCTACTTCTTTGAAAACCCATTCCTCTTGCTATCATTCATAGATGCTTCAATCTTACCACTCTTAAAGGCATTTTCAATAGCTTCACCTGTTAGCACCATGTCTGCAAAATTCTTGGTCACACTGCTAAGCATACGCTCATAGTAAGGAGCCTTGAGAGTATTCAAAAAGAACATGGTGATTTCTTTCTCAGTCAAGGGAGGTTGAACTAGTGATGCCACGTCTCTCAATCGTTGGGCATATTCTTTGAAGCTCTCATCTTTTTTTTTCCATGCATTGGAGAGATAAGCAGTCAGGAGCTACATCAGACACATGTTTGTATTGAGCTATAAAAGCTCTCGCCAACTTAGACCAAGAAGAAACTTTGCTCCTTTCCAATTGGTTGTACCACTTAGCGACTGACCCAGTCAAACTGTCTTGAAAAACATGAATTAATAGCTTGTCATCCCATGCATATGCCGCCATCTTCCTATAGTACATGGTGAGATGATCTTTTGGGCACGATGTTCCGTTGAACTTTTCAAATTCAGGCACCTTGAATTTTTGTGGAAGCACGACACCCGATACCAAACACAACCTTTCAGCATCAATGAGTCCAAAATAGTCAAATCCTTCCATGGCACTTAGTCTTTCCTCTATCAAGCTCAGCTGGGCTTTAGTACCATTATATTCTTCCTTATGCTTCAACTTTTCTAGCTTTGTGGGATCATCTAAATTTGGCACCTCTACTGGGTTTTGAGCTTGTGTTGTTGATGAATTTCCTTGAAGACTTTCTCCTTGCATCTGTAAAGGCATTGGGGCTTTGACAGTACCTCCTTCAGAGACCAAAATGGGATTGTCTCGCATGCTTTGTTGAGTCTCTTGAATAGACTCCTCTTGATTACCCATCTTCTCCTTTCCTCTAATCATGGCTTTTAGCAACTGGGTAATTTCACTCAATTGCCCCCTTATCTTTGCATTTTCCTTTTCCAACTTCTTTATCCTATTATTTTGGTCTTCTTCCATTATGCGAGCTTGATACCTTGTATGGTATTTATGGAGGGCGGACCGTCTACTAGATGCAATTTGATACCTTGAGTGCCACAATTAAATTGAAATTATTTCATGTGGTGATATGTTTATGCACAAAAATGAATGCACATGGAATGCACTTAGGTCTAGCAATCTCTCCTAACAATCAAAAGTATGGTCATTCTCATGATAAGATAGGTGCAAACTTACATGAATGATATGTTATGCGACACAACTATGCATGACTTAATGATACAGACAAATTCTTTTTTTAAAAAAAATGGAAGAAAGAAAAACTATTTTTTTATTTTTGTAAAAACAATGTAAAAGGAGGAAGTAAAACTTATTCCTTCATGTGTCATATCTTAGGTTTATATCTACACTTCAATCTAGCATGGTTCCACTCTAAGGCTAGGTCTTATGTTTCATTACATGCTGGGTTGGGATAATTAAAGGTTCTAAAGGTTCCCAAATTGTCCCTCACTGTCGTCCACTCAAGACTAGTAAGGTACCCAATCCTCACCCATGACAGGCTACAAACGGAAAGGTTCAATTTGAGTAGTAGTATTTCACTAGCCATTGCGGAGGTTTTACCTCACGAGAGCGTAGTTACTCTACTTCCTCCTAAAAAGGATAAAGACCGGGTAGAGGGCTAATGCATGCACATGCACCTGAAGTGTGTGTTGAAGGAACAAACAACCAAAATTAACATTCCTAAGGCAAACATAGAATAACATAAAACCAATCATTGGCTCGACTCTCTAAAATCCTCAGTGGAGTCGCCAAGTTGTCATAACGTTTCAAGTCCTAAGACCTAACCCGCTAGACTTAATATCAAGGAGTCGCCACCAACCATTCAAACCTAAGGTGTGATTGGTCACCTATTCTTGTCTAAAGATAAGGCATGGTCTACGTTCAAAGATTCTTAGACTCGGGAGTACGGTTACGTATGAGGAAGGATTAGCACCCCCACAACGCCCATCCTAAGATGGTACCAACTAGCTTTAGGTTATCTTTATAGTTTGCCTTAAGTTCATATTACTTTCGATATACTTATATATTGGGAAAATTTCTAGGATTTTTCCATCAATTTGGCTCCAACCTTAGAAATTCCCCTCACCTCAAGATATTCAAGGAGTCTCAATTGACTTTCTTGAACTCTATCGTCGGATAAATTTTAATATTTTATGAAATTCCTATTTTCTCCTAATTTTGTTTCTAATATTGACTCCATACTCATTTTATAAATTTCTTAGATTTTTTAATTTATTTTTATATTTTTTATATTCTTATTTACTTTATTTTTATGAAATAAACATAAATTATGTTTTATTGAAAATTCACTTTTAAGCATCCCATCAATTTGGCTCAGCCCAAAAGGAACCTCCTCACCTAGAAATTTCTAAGGAGTCTCAATTGACTTTATTGAAATTTCATCATCGGCATAACTCATATTTACCCTTTTTTATTTATCTTATTATTCTATCCATTATCTAGATATTTTGTCTTATTTTATTTTATTTATTTATCTTTATTTGTTTATTTATCTTTATTTGCTCATTTTTATTTATCTATATCTAATTCATCTATCTTATCTTACTTTTATTTTTATTATAAATAAATATGAACTAATTAAAAAAATTCTTTCAAAAGTATTCCATCAATTTGGCTCAACTTAAGAAAGACTCTTTCACCTAGAAATTTCCAAGGAGTCTCAATTGACTTTCTTGGAGTTTCATCCTCGGTATAATTCACATTTATTTATTTGATCTTAATTATATATATTTATTGGTCATATATCTTTTATAACTTTAGAATACTCATCTAAATCATACAACATTGTTAAATCAAAATTATACATGCAAATACCTATTCAACTATATGCAAATTATCTACTAACACGCAAATTGATCACATCATTAGGTTATTAAAGTAGTTATATTCAAATTTAATTAATATAAAGAAATAAAAAAACCTGGAAAGGGCTACGAGTCTTCTTCCTTTGTTTTCCTTCTGCCCCTTTTTTTTTCCTTTCTTTCTTACAACTTTACAGCTTCACAGTGCAATAATCAAAGACAACAGTGGCGTATAAGCAACTTGGAGCTATGTGCAGTGTAACGGTGGCAAGCGGTGGTATGGCAAATGTGAGTGAAGCAAGTTAGCGTTTTGACGAGGACAACTAAGAAACATGGGCAGCAACTGCAGTTGGATAATCGGTGTAACGATGGTGATACGAGAACAGGGCAAGCCACAGGTTAGAATAAGCGATGACGTCGACAAATAGAGGTTGCTTCAGGAGTGGTCAAGACGATGGGGTAGTAGTTCGTGGTTGTAGCAAGGTGAATCGGTTTTGGGGAAAGAAGTTGAAAATTGAGATGCTCAATTGTTAATGAATCAAATCATGAGGTTTAATCCCTTTTTATAGCCACAAACTTGTTAGAGTCATAATACAACTAAACCTATTCTAATAATTATCTCCTATCTTTAATATTTTATTTATCTAATTCTTATATTAATCCTAATCTAACTCTAATTCTAAAAAGTCTAATTTTAATCTAACATTAACTCTAAAATAAATTATCCTAATGAATCAATAAATCCTAATCTAATTATCCTATTTTAAAAGGTTTATTTTATTTTATTTTCTTATCTTTTTTTAATTATTCCTAAATCCTATTTTAATTCTAATTTCCTAATTAAGCTAATTCTACATCTAAAAAAATCTTAATTTAATTCTAGCCTAATTCTAAGATACTATGTCACCTAAATCAATTACAAGTCAAGACCCCGGACCTAATTCTAAGATACTATGTCACCTAAATCAATTACAAGTCAAGACCCCGGACAAAATAGGGTGTCTACACTAAGCACTACAAGGAATAAGAGAATGATAGATGATGAAGACTTTGTAGCTCTTGATTTGTTGTTGAGGCTTGAGGATTTGAGGAAAATGAGTATTGGAGTTGATTGAGTAGTTCCTCTTACTTCCTTTAGCTTCTAGGCCTCTATTTATAGTCCATTGGATGGTTTGTGGATGTTGGTTGGAGCCAAAACAGAAACTAGCCATTATATCTCACAGAAACTAGCCGTTGGGAGCTTTCTGGCATAAAGGGATCGATCCTTTTACCAAAAGGATCGATCCTTTTCCTCATTCTGAGCTTCCAGGGCATTCTGCCAAAAAGGGATCGATCCCTTTCCCTAGGGGATCGATCCTTTTCTTCCAGAGGGCATTTTTCCTGCACTTTTGGGTTAATAATGATGTGGTCTTTGATCCTAATTCAACCCAAAACATTTTGGCACTTTTGTGGGAGTTTTTCTTGACTCTCTTTGATAAAAACATGGTCTAAATATTCATCAAGTGATTTTCTAAAATATTCAAAACATTTATAAAGAATTAAGACCAATAAGGATGTATGTAATTAAATCATGGTCTTAATGTTTGATATGATCACTTGAAAATGTATTGAGAAAATCATGTGTGATAAGGCAAATTTACAATATGAATTAAAACATTAAAGCTTACTTAAGTTTTTATCATTTCAAAATATATATGTCAATTTAAAGCTAACATAATGAATTTGAAGTTTAAAATCATTGAATTATATTATTATGAATTATTTTGAATTATTTTGTGAAGGTGGGAAACAAATTGGAAAATAACGGTTACGCCCCGAGGGCATTTTCTTAAATTAAGCCCAAACTAAAATGAGTTATGACAAAGTGAAAATACCATGATATTCTACATAAAAAAGAGAATAAGATAGTGTCAAGAGATTTATCGAAACAGTGCTAAAGTGAGAGAAATTCGCTGGCAGGTCGTATGGGTAAAATTTTAATTTCTGACTATCCATGTACCGCATGTCGATGAAACCACTTCCAATCATCAAGATACATTAAATATGATTATTTGGCAATGGAATCCAAAATTTTGGAGTCCAATTACACAGTTTTATGATTACAGAAGTTAAAGGTAAAATTGTTCAAAATTTACATAACCAATGGAAAAATGGTAAGTTTGCCCCCTTCTAAAAGCATCTCCACTTTTTAGCCCATAAGTGCAAGCCACTATTCACTTTCTTCAACCCCACACCCCACGACATCGAGAGAAAAAGAAATAGAAGTCCACAAAAGCAACTAAAGCTTGACTTTCTTACCCAACTTGCTTCTAGGAAAATTATCTACACACTCTCCTCTCTCCATTGACACCATTAGCTCATTAAATAAAGAGGAAAACAAGGAGAAAAAGGTAGAAGAAGATTTCGGCCAAATGTAAGAATTTCCATGATTTAATGTTTCATTAAATTTCAAAATTACATTTCGACTAAATCAAAGGTGTAGATTATATATATACCATTGGATTTGATTTTTCTTAACTAAATGAAAATCCACCATGAATGTAACTTTCGGCCAAGTTAGGAATTCAAGGACTCTATGTAGATCTTTGCATAATAATGATAGAAAATGAGACAATGAACATGGATATAAAGGTTAGAGAGTATTGATTATTCAAAATGGTTGAAAATTAAGAAACTTGGTTCATGAGAGGTTTCGGCCAAGGCCTTTTGAGGATGTCATTGTGTTGCATTTCATGTATTTGATATGCTAAATTACTGTAGAAATTAAGAGAAGAAGACTAGTGAAATCGGATCTGAAAACGGAGCTAAAACGAGAAAGTTAAGTTTTACTACCGATGTAATTTACACTGGTTAAGCATTGATAGTATCCTATGTGGCTACATTTAGTGAAAGTTAATAGCTCAAAAATAAGAGGAAATTAATGAAAATTTTTGGTGAAATTGTTTTGCAGCCAAGATTGACGGATTTCAATTGGTGCTACCAAAAGGGTCGGTAATACGAGACAGGTAAGGGGTGAGTATGTAAGCCGTAGGGATATAGAGAATGCATGATTTTGATGAGTATAATTTTGTGAAATTATTGGGTGTTGAATTGCCTTTAAAATCATGCAAATCTATGGTTTACGACTAGCAAAAATAATTTGTTTAAGTGCAAGGTGTTAGAGTAATCGTAGTTGTTACGCTGCTGAAAATTCCTCCAAAATTTTTTAAAATATCATGAAATATTTTATGAGCATAAAATGAGTGAAATTGTGTATTTTGGAGTTTATTTCCAATATTTCCTTTGTAGTAGTGTATATTCTGATTGTATAAATGAATTAAGTGATTATAAATCAAAGGTTATTAAAAGGGATTGTAACCCTAGAATTTTGCATGAAATCGGTGATCTTATAATCTTAATGAAAGGTCTATTCAATATGGTACAGGGAAGGGCTTAGTGAGGGCCCCACCAAGACTTCTCTATTTAGATTGAAACAAGACCCTAAAATGATAATATTGGAGTGAAATAGGATATCATCAATAGATAGATCTTAAAATCACCTGTTTAAATGTATCTTGAAGAGAGAGAAATAAACTGGGAACTGATGAACATGACTATAGGAAATAATTCTTTTGAACAACAGTAAACCAAATTGATTCTGAATTTCCTAATCATGATAGAGTAACTGATGGTGTAAAGAATGTAATATATGTATAACGGTCCCTATTACTAGCCCTAGCTTTACTCAGATGAGTGATGCAACCCGAAGTGTAAATTGTGGGAGGTTGCGTGATAATTGGCCTTGTTATATATTCTTTAGGGCCTGAATTAAATGTGAAAAGACGAGGTATTTGGCTAGGGATTGTTTGATATTGTGAAAAGTGATACTTCTACTGAATGTGACTAAGAAGGTGATTTGTGAACTTGATGATTCAATATCAGTAGTGTTAATTCTGGTACTATATATTCCTTCTGTATTCTATGAGCATAAATCAGATATTTATAGAAATGGAATATTTTGGGAAATGCTCTACAGAATGATATACTATTTATAGTATTATAAATATTTGAAAACTGTGTATAAGAACTGTGAAGTGACAGTAAGATAGAAAGAAAAGTGACTGAAAGAGAAAAGGAGAATGATAGTTAACCTAAGTTTATTGAATGAATATGATTTCAAAGTAAATTACATAAATGAATAGGTTAGCTGTGTAGTGGATTAGCTTAATATTGTTATAATTAGTGTGTTATTCTGTCACAGCCTGTGACCCTATTTTTCATCTTATTCTATACATCTTATTGGGTTGGGCTGTCTGCGATACTTTACTTTTCTTTTACATATAAACAATTTCATATTAAAATTTTAATATGAATTACATCCCCTATCTTACTTCATAAGAAAGTAGTATTGTGAATATGTCTAAATACAGAAAATAAATGATTGAACCTCATATCATAAATCGAACTGTCGCATCGTCTCCAAATGCACAGTCGAAATCCTTTATGTGTCAGACTCTCAATCTTCGAAAACCTGAAATGTTAAAATTAAGGGGTGAACAAACCACAGCTCAGTAAGGGAATTATATGCCTCACTTGATACTCAGCTATCTATATGCTGAAAAACTTTTTCACTTTCTTTTTAAATCTCCTAGCTGGCTTTAGGCTCGCATGTAGGAAAGATACTACAGTCGGTTAGGGATCCGGATGGAGTAAGGTAGGTATTTTGAAATACCTATCTTGTCCCGAAACCTAGAAGCAACTGTAGAGAGTAATTAATTTCTTTTCGTTTGAAATTTAAATCCTTTTTCTTTTTATTCCTTATCATTTCCATATTCCTTTCAAAATAATGCTTTTATAAAATAAAACATTTAAATAAAGTAACTAATATTCATATATTCTTGAAAAGAATATTAGTTAAATCATCATTATTCTCATTTAAACTCATTTCATATTTTTTTGTACAATCATAATTAGTACAGTGCTTTAAATAGCAAATAAGCTATTAAATCTTTTTCGTATAACATATAAATCATTTAAATCTAATATTCAATTTAAAATAAGAATATTAAATTTATTTTCCTCCTTTTTCCTTTATGAAATACATATCACATATTCATGTCACATATAGTCTAATATTCAATTTAAAATCATAGTAAGAATATTAGACTTATAAACTCCTTTTCCTTTTGAAAACATGTTACATATTCATATCATATGTCATATGAAAATCATCTCGTAGTACTGAAATCAGTACTGAAATAAGCATTATGTAAAATGTTGTAAATCACTTTCATTTACTTATCACATATCATGTAAAACATTTTCATATATGGAGACTTAGGCACGCACGCCCAGCCCGTCCACTGAGTCGTTACTCATATCATGCTATAGACCCCGAAGGGTATAAATTATCATGTCAGATCTATGGCCATAATCTATAATTGTCCTCGACGAATCATTGATCAGGTGTCGACCGGGACTACATATCACATATCACATATCAGCATGATAAGCTTGCCAACTAGTCTCAAAACAGTATTTTTCATCATCAATAAACCTTTATGGAATTTATAAAAATATATAATTTCATAATTTAAAACCATAAAGGTTATAAAACCATTTAGTGAATATTTAAGAAATATATATAAAAATATTCAATTTATTTTTTTTTCATTTTTCATCTCGTATTTCGTATAATTTACATATCAAGAGAATTTTTGGTGATTTCATTATCACCATTCTCGAAAACATGAATATTTTAAAAATCAATTTCATTATATTTATGTTTTATGAAAAATAATAATTTTCTCGTTTTTTGTGATTGAATATCGATTTTCGAAAATAAAATCATTTAATATGATTTTACGTAATTTTCAAAAAATTTTCGGTAACATAACGACTGCCTATTGACTAGCCTCCTGCACGGAAAACACAGTTTATAATTCCAGCTAGTACATCACCACAAATTTCAAACCAATCATTCATCGCAATATTTTCATCAAATGTTTTCATAAAATATTTCATAATTAAAATCATGCAGACTGAATATCCTTACAGTGCTGCACATGCATCCCTTACCTGATTGTCAGTAACGAGTTCCTCGACTGCACTACACGAACACCAAATTTCTTGAACTGCAAAATAATTCCACCAAAAATTACTTCAATGATCTTATTATTTTCCTTTAACCTTTAGATCATAAAAGGGGTGCATTAGGATCCTGTGCAAATGC
Organism: Heritiera fomes; assembly: GCA_032173925.1. Classification (NCBI taxonomy): domain Eukaryota; kingdom Viridiplantae; phylum Streptophyta; class Magnoliopsida; order Malvales; family Malvaceae; genus Heritiera; species Heritiera fomes. The sequence continues at coordinate 6,927,692 of JAPDPM010000012.1, read as the reverse complement.
TTTGGCTTAATTTTCCATATGAGATTCTTATGATTCTCCTTAATTTATTTTATATCTCAATTATCATCACTGCATTACGTATGGTCATTTTATATCATATAATTATAAAAATCAACATTCATCACCTTATAACTCTTCATGGCCGAATGGCCTTATCCAATTTCCAACTATTTATTCATTTGCCTTTAATTTCTATTATCATTTTCACCTTACAATAAATTGATTTACATCTTTTGGCCACCAAAGTCAGCCTATTTTCCCTCTTTATTTTCTTTCATCGTCAGCTGTCCAAGACAGCCAAGTCACCCCCTTCAGCTCACGTTTTTAACTAAATTAAAGGCTTTATACTCATTTCTAATATGTTAGTTTCCTTTCATCACCCTTCACGCCAACAACATCAAGTTTACAAGCTCAACTATCCTAATCGAATGCCTAACAGCCCCTGTGTTTGTTGTTTTAAATTTTATGGTTATCTTCACATTCTGTCCAGCTTCTATTTTTCATCATCCATACCATAATTCATCACTAATACACTCTTAAAATCACCTTAATTAACTACATAACAGTCCATTAAATTTACGTTTCTGTTTGATCTCAGTATAAGGTTATACTCATCTCATCTTAACTCACGTTTTTTACCCTTCTTTCTTCCTCACCATTCACGTTAACAATCCCCTGATTCCCATATTCAAACCCTCATGGCTAATTCTATAATACCCTATTAGCTTAAGTTTTTTTTTTCTTCATTAATTACATGATTGTTTAAAGCTACGTGTATTCCCTTTGTGTTAGCCATTTCTGTCACTTTTACAGTCAGCAACTATCATCACCATCATTTTAACATTTCATGGCAGATTACCCTAACATGATATCTCTAAAGGTTGTGTTCAAATCATGCTCATACTCATCATCAACTTATTCAACACACATCCATACCAAAACTGAAATTACATAAGCCGAAACATCACCATACCTGGACAGAATCGGTTCTGCCAGCAGTAGAGGGAAGCACGTATGGTAGCTTTGGTTGAACTTTTTTGGGAGTATTGAGAAGCTCTTGCAGCCTAGATTAATTTTTATGATAGAGCTTAGTGATATAATACAAGAAGAAGGGGTTTGTACAAGGAGAATCGGGTGAGCACTTGGAAACTCAGCAGAAACGAAACGAGAAGTGCAACAGAACAGGGGCAGTGGAAAGTTGGAGAAAGTTATAGAGTTTTGCTGTGTTGGCTCTCATTTCATTGGTGGATTTTAAATAAATTTAATTATAAAATTAGATGTGATCTTAAAGGTCAAAATACCCACTAAAGCTCATGTATTTACTAAATGTGCCACTGCACAGTGTATAAACTGTTCCAGCACATTTTTCTAATTGCTTTACTGCACCTATAACTCACTTTAAAAATTCACCAAGATCAATCCAAAATGTATAAAAATATGAGCCAGATATCGTCGGAAAGGTCTTCGAGTTAACTTTCTAACACAATTTGAATCACCTCAATTGGACTTCTCTATCAAAAATTATATCCGACTCTTTGCTGATTGCTCAATTCTGAACTTGCTACAAATGACGTGAATGTAAGAATTTGTTGTTATAAATATATAATGAATTAAAAAATGAGCCTTATATGGATAGAAGATACTTAAGTTAGCTTTCTAATGGATTTTGAATCACCTTAATCCGAGTTTCCTACCAACTGCTATGGATGAATCTTTACTGATACATCGGTTGAGTCGGTTGGTAGAATCTACTGCTCATGGAATAACTTTACAAAATTTCTGGTATTGATCCATGAGGAACTAGAATATGAGGCTTATATGTTTGGAAAGATAATTAAGTTAACTTTCCAAAAAAATTTACGGTTTATTATTTGGATGCTTCGATAAAATTTTATAATCGAAATACTACCGATGAGTGATTCTAGCCTCATGTCATTTTTATCATCACAATTTTCAATCTTTAATTCAATCTCCAAAAATATATCTTCTCACTCATATCATCGTCTGAACACCGAAATCCAAGTGGGGTCCACATAGATTTTTTATTTAATATTTGTAAAAATGTACAAAATAATTTATTCATTAATTAAATTTACATTTCCGTACATGTACAGTACAGTAAAATTGGATCTTACATTTTCTCCTCACCTTAAGAAATTCAGTCCTTCGAATTTAACTTAAGTCCAAAAGGTGGTGTATTCTTTCTATTTATTGTCTCTGACCTCTGACCTTTTTAAATCTTCTTTTAAGTAATACTGCCAGTATACCATCAACATCATAATCACCTTTATACCACTATACATATCATCTTTCATCATATATATGTATACTCTCTATGGATTACGTTATCAATTGGGAGTTATCCATTTTCACTCCTTTTCATATCTTATATGATTCATCATCTGTTTTCTTAATTAGTGCCAAATCGATATAGTTTGATAAGTACCATTTACTCAATTTAAATCAATAATATGTAATTGTCTCAGTAGCTTTCACATCCCATGTATCCGCTTTCTCAACATATCTTTGAGCGTTTCCATTCTACGCTCAGATATTTACATCAGTACGGAGCGATGCTGTCAATAAATTTGGAATCTCAGAGCCTTTTACTATTTCCCATAAACATATAGCTACTTAGAGATTATCATCACATATAGAGCTCATTGGAACTTCACATACATTCTCATTATTTTATAATCATATCTCGACTATGGCACTAAAGAATCTAAGAGTTTGATAATGGAGAAGTGATTCCATTTAGACAATCAGTCTTGACTCATTTCCACATTATCATATCTCTTTTAGATTCTTTATTATCCACAATACTCATTTTCACATTTATTTCATTAAGGCTGCACTTCTTTGCAGACTTTACTATTTACCATCTTTTACCATAAGTGAATCAGAAGATAATCATTTTCTCTCCATATCGTCTTTCCATGTAATCTCATCATTACCTCTTTTATTCTTATGGTATACTATATATCACTTAGGTTTTAGAATATACCTTAGCATGAAATCCTTTCTTAACTTAGATTCCATAGGTGACTAGTGAAGTCATCAATTTCGTCACCACATTATCCATATAATTCCAAAATTCCAAGGTATGGATATATGTACTTATCATTTTTCCATTTATATTACTGGCAGTAAATCATATAATGCATCTATTTACTCCTTTGAGTATCATTAAATTTCATTTATCGAAATTGGCTCGATCTTCCATCTAGCCATAATCATGTGATAACCACAAAATCACTTTTAGCTTTTAAAGTTGGGAACTATTTCATATTCATATTCCCTCATAATCATATACTTATCCTCTTATTACATATTCATCTTTTCCTTCATCATCATTTCGGTCGCTTTTCGTCAGTGGTAAAATATTCCATTATTACCTCTTTTAACATTTTGAATAATATCTTTACTTTACACTTATTCGTCCACCGACCTTAACTTCTTTACTTATTAGTTACATCTGTAGAGCAGTTAACCTAATAACTCTTCTATAGACTGGCAATAGTATTTAGCTAGACCTAATACCTTCCGTATCTCGATTACTATCTCTTCATCATAAACAGATCCGCATCGCTCTGTCATTCGAGATCATATATCTTAGAAAGAGATACTGTCTAGCCCATCTTCTTTTTGCCAATCTTAACATATAATTCACAGTCTTTAAGAGTCTGCAGGGTCATATAACTATGCTACTCATTTTCCATTGATGTCTTAGACTGTATGGTATATCATTACTTTATCCTCATATGGATGCCTCATTCATTAGGCTTATATACCTCACAAGGTATTTCATTAACCTTGTAAGCCTCAATAGGAACTCGTAAAAATTATATCGAGTTCTAATTATTATCCTCTTATGACCATCAATTTCCAACTTTTCATCTGATGACGCCTTGTACAGAGACTGGTCGTATGAACTCCTCTTATATCTCTGATTAAATCAAATAAAGCGTCAATTTCATACCGATGAATATTCGTTTTTAACAAGAACTTTATTGTATAATAGGAATTTAATTCACCATTTAATTTATCCTCAAATCATATTATCTGTATTTCCATCATTTACATCTATACAAGTGGATTTCATTATCCATATACTTTTCAGAGTTGTTTTCTTAAGCTTTTTGGATTCTTCTATGTTCTCCGATATAAGCTTAGAAATAAATTCCATATTAATAATCGAGTCAATAGTAACCCGATCCCTCAATCTATATTACTCTGAAAATTTATCAGGAATATCATCCGATACTTTCTTTAATCACACATCTCTTATCTTTTTAGACATTTCATCCTCATGTCCTGTCATTTTCACTGTATATTCTCAAGGCAGAAACATTTAATAATCAAATCATTTTAACACATACTCCACCTTGATTTATTCATTTACTTATGCTTCACAGCATATCAATCATTTTAATTTATAGCTGGATTAAGTATAACTGTTTCATTTATATCTTTTACAGCTAACCGTTTTATTATACTAATTCATTTTAAAATCATTTTCATTTAATAATTCAGGTTAGCTGTTATCTTCCTCGTCTCTCTTTTCATCATTTACTACTCTTATACATATTCTCTATACAGTACATCATCCCGTAAAACATATTTCAAAATATTCCGGTTCTATAATTATCTGTTTGATACCTAAAAAACAATAAGAATGTTTAGAACCAAAATTAACAGTACTGATCTCTTTCTCAGTCATCTTCAGTAATCATATTACTTTTCATCATATCCAACAATCCCTTAATAATTATCCCGTCGATACAATCTTTAATTTAGACCCTTAAAAATTACTAACTGAGTCGCTCATCCTACGACTTCCCTATAACCATTCGGGTCACATCAACACTTAAGTGTAGTGAAATTTATAATTGGAATCGTTATACACATATTACATTCCTTTATGCCATCAATAACTCCATTACCATCAATGGATTCAAGATCAACTTAGTTCATCACTATTCAAAACATAGCCCAACATGGGGGCATGTTCGTCATTTCAAAATTTATTTCTTTCTCCTCAATATATATTTAACCAAAGATCTTATCATCTATGTGCTGATAGTATCCCTTCTCATACTAACATCAGCAATTTAAGGTCTTATTTGATTTCGACAAAGAAGTCCGCTGAAATCCATAATTGGATTAATTTGCATGTAATGCAGCTTTATACTATAAATTTCTCTATGAAATCACTCAATTTCAACGTCTGTTGGTCTACTATGACTCCAAGTAAAATTTTGGGGTAGGGGTATTTTGGTCATTTTTAGCCAAAAATTTTCTCTCTCCTCCAAATACCTTCAATCGGTGATCTTAAGGTCTATTTAATGATGATATTTCATTTCCATCCTTTATATCATCATTTTCAGGTCTCAGTTCGATTCAGACAGAAAAGTACTGGTAGGGCCTCACCGAGTCCATTTCTGTTCCTTACCGAACCGACATTCTTTTAGACTATAAGATCACCAATTCAGATAATCTCTAGAGCCGTTTTCCCTTTTTGCCATTCTTAGTTCATAATTCTCACCCCCTTCTAAACACTTGATTCAATTTGCAATCATTTATTTTCTCTATGTATTTAGACTACACAGTACTACAGGGGATGTTAATATTTTTCGACACATTTTATTTCCAAAAGTATCGACAGACAACAGGCCAACTGTGCTCTAATACCATTAAATCTGTCACAGCCTGTGACCCTATTTTTCATCTTATTCTATACATCTTATTGGGTTAGGCTGTCTGCGATACTTTACTTTTCTTTTACATATAAACAATTTCATATTAAAATTTTAATATGAATTACATCCCCTATCTTACTTCATAAGAAAGTAGTACTGTGAATATGTCTAAATACAGAAAATAAATGATTGTACCTCATATCATAAATCGAACTGTCGCATCGTCTCCAAATGCACAGTCGAAATCCTTTATGTGTCAGACTCTCAGTCTTCGAAAACCTGAAATGTTAAAATTAAGGGGTGAGCAAACCATGGCTCAGTAAGAGAATTATATGCCTCACTTGATACTCAGTTATCTATATGCTGAAAAACTTTTTCACTTTCTTTTTAGATATCCTAACTGGCTCTAGGCTCGCATGTAGGAAGGATACTATAGTCGGCTAGGGATCCGGATGGAGTAAGGTAGGTATTTTGAAATACCTATCTTGTCCCGAAACCTAGAAGCAACTGTAGAGAGTAATTAATTTCTTTTCGATTGAAATTTAAATCCTTTTCCTTTTTATTCCTTATCATTTCCATATTCCTTTCAAAATAATGCTTTTATGAAATAAAACATTTAAATAAAGGAACTAATATTCATATATTCTTGAAAAGAATATTAGTTAAATCATCATTATTCTCATTTAAACTCATTTCATATTTTTCTGTACAATCATAATTAGTACAGTGCTTTAAATAGCAAATAAGCTATTAAATCTTTTTCATATAACATATAAATCATTTAAATCTAATATTCAATTTAAAATAAGAATATTAGATTTATTTTCCTCCTTTTTCCTTTATGAAAAATATATCACATATTCATGTCACATATAGTCTAATATTCAATTTAAAATCATAGTAAGAATATTAGACTTATAAACTCCTTTTCCTTTTGAAAACATATTACATATTCATATCATATGTCATATGAAAATCATCTCGTAGTACTAAAATCAGTGCTGAAATAAGCATTATGTAAAATGTTGTAAATCACTTTCATTTACTTATCACATATCATGTAAAACATTTTCATATATGTAGACTTAGGCACGCATGCCCAGCCCGTCCACTAGGTCGTTACTTATATCATGCTATAGACCCCGAAGGGTATAAATTATCATGTCAGATCTATGGCCATAGTCTATAATTGTCCTCGACGGATCACTGATCAGGTGTCGGCCGGCACTACATATCACATATCACATATCACATATCAGCATGATAAGCTTGCCAACTAGTCTCAAAACAGTATTTTTCATCATCAATAAACCTTTATGGAATTTATAAAAATATATAATTTCATAATTTAAAACCATAAAGGTTATAAAACCATTTAGTGAATATTTAAGAAATATATATAAAAATATTCATTTTATTTCTTTTCATTTTTCATCTCGTATTTCGTGTAATTTACATATCAAGAGAATTTTCGGTGATTTGATTATCACCATTCTCGAAGAGAATTTTTAGTGATTTCATTATCACCATTCTCGAAAACATGAATATTTTAAAAATCAATTTCATTATATTCATGTTTTATGAAAAATAATAATTTTCTCGTTTTTTGTGATTAAATATCGATTTTCGAAAATAAAATCATTTAATATGATTTTACGTAATTTTCCAAAAATTTTCGGCAACATAACAACTGTCTATTGACTAGCCTCCGGCACGGAAAACACAGTTTATAATTCCAGCTAGTACATCAGCACAAATTTCAAACCAATCATTCATCGCAATATTTTCATCAAATGTTTTCATAAAATATTTCATAATTAAAATCATGCAGACTGAATATCCTTACAATGTTGCACATGCATCCCTTACCTGATTGTTAGTAACGAGTTCCTCGACTGCACTACACGAACACCAAATTTCTTGAACTGCAAAATAATTCCACCAAAAATTACTTCAATGATCTTATTATTTTTCTTTAACCTTTAGATCATAAAAGGGGTGCATTAGGATCCTGTGCGAGTGCTTTGGCTTAATTTTCCATATGAGATTCTTATGATTCTCCTTAATTTATTTTATATCTCAATTATCATCACTGCATTACGTATGGTCATTTTATATCATATAATTATAAAAATCAACATTCATCACCTTATAACTCTTCATGACCGAATGGCCTTATCCAATTTCCAACTATTTATTCGTTTGCCTTTAATTTCTATTATCATTTTCACCTTACAATAAATTGATTTACATCTTTTGGCCACCAAAGTCAGCCTATTTTCCCTTTTTATTTTCTTTCATCGTCAGCTGTCCAAGACAGCCAAGTCACCCCCTTCAGCTCACGTTTTTGACTAAATTAAAGGCTTTATACTCGTTTCTAATATGGTTAGTTTCCTTTCATCACCCTTCACGCCAACAACAGCAAGTTTACAAGCTCAACTATCCTAATCGAATGCCTAACAACCCCTGTGTTTGTTGTTTTAAATTTTATGGTTACCTTCACATTCTGTCCTGCTTCTATTTTTCATCATCCATACCATAATTCATCACTAATACACTCTTAAAATCACCTTAATTAACTACATAACAGTCCATCAAATTTACGTTTTTGTTTGATCTCAGTATAAGGTTATACTCATCTCATCTTAACTCACGTTTTTTAGCCTTCTTTCTTCCTCACCATTCACGTCAACAATCGCCTGATTCCCATATTCAAACCCTAATGGCTAATTCTATAATACCCTATTAGCTTAAGTTTTTTTTTTCTTCATTAATTACATGATTGTTTAAAGCTACGTGTATTCCCTTTGTGTTAGCCATTTCTGTCACTTTTACAGTCAGCAACTATCATCACCATCATTTTAACATTTCATGGCAGATTACCCTAGCATGATATCTCTAAAGGTTGTGTTCAAATCATGCTCATACTCATCATCAACTTATTCAACACACATCCATACCAAAACTGAAATTACATAAGCCGAAACATCACCATACCTGGACAGAATCGGTTCTGCCAGCGGTAGAGGGAAGCACGTATGGTAGCTTTGGTTGAACTTTTTTGGGAGTATTGAGAAGCTCTTGCAGCCTAGATTAATTATTATGATAGAGCTTAGTGATTTAATACAAGAAGAAGGGGTTTGTACAAGGAGAATCGGGTGAGCACTTGGAAACTCAGCAGAAACGAAACGAGAAGTGCAACAGAACAGAGGCGGTGGAAAGCTGGAGAAAGTTATAGAATTTTGCTGTGTTGGCTCTCATTTCATTGGTGGATTTTAAATAAATCTAATTATAAAATTAGATGTGATCTTAAAGGTCAAAATACCCACTAAAATTCATGTATTTACTAAATGTGCCACTGCACAGTGTATAATCTGTTCAAGCCCATTTTTCTAATTGCTTTACTGCACCTATAACCCACTTTAAAAATTCTCCAAGGTCAATCCAAAATGTATAAAAATATGAGCCATATATTGCCAGAAAGGTCTTCGAGTTAACTTTCTAACACAATTTGAATGACCTCAATTGGAGTCCCCTATCAAAAATTATATCCGACTCTTTGCTGATTGCTCAATTCTGAACTTGCTACAAATGACGTGAATGTAAGAATTTATTGTTATAAATATATAATGAATTAAAATATGAGCCTTATATGGATAGAGGATATTTAAGTTAGCTTTCTAATGGATTTTGAATCACCTTAATCGGAGTTTCCTACCAACCGCTATGGATGAATCTTTACCGATAGGTCGGTTGAGTCTGTTGGTAGAATCTACTGCTCATGGAATAATTTTACAAAATTTCTGGTATTGATCCATGAGGGACTAGAATATGAGGCTTATATGTTTGGAAAGATAATTAAGTTAACTTTCCAAAAAAGTTTACGGTTTATCATTTGGATGCTTCGATAAAATTTTATAATCGAAATACTACCGATGAGTCATTCTAGCCTCATGTTATTTTTATCCTCACAATTTTCAATCCTTAATTCAATCTCCAAAAATATATCTTCTCAGTCATATCATCGTCTGAACACCGAAATCCAAGTGGGGTCCACATAGATTTTTTATTTAATATTTGTAAAAATGTACAAAATAATTTATTCATTGATTAAAATTTACATATCCGTACATGTACAGTACAGTAAAATTGGATCTTACATATTCTTACGATACTAAATAGTATATTATGAAATGTAATTAAATAAGTGAATCAATGTGGAATATGTGTTTAAATGATTTGAAAGTTATATGTATGTGATTTGAGGATACATAGTGGATTGGCAAGTAGTAGAGATGAAATGTCCAAAGTGGTATGAGATTTGTAACTTAAAATTTAATGGATATAATTTCAGATAAATTTCTGGAGTAATATAGATTCAGGAGATCATTGACTTGATTCTTAATATAGAATCTATTCCTAAGCTCTTATTGGAGAACATAAAAAAAGAGTCTGAAGAGTGTAAGAAATAAATTTAGAGTCAGTCGATAAAGAATTCATATGTATTAGTGTATTTGGTGGAAGTACAGATGATAAATGATTGGAAAAGCAACGAAAGCTTATAATTGTGTATCAAATTACAAATATTCATTAGAGTTATTACTAAGAATGAATAATTATCTGTTCAGGATTGAAGCTGTACTTGATTCACTCAGAGATATATGAAGAATTCTTAAGATCAATCTCCGAACAGAGAGTGTCATCAGATAAAGAGCTTGGGGACTTATGTCCATAAAATAATATTTAGAACTCAGTATAATTTTTACGAGTTCTCTGTGGTGCCTATGAAGTTAATGAAATATCCTGTGATATATGGGAAATTAATAAATGATATATATCAATCACATTCAGATAAGTTATAATGGCATGTAACCATGTCATGTGAATATATTTCACCTCATTTGAGGAATATAAGTAACATCCTTGAATAATTCCACAAACTACTAGAGACTGAAAAATTTTATTGTTAAGCTCGGTAAATATGAATTCTAACTAAACCATAACGCTTTTAGAGACGTGTGGTCTCAAATGATAAAGTGAACATTGATTTGTCTAAAATAAAGGTTATTGCTAAGTGAGTGAGATTAAAAATAGTGAATGGGTATGAAATTTACGAGGTTTACCCGAATAATATAAATGACTTGCTGAAGAGTTTGTGAAATCAACTGCTTCATTGATATGATTCATATCTGTGAGAAAGCTAAATGGAGTGGATGGATGAATACGTGTGAGTATAGTATTCAAAATTTGTTAAAAGATTTTAATGGTGGAGTACTATACCATTTGGAAAAGCAACTGAAGTGATAAGTGTGAAAAGATGAAAATGTATTAATAAGATGATTCATATAATGATTAGGGAACACGAATTATGGAGCAGTTCCCAAATCTAAGATTGAATGTGGTTTTCTCTGAATATCATGTGGTTACGGCTAAATTTAAGATTGAGCCAGACTTAATAGATAAAATTAGTTATACTTAGAGGAGTAAATAAATAAATTACTGCCAGTCATATAAATGGATAAATATATATATATTTATTTGAATTGTGAAATTGTACAAACAATGTGGAGACGAAATTGATACTTTGATATTTCAATTACAAAATTTGATTGTAAAAAGATTACATCCCCAGGTACACTACAATTAAGTGATATTACATGTATCATAAGAATAAGGGATGTAATGGTAATTCAATATGAAAAAAGATATCGGGGAAAATTGTTACCTAATGTCTCATTCACTGTAAGTGATTGTTAATATTGAAGTCTGCAAGTGAACTGTAGCCTTAGCTAAACCAATGTGAAAATGATTATTGTGGGATAGTAAAGAATTCAGAAGAACCATGATGTTATAGAAGTGATTATAAACTGATTGACCAAATTGATTCACTTCTTCATCATCAGGTTTCTTGATCTCTTGAGTATCATAATCGATATATATTTGTGAAATGGTGAGACTATGTCTGGAGTTCTAGTAAGCGTTACATGTGATAGGGATCCCTGATTCGTGATATGCTTTTAAAAGAATAGCAAAAAGGCTTTGGGATTCCAATTTACTATTAACACCGCTTCGTATTGGTGCAAAATATCCAAGCGCATTATGTAGACGCTCGATGATATATTGAGAGGGAGTGCACTGGATTTAAAAAGCTACTGGGACAATTACATACTATTGATTAAAAATTGATTAAATGATAGACACTAAACTAATATCAGCTTGGCACTAAATGAGATAATATGTGATAAATAGTGTAAATTATCTACTGTATGAAAAGAAGTGAAAATTGTTAAATTCCAAAATTGATAAGTAATTTTCAGGGAGTACAAATTAATTGTGAAAGAGAAAATGTGGTGATTTAAAAGATATTCGGATTGTGCAAGTATACTGGCAGTATCATCTCAAAGAAAAGATTTATTGAAAGTTAGAACCTATATAGGGAAGAAAAGTACCCATAGTGGTTTTATTTTCTAATTCAAGTGAAATTCGGAGGATCGAATTTCCTAAAGGTAGGGAGAAAATATGAGACCTGATTCTATTGTACTGTACATGTGATTTGTAATTAATTATTGAGTGAAAATTAATGTATTACGTGATTATAAGTGAAAGTGTGATGTGGGCTCCACTTATTTTTAGTGTGTTCAGATGGGCTCAAGACTAAAAATATAGTGTACAGTGTGTAATAAAATGTAATATGATGAATTTGAGGTTTAAAATCATTGAATTATATTATTATGAATTATTTTTGAATTATTTTGTGAAGGTGTGGAAACAAATTGGAAAATAACAGTTACGTCCCGAGGGCATTTTTGTAAATTACGCCCAAACTAAAATGAATTGAGACGAAGTAAAAATACCATGATATTCTACATAAAAAGGAGAATAAGATAGTATGAAGAGATTTATTGAAACAATGGTGAAGTGAGAGAAATTTACCGGTGGGTCACGGGAGGTAAAATTTTAATTTCTCACTATCTGTGTATTGTGCGTCGACGAAACCACTTCCAATCATCAAGTTACATTAAATATGATTATTTGGAAGTGGAATACGAAAATTTGGAGTCCAATACATGGCTTTTATGATTACGGAAGTTAAGGGTAAAATTGTTTGAAATTTACATAACCAAGGGCAAAATGGTAATTTTGCCCCCTTCTAGAAGCATCTCCACTTTTCATCCCATAAGTACCGGCCACTATTCATTTTCTTCAACCCCACACCCCACAGCACCAAGAGAGAAAAAGAAAGAAAAGTCCACAAAAGCAACTAAAGCTTCACCCAACTTACTTTTAGGAAAATTATCTACACACTCTCCTCTCTCCATTGACACCATTTGCTGGTGAAAAAGGGAGAAGAAGATTTCGGCCAAAGGTAAGAATTTCCATCATTTAATGTTTCATTGAATTTCAAAGTTACATTTTGACTAAATCAAAGGTGTAGATTATGTATATACTATTGGATTTGATTTTTCTTGACTAAATGAAAATCCACCATGAATGTGACTTTTGGTCAAGTTAGGAATTTAAGGAATCTATGTAGATATTTACATAATAATGATAGAAAATGAGACAATGAACATGGATATAAAGGTTAGAAAGCATTGATTATTCAAAATGGTTGAAAATTATGAAACTTGGCTCATGGGAGGTTTCGGAAAAGGCCTTTTGAGGATGTCATTGTGTTGCATTTCATGTATTTGATATGCTAAATTACTATAGATATTAAGAGAAGAAGACTGGTGAAATTGGATCTGAAAATGTAGCTAAAATAGGAAAGTTAAGTTTTACTATCGGTGTAATTTACACTGGTTAAGCATAGACAGTATCCTATATGGCTGCATTTAGTGAAAGTTAATAACTCAAAAATAAGAGGAAAATTAATGAAAAATTTTGGTGAAATTGTTTTGTAGCTTGGATTGATGGATTTCGATTGGTTCTACCAAAAGGGTCGGTAATATGAGACAGGTAAGGGATAAGTGTGTAAGCCGTATGGATATAGAGAATGCATGATTTTGATGAGTATAATTTTGTGAAATTATTGACTGTTGAATTGCCTTTAAAATCATGCAAATCTATGGTTTACGGCTGGCAAAAATACTATGTTTAAGTGCAAGGGGTTAGAGTAATCACAGCTGTTATGTTGCTGAAAAATCCTCTAAAATTTTTAAAATACTGTGAAATATTTTATGAGCATAAAAATGAGTGAAATTGTGTATTTTGGAGTTTATTTTCAATATTTCCCTTAAATTAGAATTTTACCAAAAATATTATTTAAGTATTCATCTAATTAAATTTTATTAAAGTGAGATATTAAATACATTCTTTGAAATATTTCGCAAGTATTTAGAATGTTTATAAATTCTCTCACTGAAGCATGAATATTTTATTGACTATTTTTACTGTATTATTAAATGTGAATTTAATATACTTTTTTGGAATTTTATTAAATTTTAATGATATTTGTTTAAATTCCTTAAAGGTATTTTCCATTGTAAATGAAATGTTTTGAGACTATTAGGCCCCATATCATGCTCACGTGTATTACTGTACTGTTACTGTGGTTGATAGACCTGCCAAGTCATCAGCAGTCTTAAGGACACCTGGCAAGTGTACTTTTAGGACACTTATAGACTATGGCCATAGAACTTACTTTTTACTGTTACTGTTTCCTACGGGGATTATAACATGATATATAGAGGGTGATGCTTAGTCTCTACCTACTGTTTACTGTTATTAAACTGTAAGGCTCGGGTACTTAAGGGTACCAGGGTTCGAGCCTCAGTTAAAACGCTCTCAAGTGAATATATCCTGAGTTCTTCAGGCCTCCTGAGACAAGGCCATGAGGTGGGCGATCACCAAAGTGGACAATACGTTAGTGAGTGAGTAAGTGGGTGACCGCCTGCCTCACACTGTAAGGTCACCGAAGGAACCACCTCTTGAATCCTACGGGAACAAAGTGCTATTCGATAGGTCCTTACAATAAAACGCGTGTTTTATTGTAAGGACTCGCCAAGTAGCACTTTGTTCCCATAGGATTCAAGAGGTAGCTCCCTCGGCGACCTTATAATGTGAGGCAGGTGGTCACCCACTCACTCAATCACTAACGTAATGTCCGCTTTGGCGGTCGCCCACCTTACGGCTTTGACTCAAGGAGCCTGAAGAACTCAGGATATATTCCTTTGAGCACGTTTTCACTGAGGCTCGAACCCTAGTACCCTTAAGTACCCGAGCCTTACACTCATGTTACCATTTGGACAACTTGTGAATTTCTTACCATCCACGGTAAATGAATAATGATTTGTGAATCCATCATGTATGACACGTCTATCAAATTGCCATGGGCTTCCCAAAAGTAAATGACCAGCATGCATAAGCATAACATCCGTAACACTTTATCATTATACCTTCTAATGGAAAATGGCACCAATACTTGCTTTATCACATTTACTTCTCCACAATTATTGAGCCATTAAAGTTTGTATGGTTTGGGATGTTTTGTAGTGGGCAAACTCAATTTGTCAACCAAATAAGTGCTAGCAACATTAGTGTAACTACCACCATCAATAATCAAAGAGCATAGCTTATTGTTGATGTGGCTTTTAGTATGGAAAATATTTTCTCATTGCACTTGATCTTTATTCTTAACTTGGGCATTTTATGCATGAAGAGCTACAAGCGCTTCATTATGGGCTGCAAACTCAACATAGTTATCATCCTCATCAATGTCCTCTAATGGCATCTCATCATCAACATCAGATTCTTCACTTACAATGTCACCATCATCACGTATATTCATGACTCGTTTGTTTGGACATTGTGATGTAATGTGTCCTCTTCCTAAACATCTAAAACACTTGATGTCTTTACTCTTATGTTGGGGTGCTTGGACAGCCTCGAGTTTGGGCTTTTGTACACTCTCACCCTTAGGCTTCGATGCTTAGGGTTTAGGCTTGAATGATTCGGTCTTAGGCTTGAATATAGTCTTATCATCCCTTTGAAAGGTGTTTGGTTTCCAAGAAGAAGACGAATCATAACCTTGCACAAAATGAGATGAAGAACCTTTCCTCTTAAGTTGCCTTTCAAACTTTATTGCCATATCCAACATGTCATCAAACTCCACATAGTGTTGTAACTCCACTACATTAGCAATCTCACGATTCAATCATTGTAAGAATTGAGCCATAGTAGCTTCACTATTTGTGATAACTGCAAATTTACTATTTTTGGAAATTAATATTTAAGAAAATAGATAATTTGAAATAAATAAATAAAATTTTGATAATAGAATATTGGTGAAAATTCCAAAAAGTGAGGAAGTGATGAATAAGGAAATTCGGGTGAAGAAAATTAAATGAAAATAAAAATAAGTCGGAGTTATGGAAAATAAGGAAAGGAGGAATTTAATTTGGATAAATGGAAATCCAAATTAAATAAGAAAAGAAAAGGAGAAAATAATTGGATATTAAGAAAATCCAAAATTAAATAAAATAAGAATGCGTATAAAAATATATTTATATAATTAGATAATATAAATATATTTACACATGTTTTATATAAATACATATATATATATGAAATATAGTATATATTATAAAATGATATATATACTATTTTATATTAAATAGATACATGTGTATATTTTTATATACAATTATGTATATAAATTAATATATATATGAAATATATATTAATTTTAATTAAAGTATATATATTGTTAAAACAAATTATATATATGTATATTGTTGATAATAAAAGTAATATATATAATTATAAATATAATTATATATATCATATATTATATATGGTAAATAATGTTATATAATTATATTTATACATGATTATAAATATAATTATAATAATAAAAAAAAGGAAATGAAATGGAAACAGAAACGGGAAATTGGATCCCGTTTCTGTCGAAACAAAACAGAAAAGGAGAACTAAGCTAGGAAGAGCTGACCCCGTCGGCCGGCCGGGAAGAGAAGAAGAGAAGGGAGAAAAAGCGACGTCGTCGGCGAGAGAAGAAGCAAACGACAGTGGCCGGCGATGGAAAGAAGAAGAGAAACAGAAAGAAAACGAAATAGAAACCGACGGAAAAAGTGAAGAGGAAAGAGGAAGGAAACGGCGGTGCCGGCCAGTCCAGGCACCGCCACCCCAACGTCGACCTTGGCGGAAGCGAGAGGAAGGTGGAGAAGCCACCGGCGGTGAAGGAAACGGTGGAGGAAGGAAGAAAAGAGAGGAGGAAGGGGCCGAAACCCACAGACCCAGATCCGGCGCCGTCGCCGATGATGGGAAGAAACCGAGGCCAGATCCGGTGTCCCAGCCACTCTGGCAAGCTATGGGAGGCCCGAACCGGCAGTGATGCCGGCAGGATGAAGCTCAACCGGCGGTGATGAGGCGGACCAGGTTGAACTGGTCTGAAACGGTCCGAATCGGTTCAGACCAGAAAAGAGGAAGAGGAGGAGAAAAAGAAAAGAAAAGAAAAAGAAAAAAAGAAGAAAGAAGGGGGAAAAAGAAGAAAGAGAGAAAAAGGAAATTTTCGAAATTCGGAAAAATTCTCGGGAACTCGAGAATCGGTAAGAAATCCGAGAAATTATTAAAGATAATTATTTAAATAAATTATTTATTTAAATAATTTGAGAAAATTCTAAAATTTAGAATTTTAATTTCCAGAAATTATTCTCAGTGATCGAGATGAGGAATCGGGAGATGGAGTACGGGCGCGACCGGTAAGAGGAAGTCGCCAACCCGGAAAAGATAAGGGATGCATGTGCAGCACTATAAGGATATTCAGTCTGCATGATTTTAATTATGAAATATTTTATGTAAATATTTATGAAAATATTGCGATGAATGATTGGTTGGAAAATTGTGGTGAAGTACCGGTTGAAATTATAAATTGTATTTTCTGTGCAGGAGGCTAGCCAATCGACAGCCGTTATACTGCCGAAAAATTATCGAAAATTACTGAAAATTTCTAGAAAATTTCATAAAATCATAATAAATGATTTTATTTCACGAGAAATGATTTTTAACCACGAAAATCGAGAAAATGAATATTTTCATAAAAACATGAATAAAATGAAAATGATTTTAAATTATTCATGTTTTCGAGAATGGTGATAAGGAAATCACCGAAAATCTTCTTGAGAATGGTGATAATGAAATCACCGAAAATTCTCTTGATATGTAAATTTCACGAAATAGAGATGAAAAATGAAAAGAGATAAAGTGAATATTTTTATATATATTTTATAAATATTCACTAAATGGTTTTATAACCTTTATGGTTTTTAAATGATGAAATTATATATTTTTATAAATTCCATAAAGGTTTTTTGATGATGAAAAATACGGTTTTGAGACTAGATGGCATCCTATCATGCTGATATGTGATATGTGATATGCAACATGTGATATGTAATATGTGATATGTGATATGTAGTCCCGGCCGACACCTAATCAGTGATCTGTCGAGGACAATTATAGACTATGGCCATAGATCTGACATGATTATTCATACCCTTCGGGGTCTATAGCATGATACAAGTAACGACCCAGTGGACGGGCTGGGCGTGCCGCAGTCTCTATATATGATATGTTTTAAATGAAAATGTTTTACATGATATGTGATATGTGAAATGTAAATGTTTTACATGATATGTGATATGTGAAATGTAAATGTTTTATATGATATGTGATACGTGAAATGAAATGATTTATAGCATTTTTATAAATGCTAATTTCAGTACTGTTTTTAAGTACTATGAAATGATTTTCATATGATATGTGACACGAATATGTAATATGTTTTCAAAAGGAAAGAGGAGGAAAATAAATCTAATATTCTTATTTTAAATTTTAAATTGAATATTAGATTTAAATGATTTATATGTTATACGAAAAAGGTTTAATAGCTGATTTTGCTATTTAAAGTACTGTACTAATTATGATACAGTAAAATATGAAAAGAGTTTAAATGATAATGATGATGATTTAACTAATATTCTTTTCAAAGAATATATGAATATTAGTTACTTTATTTAAATGCTTTATTTTATAAAAGCATTATTTTGAAAAGAATATAAAAATGATATGAAATGAAAAGGCAAAAGAATATAAATTTCAAACAAAAAGAAATTTATTACTCTCTACAGTTGCTTCTAGGTTCCAGGAGAAGATAGGTATTTCAAAATACCTACCTTACTCCATCCGGATTCCTAGCCGACTGTAGTATCCTTCCTACATGCGAGCTTAGAGCCCTATAGGAAAAATGAAAAAGATTTTCAGCATATAGGAAGCTGAATATCAAGTATGCATATAATTCCCTTACTGAGCCGTGGTTTGCTCACCTCTTAATTTTAACATTTCAGGTTTTCGAAGACTGAGAGTTTAGCACGTAAAGGATTTTCGACTACGCATTTGGGGACGATGCGACAGGTCGATTTATTTAATAAGGTATGATCATTTATTTTCTGTATTTAGACTTATCGACAGTACTACTTTCTTATGAAATAGAAATTGAGGATGTAATTCATATTATAATTTAATATGAAATTGTGTATATGTAAAAGAAAAGTAAAGTATCGCAGACAGCCCAACCAAATAAGATGTATAGAATAAGGTGAAAAATAGGGTCACGGGCTGTAACAGATTTAATGGTATCAGAGCAGGGTTGGTCTGATGTCTAGCGATACTTTGAAAAGGAAATGTGTCGAAAAAGATTAACATCCCCTGTAGTACTGTGTAGTCTGAATACATCGGGAAAATAAATGATTACAAATTTAATTAAGTGTTTAGAAGGGAGTGAGCAATTATGAAATAAGGAATGCTAAAAAGGGAAAACGGCTCAGGAATGTTACCTGAAATGGTGATCTTATAATCTAAATGAAGGTCGGTTCGGTAAGGAACAGAAATGGACTCATGAGGGCCCCACTAGTACTTTTCTGTTCGGATCGAACTGAGTCCTGAAAGTGATGATATAAAGGAGGGGAATGAAGTATCATCACTAAATAGATATTAAGATCATCGATTAAAGGTATTTTAAGGAGAGAGAAAATTTTTGGCCAAAAATGACCAAAATACCCCTACCCTCAAAATTTTGCCGGGAGTCAAAATAGATCACCAGAAGTTGGAATTGATAGATTTGACAGAGAAATTGATGATGTAAAGCTGCATTTCAGGCAAAATAATCCAATTATGGATTGTATTGGATTTCTCTATCGAAATCGAAAAAGATTTTAAACTGCTGATATTGGTATGAGAAAGGGGTACTATCAGCAAATAGATAATAAGATCACTGATTGAAATGTATATTGAGGAGAAAGAAATAAATGTGGAATTGACGAAAATGCCCCTATGTGGGATTATGGTTTGAATAGTGATAAAACCATTTAGATTTTGAATATATTGATAGTAATGGAGTTATTGATGGTATAAGGACATAAAATGAGTATAATGATCTTGATTATAAATTTCACTACACTTAGTGTGCTGATACGACCCAAATGGTTATAGAGAAGTCGCAGAATGAGCGACTTAGTATTGATTTTATGGGTCTAACTTAAAAGCGTATTAATGAAATGTTGATTACGGGATCGTTGGATACGATGAAAGTAATATGATTACTGGAGATGACTAACAAGGAGATCAGTATAGAGGATGAAATCCATAGCAGTACTGTTAATTATGGTTTTATACATCTCTACTGTCCTTGAGGTATTAAACAGATAATTATAAAACTGAAATATTTTGAAATATGTTTTACAGGATAATGTACTGTATGGAGTATATGAAATTGGAGAATATGCATGATAGGATGATATTTTGTGAATTTTATATGTGCTAATTATATTTTCTTTATTGATGTTTTATGCCTAAAAGAGCTTACTAATGTTTATTTTATGTTTTAGGTATTAAATATCAAAGTTGGAATAAAAATAAGATAAAAAGAGCAAAGTGCAGTATTTTCTGTCCAGCTTGAAAGATTGACATTTTTGACCAATTTAACGACCTGATTTCAAGAAGTGGCCTTCATGGAAGTTGTAGAGGACTTCTCAAGGTTTCCAGAATGTCCACGATCGCAAAAATCTAAGTTCATTTGATGGGTCAAAAGTCTGGACAAAATCAGTACGAAATTCTGGGCAGAAAAACGAGATTGAGAAGAAATTCCAACAAAGCAAGTTCAAGACCAGATTTTGTTGAGAGAAGATAATTTCTTAATTTTATTTTGTCTTAGATCTGTAATTAATTAATAAAAATAGGCCTTAGGAATTTTACTTAGAAAATAATTGTAAAAAGATGATGAGATAAAGGTAAGAGTTTGACTAGTCAAATTACTTGTTTTCCAAGTAAACTCTTATCTGAATCCCACATTGCTTAGGAAAGTCTTTTAAACTCTTCCTTAGGCCTATATAAAGAGCACAAGGCTCTCATAAACATCATCCCTCACATCCCTCTTCCCTATTCCCTCTTAGTCTTTTGTAAGGTTTTCTTTAAGGTTTTAATAAAAGTTTTATTTTCTTTCTTTTAATTTTGATATTGCTGATTTCTTTTTCTTTAAAAATTTTATTTTTCTTTTTTTCTTTATCATTGGTCTTGCTGATTTCTTTCTTTTAAGTTATAAAATTATTTTCTTTTTAGTCTTCCTAATAGAAACAGATTTAATTTTGTATTTAATATTTTTCAAAGTAAACAATTTCTTTATAGTTTTTAGGATTAAATTGTTTTCTTTTCTTTTCTTTATTTAAACTGATTCTTCCCTTAGGTTTATTAGGTTTTATCTATTTTATAATGTTATATGGTTGCTGATTTCTTTAGTGATAATTATTTTGATTCTTGTTTTGTTTTTCATATTATTTGTTTAGTTCTTGCTAGTTTATAATCTTGATTCCAGATTTCTTGTTTTAGATTATTAAAGATTGATATATTGATTGTCTTTTGCATGATTCTTGATATCTTTATAATATTAAACTTGAAATTTATGATCTTGAATATGACTAGTGAGTAGGTTTCTTATTCAGTTACAAGGTAAATTGATTGTTCTTGGAAAAAGAATGTTGTGAGATTTTGAGCTTATAATATAATTGTTGATTAAGTATCCAAGATTCTCTGAGCACATTTGCATGATTATTTACTTGATTAGATGGTAGGGCCCACTATTTAATTTAATTGAATAATCTACTGCCAGATTAAAAACATAAGTCCGTAATTGCTTATGGAGTTAGTCACTAGGGATGGAGGAGAATTGAGGTTTAGATTAAATGAACCGAGCTTATGTGTTTGTTATCTAATGTCAACCCATATCTTTCTAGTTGTTAATGCTGCTACAACTTATATCTAGAGAGCTTGTTCTAGGTAGGTTAAGTAGTTAGAGATTAGTTAAAGAGCTTGTTTTAACTAACGACTCAGTAAGGGAAGATGGTGTAACAGAGCTTGTTGTTATGCTACGGTTGACTATTTAATGGACAATAATATTTTGTAATCAATGATCAACATCTAAATCCAAGAATAATTAATTACCTTGTAACTGAAGCTTTTTCATATTTGTTTTTGATATTTAATAATCCTTGCTTTCTCTCTTTTAGGCATAGCTTACAAAACTCCAAAACCCCAAAATTTCTTCTTTCCCTAAACCTTAAGATTAGATTTTTAATTTAATAATTAACTTAAATAATTCAGTCTCTGTGGGTTCGACCCTTACTCCGCTATCTACATAGTAGAGTTAGGAAGTTTTATTTTTGGTGACTAACGACACTCATCAAATTTTGGCGCCGTTGCCGGGGATTGTTATTTATTTAAGTTGTTTATTATAATTTAAAGATCTAATTATTTTCTTTTCTTTCTTCCTTGCAGGGTTTGCATGTCTGACAAGGACTCTAGTTACAGACTTCGAAAGATTAGAGATTACATTCAAGCAACCCAAAGTGCGGTGCTACAAACGCCCCAACCACCACCATCGACTTCCAACAATCCACCTTCCACCGAGCCCACGTTCAATCCCACTTTTGAATTCTCTAGTGATTAAGAAGAGGACACCATGGCTCAAAACGCTAATAGAACCTTGAAGGAGTTGGCAGCACCCACAATGAACCAACAACCCCTTTGCATAACCTATCCTACTTTAGATGTTGCTTTTGAATTAAAATCTGGTTTGATACATCTTTTACCAACTTTTCATGGTCTTGCAGGTGAAGATCCACACAAACATCTAAAGGAGTTCCATGTTGTTTGCTCCACCATGAAGCCTGCTGGGGTTAGTGAAGAGCAAATCAAGCTAAGGGCCTTTCCATTCTCTCTGGCAGATGCAGCTAAGGATTGGCTTTACTACTTACCTTCTGGGACCATCAACACTTGGGATGATATGAAGAAACTCTTCTTGGAAAGATATTTTCTTGCTTCTAGGGCAGCCAACATCCGCAAAGAAATTTGTGGAATTAGGCAATTTAATGGTGAGTCACTCTATGAATATTGGGAAAGATTTAAACGATTATGTGCTAGTTGCCCACATCACCAAATTCATGAGCAACTATTGATCCAATATTTCTATGAGGGACTATTACCCCATGATAGGATAGATGCAGCTAGTGGAGGAGCTTTAGTGGATAAGACTCCTCAAGAAGCCCAAAACTTGATAGCAAACATGGCTGCCAATTCTCAAAAATTTAATACAAGGCGTGATCCACCACCACTGTCTAAGCAAGCACACGAGGTAAGTACTTCTTCTTTGGAAAGACAAATTGCTAATCTAACATCTCTTGTGCAACAATTGGCTGTAGGTAAAATGCAACAAGCCAAGGCTTGTGGAGTTTGCTCCAACATAGGACACCCTACTGATATGTGTCCAACCTTACAAGAAGATTCCATGGAGCAAGCTAATGTTGTAGGAGGATTCCCAGGGCCTTCCCAAGGTAAGTATGACCCTTACTCCAATACTTACAACCCTGGTTGGAGGGAGCACCCAAATTTGCAATATGGAAATAGGTCTACACCATATGTCCCACCACACAATAGGCCAAGTAATTTTCAAGTCCCCAAACCTGCATGCCAAGAGAGGCCACCACCTCAAACACAACACCAAAGTGGAACCATGTCTCTTGAAGAAATTGTAAAGAATCTTGCTGCCTTTACTTTACAAAATCAACAAGAGAACAATCAAAGAATTGTACACCTTGAGCGTCAAATGAGCCAAATGGCTACTTCCCTAAGCAGACTTGAAGCCAAGGAATCCAACAAGTTGCCATCTCAACCAGAGGTCAATCCAAGAGAGAATGCACATGCCATAACTTTGAGAAGTGGTAAGGAAATTGGCCCTAAGGAACCCTTAATTATAGATGTTGACAATGGCTCTAAAAACTATCAAGAAATTGAAAATTCAAGTGAAATAAAGGAGGATGTCAACTCTAATAACAAAGGAGACCAAGGGACTGATTTTGATAATGCAAATAGGGGTGTCAACAAGCATAATGCAGGCAAGGAAGGATATGTCAGTAACCTTCCACCACTTTATAGAGAGGTAAGTAATAAAAAAGTTCCATTTAACACAGGCACTTACCCTCCTCCTTTTCCTAGCAGGTTAGCCAAAAACAAAAAAGATGAGCAAGAAAAGGAGATTTTGGAAACCTTTAGGAAGGTTGAAGTCAATATTCCTCTTCTTGATGCCATTAAGCAAGTGCCAAGGTACGCAAAGTTTCTAAAAGAATTGTGCACTAACAAGAGGAAATTGCAAGGTAATGAGAAGGTAAGTGTGGGGGAGAATGTTTCTGCGGTTATCCAAAGGAAACTCCCTCCCAAGTGTAAGGACCCGGGTACATTCACTATCCCTTGTAAGATAGGTGATATTAGATTTGAAAGATGCATGATAGATCTAGGTGCTTCGATTAATGTTATGCCATTGTCAATCTTTAAAAGTTTGAATCTTGGAACTTTAAAAGAGACTGGTGTAATAATTCAATTAGCTGATAGATCTAATACATATCCTGAAGGAGTAATTGAGGATGTACTAGTCCAAGTTAATGAACTTGTCTTCCCTGCAGATTTTTACATACTGAATATGGAAGATGATGACTCTCCTAATGATGCACCTATATTGTTAGGTAGACCATTCTTAAAAACATCTAGGACTAAAATTGATGTGCACAATGGAACATTAACTATGGAATTTGATGGTGAAAGTGTTAAATTTAATATTTTTGAAGCCTTGAGATATCCTAGTGATGTGCATGCTGTTTTTGGAATTGATGTTATTAATGATCTAACCCAACAATTCTTTGAGCTAGGAAGAGAAGACAAGTTAGAGGTGGCTATAAGCCACAATTTAAAACTGGAAAATTTTGAAAAAGACCCCTTTGCTGATTTTAATAGTTTCCTAAAGGAGGAAGTTTTTGCTCTTCAGTCCTTACCCGAAGCAAGGTATGAAAACCTAAAGAGAGACTTGCCTATTACTCATACAAAGCTTCTTCCTTCTGTTGTGCAGGCCCCTGAGATCGAATTGAAGCCATTGCCAGAACATCTTAAATATGTGTTTTTGGGAGACAATGAAACCTTGCCTGTAATCATTGCAAAGGACCTCACACCAATGCAAGAAGAAAAACTCATTCAAGTGCTTAAAGATCATAAGACATCCATAGGATGGACTATTGCAGACATCAAGGGAATAAGCACAGCTGTGTGTATGCATCGCATCTTACTTGAGGAAGGTTCAAAACCAACACGAGAGGCTCAAAGAAGATTGAACCCTCCAATGATGGAAGTTGTGAAAAAGGAGATCTTAAAACTCCTTGATGTTGGGATTATCTATCCAATCTCTGACAGTAAGTGGGTGAGCCCAATACAAGTGGTTCCAAAGAAGTCAGGCATCACGGTGGTGAAGAATGAAGATAACGAGTTGATACCAACAAGAATTCAAAATGGGTGGCGAGTTTGCATAGATTATAGAAAATTGAATGCTACTACTCGCAAGGATCACTTTCCTTTACCTTTTATTGATCAAATGCTTGAAAGACTTGCTGGTAGAACTCACTATTGTTTTCTTGATGGTTATTCAGGTTATAATCAAATTGTGATAGCTCCCGAGGATCAAGAAAAGACCACCTTCACATGCCCCTTTGGCACTTTTGCTTATAGACGAATGCCATTTGGTCTTTGTAATGCCCCTGCCACTTTCCAAAGGTGTATGGTAAGCATATTTTCTGATTATGTAGAAAATATCATAGAAGTTTTTATGGATGATTTCACAGTCTATGGAAACTCCTTTGATGAATGCTTAGACAACCTTACACTTATCCTTCGAAGATGCATGGAAACTAACCTTGTTTTAAATTCTGAAAAATGTCACTTTATGGTAGAACAAGGAATAGTTTTAGGGCATGTAATTTCTGCAAATGGCATAGAAGTTGATAAATCTAAGATTAGCATTGTTCAATCTTTACCTTACCCCACAAATGTGCGGGAAGTGCGTTCTTTTCTTAGACATGCAGGTTTTTATCGTAGGTTTATCAAAGACTTCTCCAAGATTGCGTTACCTTTGTGTAAACTCTTACAAAAAGATGTTGATTTTGTGTTTGATGAGAGATGCAAGGAAGCATTCGACAAGTTGAAAGAATGTTTAATCTCTGCTCCAATCATTCAACCACCTAATTGGGATCTACCATTTGAATTGATGTGTGATGCAAGTGATTACGCAATTGGGGCTGTTTTGGGACAAAAAGTTGGAAGAGCTTCACACGTTATCTATTATGCTTCAAGGACCCTAAATGAAGCTCAACGAAACTACTCCACCACAGAAAAAGAGCTTCCTGCTATTGTCTTTGCTTTAGATAAGTTTCGATCTTACTTGCTTGGTACTAAAATAATTGTTTATTCTGATCATGCAGCCTAGAGATATTTACTATCCAAAAAGGAGGCAAAGCCAAGACTCATAAGATGGATCCTTTTGCTTCAAGAATTTAACTTAGAGATCAAAGACAAGAAAGGTGCAGAGAACTTTGTGGCAGATCATTTAAGTAGATTGGAAAGAGAAGAAGATGCGTTGCCACTTCAAGAGTTCTTTCCTGATGAAGAATTGATGGCAGTCAAAGTAACTACACCATGGTATGCTGATATTGTGAATTATTTAGTTACTAACACTTTGCCTCATGATTTGACTAGAGCTCAGAAGGATAAACTTAAGAGTGATGCCAAATATTATATTTGGGATGACCCTTACTTGTGGAAGAATTGCTCTGACCAAATAATAAGAAGGTGTGTCACACAAGATGAGATTCCATCAATCTTGACCTTTTGCCATAGCTATGAATGTGGAGGCCACTTTGGACCTAATAGGAAGGCAAGAAAGGTATTAGAATGTGGATTCTTTTGGCCCACAATATTTAAAGATGCATACTTATTTTGCAAGACATGTGAGCATTGCCAAAAGTCAGGTAACATCTCTCAAAGAAACCAAATGCCACAAACCCCTATTCTAGTTTGTGAAATTTTTGATGTTTGGGGCATTGATTTCATGGGACCTTTTCCTTCCTCCTATAGTAATCTTTACATAATTCTTGCTGTTGATTATGTCTCGAAATGGGTGGAAGCTAAAGCCACTAGGACTGATGATTCCAAAGTTGTTGCAGAATTTGTTAAATCTAATATTTTTGCTAGGTATGGAACACCAAGAGCTTTGATAAGTGATAGAGGTACCCACTTCTGCAATCGTATGATTGAAGCTTTATTGAAGAGGTACCACGTCACTCACAAGGTGTCAACAGCCTACCATCCTCAAACAAGTGGCCAAGCAGAAGTCTCTAATAGAGAGATAAAAAGTATTCTAGAGAAAACTGTGAACCCTCAAAGGAAAGACTGGAGTATGAGGCTTAATGATGCATTATGGGCATATAGAACAGCCTATAAAACACCTATTGGGTTGTCCCCTTATAGGTTGGTTTATGGTAAGCCATGCCATCTTCCTGTTGAGTTGGAACATAGAGCTTATTGGGCTATAAAACAATGCAACATGAATTATGATGAAGTGGGAAACCATAGAAAGCTTCAGTTGCAAGAGCTAGAGGAGATTCGTAATGAAGCCTATGTAAACTCAAGGATTTACAAGGAGAAAACTAAAGCCTTCCATGACAAGAATATTGCAAGAAAGACTTTTGAAATTGGACAAAAAGTTCTTCTCTATCACTCAAGGCTTAAGTTATTTCCAGGTAAGTTACGTTCTAGATGGGTAGGACCTTTTATTGTTACTAATGTTTTTCCTCATGGTGCAGTTGAAATTCAAAGTTCAAAAACTTCAAAAGCTTTCAAGGTGAATGGACATAGATTGAAACCATACTATGCAGGATTTAAAGTCTACAATGTGGAAGAGTTGAAGTTGGAAGATCCCATCTATGAGGATTGAAAGAGGTGGCAATGTCGAGCAAACGACAATAAACAAAAGCGCTACTTGGGAGGCAACCCAAGGATGTAAAAACAAGGGAGTATTTCTTTCCTTACTTGTATTACCATTTAATTTTTGAGTTTTTATTGTTCTTCTTTGCATGCTAGACTTACTTTGAGGGCAAAGTAAGATTTAAGTGTGGGGGGGAATATTGGTTTATGAGTCTATAGAGTTTTTTTTTTGTTTTTTTTAGGAAGTGGAAATTAAAAAAAAAAAGGTCAAATTTTTAAGAGTTTTGAAGATCATGATATGTTTTCTTTCTTTTAAGGATTGATTCTAAACTAAAACAAAGTTTTATAAGAAAGTTGAGACTATTTTGATTGTTATTATTGTTGAAGTGAGTACTTTCTAAAGAATTTATGTGAGTTCATGATTAAATATGATTGATCATATGATATTAATAATGTGATTAGTTCATTGAAGTTGGTATAAGCAAAGGATAAATAGACAAGAAAAAAAAAATAAACATAAAAAAAAAAGAAGAAAAAAAATAGAGGTTGAAAGCTTTAAATTCTACTCCAATGTTTTGAGTTGCTTGATCTTGTTGATTAAATTCTTGAAGTGACTTGAAATATGAGTATGCAAAGCACTCTAAAAGAGGGCTAACTTGTTGAGTAACTGGGTGTTGGTATCACCAATATTAACATTCGCGTAAAAAGGCAAGTAAGTACTTAGGGAAACCATTATTGAAACCTCAAAAGAAAAAAAAAAGAAAAAGAAGGAAGAGAAAATAGAAAAAAAAAATTCTTTGATCTATTGACTTTGTTTGTGGTAATGTAAAATGGATAATTGCAAAGTTGATGTTATATGTTTCATTTGTGTTGATTGTGAATTTTGCATGAATTTATTTAGAAGTATGCATGAATATGAGAAGTAATGATTAGAATATGATTGACTTGATTATTTGACTCTTGTTGAAGTTATGAGTTAAGAATTGAAAGATTTGAAAATATGTTCATGATCTTAATCTTGTTTTGAGTCTTAATTTTTAATTTTTGAGTCTTATTTTGAATTTTTAGGATTGAGTCTTAAGTAAAAGATTTTATGGGTATATCTTCTGAAAGCCCTCACGAGACACAACTCGTCCACTAGGGGTGACCTAGGGGTTTAAAGGCTTATTGCATATGCTAAATGCAATCGTGATTCCTACGAAAGTGAGTTAGGATTTTAGGATACAGTTCTTTAGGAATTAGTTAGCTAAGGTTTGCTAGAGGACTAGCAAAAGCTAAGTGTGGGGGAATTTGATAGGATGATATTTTGTGAATTTTATATGTGCTAATTATATTTTCTTTATTGATGTTTTATGCCTAAAAGAGCTTACTAATGTTTATTTTATGTTTTAGGTATTAAATATCAAAGTTGGAATAAAAATAAGATAAAAAGAGCAAAGTGCAGTATTTTCTGTCCAGCTTGAAAGATTGACATTTTTGACCAATTTAACGACCTAATTTCAAGAAGTGGCCTTCATGGAAGTTGTAGATGACTTCTCAAGGTTTCCAGAATGTCCAAGATCGCAAAAATCTAAGTTCATTTGATGGGTCAAAAGTCTGGACAAAATCAGTACGAAATTCTGGGCAGAAAAACGAGATTGAGAAGAAATTCCAACAAAGCAAGTTCAAGACCAGATTTTGTTGAGAGAAGATAATTTCTTAATTTTATTTTGTCTTAGATCTGTAATTAATTAATAAAAATAGGCCTTAGGAATTTTACTTAGAAAATAATTGTAAAAAGATGATGAGATAAAGGTAAGAGTTTGACTAGTCAAATTACTTGTTTTCCAAGTAAACTCTTATCTGAATCCCACATTGCTTAGGAAAGTCTTTTAAACTCTTCCTTAGGCCTATATAAAGAGCACAAGGCTCTCATAAACATCATCCCTCACATCCCTCTTCCCTATTCCCTCTTAGTCTTTTGTAAGGTTTTCTTTAAGGTTTTAATAAAAGTTTTATTTTCTTTCTTTTAATTTTGATATTGCTGATTTCTTTTTCTTTAAAAATTTTATTTTTCTTCTTTTCTTTATCATTGGTCTTGCTAATTTCTTTCTTTTAAGTTATAAAATTATTTTCTTTTTAGTCTTCCTAATAGAAACAGATTTAATTTTGTATTTAATATTTTTCAAAGTAAACAATTTCTTTACACTATGTTTGGATAAACATTAGTAAAGGAAAGGAATGGAAAGGAAAGGAATATAAACTAGAGGAAAGGAGAGGAAAGGAAAGGGTACATGTACCCCTTGTTTGGATAGCTAAAATTAATAAAGGAAAGGAAAGGAAAGGAATCCTAGCAATCCTTGTTTGGTTAAACAATGGAAAGGAAAGGAAATGATTCATTGTAATGTTTTTTTCCAATTATAACCCTTTTTGTTTTAAATTTTATAAGATTATAAGGTTAAATTTGACATTCTACATGTTAAAACTTTTTTCAAGTTTCCTTTCCTTCCCCTTTACCCCAAATTGGGGTTTTAAAAAAACTGAGTAACTCAAGGGAAAGCAAGAGGTGCTCACTCCCCCTCTCTTTCCTTTCCCTAACTAAAAAATCTTCCCAAACAAAGGAAAGGTTTACAACCTTCCTTTGTTTTACTTTACTTTCCTTTCCTTTCCCTTCCCCACCCTCAATCCAAACATAGGCTTATAGTTTTTAGGATTAAATTGTTTTCTTTTCTTTTCTTTATTTAAACTGATTCTTCCCTTAGGTTTATTAGGTTTTATCTATTTTATAATGTTATATGGTTGCTGATTTCTTTAGTGATAATTATTTTGATTCTTGTTTTGTTTTTCATATTATTTGTTTAGTTCTTGCTAGTTTATAATCTTGATTCCAGATTTCTTGTTTTAGATTATTAAAGATTGATATATTGATTGTCTTTTGCATGATTCTTGATATCTTTATAATATTAAACTTGAAATTTATGATCTTGAATATGACTAGTGAGTAGGTTTCTTATTCAGTTACAAGGTAAATTGATTGTTCTTGGAAAAAGAATGTTGTGAGATTTTGAGCTTATAATATAATTGTTGATTAAGTATCCAAGATTCTCTGAGCACATTTGCATGATTATTTACTTGATTAGATGGTAGGGCCCACTATTTAATTTAATTGAATAATCTACTGCCAGATTAAAAACATAAGTCCGTAATTGCTTATGGAGTTAGTCACTAGGGATGGAGGAGAATTGAGGTTTAGATTAAATGAACCGAGCTTATGTGTTTGTTATCTAATGTCAACCCATATCTTTCTAGTTGTTAATGCTGCTACAACTTATATCTAGAGAGCTTGTTCTAGGTAGGTTAAGTAGTTAGAGATTAGTTAAAGAGCTTGTTTTAACTAACGACTCAGTAAGGGAAGATGGTGTAACAGAGCTTGTTGTTATGCTACGGTTGACTATTTAATTGACAATAATATTTTGTAATCAATGATCAACATCTAAATCCAAGAATAATTAATTACTTTGTAACTGAAGCTTTTTCATATTTGTTTTTGATATTTAATAATCCTTGCTTTCTCTCTTTTAGGCATAGCTTACAAAACTCCAAAACCCCAAAATTTCTTCTTTCCCTAAACCTTAAGATTAGATTTTTAATTTAATAATTAACTTAAATAATTCAGTCTCTGTGGGTTCGACCCTTACTCCGCTATCTACATAGTAGAGTTAGGAAGTTTTATTTTTGGTGACTAACGACACTCATCAATGCATAAGAACAGTAAATGAAGCTAAGAGATGAGGAAGATAACAGCTAACCTGTATTATTAACGGAAAATGATTGTAAAAATAAATTACAAAAATAATAAATCGGTTAGCTGTGAAAGGTGTTAATTAAATAATTGCACTTAATACAGCATTGTAAATTAAGAGGATTGATATGCTTGGAGTACGAGAAATAAGCAAATCAAGGCGGAGCAAATGTTAAAATGATTTAAATATTAAATATCTTGGCCTTGAGGATATACAGTGAAATGATGGGACACAAAGATGAATGTCAAAAATGATGAATGATTAAAGAAAGCATCGGAGGAGATTCTTGATGAATTTTCAGAGTTATATAGATGGGAGAAATCGAACTAACGTTGACTCGATTTTAAATATGAAATTTATTCTTAAGCTTATATTGGAGAATATAGAAGAATCTGAAAAGCTTAAGAAATAACTCTGGAAAATTTGTGGATAATGAAATTTACTTGTATAAAAGAAATTGATGGAAATACAAATGATGTGATTGAGGATGAATTAAATGATGTAAAGGATGGAAATATGGATGAGGTAAATTGAGGATGAAATATAAATGGGGAATTAAATTCCTATTTTATAATAAAATTCTTATGAAGAACAAATAATCGGCTATGTGAAGTGATGCCTTATTTGATTTAATCGAAGATGTACAAGGACTTTATAAGATCAATCTCTGTACAAGGCATCACTAGATGAAAAGTTGAAAAATGATAGTCATAAGATGATAATGATTTGAACTCGATAAAATTATCACGAGTTCCTATTGAGGTTTACAAGGTTAAGGAAATTCCTTACAAGATATATATAAGCCTAATGAATGAGGCATCCATACATGGATAAAGTGATGAGATATTGACATGTCAAAGACATCAATGGAAAATGAGCAGCATAGTGGTATGACCCTACGGACTCTTAAAGACTGTGATCTTTATGTTAAGTATGGCAAATAAAAGATTTGGCTAGACAGTATCTCTTTCTAAGATATATGATCTTGAATGACAGAGCGACGTGGATCTGTCTATGATGAAGAGAAAATGATTGAGATACGAAATGTACTGAATCTAGCTAAATACTATTGCCAGTTTATGGAGGAGTTATTGGGTTAGCTGCTCTACAGATGTGATCGATAAGTAAGGAAGTTGAGGTCGGTGAATAAGTAAGAGTAAATATAGTACTCAAAAAGGTTAAAAGAGTTTAATAGTGGAATACTTTACCCCAGATGAAAAATGAGCGAAATGATGATGAAAGAAAAGATGAATATGTAATAAGAGGATAAGTACGTGATAAAAAGGGAACACGAATATGAGGTAGTTCCCGAAGTTAAAAGCTAAAAGTGATTTTGTGGTTATCACATAATTATGGCTAGATGTAAGATCGAGCCAAAACTAAATAGAGGAAAAGTAATCATACTCAAAGGAGTAAAGAAATGATCTACATTTTACTGCCAGTAATGTAAATGGAAAATGATATATATATATATATATATATATATATATATATACCACCACTTCAAAATGATGGAAATAGTGGAATTATATGGATAATGAGGTGATTAAATTGATAATTATAGATTCAATGATGACGTTAAATAATGAGAAGATCAAATTATAATTTGATTGTGTCGTTATGGAATCTAAATTATCAAAAGAGTATAATTACAGGTATATTCTAAGATTAAAGTGATAATGAATATACCATAAGAATAAGAGATGTAATGATAAGATTACATGAAAAGATGATATGGAGAGAAAATGATTGTCTCCTGATTAAAATTATGGTAAAAGATGGTGAATGGTAAAGTCTGCAAATGAACTGCAGCAATTGGATGAAATAAATATGAAATGAGTATTGGGGATAATAATGAAGAATCTAAAAGAGATATGATAATATAAAAGTGATTATAGACTGATAGTCTAATGAAATCACTTCTCCATTATCAAACTCTTAGATTCTTTAGTGCCATAGTCGAAATACAATTATAAAATGATAAAGATGTATGTGAAGTTCCAGTGACCACTATATGTGATGGGAATCTCTGAGTAGCTATATGTTAATGGGAAATAGCAAAAGGCTCTGAGATTCCAAATCTATTGACAGCACCGCTCCGTACATGATGTAAATGTGTGAGCGTAGTATGAAACGCTCGATGATATGTTGAGAGAGCGGATGCATGAGATGTGAAAGCTACTGGACAATTACATACAATTGATTAACCTGTTTAAATGACAGTACCAAACTATATCGACTTGGCACCAAATAAGAAAGATGAATGAGGAACAATATGAATCATATGTGATATGAAAAGGAGTGGAAATGGATAACTCCCAAATCGATAAGAAATTTAAGGGAGTATAAATATATGATGAAAGATGATATGTAATGATATATGAAATGATTCTGATGTTGATAATATACTGGCAGTATGATATGGAAGCTGATCAAAAGGTCAAGAATGATAAGTATACAAGATGATGAGTATACAGAATGGCACCACCTTTAACTTAAGTTAAATTCGGAGGACCGAATTTCTTAAGGTGGGGAGAATGTGATAACTGCAAATTTACTATTTTTGGAAATTAATATTTAAGAAAATAGATAAGTTGAAATAAATAAATAAAATTTTGATAACAGAATATTGGTGAAAATTTCGAAAAGTGAGGAAGTGATGAATAAGGAAATTCAGGTGAAGGAAATTAAATGAAAATAAAAATAAGTCGGAGTTTGGGAAAATAAGGAAAGGAGGAATTTAATTTGGATAAATTGAAATCCAAATTAAATAAGAAAAGAAAAAGAGAAAATAATTGGATATTAAGAAAATCCAAAATTAAATAAAATAAGAATGCGTATAAAAATATATTTATATAATTAGATTATATAAATATATTTACACATGTTTTATATAAATACATATATATATATATATATGAAATATAGTATATATTATAAAATGATATATATACTATTTTATATTAAATAGATACATGTGTATATTTTTATATACAATTATGTATATAAATTAATATATATGAAATATATATTAATTTTAATTAAAGTATATATATTGTTAAAACAAAGTGTATATATATATATGTATTTGTTGATAATAAAAGTAATATATATAATTATAAATATAATTATATATATTATATATGGTAAATAATGTTATATAATTATATTTATATATGATTATAAATATAATTATAATAATAATAAAAAAACGGAAATGAAATGGAAACAGAAACGGGAAATTGGATCCCGTTTCTGTCGAAACAAAACAGAAAAGGAGAACTAAGCTAGGAAGAGCTGACCCCGTCGGCCGGCCGGGAAGAGAAGAAGAGAAGGGAGAAAAAGCGACGTCGTCGGCAAGAGAAGAAGCAAACGACAGTGGCCGGCGATGGAAAGAAGAAGAGAAACGGAAAGAAAACGAAACAGAAACCGACGGAAAAAGTTAAGAGGAAAGAGGAAGGAAACGGCGGTACCGGCCAGTCCAGGCATCGCCACCACAACGTCGACCTTGGCGGAAGTGAGAGGAAGGTGGAAAAGCCACCGGCGGTGAAGGAAACGGTGGAGGAAGGAAGAAAAGAGAGGAGGAAGGGGCCGAAACCCACGGACCCATCACCGGCGCCGTCGCCGGTGATGGGAAGAAACCGAGGCCAGATCTGGCGTCCCCGCCACTCTGGCAAGCTATGGGAGGCCCAAACCGGCGGTGATGCCGGCGGGATGAAGCTGAACCGACAGTGATGAGGCGGACCAGGTTGAACTGGTCTGAAACGGTCCGAACCGGTTCAGACTAGAAAAGAGGAAAAGGAGGAGAAAAAGAAAAGAAAAAGAAAAGAAAAGAAAAAGAAAGAAAAAAAAAGAAAAAAAGAAGAAGGAAAGGGGAAAAAGAAGAAAGAGAGAAAAAGAAAATTTTCGGAATTCGGAAAAATTCTCGGGAACTCGAGAATCGGTAAGAAATCCGAGAAATTATTAATGATAATTATTTAAATAAATTATGTATTTAAATAATTTGAGAAAATTCTAAACCTTAGAATTTTAATTTCCAGAAATTATTTTCAGTGATCGAGATGAGGAATCGGGAGATGGAGTATGGGCGCGACCGGTAAGAGGCAGTCGCCAACCCGGAAAAGGTAAGGGATGCATGTGCAGCACTGTAAGGATATTCAGTCTGCATGATTTTAATTATGAAATATTTTATGAAAATATTTATAAAAATATTGCGATGAATGATTGGTTGGAAAATTGTGGTGAATTACCGGTTGAAATTATAAATTGTATTTTTTGTGCAGGAGGCTAGCCAATCGGCAGCCGTTATACTGCCGAAAAATTATCGAAAATTACTGAAAATTTCTAGAAAATTTCATAAAATCATAATAAATGATTTTATTTCACGAGAAATGATTTTTAACCACGAAAATCGAGAAAATGAATATTTTCATAAAAACATGAATAAAATGAAAATGATTTTAAATTATTCATGTTTTCGAGAATGGTAATAAGGAAATCACCGAAAATCTTCTTGAGAATGGTGATAATGAAATCACCGAAAATTCTCTTGATATGTAAATTTCACGAAATACGAGATGAAAAATGAAAAGAGATAAAGTGAATATTTTTATATATATTTTATAAATATTCACTAAATGGTTTTATAACCTTTATGGTTTTTAAATGATGAAATTATATATTTTTATAAATTCCATAAAGGTTTTCTGATGATGAAAAATACGGTTTTGAGACTAGATGGCATCCTATCATGCTGATATGTGATATGTGATATGTAATATGTGATATGTAATATGTGATATGTGATATGTAGTCCCGGCCGACACCTGATCAGTGATCCGTCGAGGACAATTATAGACTATGGCCATAGATCTGACATGATTATTCATACCCTTCGGGTTTTATAGCATGATACGAGTAACGACCCAGTGGACGGGCTGGGCGTGCTGCAGTCTCTATATATGATATGTTTTAAATGAAAATGTTTTACATGATATGTGATATGTGAAATGTAAATGTTTTACATGATATGTGATATGTGAAATGTAAATGTTTTATATGATATGTGATACGTGAAATGAAATGATTTATAGCATTTTTATAAATGCTAATTTCAGTACTGTTTTTAAGTACTATGAAATGATTTTCATATGATATGTGACACGAATATGTAATATGTTTTCAAAAGGAAAGAGGAGGAAAATAAATCTAATATTCTTATTTTAAATTTTAAATTGAATATTAGATTTAAATGATTTATATGTTATACGAAAAAGGTTTAATAGCTGATTTTGCTATTTAAAGTACTGTACTAATTATGATTGTACAGTAAAATATGAAAAGAGTTTAAATGATAATGATGATGATTTAACTAATATTCTTTTCAAAGAATATATGAATATTAGTTACTTTATTTAAATGCTTTATTTTATAAAAGCATTATTTTGAAAAGAATATAAAAATGATATGAAATGAAAAGGTAAAAGGATATAAATTTCAAACAAAAAGAAATTTATTACTCTCTACAGTTGCTTCTAGGTTCCGGGACAAGATAGGTATTTCAAAATACCTACCTTACTGCATCCGGATTCCTAGCCGACTGTAGTATCCTTCCTACATGCGAGCTTAGAGCCCCATAGGAAAAATGAAAAAGATTTTTAGCATATAGGAAGCTGAATATCAAGTATGCATATAATTCTCTTCCTGAGCCGTGGTTTGCTCACCCTTTAATTTTAACATTTCAGGTTTTCAAAGACTGAGAGTTTAGCATTTAAAGGATTTTCGACTGCGCATTTGGGGACAATGCGACAGGTCGATTTATTTAATAAGGTATGATCATTTATTTTCTGTATTTAGACTTATCGACAGTACTACTTTCTTATGAAATAGAAATCAGGGATGTAATTCATATTATAATTTAATATGAAATTGTGTATATGTAAAAGAAAAGTAAAGTATCGCAGACAGCCCAACCAAATAAGATGTATAGAATAAGGTGAAAAATAGGGTCACGGGCTGTGACACTATCTTCTTCAACATTATCTCTAATCATGATAATTTTCATTTCTTTATGATAATCCTCAACACTCTTAGAACCTTAAGTGAGACTTTGCAACCTTTAATAAAGCTCTCTATAGTAATGATTAGGAAAAACCTTTTTCTTATAACATGTTTCTTTTCATCCCTTGTTGCCATAGGTGGCTCTTTATTCCCATGTCTGCCAAGCATGAGTTAGTCTAACCAAATGATTGCATAATCCGTGTATCTACATTGGCAAGCTTCACCTTTTTTTCTTCAGAATAGTTATGGCAATCAAAGACCATTTCCACTTTCTTTTCCCATATTAAGTATGCCTCAGGATCATTCTTACCTTAAAAGGAAGGAAATTTTAATTTGATACTTCCTAGATTTCTATCTATCCTATCATGATTCCTATCTCCTTTATACCTATCTCGCGACCTTCTCTATAACCATGGTTACCTTTAACACTTTTATTCATGCCAAACTCACATCATCGAACTCATCATCAAATTTATCATCAAAATCATTATTCACAACATTGTCATTCACATGAGAAGTATCACCTTGCTTTACCTTAGCTTGGGCAGCTTCATGTTCCTCCAACTTATCATGAATATTATTAAATCTCAACTCAATTCTTGAAAATTGCTATTGCATGGCCTGGAGCATAAACTCAATCTTACTCAAATTAGGCCTCTCACTATTAGAAGACATGATTGTAACCTGTAAGAAATGTTAGTAAAAGAAAAGCACCTCACAAGTATGACATCACGTGTTTACACTCAATACACACAAGAATGTAACACTCAAACTTGTGTTTCACACAATTTTAATATGGCTTTTCTCTACTAATGTTACTCACACATCCTTGCCTTTTTCCCCTCATGCAACTTTTCTTTATAGGTTCTATATTGAACTCAAGACTTAATCAAAATCAACTTATGGAGTCCAATTATTAACCAACAATAAACAAGGTGAGCACAAGATTTTAACTAAGGGAAGAGAAAATAATGAAGACTCAATAAGACTTAGCAAGACTCAATAAGACTTAGCAAGACTCAATAAGACAGTATAAGACTCTAATGAATCTAAATCTTGAAGGAAATATGAGTATTTTGGGGTGTTTAGTTAGGGTAAGGTTCAGCCAAAGGTGGGATAATTTTGTCCATTTAGGTGTTAGGATCAAAAAGGTAATTTTAGGCAGCAAGGGTAGAAAGGTAATAATGAATTTTCAAATTTAGGCAAACAAGAAATCTCAAAACTCAAGAAGAATGACTACAAGATTTTGATGAAGCACACCACCACGGATTGCCTTTGATGTTGCACTTACTACATAATATATAACGAATCACCTCTTGAATTGATTTTTTTCCTTTTCTTTTTTGGTTACTTCTTTTTTTTACTAAAGTAAACAAACAATGAAGAAAAACACAAAGTCTAATTGACAAGAAGAGGTTTACTTGGAAAACAAGGCAACTTTTGAGAAAACAAGCTAGTTTTGGTAATAACTTGTGTGGCTAGAAATGAGAGGGAATGGTGGCTTGTAAAACAAGGTAGTATTTATATGAATGTAAAGCTTTTGAAGTTTTTTTTACTGAGCAAGAAAACTTTTGGGGTTGAGGTTGTGAGAACCTCAATTTTCTCATATTCGATATAAGCTATAGAGTCTAGGAACTTAAAAGAAAATATTGATTGTTAAAATATTTAAATGAGTAGTCTATTCGATATGGTTCAGGGAGGTACTCGGTATGGGCCCCATTAGGACTTTCTCTGTCCAGATCGAAGTGACACCATAGAATGATGATAGTTAAGGTGAAATATGAATATCGCAAGAATTTGCATTTCAAAATCACAATGTTTAAGTGTATTTTAAAAAGCGAGAAACAAATTTGAAAATGACGATCATGTTCACACCCCAGAATAATTTTTCTGAACAACTGTCGAACCAAATTGACTTTGAACCTATAGACTATTATAGGATAATCCTCGCGTAAAGAAGTTTCATGTGGATCCAACCCGTGAACTGAATTACGCGAAACTGTAAAAAATAACGCGAACGAAACTAAAAGCATTCGTTAGGGGTTGTTTCGTAATTTCACTACCTATACTTGGTCAAACCACCTTAGAAGTCAATAATTGATCATATTTGACCTAAATATAAGAAAAATAATAAAAAAATAAAATATTAAATCTGAATTTAGAAATATTAAATAAATAATAAAACATAAATGAAAATAATGAAATTATATAAGGGTATAATTATCATTTAACATTAGGGCTGGTCAAATGGTCAATGTTTGATCCAAAATTAACTTAAATTAATTAAAAATAAAATTAAAATTTGGGATTTGAAAAATGATAAAAAATTTAGCATGGTAAAAGTGTAAAATTTAGGAAATTAAAGAGGAATTTGGACTATTTGACACATGGCAAATTTTTAGTTGATGAAACAATAATAAAGTCCAAGTAAGACTAAACGTGAACCGTTTTTCCAGCCTCCATCACCGACTTAGTCTGTTCTGTTTGCTGCTGTCGATTTTTGCTTTTCTTCTCCAAGAACCCCTCACGTAGCCATGCCAAACTCCATTCTACCTTCATCAATTCTTCCAACTCCTTTCATATAACATATTTCTCACCTTAAGGAAGCCTCAAATCTAAAATTAGTGGCTGAAATTCCAGCATTTGGAAACTAGAAATTCTGCTAGCAGTCTCGGTGTAAGGTGAGGATTTTGGGTGTTGAGTTTTTGTTGATTATAACTATGGTATTGGACTGATTTAAGCATGAATAACCTTGTTTCATGTCTGAAATGGAATAAAGATGAAGTATAGTGAAACCGATGGGGTTCAGCCATGAGAGGAAACCTTGAATTCCATAATGAACTCTAATCGTGTAATGGGTAGATGACAGTGGTTAATAATGAGTTAAATTAGTTATAGTGATAATTTTGTGAAATTCATAAGGGTAGCAAGGGGAAGGCCATTCGGTCATGGAAGGATTGAAATATTGATAATGAGTTTTTATGCAGGGAAGCAATCGATAATGAGAACATGAAATGCTAAGGGTGAAATTTTAATGTAGATAAGGTGTTTGATAAAAGTAGCTAATGAAATAAAAAGATGTTCATAAGATAAATGGAGCAAAGAGCAAATGAGAAACAATGAGAATGAACCCATAAGGAACCTTCGACCATGCTGCTGGGAATGAAGACTTGTGCAATTTTTAATATAAATAAATATATGATAAACATATTAAAAGGGTAGAAAATATTTCTTGAATTAAATTGAAAAGAAAATGAATGGGAAACCATTAGAATGAAATTATAGGGATATTAGGCCAAGGTATTTTATGGGATTCATATGCACATTTTATGATCTAATGGCTAAAGGAAAATAAATTTAGAGTAATAGATTTAACTGGTGAAAACTAGAATTGAGAATATGATCACAATTTAAATGTAGTTGTGTTATGGTATTAGTAGGAAAATTTAATAGATAATTAATTGTTGAAATTAATCAAATGGAAGTAATAATGATATAAGCAAATGGTAAAATCAATATTAATAATGAATAAAGATTATTTGTAAAAAGTTGAATTAGGAAATAATAAATAAAATATAAGAATGAAATATTTGACTATAATAAATAATTAAAGATAATAGGATTTCAATGAAATAAAAAAGTTATGAAATGAGTCAATTTTAATTATAGCTAAATGATAGTATTTAATAAGTAATAAAATAAATTCATCTTGAA
Organism: Heritiera fomes; assembly: GCA_032173925.1. Lineage (NCBI taxonomy): Eukaryota > Viridiplantae > Streptophyta > Magnoliopsida > Malvales > Malvaceae > Heritiera > Heritiera fomes. The sequence goes on along the minus strand of JAPDPM010000012.1, from coordinate 6,886,069 downwards.
GAGTGATAACTTAGAAAATAAGGACTCATAAAATAATTATTAGAATTGAAAAAAATATGAATAAATGGAGAAATTAGACTAGGGAAGACTCTAATTTAGTAGGAATTTATAAATATTTATTTTAGTTATGTATATGGAAATTTAAATATAAACTCCTAGGAGTAGGGATAGATATAGATGTTTGGATCGTAAGGTTATCCCAGGTGAGAGTGTTATTGCGCAAGATAGACTCCTAGTCCTAGATATGATGATAGATAGACGACATCGAAGGAACCAACAAAAGGGAATTGAAAGGATTCGATGGTGGAAGCTAAAAGAAGATTGTCATACAACATGTAGAGATAGTTGGATTCAAAAAGAGGATTGGACAATAGAAGAGAACCCAAATGTAATGTGGAATAAGATGGCAAAATGCATTTGGGAGGTATGCAAAGAGACATTAGGAGTATCAAACGGAAGACTGTCGACTAGAAAGGATACAACATGGATTGTAGTAGTAAAAGATGCTATAAAGACTAAGTGAGAGTGTTACAAGGCTTTGTAGAAGAATAATACAGAAGAGAGTTTTACGGAATATAGGTTAGCTAAAAAGGGGGCAAAGAAGGTTATGGCAGAAGCTAAGACGAAAGTTGCGAAAGAGATTTACGACAAGTTGAACACAAAGAGGGAAAGTGAAAGATATATAGATTGGCGTGAGCAAGAGAAAGGAGGAGTCGCAACCTAGGAGTCGTGAAATGTATTAAGGATGAGCATCAAAGCACTCTCGTTAAAGACAATGACATTAAGGACAGATGGCATAATTATTTTTACAAATTATTTAATGACAGACAAAATAAAGTTTTGGATAATATCTCGGTGCCTCTCAACGATTTAAATCGGTGCTTTATACATAGAATCAAAGAGACAGAGGTAAAAAAGGCACTAAAGATGATGAAGAATGGAAAAGCTGTTGCACTTGATGACATCCTAATTGAAGTCCTTGGAGATGTAAGAGTTAGGTGGTTGACAAATCTGTTTAATAAGATTTGGTGCACTAACAAAATGCCAGAGGAATGAAGGAAGAGTGTCTTGATACCTCTATATAAGAACAAGGGAGATATTCAAAGTTGCATCAACTACTGAGGAAAAAATTGATGAGTCACACGATGAAACTATGGAGAGAGTGATAGAACAAAGATTAAGAAAGAATGTAGAGATATCGGAGAATCAATTTGGTTTTATGCCATGTCGATCAACTATGGAGGCAATATATTTGCTTAGACAACTTATGGAGTGCTCTTGATACTAGGTAAAGATCTCCATATGGTCTTTATAGATTTGGAGAAAGCATATGATAAAGTGCCTAGAGAGGTACTATGGTGGTCCTTAATGAAGAAAAGAGTTCCTTTGAAATATATTGAACTAATTAAGGACATGTATAGAGATGCAAGGACATAGGTGAGGACAGGTAGGGGGCAAACAAGTGAGTTTCCTATCGTGGTGGGATTACACCAAGGGTCAGCGTTGAGTCCATTCTTGTTTGCGGTAGTTATAGACCTGTAGATGCTCTAGTTGGGAGAAAAGAAGCTATGGATGTTGAGAGAAGGGTTAATACTAGATGAAGACCGAAAAAGACTTGGAAGGAAGTAGTTTGGAAAGATATGGAGGTTTTACAGTTGGATGAGAAAATGGCCTTGGATAAGAATCTATGGAGGAGGAGAATACATATGGATGATATAACATGAATTCAGATGTTGGTTCATATAACCAGTGATAACCCTTATTTGCGATATAAATCATAAGTGTACTAGAGTAAATTTTAACTAACTTAAGGTTATTTTGGATTTATGGACAAATTATTGAAGCTGAGAATGTCCTGGTCATCTTGGTCAAGAAGCGGTGGATATATATATATATATATATGTAAGTATGTAGGCATTAAGATATAAGGTAGGAAATGAATTAATTAGTTAAGATATACTATAAGGGAATTAAATATATATGTATATATATATATATATATATATATAAGATATGGAAATTAAAATTATAAAGACAAAATGTGGGAGACATATAATCATAGTCTAAATTATGTCTCAAAGAAAAAGGTTAGTTTAAGAGACATTATTAATTGCTAGAAACAATAGTTATGTATCTACTAATCCTTTAATATTAAATTGGGTTACTAGAAGCTGATGTTACAAGAGTACAGGGCTGGCAACACAAGTCAAGGGCTGGAAAAATAATAAGGCCACATTTTCTTTATGTTTCCCCCACCCAAACCGAGACAAGAGAGGAGCAAAATCCCTTAGGAAATATCGACAGCCCTAGTTTGGAAAACCCCTCTCCCTTCTCCCTCATATCCGGCCATAGACTAAGAACCCTCATTAAACACTCATCCATTTCACCTAAAGGCATAACTGATTGAGGGATTTCCATTGTTAAGGAAGCAGAAAACGAAATGAAGGAGGGCACTGCTTGTTGGTTATAAGCTGGCCAAGGGAAATCGTGAGCCATAAGTGCAAGGGAGCCTTGGTTCAACCAGATTAGGCCATCGGAAGTGAAGTAGAAGAAATAAGGAAGGGTTGCTCACAATGGGTGATTGAGGAAAGTGAAGGATTGAAACCCTAAACTGAAGCAAACTGATTTTGGGACTTCCGGCCAAGATAGCAAAGGTAATAAATTAAGGTGAGTCAATGTATTTTGCTGGAATTAAACCATGAAAAACAGAATGTAATATGTCACTGGATTGGCATTTATGTGTCTAGGCATAACAGTAAAGCAAGCTGTGAGGAAGTGGCCTGGGTTGCTCAACAAAATTTTGGGTTTTGCATCGAATTAAGGGGTAAGGTTCTAATCTTATAATATTTGATTATTATGCATGAAAATGAAAGTGTGATAAACTAAATCAAATGGCTATTGTTAGATAAAGGATTAACTGAAATTCTGACTTGATGTTCAATCTGGAAATTGATGTCCTGTTCTGAGTGGAAATTAAAACGATCAGTTTAATTATTCTACATTGAGAAAAATTTTGGAAAAATTATGATTAATAGCCCTTTAAGTTAAAAGAAAGTCAGTTTTGGAATTTCTTGAATTGGATTTCTGTAACTTGAGATATGTGCAAATGAGTGCAGGGTGTTCTGTCCAGAAACGTGAATCATGGTCCTGACTTTGAAAACTTGTGGCAAATAGCTTAAATTGAATTAGGTTGCAAGCCTTACATTTCTAGAAAGGTAATTAACTTAGGATTGTGATGGATCTGGGTTTGCATTATTTGGATATTTCTATAACTAGATATGAGATAATTTGTGCAAATTGGTCAATGTTATACTATGTCAGAAAATTACTGAACATACTGAAACTTTGGAAAATAATTCTGGTGTTGATATAGGAAGAGTTAAATTATAAACCTTACACTTATAGATAGGAATATGAGTTAGTTTTCATCTAGTTTTGGAAATTCTAGATTTGGAACTTGGTGGCTTAAGATATGTATAAATGCATGCAGGACACTCACTGCTGGGGACAGATTACGTAGTGTCAACTTCAAAATTTCATAGAAAATAGCCCAGATCAAGTATAATTGCAAACTTTACATTTTCAAAAATATAAATGAGTCATGATTGATATGGTATTGGTTTTGTACAAATTTCATATCCCTATAGTTAGTAATATATATTTTACTGAACACATGTCAGGAAACTATCCTACCTAATGTACCAGATTTAGACCAAAGTTTAGAAATTGATGGGAAATGGCACAGGATGAATTAGGAAATAAACCTTATATGTCCTAATAGGGATCTGAGTTAGAAGTAATATAAAAATTTACGGTTTGATGGTTAGGTTCTGAAATTTATACTTAAGGCTAGTACAATACCATAAGGTCCAAAACCTTAAAGGGCATAAATGGACCAAGTGGGTTATAAGTAGTTCAAGTGATCGAAAAGACAATAAACAATGCTAGTAATGTTTGAATAATTCTGGAAACACTACCAAGTATCGTTTCTTGTTGAATTATACAATGCTTAATGTTAGCTTATAATTGGAAGTACTAAGATTGGTGGAAGTATTGAGATTGATTCAATCTACTATGTATTTTGTAGAGGGTTGTCCTAAGGACTAAGCTTGACCCGAAATCAATCGACACTGCAAGACTTATTAGGCGAGGGAGAATTGATTCAGAAGCTAAGGAAGTACTGTAAGTAACCCTAAGCAACTACTTGCATCCAAATTGTTTAATATTATAAATTCTTAGAATTTGGCAATTGAAACAAAATGAATGCTGCATATGAGATGTCTTCCCTTGACTGTTGACTTTGCTTTACTAGAAATGGTTTGTAAACAGGTGATGGGCTCGCAAGAAATGTACTGTTTGCGCGTATTATATAATCAAGAAATATTTTAAACGTTTTAAAGGTTTAAATTAAATTCTAATTTAATATGATTTTATATTTTGTGTTGTAACCTTGTTGATGTTTTAAATGCCTTGTGAGCATTATTTTGTGGAATTACCTCTTTATGAACTACGATGATTGCTATGAGGTCAGGGAAGAATAAATTTTGTTTAAAGATTACTGGATTTCTGTTTTAGACCCGAGGTATTGAAACTTAGGGTACTGTACCTTGAGAATTTTGTAGGCACTCTTGATTGACTTAGAGCACTGTTTCTCGAGCATTAGTCTCGAAAACGATCGGCTTGTCCCGTATAATTACGTTTGGACAGGTCTTGGTGTCATATGCGCAGTGAGCTGGGGTGGATTGGTCTATGCATAGGTAGCATTCCTTTATGGGAGATTGCTACGGTTAGCTACCGTAGATCGTTAAAGCGTTAGCTCTATGTAGCATGGATTGATACTATGCGAACTCTCTTGGTACTATGACTGGTTTTATTGATTGCACTACATACTTTATGTATGATTTGATAATGAGACTTCTAGTCTAATGATGGAACTCTACATTTGACTACGATCTGTTATTGAGTTTCCATACTGTGTTTTAAGTTTAATGCAGCATAATTGATTTGATGTATTTGAAAGTGATTTGAATTAGCTTTCACAAATGAGGGATGCTTGGTATGATTTAGTTGCTTATTGTTGTTACTTACTGAGTTACGACTCACTCCCCTCTTCTTTCCCTTCCCTTTCAGAGTGATCGATATCGCTACTGTTCATTTTGGATTGGGAAGCTTCTTGAGAGTGGTCTTCCCTGCACGGTTTAAAGTATATGGCTCCCAACAGATTGTATAGACATATGTGGATGATGGCACAGTGTATTGAAAATCTTTTGGTTGTATACATATACTTACGTGACGAGTCTGGGATGTAAGGTAGGTTATGTTATTATTGGAATATTATAACCAGTATACTTTTTGAGTTGGCATTATGCATGTTGGTAGATATGTCTGAATATATTAAAAAGTTTGATGTAGATGATCTTGATAAGGGAAATTAGCTACTAACCATATTAATATGTTGATAGTGATCTTATTGATCCAAGAGTTATATGAAATTGAAAATTTGCCTACATAGTCACCTACAAAGGAATAATGAAGTAAAGGAAAAAAAATTAGCTTGCAAATTTAGGCTTCCGTAAGATATTAAGAAAGACTGGATGTGACATAGCCTACCTCAATCTCTTGGGATAAAGGCTCTGATGATGTTGATGATGATATGGAATTTTAAATATAAATTGAAATTAGTTATAACATGAGAATTAGAGAAAGAATGAGATTTAATTGTAATCATATTTTGGTATTTAGTAGAAAATAAAATAAAATAATTCTTGAGAATGATAAATAGAGAATAGCAAATTATGGAATATTTATTAGAATCATAATATAGAATTTTAAATATAAACTAGTATTATTGTGCAATGTTAACTTCGGGAAATAAGGAGACATAAGTGGCATTATCGGATATTATATCGCAAGGAAGTAGAGGTAAGGAACATGTATAGGAGTCGTATAGGAAATGTTTTACTTGTATTTGAATATTTTCCGAAACCAAATCGTAACTGTTTACACCAAATTCCCCTAAACAAAAATATAAAAATTTATTTTACATTCATATAAGTTAAATATGACTTTATTCGAATGAAAAATATTTTATAATATTTATTTGATATGAAATGATTTACATATCTTGATTTACGTGTATTAATTTACATGAAATGATTTACATTAAATGATTTACATAAGGTGATTTGCATAAGATGATTTACATGAAATGTTTAAATTGCATAATTTGTAATTTTTTATGATTATGGATTGACTAAAGATAATTACTTTTTGAAATGATTTCTATTGTTAAATGAAATGATTTATGAAAATGTTTGGAGACAGTCGTTCCTTAGTGATCATGCATATTATTATATAACTGCGAGACCTTAATCAAGTCTGCAGGTTTATTGTTATATGACTGCGAGACTTTAAACAAGTCCGTAGGTTTACTATTATATGACTGTGGACCTGGTCCAATCTGCAGATTTACTGATATGATTGTAGGAATTATGGTCAAACCCACAGATTTTCACAATAAGTGCCTCATCAGTACGAACTGTGACCGTCGACGATGGCCATTCGTTACTGTATATTGTATCGTGCATGATTCTATTGGATGTGAATGTCCCCATTGTACTGTATTGTTTTAGCGAATTGAATTGCTACTGACATTAAATTCCTTAGTGATATTGATGGTTTATTGATACAAAATTTATTACAGATACTCAACTGTTTATTACACTGTTTTTTGAATTGTTTATTGATATTGAATTGTTTATCAATACTGAATTATATTACTGTAGTGTTTTTCAATTGACAATTTTGAATTCCTTATATACTGAAATATTCCATGAAATGATTTTTATCGCATTATTTAAATAGGTTTTTAATTATTGATATCGATTTTGAAAATTTTAGTGCATAAATTACCACATGTTTCATATTGACTTCATCATCAACTATTTACTCCCTATAGTCGCTACTAAGGACCAGAACACGAAAAGTACTTCAAAGTACCTCCCATACTCCACCCGGTTTCCTAACTGACTATAGTATCCTTCCTACAGTGTCCCCTAGTGAACTATTGGGAAATAAAGTTTTTATGTATTTTAATATTATATTTGATAATTAGTAAATAAGTTATTTTTATTCAACTGCACCCCTTTACCATCCCAAATAGCTCATCAAAGTGCATGCTAATCCGCTGCGACAAGTTAGTGAAGGAAAGTACTAGGAGTTCTAAAGTATCAATTGAACAAGTATATGTGAAATTTTATATTTATATTTAGACATGCATTTGCACAACAAATGTAAATAGAGTATGTACATGAAATTGTGGGATGTAATGTAACGGTCTGAGTGTACATTTTAACACTTTATTTACTCATAATTTATACTCTTTTACCGGTTGCGCTGTCCGTGATGTTTACAGTAAAATAATAAATACTGTACTAATTAGTACTTCCAGTTATAGTATAATATTCCAAAACATGAATATTTCATTATTTCATATCAGAGTTACATTCCCAGTATTACATTTTGAATTTAAGTAGTACTGTACAAATTTTCTGAATATATAAACGAAAATAATATACCTCCGATGTCTAGAGTCTGCTGTCTTGGGTAACCGAACTAGCAGCCGAAACTTCGGATGGTATGTCTCTCAATCCAAATCAAAAACCTGTAGAGTAAAAATGAAGGGGTGAGCGAACCACGTGCTCAGTAAAGGGGTTGTATGCTGCTCGATATAATGAATCTATATGCTGTAAAACGATATAATTCCTATAAGAGTACTAAGTATAAATAGGAAGAATACTATAGTCGGCCGGGAAATCCAGATAGAGTATGAGAGGTATTTTGAAATACCTGTCATGTCCCGGAAACCTAGAGCGACTATAGGGAGTAATTCAAAATTCATACTTATAAAATAATATGATATTCCTTCTTTCATAAAGTAAAATTAGAAATAATCATTTATTTCCTTTCACATCAATACAGTTTCAAATCAATAATTTCAGTAAACAGTATTCAGTAACCAGTGTACGGTAAACAGTGTTCAGTAAAACAATGTACGGTACACAGTATTCAGTAAACAATGTACGGTAAACAGTATTGAGAAATCAGTATTCAGTAAACAGTGTGCGGTAAACAGTGAGTTGAGACTAGGCATCACCCTAAATCATGTCATGCTATAATCATTCCCGAAGGAACACAGTAACAGTAAACAGTTTAGATCTATGGCCACAATCTATGGGCGCCCTCGGTGTACACTTGCCAGGCGACACCGAGACTGCTGATGACTTGGCGGGTCTATCAACCACGTGAACAGTACAGTATAATAGTAAAGCATGAATCTCGGGGCCTAAAGTCTCAAAATCAATATATAATTCTCCAAAATACCTTTAAGGAAATATACATATGAATTAAATCATTTAACTTGATAAAAATTCCAAAAAGGTATTTATTCTCATTTCCAAATACTATAAATCAATCAATAAATATTCATGCTCAGGTGAGAAAACAAATAAATATTCAATTTCGAATATTTAACACGGTGTAGAACATAATTTATTTCTCAAATAAATAAAATCATAAAGCATGAATATTTAATTTTATACTTCCTCAAAATTTTCCAATTTTGGAAAATTAATGGAAATTACCTTTAAAATTTCTCAATTAATTCATTTCATGCATCTAAAATATTTATAATATTTAAGAATATTTTTGGAAGAATTTTCGACAGCATAACAGCTGTGGATTCTTAACTTCCTGCATAAAAAATTTAATTTATAATCCAGCTTTCCAAACACATAATTTGCATGTTTTAAAACAATTCATACTTCCATTAATTTCACAAGATTTAACTTGTTAAAACATGCATATCATCATATCCCTACAACTCACACACTTCCCCCTTACCAGTCTTATGCCAACGATCGTCCCGATAATGCTAACCGAAATCCGTCTACTCGGGCTACAAAATAATTTTATCGAAAATTATTAATAATTTTCTTCTTATTTATGAACTACTAATATTCATATAATGCAGCCTCTAAAGTCATAAAATAATTACAACCAGTATAAATTATACCGGTATAAAAACTCAATTTCTTCATTTCACTTCTTTTTTCGGTTTTAATTTCACCGAAAATTCTCTTTTAATTTCTACAGTTATTTTCTACTAATTTTCCAAATTTTCAACATAATTACTTTACTTTTCAAGCCATGGCCGAACCTCTCATGGCCATTACTGTTGACTTTTCAACATGATTTCTATTTCCTCATTTTGCAATTTATTACTTGTCTACGCGAACCTCATTTTCTATTTCCTTGCATGCAACTTAAATGCTTCTTTGTTTCTACTCTCAACCGAAGGTCTCCTCTTAATAGTCAAATTCTCATTTAATCATATTTCAATTTCTAATCTTCTTCTTCCATCTATCTAATTTCCTTTAGTTATTTTACATCATCAAACTAAAATTTCAGCTCAATTACCTTCTTATTCTTCATCTATCTCAAAATATGAATTCATTCTATTTTCCATGATTCAACAAGAATAAATCAAGAGCAAGGCTATAATCATGCTTCTCATGCTTGAAATCATAGATTTATATCATTAAATCTTAAGAAATCATTAAATCTCACCTTGGTTAATTTGTGTTTCTAAAACATAACTTATATTCTGTTTTGTTCTTCATCTACGCCAGCCCCTTTGATTTCTCCTTGATGAATTCCAAGCTTTAACTAAGGTTTAAGGGTGGAGCTTAAGTGTTTAGGTTTCTAATTTATGAGATGGTTGAATTCTTTTCTTAAGTGAACCGAAGTAAAGAAGCAGAACAGAGAAGAAAATGGTTCTCGTAGCTAATATATTTTCGGTGGTGAAGAAGGTTTTACCGAGGCTTTCTTACTTCTTATTCTTCTCTTTATCCTTTTTAACTAACATTACAAATCCACCTATCATTTTATAGTATTTCTTCATCATTCATTGCATTAAAATCCATTTAATGCATGAAGAGAATGCAGCATAAAGTGGCGTAGAGAAGTCTCCTTTGACACGATTTTTATCACCTTTTTCTTTTGTTTTTGTCTTTCTACTTCAGCCAAAATTTCCAGCCACTTAATATATTATTTTTCATGTTTCTTTTCATAATTCTTTTACCATGAATTGATGATCTCGGTAGCCTTTACAAAAGCTACAAAGTTTGCAATTAAAACAACAAGCTGGCGTGTTGACCGATCAGCCTTAATTGATTTCTTTCTCTTCTTTTCCTTGGTTAATTCCAGCCAATAATCTCCCTTATCTAGTACCTCTGTTATACTATCTTGTTAACTCATGTTTCCTTTAGTTTTCTGCTCATAAAAGCCTTCTACTAACAACCTTTAAAAGCAGGATAAAACGTATCCAACAAAAAAGTTGGCGTGGATCATCTTGCACATTCGGTTTGTCCTTCTTCTTCCCTCTTTCTTTACTTTGTTTTGACCAATAAAATTCTAATATCAAGTATTATTGATTTCTTTATTTCTTAGACGCCATTTCTACTTATTTATATTATAAAATATATAATTTTTATCAGCCTTTCAAGGCTGAACCGAAGCAGTCTTGTAGAGAAGGAAGTGGTGTGAATTCACTTGTACAGCCACCTTTCTTGACTTCTTTACATATCTCTTTCAAGACTTTCACACATGAGTTTCTTGGTCTTCATGTTATATACAAATCTTGACTTTAATATATATATATATATATATATTTTATGCATGACTTGAATTCTATTTCCTTGTAATTTCCTTCCAGCCGAATGCAATCCAAGTGCAGATTTTGTTGTTGGCGTGAATGGCAATTTAGTTTCTCCTCTTCTCTTTTACATTCCATCAAATAAAATAGATTTGCATGAGTACACATTTAATTCATTTTTTCTTCATATCTTTGATTGCTATTAAGCCAATAATTCCAACAATCTAATTTCCATTCTTAAAATTTTAGATTTTCATTCTACTTCACATGCATCATATCGAAACTAAAAATTTCTATTTCCATAATATAAAATAAAGTCTCATCTTCAATCTTTATTTAATTCCATACTTTAATTTATTTCGGTTATCAATCATGTACAATATGTTGTACAACATATATATAAAAAATACAAGGTCTCACATGTAAATTACTTTGAATTTTTGTAAACAGAAATTATAAATTTTATGTTACAGTTTTACTTACGATTTCTTTTTTATTATTTATGAATTTATTAATTTAATGGTATAAATACTTAATTGAATTGGAAATTGCACATTGAACTTACATCGATACCAAACGCAAACCAGCTAATACCGATTAATCGAATGAGAAAGATATAAGTAAAAAGGAAAAAGTTTATTCGAAATTTTATAATTCTGAACGTTACAAAAGTGGTATCAGAGTAAGATTTGCCTAATACGTGTCAATATAAGTAGGTTAAAATTTATTTACATTCCACACTATTGTGCATAGTCTGAAATAAATTGTGAAGAATAGTTAGAAAAATGGAACAAGATGTCGATCGATAGAGGAATATTGGTAGTTGATGGAAAGAACAAGAAAGATAGTTATGGATATAGTAACAAAATATTGTGAAGATAGATACTGAATAATCAGATATAGTTGATAATGATTAATAGAATTAGATTGAGTAAGAATGATCAAAAGTGATTAATGGTTTCTGAGTAATTGGAGATGATAGAATGATCACAGTGGAGATGAATTGTATAAATAGAAATGAGAATTACTAGTGGATGAGACAGAGAATATATGGAAATATGGATGCATATGAATGAGATAGATATTGAATGATCAAGAATGATTGATGGATGTATGTTATATTTTGAGGATACTAGGATGATCTTATGAGATATGACTGATGTGGGAATCAATATGGATCGCTAAAGGCAAGAGGATTGATAGTTAATCATGTAAACTGTGAGAACTCGTTATTTTATACTGTACATGTACGGAATTGTAAATTTTAGATAAATAAATAAATTAATTTTGAATATTTTTCGAAATGCTGAAATAAAGATGGGATAGAATCGAAAATTTCGAAGCTATACAAGGGCAAAATTGGCTTTTCTCCAGGATTGGTCAAAGTTGATTAATTTCTTGACTAATTGGTTTAAGAAATAGTTAAAATAAATAAGAATTTAAATTAAAAATGGGTTGGACCAGAAATTGTACGTGTAGTGACAGAGTGAGTAAATAAAGTGACTTTAGAGGACATTTTAGACTTTAAAAAAATTCAATCAGAATTTTATAAATTAAAATTAATTTATGGCCAATTAGATTAAGATAACAAGGTTGACTTCATTTATTTCTTCAGCCTTGTTGCACCGCCTTCCTCGCTTTGCTGCTGCAGTCATCGATTTCTCCTTTTCTTCCTTGTCGTTCCTCATGATCCAGCTCTGAATCATCATCTTCTCCTTACTAAATCAGTTATATTTCTTCATATAATCTCATCCTCATCTCTATACCCTTCTAATCAGCCAAAAACCACCAAAAAGAGGCTCCCCTGCAGCTAGACAGTGGCGTTTGTACAGGTAAAATATTTCCAGTCCACGTTTCATGCTCTTGAGTTATTTGTTTATGGTAGTATTGGTTAGGTTGGTGATGTGTAGGCATATGGTTTGGAATAAAAACATGTAGGAAAGTCAGTAGGGCTGAATTGTTTGATGATTGGTGGCGTTAATGGTTGAACGAAATCCTACTGTTGTGTGCATGTGTAGCGTGAATGGATGATGCAGAAAATTCTGTTGTTTATGTGTTTGCCGTGAATGATAGAAAGCAAGATTTAACATGAGAAAATTTAATAGACATGGGACACTGCTGCTACGGTCAGCCATGAGAGTTTTAAAGAGGTAGAAACATAATGTTTTGATGGTGTGAAAATAGAAAAGAAAGGTTGAAAACTGAACATAAAGGCTGGCTAGAACCGAAATAGAAAATGAGAAATTGATGTGGTATTGACCGAAAAGAATGAAGGCTGGCATGGTAGTCAACAAAAGAGGCTAATGAGGCGTGGAAAAAAGAAAGAAAAAGGGGTTGTTTTGGCGTGGATAAAGGAGGACCAAAGGTTGAATATGTGATGAATGTCTAAGTGAAAACGTGATAACCGTAAATTTTCCATTTATTGGAAATTATAAATATTGAAAATAAATATTGGAGAAAATAAATCAGTGGAAATAAATAAATAAATAAAATTGTGAGAATCGGAATATTGTGGAAATTCCGAGAATTGAGGAAATGACAGAATAGGAAAAAGGTGTGAAGGAAAATTAAATTCGGAATTAAGTCTAAGATGAGAAATTATGAAAAAATAATAAAAGAAGGAAATTTAATTTGGATAAATGGAAATCGAAATTAAATAAGAAAATGAGGAAGAAAATATATATATGTTGTAAATACAATATATATTGTATTATTTCATTTATATATATAAATGCTATTCTATTTTAAAGTATATACGTATACATAATATATATATTTGATATATATTTGTAATATACAATGTATATATACATATTTTTATATATAATACATATATATAGTACTATATTATATATAAAATAATACATAGTATAATATATAGTATAATATGTATATAATATAATTAAAAAAAAAAGAAACAGAATAGAGGAAAGGATCGGGGGAAGGATCCCAACCCTTCCCGAAACAGTGGACCGACGGCAGCAACCATTGGAGCCGTCGGCGAGAGGAGGCTAGAGAGAGGTAGAGGACGCCACCGGCCAGAAGGGGGAAGTGGTTGTCGGCGTCGAAAGGAAGAAAATCGGAAGGAAACAGAGGCGAAAACCGGCGAAGGCCGAGAAGAAAAAGGAAAATGGATGTGGCAGTGCCGGCTAAACCGGCCAACGCCACTACAGCCACACCATCGCCGGAGGAAGAGGAAGACATGGGAGGCCACAGGCGAGGCGGAGAACGGCGGAGGAAGGCCGACGGAGGAGGAGAAGGAATCGAACCAAAACCAAGTAGATCCGCCGCCGTGCCATCGATTCGTGACGAACGGAAACCAGATCCGGCTTCGTCGTGGTGCCTGTCAGCTGTAGAGCTGCCGAACCGCCGGAGAACCAACTGCCGGAGAACCGACTACCGGAGAAGAAAAGGCGAGGAAGGAGGCAGACCGGTCCGACAGGAAAAGAAAGAAAAGGAAAAAGAAAAAGAAAAAGAAAAGAAAAAGGAAAAAGAAAAAGAAAAAGAAAAGAAAAGAAAAGAGAAAAAAGAAAAAAAAAAGAAGAAAAAGAAGAGAGAGAAAGAGAAAAGGAATTCCAGGAATTTGGAGAATTCTTGAGAATTCGAAAATTACGAAAAATCCCGAGAATTACGGGAATCGATAAGAAATCTCGAAAAGTATTAAATTATTTAAATAATTTATTTATTTAAATAATTATGAAAAAATTCTAAAATTTAGAATTTAATTTCAAGAAAATTCCCTCAATAACCAAGCCGATGGAATCGGGCGAGACCTTCGAGAGGCAGTCGCCGACCCGAAACAGGTAAGGGAGACATGTGCCGCCTGTAAGGATATTCGACCTCATGTTTTAAATTATGCATTTAATTTATAAATGCAATTTATAATGATTAGTTTTGAAAATTGTGGTGATTTATTGGTTTCAAATTGTGGTGAAATACCAGTTGAGAAATATAAAATGTATTTTCCGCGCAGGAGGCTAGCCAAATCGGTAGCCGTTATACTGCCGAAAAATTATCGAAAAATTACTGAAATTTATCGAAAATCACCGAAAACTAAAATAAAAAGATTTGATTTCACGTGAATCGATTTTCAGGTACGAAAATCGAGAAATTAAGTAAATTTCGTAAAACATGAATATAGTGATATTTAACTTTAAAATATTTATGTTTTCGAGAATGGTGAAAAGGAAATCACCGAAAATTCACCCAGTAGGTGATATTTCACGTGAAACGAGATGAAAATGAAAAAGAGACTGAAGTGAATATTTTTATAAATATTCTTAAATATTCACTTGATTTCACATAAAACCTTTATGGTTTTAATTTTAGAAATAATTAATTATGAAAATTCCATAAAGGTTAAGAAATGAATAAAAACTATGATTTCGAGACTAGAGGTCTCTACACGTGTTTTTGGAAGAAAACATGGTGATGGGAATTTAAAGTTAGAAAATAAATAATTTATTTTCATAAATTATAAAAATGATTTGTTTGAAATTCCGATAATTATAAAACCATGTTTTCGATTGAATGCACGGAAGAGCGTGCATATGTGTTTTACTGTGGAAAAAGACAGTTTTGCCTTTTCTATACTTTCAGTGATGATTTTGCAAACTGTCTTCATCGTATGAAAAATATGATTTATACCTTTATTAAATAATTTGAAAAATGTTATTTATTTTATAAATTTCATAAAGGTGATTATACTTACATGTGAGCCTTATGGATATTTGATTTACTGTGTTTGAAATCCATAAAGGCTAAGGTACGGTTTTTATACTGTTTTGAGACTTAGGCCCCGAGTTTCATGCATCACATATACTGTTACTGTCACATGGCTGATTGACCAGCTAGTCATCAGCGTCCCAGATTGTCGCTTAGCAAGCGTACACCGAGGACATATTATAGATCATGGCCATAGATCTCATTACTGTTACTATGTCCCTAGTGGACGAGATAGCATGATTTAATTGTAGGGTGATGCCTAGTCTCACTTACTGTTCACTGTTTACTGAAAGGATTTACGGAATCCTGTTTACTGTACTGTTTACTGTATTGAACCACTGTTTACTGTTTTCTGATGAAATACCGTACCAAACTACTGTTTACAGAACTGTACTATACACTGAAATGGTAGCCACTGATTATTGTTTTACTGAACTGAAAGCTACCATTTACTATTTACTGAACTGAAAGCTACCTTATACTGTTTTCTGAACTAGTAGCTACTGTTTACTGTTACTGATTGAATCGTATCGAATTACTGTTTTACTAAATATAGTTTTACTGAACTGTACGATACGGTTACTGATTTGAAAAGAGAAATAAATATTTATTTTAAAAGAATAACATAAGAATTATTTCTAAGATAGAAATAATCAAAGAAGTAATTATCCAATGATTGGATATTTACAAATCACTGTACTGTACTGTTTTTACTGTATTGAAGAGAAGTGAAGTAAACCACCATTTTTATTATTGAACAGCCACGTGTTTTAAAGTATATTGAAGTGAAAAGAAATAAGTGGTTTACTCTGTGGAAAAACGAAAATTATATCGTTTTGAAAACAACGGAATTGATATTCTCTACAGTTGCTTCTAGGTTCCAGAACAAGTATGGTATTCTAAAATACCTACCTTATTCTATCTGGATCCCTAGCCGACTGTAGTATCCTTCCTACATGTGAGCCTAGAGCCAGCTAGGAAGATTTTAAAGAGAATGAAAAAAAAATTTTTATTTTCAGCATATAGATAGCTGAATATCAAGTGTGAATATCAGCATATAGATAACTCTCTTACTGAGCCGTGGTTTGCTCACCCCTTAATTTTAAACATTTCAGGTTTTAAAGATTGTGAGATCAGTTGATTGTAGATCACGGCTGTACACAAAGGATAATGTGACAGACCGACTAATTTATATGAGGTACGATCATTTATTTTCTGTATTTATACATGTCTGCAGTACTACTTATCTGATTAATTAAGATAGGGGATGTGTATAATATAAACAAAGTTATGTAAATTTGTTTAACAGTTAGTAAAAGTGAAGTATCACAGACAGCCCAACCGGATGAATTGTGTAAATAAGATGAGAAATATGGTAACGGATCGTTACAGATTTAATGGTATCAGAGTAGGGTTGGTCTGATGTCTATGGATACTTTTGGAAGGAAAAGTGTTAAACATCCCCAGTAGTACTGTGTCGTCTGAATACATAGAGAAAATAAATGATTGTAAATTGAGTAAATGATTTAAAGGGAGTTAGAAAGTATAAATTGAGAATGTTAAAGAAGAAAATCGGCTCAGAAATTACCAGAAAATTGGTGATTCTTATAATCTAAATGAAGGCCTGTTCGGTAAGGAATCGAACGGACTCGGTGACGACCTCACCAGTACTTTACGGTCCGGATCGAATTGAGACCTGAAAGTGATGATATAAAGGAGGGGAATGACATATCATCATTAAATAGACTTTAAGATCACCGATTAAGGGTAATTTAAAGAGAGAGAAAATTTTTCACAAAAAATGACCAAAATAGCCCTGATTCTAAAATTTTACTAAGAGTCAGAATAGACCAACAGAAGTTGGATTTGATTGATTTGACAGAGAAATTAATGATATAAAGTTGAATTACAAGTAAAATAATCCAATTGTGGATCTTAGTGGATTTCTCTGTCGAAATCGAATAAGATCTAAATTGCTGATATAAGTATCTGAAAGGATGCTATCAGCACAGAGAGAATAGGGCCTTGGTTTAAATGTATACTGAGGAGAAAGAAATAATTGTCAAAATGATGAAAATGCCCCTATGTTGGGCGATGATCTGAATAGTGATAAATCACTTTGATTTGGAATCCATTGAGAGAAATGGAGTTATTAATGGCATAGAGGATGTCATATGAATATAATGATCCCTATTAGTGATTCCACTGACACTTAGATTATGGACGCGAATGGTGAGTGACCTAGTGAACGGGCTGGGCCTCATGATAGATCCTTGAGGGGTGACCCAGTGAAAGGGCTGGACATTCTCAAAAAGGACAGTACAGATGTGTACAGGCGGACGGCGGACGGGCCGAGGCCTTATATGATGTGGTCCGATAAAAGTGTAGTGGAATGTCATCAGATGATTGGCCCGAATATTGATTGTAAGGGCCTGAATTAAGAGTGTATTGAACGGGATCGTTGAATACTATGAAAAGTGAAATGATTATAGGAATTGACTGATGAGGTGAATAGTATAGATAATGAAATACATATTGGTGTGGTTAATTACGGTTTTATATATTTTACTACTTTGAGGTATCAAACAGATAATCTTATATAGAACCGAAATATCTTGAAATATGTGCTACCAAATAAGGCATCCTTACATGAGTAAATTGATGAAATGCTAATAGAGCCTAAAGTACAAATGAAACATGAGCAGCATTGTGGTATAACCCTTAAACTCTTAAAGACTGTGGAATTATGTTAAGATTGGTAACTTAGAGATTTGGCTAGATAGTATCTCCTCCTAAGATATATGATCTCGAGATGACAGAGTGACAGGGAATCTGTCTATAATAAAGAAAATGATCGAGATACGAAAATTATGAGTCTAGCTAGATACTACTGCCAGTCTATAAAAGAGTGATGAGACTAGCTGCTCTATTAATGTAAAGTAACTAAAGAAAGATGGTATGCAAGATTTTGAAAGATCTTAGAAGTATAATACCATACCAATTGAGAAAACTGACTAAAAGGATGAGAGTAAAAATATACAGAGATAAAAGTGGAAATATGAAAACAAAAATGAAAGTGGAATAAAGAAATAAGTTTCATGATGAGAAGGGAACATCAATATGAAACAGTTCCCGAAGGTAAGACTGAAAGTGATTTGTGTTGGTTATCACATAACTGTGGCAAGATGAAAATCAAGCCAGATTTGATAAGTGAAAGTAATGATACTCAAAGGAGTAGAATGAATGACACGTGTTATTTTACTGCTAGTATATAAATGAAAAATGATTATACATATAACCACCGTAACATGATGGAAACGGTGGAAGTATATAGATGATGTGGTGATTAAATATATAAATTGAGGATTCAATTGTGGAATCTAAATTATGAAAAGAGATTTAAAGACCATACTACATGAAGAGAACAAGATTGTCTCATGATCTATAACTGTAAGAGATGATTAATAGTAAAGTCTGCAATGAGATGCAGCCTTGGTAGAATAAATGTGTGAATATGAATACTGTGAATAATAAAGAGTCCAAAAGAGATATGATGATATGGAAGTGATTAAAGACTGATGATATAAATAGAATCACTTTTCATTATCAAAATTCTAGATTCTCTTGTGCCTTAGTCGAAATATGAGTAGGAAACAATGAGAATGTATACGAATAGTCCAGTGAGCCTTACATGTGATGGGAATCTCTGAGTTGTCATAAGCTTAATGAGAATAGCAAAAGGCTTCGAGATCCCAAGTGTATTGATAGCACCGCTCCATATTGATATATATATATATATGAGCGTGAGATTTAAACGCTCCATGATATTGAGAGAGCGTGTGCATAAGATGTATAAGCTACTGGGACAATTACATATAACTGATTGACATGTGTAATTGATAATTTTAAACTATATCGACTTGGCATTAAGTGAGAAAGATGAATGATGAACAGCATAGAGCAGCTGTGATACGAAAATATTGTGTATAGACTCTTATGTGAAAAGAGTGTGAATGGACTCTTATGTGAAAGGAGTGGAAATGAATAACTCCCGATTTAATAAGTGAATTTACGGGAGTATAGACATATATGATGAAGAACAGCATGTAGTGGTCTAAAGTGCTCTTGATGTTGAAAATGTACTGACAGTATTACTTGGAGGATGAACTAAAGGTTAGAAGTCGTAAGTATACGTCATGTACCACCTTTGGACTTAAGTTAAATTCGGAGGACCGAATTTCTTAAGGTGGGGAGGATGTGATAACCGTAAATTTTCCATTTATTTGAAATTATAAATATTGAAAATAAATATTGGAGAAAATAAATCAGTGGAAATAAATAAATAAATAAAATTGTGAGAATCGGAATATTGTGAAAATTTCGAGAATTGAGGAAGTGACAGAATAGGAAAAAGGTATGAAGGAAAATTAAATTCGGAATTAAGTATAAGATGAGAAATTATGGAAAAATAATGAAAGAAGGAAATTTAATTTGGATAAATGAAAATCCAAATTAAATAATAAAATGAGGATGAAAATATATATATTGTAAGTACAATATATATTGTATTATTTCATATATATATATATATATAAATGTTATTCTATTTTAAAGTATATACGTATACATAATATATATATATTTGATATATATTTGTAATATACAATGTATATATACATATTTTTATATATATAATACATATATATAGTATTATACTATATATAAAATAATATATAGTATAATATGTATATAATGTAATTTTAAAAAAAAAGAAACAGAATAGAGGAAAGAATCGGGGGAAGGATCCCGACCCTTCCCGAAATAGTGGACCAACGGCAGCAACCACTACCGTCGCCGGCGAGAGGAGGCCAGAGAGAGGTAGAGGACGCCACCGGCCAGAAGGGGGAAGTGGTTGTCGGCGTCGAAAAGAAGAAAATCGAAGGAAACAGAGGCGAAAACCGACGGAGGTTGGGAAGAAAAAGGAAAATGGATCTGCGGTGCCGGCCAAACCGGTCGCTGCCACTGCAGCCACACCATCGCCGGAGGAAGAGGAAGACGTGGGAGGCCACAGGCGAGGCGGAGAACGGCGAAGGAAGGCCGATGGAGGAGGAGAAGGAATCGAACCAAAACCGAGTAGATTTGCAGCCGTGCCGTCGATTCGTGACGAACGGAGACTAGATCCGGCTTCGCCGTGGTGCCGCCCAGCTGTGGAGCTGCCGAACCACCGGAGAACCGACCACTGGAGAAGAACCGACGAGGAAGGAGGCAAACCGGTCCGGCGGGAAAAGAAAGAAAAGGAAAAAGAAAAAGAAAAAGAAAAAGAAAAGAAAAAGGAAAAAGAAAAAGAAAAGAAAAGAAAAGAGAAAAAAGAAAAAAGAAGAAAAAGAAGAAAGAGAAAGAGAAAAGGAATTTCGAGAATTTGGAGAATTGTCGAGAATTCGAAAATTACGGGAAATCCCGAGAATTACGGGAATCGGTAAGAAATCCCGGAAAGTATTAAATTATTTAAATAATTATAAAAAAAATTCTACAATTTAGAATTTAATTTCCAAAAAATTCCCTCGATAACCGAGCCGATGGAATCGGGCGAGGTGAACACGGGCGTGACCTTCGTGAGGCAGTCGCCGACCCGAAATAGGTAAGGGAGACATGTGCCGCCTGTAAGGATATTCGGCCACATGTTTTAAATTATGCATTTAATTTATAAATGCAATTTATAATGATTAGTTTTGAAAATTGTGGTGATTTATCGGTTTCAAATTGTGGTGAAATACCAGTTGAGAAATATAAAATGTATTTTCTGTGCAGGAGGCTAGCCAAATCGGCAACCGTTATACTGCCGAAAAATTATCGAAAAATTACTGAAATTTACCGAAAATCATCGAAAACTAAAATAAAAGATTTGATTTCACGTGAATCGATTTTCGGGTACGAAAATCGAAAAATTAAATAAATTTCGTAAAACATGAATATAGTGATATTTAACTTTAAAATATTCATGTTTTCGAGAATGGTGAAAAGGAAATCACCGAAAATTCACCCAGTAGGTGATATTTCACGTGAAACGAGATGAAAATGAAAAAAAAGACTGAAGTGAATATTTTTATAAATATTCTTAAATATTCACTTGATTTTACATAAAACCTTTATGGTTTTAATTTTAGAAATAATTAATTATGAAAATTCCATATAGGTTAAGAAATTAAGAAAAACTATGATTTCGAGACTAAAGGTCTCTACACGTGTTTTTGGAAGAAAACATGGTGATGGGAATTTAAAGTTAGAAAATAAATAATTTATTTTCATAAATTATAAAAATGATTTGTTTGAAATTCCGATAATTATAAAACCATGTTTTCGACTGAATGCACCGAAGAGCGTGCATATGTGTTTTACTGTGAAAAAAGACAGTTTTGCCCTTTCTATACTTTCAGTGATGATTTTGCAAACTGTCTTCATCGTATGAAAAATATGATTTATACCTTTATGAAATAATTTAAAAAATGTTATTTATTTTATAAATTTCATAAAGGTGATTATACTTACATGTGAGCCTTATGGATATTTGATTTACTGTGTTTGAAATCCATAAAGGCTATGGTACGGTTTTTATACTGTTTTGAGACTTAGGCCCCGAGTTTCATGCATCATATATACTGTTACTGTCACGTGGCTGATTGACCAGCTAGTCATCAGCGTCCCGGATTGTCGCCTAGCAAGCGTACACCGAGGACATATTATAGATCATGGCCATAGATCTCATTACTGTTACTGTGTCCCTAGTGGACGAGATAGCATGATTTAATTGTAGGGTGATGCCTAGTCTCACTTACTGTTCACTGTTTACTGAAAGGATTTACGGAATCCTGTTTACTGCACTGTTTACTGTATTGAACCACTGTTTACTGTTTACTGATGAAATACCGTACTAAACTACTGTTTACAAAACTGTACTATACACTGAAATGGTAGCCACTGATTATTGTTTTACTGAACTGAAAGCTACCATTTACTATTTATTGAACTGAAAGCTACCTTATATTGTTTTCTGAACTGGTAGCTACTGTTTACTGTTACTGATTGAACCGTATCGAATTACTGTTTTAAAATTTACTGTTTTACTGAACTGTACGATACGGTTACTGATTTGAAAAGAGAAATAAATATTTATTTTAAAAGAATAACATAAGAATTATTTCTAAGATAGAAATAATCAAAGAAGTAATTATCCAATGATTGGATATTTACAAATCACTGTACTGTACTGTTTTTACTGTATTGAAGAAAAGTGAAGTAAACCGCCATTTTTATTAGTGAACTGCCACGTGTTTTAAAGTATATTGAAGTGAAAAGAAATAAGTGGTTTACTCTGTGGAAAAACGAAAATTATAGCGTTTTGAAAACAACGAAATTGGTATTCTCTACAGTTGCTTCTAGGTTCCGGAACATGTATGGTATTCTAAAATACCTACCTTATTCTATCTGGATCCCTAGTCGACTGTAGTATCCTTCCTACATGTGAGCCTAGAGCCAGCTAGGAAGATTTTAAAGAGAATGAAAAAAATATATTTTCAGCATATAGATAGCTAAATATCAAGTGTGACATATAACTCTCTTACTGAGCCGTGGTTTGCTCACCCCTTAATTTTAAACAATTCTGGTTTTATAGTTGTGAGATCAGTTGATTGTGGATTACGGCTGTACACAAAGGATAATGTGACAGACCGACTAATTTATATGAGGTACGATCATTTATTTTCTGTATTTAGACATGTCTGCAGTACTACTTATCTGATTAATTAAGATAGGGGATGTGTATAATATAAATAAAGTTATGTAAATTTGTTTAACAGTTAGTAAAAGTGAAGTATCACAGACAGCCCAACCGGATGAATTGTGTAAAATAAGGTGAAAAATATGGTAACGGATCGTTACAGAAAATGTCAAAAACGAGGACTGGTAGTGAAGAAAAATGTAACCATAAACATAACTAGAAAATATATATAACCAATGTAAGTGTATGTGCTGCCGGTTATGGAAGAAATGAAAGAAATAAACTATTGCATCTTATTTCTTAAATGATGGAAAATTACAAGGAAGAAGGCAGCATATTTATGTGGTACATTGACTAAGAAAATGAAACAATAAATTTAATTATTTAAGGGCCATTCGGCCATAGTGGAAAAGGAAAAAAGAATGACCTTAAGAGTAGTCATTTTTAGCTATGAGACTTACTTACATTTACATTTTGATATAAATCATAGCTTAAAATAAAAGGATAACTAAGCTAATGATTTGGTGAAATTAAATTGTAGTTGGAAGTTCGACGTTCGTGTGGTGCACGAGATAGCGCAATCTTGATGCACAGGTAAGATATGCGTTTGTAGATTTGTAGGATATCCGAATGCATGATTTACGTGCTATGAATTTTATATGAATTATGGAATATGGTTTTACCTCGAAATTGCATGAAAACCTGTGGATTGTGGTTGGTGAATTGTGTTTGAAAGTGCATGGAGGCTAAGATCGGGCAGCCGTCATGCTGCCGAAATTTATTAAAAATATTTCTAACAATGCTAGAAAATATTTTGGGTGCATTATTGATATTCTCTTAGCCTTGAAATTATTAAATTAAATATTTTTCATAAAAGGTTATTATATCGAAAAATATTTATTAAATATTCTTGACACCGATTTTGGTGAAGGTGTCACTACTGAAAATCCATCCCACGTGTTTTACAGTGAATTGTGTGATTGGTGATATGAATTAATAAATAGTGAATATTTTATACATGATTTTAAATTAATATTCACTATTTGAGAATATATATTTTCCTTTATGGAATTAGTGAAATTTTACCATGAGTAATAAATTTCGTAAAGGTTTTATCATCGTGAAAAGACTGTTTTGAGACTGCTAGGCTCCATATCATGCTCACTTGTTCATGTGTACCCTCTCATGTGTTATTGTAACAGTCCACAACACAATAAATTAACATATTTTATACATAATGTACGGTTGGACTGTTTGTGATGCCTTTAACACTTGATCATTAACAGTAATAAATGATAAATATTTATAGTGCTTACATCTAAAGAAGAATTCGTACTTGGGTGTTGCATTTATCCGTACACTTTATTGCTTGAGGATTTCACAATTTGCCCATCTCGCGCATTTTTCGCTTAGGGACTTTATAGAATTGCCCGTCTCGCGCATTTTCGCTTAGGAACTTTTTAGAGAATTGCCCATGTGACGTCCTCGTCACTAACCAAATAGCAACTAATTTACTTCAAATAACAAATAAATCGATTAGTTTATCCGATGTCAATCTCCCTTACTCTTATGCTTTAGGCATTTCTATCAGAGTATAATATTTATTTTCACATGCATAAATTTTTTTTTTTCATTTATAAACATGTGCCATATACACCAGGATCTCAAATATTCATACACCCTAATCCCCAACATATACAAAACTGTAGTATTGTACTCTACATTAGCCGAAGTAACGGCCGACTAAATATACCTTCAAAGGATAAGTAGGAAGCGTGCCTCGAAGGTATCTCAAAATCCCAAAATGAGCTCCTCTATCCGGAGCGGAATTACTTCAAGTAATCTGTATGAAAAATAGTTTGTAAAGGAGTGAGTTTACGCTCAGTAAGAAACTTATGTAAAAGAGCGTACTATATCACTATATGCAGTTTTCCTGCTTGGCTCTATAATGTCATGTAAAATCATTATAAAGCATAGCGCTTATATTTCTTTCAAATATATCAAAAGCAAGTAAATCACACTTTCAAGTATTTCCACGGATCTCCAATCACGTGAAATCAAGTAGGCAAATATAATTATTCTCAAATAGATGGGAGACAATTTATATCCAATAGATTCATGCACCAAGTAATTCTCATCATGGATACCACAAATATATCCTTTAAGAATAATCCAGAGAGATAATGGATACAGCAAATATATCCCGTGAGGGATAATCCATTAGAGATGATGGATACAGCAAATATATCCCATGAGGGATAATCCATACTGGATACAGCAAATATATCCCGTAAGGGATAATCCAATATATCAAATAAATGGCGTACCCACGTATGGGCCAGGGATCCTCCCCAAAGCCGAAACAAATAAGAGACTCATGGCCATTGTCTATATCCCACAGTTTCACTAGTCAGGTGCCGTACTGCGGGTCTGAGGGCTGGACTAGAGCTCCTCAGTCAAATACAAGTAACAAATAATGTGCATGCTCTTTTGAGAGATTCATAGTCTCCAAAACCTTATTCATATAGGTTTTAAACAAGTATGAATATTCTTTCTTAAAATAGGTTCTCAAAACCTTTCTTTCAAATAGGCGGTCGACTGGTCATATATGGCAGTCGACTGCTACCCCATGTTTTGCCTTATTGAATTTCTTTCCCTTTTTGAAATTCAATTATTATATTTTTCAAAATACAAATAGGGCAGTCGACTGGTCCCAAATAGCAGTCGACTGGTTTTGAAACAGAATGTTTCCCGAGAAATAGCAGTCGACTGGCCCCCTTGGCAGTCGGCTGGTTTTGAAACAGAATGCTTCTGGACAAATAGCAGTCGACTGGCCCCCTGGGCAGTCGGCTGGTTTTGAAACAGAATGTTTTCCAAATAAAAGCAGTCGACTGTCCACCATAGCAGTCGACTGGTTTGAAACAGAATGATTTCTGGAAAAATGGCAGTCGACTGGCTCCCATGGCAGTCGACTGGTTTATCTCGGTTTTCGAAAATCACCGTTTTGGTTGTCTCTAGGCAGTCGGCTGCTACTTAAGGCAGTCGGTTGCTCCTATCCTAATTGGTACTACAAGTAGGACCCAAAATGTCCCTTTTTCCTGCACTTCAAGCAACCGTTGTTTCTCTCCAAAACAGTTAAGATAATTTAAAACATGCGGACATAGCCACCCTACATCTGTTACATAAATTCCTTACCTCGATTGAGATTAATCCACAAGCTTGTCAGAATCAACCCTTAGTCCTTTTTCACTTCTTCAAGCTGTAAACATCATGATAATTTAAAGCTCAATAAATACACTCGATCAACTACATACAACTCCAAACCATCCATAAAATTAACCAAAACCTTCTAACTTGCTTACCTTTGCAATTCACCAAATCTTTGGATTTCTAGATCTCCTTATTCACTTGGATTCACTCTCTCATATTAAAGGTATAGGCTAAGCTATCGATAAGGATCGTTTTTCGTTAATGGAACTTAACGAATCGATGGCATGAGAGGGTGGTTTGTCAAGGTGAGAAGCTTGGACACTTAGAAGAAATGGAAGCAACGAGAGGGAGAAGAAGATGGGCTAGTACGTGGGATGCAAGAGCTGATGATGGTGGTGAGGGTGAGTCATACTATTTCATTTAATGCTCATCAATGCATCCTCATCAATCTCAGCCATTGACCACCTCCTTTGGCCCCTTTGACCTTTGATTATTTGACCCTCAATTCCTTTAATTCCTCCTATGTCCTATACACCATTTGTATATCAGAATTTCATATTTATTTCATTAATTCAAACTGGAAAAATGTACAAACATGGGAAAATTACAGAAAATTGGGGATTTCACAGCCCATCTCGCGCATTATTGCTTAAGGACTTTTAGAGAATTGCCCATCTTGCGCATTTTTCGCATAGGGCCTTTATAGAAATGATAAGACTATAACATTGTTTTTATATCCGGAATACCAGCATAATATGTTAAATGCATTTTGTTTATCAATTGTAGCACATATTCAATGATAAAATTGTAACGTGCCTCGTGCCATACCTTACAACCTGCATACTGTGTGCTCCCCAAGCTTTTCTTTGCGACTTTTTGTGTCCAAAGAAGAACTTTTACTGGAGTATTGGTCCTGTCTTGCGTACTATCCACTTAAGGACTTGTTAGAATATAATATCATTTATGCCAACATAATACGTTAAATGTAATATGATAAGATTGTAACGTACCTCATTTAGAGACTTATTTTTGCCTGTCTCACACCCTTTTGTGCTTAGGGACTTTTTATTTTGTTCGCTTAGGGACTTATTTTTGCCCGTCTCGTGCATTTGCGCTTAGGGACTTATTTGTGCCCATCTCGCGTCTTCTTCATGCTTAAGGTCTTATTTGTGTCCGTCTCGCGCATTTTTCGCTTAGGGACTTATTTGTGCCCGTCTCGCGTCTTCTTCACGCTTAAGGTCTTATTTGTGCCCGTCTCGCTCATTTTTCGCTTAGGGACTTATTTGTGCCCTTCTCATGTCTTCTTTATGCTTAAGGTCTTATTTTTGCCCATATCGCCCATTTTTCGCTTAAAGACTTATTTGTGCCCGTCTCGCGTCTTTTTCACGCTTAAGGTCTTATTTGTGCCCGTCTCGTGCATTTTTCGCTTAAGGACTTATTTGTGCCCGTCTCGCACATTTTTAATGCTTAAGGTCTTATTTGTGCCCGTTTCGCGCATTTTTCGCTTAGGGACTTATTTGTACCTGTCTCACGTCTTCTTCTCGCTTAGGGTCTTATTTTTGCCCGTCTCGCGCATTTTTCGCTTAGGGACTTATTTGTGCCCATCTCGCGTCTTTTTCTCGCTTAGGGTCTTATTTTTGCCCGTTTCGCGCATTTTTCGCTTAGGGACTTAGTTGTGCCCGTCTTGCGTCTTCTTCTCGCTTAGGGACTTATTTTTGCCCGTCTCGCGCATTTTTCGCTTAGGGACTTATTTGTGCCCGTCTCGCGTCTTCTTCTCGCTTAGGGTCTTATTTTTGCCCGTCTCGCGTATTTTTCGCTTAGGGATTTATTTGTGCTCGTCTCGCGTCTTTGGGCAGCTTCTGTTTTTTCTTCTTCTATTCCTGCAACATGTCTATCAAACATGGAGGATTATCATAGTACAGATAAAAATAACTGGCCTTTCGTTTCATAATGTAGTATTTTCAATTAAGTGGAATAAGTAACAATATAATTGCAGCAAATGTTTACCACCAGTACCATTCCAAGTCTTTGTCTTTGAAAAATCTGTAAAGTAAGAGTGTTGGGATGTTTTGCTGTCAACCATGGATTGTGCACTAAGTCGTGCCTCGATACCAATGATATACCTTCACGAGCTTACCACAAGTTGTTTTTGATCGAACCAAGCTCTCCCTAGCTTGCTGCCTTACACTACAGTAGCTAGTGCCTGCCTCGGACACTAGCCGTATGTCCCTACTTGAGTGTGTTTTGCAATTTTCATTGCGTCGAGCACTCACTTGTATTTCCTTTGTAAGCCCACTAATAGAAAAGCCTAGTAATTTTCTAATGGGCGGACCAATAGTTTGGATTCCGTGCTTGCCAGCGTTGCTAGACATTGCCGAAAGGCATGACTCGGGTGTTCTTTGCTCGCCTGCATTGTGCTAACGGGGAAATCTTGCCCATGGGTGCTGTGTTCACCTAGTTTTCTTCGTTGTCATTTTATCAAAGTGGGGAGCTTGTCGCGTACGAGAGTCCTATCTCATCCAAGGCTTGTTGCGCGTGGGAGCTACCCTGTCGCCCAAGGCCTGTCGCGTGCGGGAGCCCTTGTTTTGCTCAAGGCCTGTCGTGTGCGGGAGCCCCTCTTTCGTGAAAGGCCTATCGCGTGCGGGAGCTCTTGTCTTGTACAAGGCCTGTCACTCGTGAGCTCCTCTCTTGCCTAAGGCTTGTTGCACGCGGGGGCCCTTGTCTCGTCCAAGGCCTGTCGCGCTTCTTGGCTTTGAAGTTCAATCTGACAATGAAGAAGATAAGGTTGCCCATGTTCGAGTCGTGTTGCATACCTATAGTTGTGCAAACTGCTCTGTCGCGTGGCCTTGAGCTAGCTCTTGGGACAGAATGCCTGTTGCATGCTTATAGTTGCGCAAAATTGCAGTGTAGCAAGCACCTTTTGAGCGACAGATTGTTCTGTCGCATAACGTCTTGCATGCAACTGAGTATTCAAAAAAGTGGCATCTTTGTAAGATCTTCAATAGTGGCCCCTCTTTCTCGCCATTTTGGCTGTCGCACGCGTGAGCCACCTCTCGCAGAAAGAGTCTGCCATGTGGAACCTTGTCAGCAAAATTTGTGATGTGCGTGCCTATGCTCGCCGAATTGAGGACACTGCTGTCGCCCATTCCTTGTACTCTATTGCCAGAGATCTTTCAAGTGACAGGCTGGGCTCTGCCCATTTCGTGTACTCAATCACCAGGGAACTTTTGGGTGATAGGCAGGGCTGTAGCCCACTTCTTGTATTCTGCGGCCAGAGATCACTACCTGCCGCCAAATATGTGACTGGTCATAGCCTCAGCTTTTTCTTTCTCTTCTTTTGTCTTTCCATTTTCTGTGGCACAATACTTTTACTTTTTCAATATTTAGCGTGCCTTTACACCATATAGCTCCCCAAGTTCTTCTTTGAAGCAGTGTTGTCATTCTTGTTCAAAGATGAACTTTTTCTCGAGCGTTGTGCTTGATGATGTACAGAGTTGCCTAATCCTTTTCGCTTTGGCCACCCAAAATGGCTTGCCCATAGAGTTCTCTGTCCCAGGCGAGTTCCTATATCGGTTTACAAGGGCTTGTTTGTCTGGGTCTTAGGATGACTGTATTCTTACTCATCATTCACAATCATACTCGCGTGGTGGCCACTAGCTCGTTTGACCTTTTGTGCCATGCCTGGTTTTTACCGCTCTTTTATGTTCTTACGCATCTGGGCGAACACAAGCGGGCATTTAAAGTTCTAACGTGTTCCCTAAGATCTTTGGTTGGGGCTCACCCAACAGAGTTCCCTTGGATTTACATTCGCTCGTTTTGAGCCTTTCATCTAATTTTTTCCTTTCCTGGGTGAGCTCGCCTAGCATTGTGCACACACCTCTGCCAGACCCTTTGGCCGGTTCCTTGCTTGCTCATCTAGATCGTTTCTTGTGCCTTGACACGTGCTTTACCAAGTGAGCCTTGTTGCGGAGGATGGGCTGTGGCGTTGGTTATGCAATCGCCACATGCCTCTCAATCGTCGAAAGTGCCCATTGTAGTGGTCTTGTGCTCACCGCATGACACTGTACTCGCCAGCATTGCTTTACACCTTGTGTGCGGGAGGCTAAGCTCACGGGACCCGTTTGATCATCTAGAATGCCTGTCGTGTGACTTTTTCTCGCTCGCATGGCTGTCGCATAGGACGAACAGCTTTATCATGACATAACCTATCGAATGTGCTCACCATTACCTTTGACCTATTGGGCTAGCATGCAGCTTGGGATCAATGCTCATGTATATCGCCTTGCTTTTGGCTGATTAACCTGTCGTAGCAAGGGTCCTTCTGTTGCGGTGGTGCCTATCGCGTGAATTGCTCTGTCGCGTGGAACCTTGTAGCCAAAACGCTCCTTAAAGTTTGTGTCAAAATTTCAAATGAAATACTTAAATTTCTTATGCGTCTGCCGTGGATAGGTGCAGAAAATAGCAAATGTTAGTGGTGAGTAGTGCTAATCGCTAGGGGCTGTCGTGAGAGGGAGGTCTCCTTTCGCCAAGGGCCTGTCGCGAGAGGGAGGTCGCTTCTTGCCAAGGAACTGTACAGCGCGAAAGATGGCTCTCGCCTTATGCTAATCGCCAGGGGCCTATCGTGAGATGGAGGTCTCCTCTCGGCAAGGATCTGTCTCGCGCGATAGATGGCTCTCGCCCAGTATGAACAGGAGGTCTCTGGCCAAAAGGCCGGTCTGCGCCAGAGCTCGCCTCTCGCCCAGTACTGTCTCTCACCCAATGTAACAGGATAGATGGCTCTTGCCCAATGCTAACAGGAGGAGGTCTCTCGCTAAGGGCCTGTCTGGCACGAAAGCTAGCGTCTCGCCCTTGCTAACATAAAGAGGTCTCTCGCCAAAGGCCTGTCTTTGCGAGAGCTAGCATCTCGCCAGTGCTAACATAAAGAGGTCTCTCGCCAAAGGCCTGTCCGCGCGAGAGCTAGCATCTCGCTCAGTACTGTCTCTCACCCAATGTAACAGGATAGGTGGCTCTCGCCCAATGCTAACAGGAGGAGGTCTCTAGCCATGACTTGTCTAGCGCGAGAGATAGCTCTCGTCCGGGCGACAGGAGGGATCTCGCGCCAAAGACCTTTCTGCGTGCGAGAAATAGCTCTCGCCCAGGATAATAGGAGGAGGTCTCTCGCCAAGGACCTTTCTTCGGGCGAGAAATAGGTCTCACCTAGGCTAACATTAGAGGTCTCTCACCAGGACCTTTCTGCGTGAGAGAGAGCTCTCGCCCAGGCGACAGGAGGGTCTCTCGCCAAAGACCTTTCTGCGCGCGAGAAATAGCTCTCGCCCAAGCTAATGGGAGGAGGTATCTCGCCAGGACCTTCCTTCGGGCGAGAAATGGCTCTCGTTCAATGCTAACAGGAGGAGGTCTCTCGCCAGGACCTGTCTGGCGCGAGAGATAGCTCTCGCCCAGGCGACAGGAGGGATCTCTCGCCAAAGACCTTTCTACGCACGAGAAATAGCTCTCGCCCAGGCTAATAGGAGGAGGTATCTCGCTAGGACCTGTCTAGCACGAGAGATAGCTCTTGTCCAGGCGACAGGAGGGATCTCTCGCCAAGGACCTTTCTGCGCGCGAGAAATTGTGCTCGCCCAGGATAGTAGGAGGAGGTCTCTCGCCAAGGACCTTTCTTCGGGCGAGAAATAGCTCTCGCCCAGGCTAACATTAGAGGTCTCTCGCCAGGACCTTTCTACGCGAGAGAGAGCTCTCGCCCAGGTGACAGGAGGTGTCTCTCGCCTCTCACCCATGCAGATCTCTCATAGGTCTCTCGCTTATGCTATCTCTCGCCTCTCGTCCATGCAGGTCTCTCACTTATGCTGTCTCTCGCCTCTCACCATACAGTCTCTCGCCCATGCAGGTTTCACTTTTATGTTTGATATGTTAAATTAAGGCCAAAATAGATGATGCGTGACAGGCTTTTGCGACAGGCTAGTCACTCTTTTCACGCCATTGTAATATATTTTTTTCTTTATTTTTATTTTTTTGTTTGTGGTGACAGACTTTTTATGTGAGGGTGAAACGTTATGCGTGAGACCTGATATGCGACAGACTGTTCTATCGCATGCACATTACGCGCGACAGACTATTTTGTCGCGTAACCTGTGCACCTTTTCGCAGCCTACATCTTGCACAGATCGTCTTTCACCATTTTTTATGGCTTTTTTGTTTGTTTCCCACAGACGGCGCCAATTGTTGTTGCCCAAAACAACAATAAAAGTTTGCTGACGTCGGATCCTCGATCTCCGCTTTAGTCTGTCTCCAACGAATCTGCGAAATAGGAAAAGTCAGAGGGGCGCAGGGGTTTTCCCTTGCGCGCGCACTCCGATGCTTAAGTCAGACAGGGTTTTGGCAGGGTTTCAATAGGCAAATAGAGCTTAGGGTTTAAGAATGATACCTGTGACCTATTTATAGGAGTTATTTTGCACGTAATTACCTTTAAGCCCCACAGCTTAAATAATAACCCAGTGGATCATTTATAGGCCTTCTGAGTCCTCTTTCCTCTTGGGCTTAGATTATCATTTGGCTCAATGGTCTTCAACTTGATTTATAGAAAAGCCCAGTAATAATTGACCTAGTCCACATCAGATTGAAAATAAAACTTCAGCAAAATCTTCTTCTCCCACCGATTCCTCTACTATCCACGAGCCATCCGTTTTATGTTGCATTTTGGGTTCTGTTTGGCTTCCATTCATTAGAGGAAAAGCAGCAAAAATTATACACACATGATACTTAATCATCTAAGCCTTCACCATCAACCTTTCCTCCATCAATTGAATGGCCAAGAAAGTCGAGAAGAGGGACTGAACGTG
Source organism: Heritiera fomes (assembly GCA_032173925.1). Classification (NCBI taxonomy): domain Eukaryota; kingdom Viridiplantae; phylum Streptophyta; class Magnoliopsida; order Malvales; family Malvaceae; genus Heritiera; species Heritiera fomes. Next base: position 6,852,813 of record JAPDPM010000012.1, on the reverse strand, counting down.
AGACAGAAAAATATTCTGTTTTAGGAGTGAATTTCGGTCAAGGTGAGTTTTTACAAGTCTATGGTTTTCTTGATATTACATGATGAATTTCTATAATTCTTAGCATGAGAAGCATGATCCTAGCATTAATTTAGTTAAGCTTTATTAGATCATGGAATTGGCACAAGTTGAGGAAAGAAAAGAAACAAAGTGCTAAGTGTAGATTACAATTCTGCTGGAAGAACTGTCCTGTCCGAGCCAAATTAAAAAAATTCAGTTTGGGGGTTTTAGAAAGAAATAAATTCTGGAAAAATTATAACAGATAACCTCATGAGTTAGGAAAAATTAAGTTTTGGAATTATTGGATTTGGAGTTGTGTAGCCTGAGATATATGCAGCTGAACACAGGGCACTCAGTGCAGTAGGCGAGATGCTCTGTGGAAACTTTGGAAAATTGTAGAAAATAGCACAGATGGAATTTGGCTGCAAGCTTTATGTTTCTGGAAATTTAAATGTATCTAGAATAATATGGTTCTGAGTTTGCACAATTTGGACAAACCTATCTTGAGATATGGTCCAAGTTGTACACAGAGGTCAGTAGACAATCTACCAGAATGCATCTGGAAACAGGGTAATTTTGAGGAATTATTAAAAGTAATTCCGAAATGATAAAATTGTGAAACTCACTATTATGAATAGGGAATTGGATTATGATTCATATGGTCTTGGATTCATAATGTTTTGATATCCCTATAATCAGAAATATAATTTTTAATGCACAAAGGTCAGAAAACCATCCTGCCATATAGGTCAGAATTGGGCTGAGCTTTGGAAAATTGTGAGGAACAATATAAAATGAACTAGAAAATGGGCTTTATAATTCTGGATATGGAATTAAGTCAGATTATATATAAAATTAACGGTGCATTAATTGGAATTCAATATTTTCCGTTATGAATAGAAAGGCGTTGATAGGTCGAAAATTCTTATAAAGAATAATTCTATCATAATGAGTAGGATTTCTAAGATTGCTTAGTGCATATGTATGTTTCGGAATTGAACTTGTATGACTTATTTTCTGCAGCTCCGAAGCTAAATCCACGAAATGGGAAAGGAAATGAATAAGGACCTAATCATTGCTTCAAGGTCACAAAGTGTACAGTTTAATTGAAATAACACCGTACAGGTAAGGGGGGGAGTGTGTGAGTTGTAGTGATATAATGAATTGCATGTTTTCTTGAGCTAAATTTTATGAGAATATTGGATGCATAATTTGGTTTTGAAAACATGCAAAAGCTGTGGTTGAAAAACTGGTTTATATACTGTGACTGTGTGCAGGAGGTTAGGAATCCGTAGCTGTTATGCTGTCGGAAATTTTCTAAAAATATTCTAAAATATTCTAGTTCTATAATTATCTAATTTTATTTCCTTAAGAAACAGAAGGAATATATAGAGCCAAAATTAGTAACATTGATATTGAATCATCAATACACAATTCACCCTTTTTAATCACACTCAGTAAGTGTATTACTTTTCATAATATCCAATAATCTCTAACCAATATACCCCATTTTTCATGTTGAATTCCGACCCCAACATCCATAATAGGGCCGACTATCTCGCGACCTCCCACAATATCCACTTCGGGCGCATTATACATCACAATATAAGTGGGGCTCACAGTCGGGATTATTAAACATGTAATATGTTCTTTACACCATCAATTTCCCCATCACAATCAATTAGTTTCAATTATATTTAGTCATCTATGATTCGGGGGATTATTTCCATATAAGGGCATATTCGTCATTTCCCCTTAATTTCTTTCTCTTCGAGATACATTCAACAGGTGATCTTAGGATCTATTAACTGATGATATCTCATTCCACTTCTATATCATCATGGGAAGATCTTAGTTCGATCCAGACAGAAAGGTCCTGGTGGGGCCCTCACCGAGTTCCTCTTTGTACCTTACCGAACAGACCTCCAATAAAACCATAAGATCACCTATTCCATGCAAAATTCTCCGGTTATAATCCCTTTTTAATAACCCCTGATTCATAAATTTTCACACCATTTAAAACATTTAACCCAATTTAGAGTCACTTATTTTCTTTGTTCATTCAGACTATACAGTACTACAGGGGATGTTAACCTTTTCAACACTTTCTGTCCTAAAGGCATCAACAAACATCAGGCCAACTTTGCTCTGATACCATTAAAAAATCTAGGGCGCGGGAGAGCACCAAAGGGATGCTCGCTGGCAGCCCGAAGAGATGGGTGAGACTCTTAAAGAAAATTCGAATCGAGCAGTCTCATCTTAGAGACGAGATTAACTGAAAGTTAAAATATGATATGGAAGAAAAATACCTATATTGGTGGTACTTCCTAAACTAAGTGAAAATTGAATTAACCACAAAAGGGTATAATGCTATCTGGATAATTGTGGATATCTTGACTAAGTCTGCTAATTTCTTGGCTATTGAAGTTACTGATCCAATTATTTCCTTAGTCGAATTATATGTCAGGGAGATAATGGGAGTACACAGTGTTCCAGCGAGCATTACATCTGACAGGGAGTCCCCCTTCGCATCTCAGTGTTGAGAGAGATTTCAGGAAGCTATAGGATCCCAATTGAGTTTAGCACCGTGTTTTATCCGTAGACTGATGGACAGTCCGAGCATACGATATAAACAATCGAGGATATGTGTGAGTGTGTGCATTTGATGTTAAAGGCTCTTGGGATGATCATCTACCCTAATAGAGTTGCTTATAATAATAGCTAACATGTAAGTATCGATATGGTACCTTACGAGGTTTATATGGCAGACGCTATGATCCACGATAGCATGGGAAAAGTGGGAGACCGTAAGTTGTTAGCTCTCCATGTGGTTGAGTAGGTTTTCGAGATGTACGGGTAATTATGTATTTTGAAGATCTCACCCCCTAAAGACCAAATGAGATTTGATAAGAAAGGAAAGCTGAGTCCTTGATACATGGGATCAGTCAAGACCTTAGGTCACGTAGGAGATGTGGCATATTGGTTAGCACTACCACCAGAGCTCTTACAGTGACAGGTCTGAATGAAATTTGGAGGACCAAATTTCTTAAGGAGGGGAGAAATGTGAGACCCGAATTTGTTACACTGTATACCATAATTGTAAATGATTCATAGTGGAAATAAATATTGAATGTGGATTTCCACTTTCCATTTTTGTTATTGGATTTAAATTCTATATGGTGTATGTGAAGTATAATGAAAATCTAGAATTATAAGAATGGAAATTTAATTGTTGGAATTATTGGCTTAATAGCAAACAAAGGAAATGAAGAAAAGCCAAAGAGGATGGACAAAACACCAACAATTTTACTAGACTTAGTGTATTCGGTTAGAAAAGAATTGCTAGGAAAAGCAAATCAAGTCATGGATAAATTGGTATGTAATAAGCATTAAATTAAACATAACATGATGCCTAGAAGCTTATTGGAGGAAACTATGATAATGAAGCATGAAGGGAAGTCAAGAAAAGAGGCTATAAGTGGACTTCACGCCACTTTGCTTCTACTTATACCAATTGGTTTGGACACCAAATGGCTTAACTGATTTTCATGCAATGTGAAAGATGTTAAATGCAAAAAGATCAAAGTCAACGTGGGAATTTTTGTATTAGTTAAAGAATATGAAAAGTAAGAAAATAGGTCAATAGGCAGCAGAAATTTGCTACTGCACGCCACTTCTGTTAGAGAGAAAGCCGGCTGCGTTGGATGAAATGAGAAGAAAAGAATATCGGCACCATAATTCTTTGGCTGCAGCTTTTATCTCCAAATTAATGAATGAAGAATATTGTTACCATGCCATACCTTTTGCTACCATTTTCTTCAACAATTAATGAGCTAAAAGACAAGGAAAGTGATGAGCAAAGAGATTAGAAGCTATAAGGCTTGATAACCGGATATATAATGGATTAAGCCAAACAAATTTATGACATATACTTCTCCAAGATCGACTTTGCCGATCACTTCTGCTTGTCTAAGTGCCATTTATTCCTCTTTTATTTAGCAAGATTTCCTCTCTTGCTATCTAAGTATCTACCTTTCGTCTATACACTTTCCTCCACCCTCAAACTATCCAAGAAAACCAAGGAAAGGAGGACTGACGTGGGAAAGAACAAATCAAATTGTGAGTTGTGTTGGTTCAATCAAACAAGGTAAATAAAGTTTCCAGCCAATGTTCATGTATTTAATCCTTGGTTTATAGTGATGACATGTTAATTAAGTGATATGTAAGTATATTACTTGGCATAAGAACATGTAGCAATTTACTATGGTTGAATTATATGTTGTTGATGGTGTTAAGATGTGAATAAATCAAGCAAAAAATTCTGCTGCTAGGTGTGTGTAACGTTAAGAATAAGGAGCAAAATTAAACATAAGGAAAATATAAAAATATATGGGATTTGATCTTGATAAATTAAGGTGTGAATATACTGTGAATGGTTTGAAAAACATAAAAGAAAGTTTGGAAAACTGAATAGATAGCTGCTAGAACCGAAAACAAAGAAAAGAAAGAGTAAGGGAAGAATCGAATGGAAATGTGAAAGGAGAAATGGTGGTTGACCGAATGAAGAAGAGCTGAGAGCAAAGTCAATAAAAGGGGCTGGAAATGGCATGGAAAAGAAGGAGAAGAAAAGAAAGAAAACTAAGTTGAGTGAAATGTAAGATTAAGGAATAATAGTCAACAATTATGGCAAGGGGGTGTGGAACTTAGAGAGGAAGATGAGAAAGGTGTGAAACGTAAAGTAAGAAGAAAAAGGAAGGCTAGAAATTAAATGAAAATACAAAGGGACAGAATACTATAGCTAACCGAATGGGAGAAGCTCAAAATAATAGTCAACATGAATGGAAGGTGATGTGAAAGAGAATGGAAAAAAAGAGGCAAAAGGTACATGAATTTAAGAGGGAATGACACGTCCGATCATTCTTAGTATCTTACGGAAGCTTAAATTTGCGGGCTAAAATTTTTTTTATCCCTTTACTTCGCTTCTTGTTTGTAGGTGACTATGTAGGCTACTTTTTAATTTCATATAACCCTTGGATCAATAAGATCACTTCTCAACATATTAACTTTGTTAGTAGCTAAATTCCCTGCCACTCTACAGTGATATAACAAGATCATCTACATCAGACTTTTTAATATATTCAGGCACATCTACAAACATACATAATGCCAACTCAACAAGTATAATGGTCCTAATATTCTAATAATAACATAACCTAGCTTACATCCCAGACTCGTCACGTAAGTATATATATACAACCAAAAGATTTTCAATACACTATGCCATCATCCACATATGTCTATACAATCTGCTGGGAGCCATATACCTTAAACGGTGCAGGGAAGACCACTCTCAAGAAGCTTCCCAAGCCAAAATGAACAGTAGCGATATAGATCACTCTGAAAGGGAGGGGAAAGAAGAGTGGAGTGAGTCGTAACTCAGTAAGTAACAACAATAAGCAACTAAATCATACCAAGCATCTCTCACTTGTGAAAATTAATTTAATTCACTTTCAAATACAACAAATCAATTATGCTGCATTAAACTTAAAATATAGTATGGAAACTCAATAACAAATTGTAGTCAAATGTAGAGTTCAATCATTAGACTAGAAGTCTCAATATCAAATCATACATAAAGTATGCAGTGCAATCAATAAAACTAGTCATAGTACCAAGAGAGTTCGCATAGTATCAATCCAGGCTACTTAGAGCTAACACTTTAACGATCTACGGTAGCTAACTGTAGCAATCTCCCAGAAAAGGGACGCTGCCTATGCATAGACCAATCCATCCGGTTCATTGCGCATATGACACCGAGACCTATCCAAACGTAATATACGAGACAAGCCGATCGTTTCCAAGACTAATGCTCGAGAAACAATGCTCTAAGTCAATTAAAAGTGCCTACAAAATTCTCAAGGTACAGTACCCTAAGGTTTCAATACCTCGGGTCTAAAATAGAAATCCAGTAATCTTTTAAAAATCTTTCTTCCCTGACCTCATAGCAATTATCGTAGTTCATAAAGAGGTAATTCCACAAACCAAGGCTCACAAGGCATTTAAAATATCAACAAGGTTACAACACAAAATATGAAATCATATTAAGTTAGAATTTAGTTTAAACCTTTAAAATGTTTAAAATATTTCTTGATTATATAATACGTGCAAACAGTACATTACTTGCGAGCCCATCACCTGTTTACAAACCAATTCTAGTAAAGCAAAGCCAACAGTCAAAGGAAGACATCTCATATGCAGCATTTATTTTGTTTCAATTGCCAAATTCCAAGAATTTATAGCATTAAACAATTTGGATGCAAGTAGTCGCTTAGGGTTACTTACAGTACTTCCTTAGCTTCTGAATCAATTCTCCCTTGCCTAATAAGTCTTGTAGTGTCGATAGATTTCGAGTCAAGCTCAGTCCTTAGGACAACCCTCTACATAACACATAGTAGATTGAATCAATCTCAATACTTCCATCAATCTTAGTACTTCCAATTATAAGCTAACATCAAGGATTGTATAATTCAACAAGAAACGATACTTGGCAGTGTTTCCAGAATTATTCAAATATTCCTAGTACTGTTTATTGTCTTCTCGTTCACTTGAACTATTTATAACCCACTTGGTCCATTTCTACCCTTTAAAGTTTTGGACCTTATGGTATTGTGCTAGCCTTAAGTATAAATTTAAGAATCTAATTATCAAGCCGTAATTTTATATTACTTCTAACTCAAATCCCTATTTGGACGTATAAGGCTTATTTCCTAATTCATCCTGTGCCATTTCTAATCAATTTCTAAACTTTGGTCCAAATCTGGCACATTAGGCAGGATAGTTTCCTGATCTGTGTTTAGTAGAATATATATATATATATATATATTACTAACTATAGAGATATGAAATCTGTACAAACCCAATACCATGTCAATCATGACTCATTTATCTTTCTGAAAATGTAAAGTTTGCAATCATACTTGATCTGGGCTATTTCCTATGAAATTTTGAAGTTAACATTAGGTAATCTGTCCCCAGTAGTGAGTGTACTGCATCATTTATACATATCTTAAGCCACAAAGTTCCAAATCCGGAAATTCCAAAACTAGATGAAAACCAACTCATTTCCCTATCTATAAGTGTAAGGTTTATAATTTAACTCTTCCTATATCAACACCAGAAATTTTCCAAAGTTTCAGTATGTTCAGCAGTTTTCTGACACACTATAACACTGACCGATTTGCACAATTTATGTCATATCTAGTTATAGGAATATCCAATTGATACAAACCTAGAACCATCACAATCCTAACTTAATTACCTTTCTAGAAATGTAAGGCTTGCAACCTAATTCAATTTAAGCTATTTGCCACAATTTTTCAAAGTCAGGACCCTGATTCACGTTTCTGGACAGAAAACCCTGCACTCATTTGTGCATAACTCAAGTTACAGAAATCCAATTCAATAAATTCCAAAACCGACTTTCTTTTAACTTAAAGGGATATTAATCATAATTTTTCCAGAATTTTTCTCCATGTAGAACAATTAAACTGGTCATTTCAATTTCCACCCAGAACAAGACATCAATTTCAAGATTGAAAATCAAGTCAGAATTCAGTTAATCCTTTACCTATACAATAGTCATTTGATTTAGTTCATCACAATTTCATTTTCATGCATAATAATCAAATATTATAAGGTTAGAACCTTACCCCTTGAATCGATGCAAAACCCAGAATTTGTTGAAACAACCCAGACCACTTCCCCACAGCTTTCTTGGATTCACCTCAAAGACTACATGCAATCCACATTTACCCCATCAAACATAGTATTCATGAGGTATAAACTTACAAAATTGCAAGAAATTCATCTTTCTTACCCAAAGCTCCTGGAACCGAATGCCTCTCCCTCTTGAATCCTTGGTCTTTCCCAGTAAACACACAAGCAGAGGCTAGATCAAGATCCTCTCAAGATTTCCTCTTTTCTTTTCTTTTTGATTCTTGAATTTTTTCATGAATTTCCCTCTCCATCGTGGCTGTTTAGATAGCTTTCTTTTATTTTCCAAGTCTTTAAATGGCTGAGCTTAAAAGAAGGAACAAAAGGGGGAATAGTTAAACCTAGAGTGAGCCCACATTATTATTATTTTTTTCCAGCCCTTGACTTGTGTTACCAGCCCTTTACTCTTGTAACATCAGCTTCTAATAACCCAATTTAATATTAATGGATTAGTAGATAAATAATTATTGTTTCAAGCAAATAATAATGTCTCCTAAACTAGCCTTTTTTTTTTTAGACATAATTTGGACTATGTTTATATGTCTCCCACTTTTTATTGTCTTTATAAATTTAATTTCCATATCTTATATATATACATATATATATTTAATTCCCTTATAGTATATCTTAATAATTAATTAATTTCCTACTTTATATCTTAATACCTACATAGTTACATATATATTTATATATATCCACCAATTCTTGACCAAGGTGACCAGGACATACTCAGGTTCTATAATATGTCCAAAATTCCAAAATAACCTTAAGTTAGTTAAAATTTACTCTAGTATACTTACGATTAATATCGCAAATAAGGGTTATCACATTCTTCCCACCTTGGAAAATTTGGTCCCTAAATTTGAGTACCGTTACTTCAAAACAAGTGAGGGTACCTCTCCTTTATTAGATTCTCTACTTCCCAAGTGGCTTCTTCCTCTGAATGCCTTTGCCACAATACCTTCACTAGTGGGATAGTTTTGGATCTTAACACCTTCTCCTTACGATCTAAGATCCTAACAGGCTTCTCTTCATATGTGAGATCATCCCGAACATCTAACTCTCCATAATCTACCACGTGCGAAGGATCTAGGTGATATTTCCTTAACACTGGCACGTGAAATACGTTATACACACCCGCTAGCGGTGGTGGTAGAGCCAACCTGTATGCCACTTCACCAACCTTCTCTAAAATCTCGAATGGTCCCACATACCTCGGGCTAAGTTTGCCCTTCTTCCCGAATTTCATAATGCCCTTCGAAGAAGAAACTTTCAAAAATACCGAATCACCAACCTCAAACTGCAAACGTCTCCTACGATTATCGGCATATGACTCTGTCTACTCTGGGCAGTTTTAAGTCTTTCACAGATAAGTTTTATTCTGTTCGAAGCTTGCTGAACCAAGTCAGGTGCAAACAATTTTTTGTCTCCCACTTCTTCCCATCCAACCGGAGACCGACACTTTCTTCCGTACAGTGCTTCATATGGGGCCATCCTTATACTCGAGTGGAAGCTATTGTTGTATGCAAATTCTGCCAATGGTAAATGTTCATCCCAAGAGCCTTTGTAATCAAGTGCACATGCTCTCAACATGTCCTCGAGAGTCTGAATGGTTCTCTCGGACTGACCATCGGTCTGGGGATGGTAAGCGATGCTGAAGTGTAACTGAGTCCTCATTGCTTCCTGAAACTTCTCTCAAAATCTAGAAGTAAATCGGGAATCTCGATCAGACACAATGCTCACTGGGACACCGTGTAGGTAAACAATTTCCCGAACATAGAGATTGGCCAAAGCACTGAGAGAATCTGTAGCCTTAATGGCTAAAAAGTGAGCTGATTTCGTTAGTTTATCCACTATCACCCAGATAGCATCATGCTGTCTTGTAGTCCTGGGAAGACCTAGCACGAAGTCCATGGTGATGTACTCCCATTTCCAGCTCGGAATAGATAATGGTTGAAGCAACCCCGCGGGCTTTTGATGCTCAACTTTCACCTGTTGACAGACTAGACCTTTTGTAACAAAATCAACGATATCTTTCTTCATTCCAGACCAATAGTATAAGCTACGCAGGTTCAAGTACATCTTAGTACTGCCAGGGTGCATAGCATATTTCGAGCTATGAGCTTCCTCTAGGATCAACTTCTTCAACTCTAAATCATTCGGAACATACATTCGGCCTCTATACCTCAAAATGCCATCATTGCCGAACCTAAACTCTGTTTCTTCATTTTGGTTCCCTTCATTTTCACAAACAATCTCTCTTAATCGAGGATCCTTTTTTTGCTTCTGACGGATTCGATCAATCAATTCAGGCTCTATCCTCATACTGGCTATCATACAACCCTCTCCAACTGGTTCTATATCTAATCTCAAGTCTGCAAACTACTGTAGCATACACCATTCCTGGACCATCAACATTGAGACCATAACAGTGCCTTTCCTACTCAACACATCTACTACAACATTAGCCTTGCCTGGATGGTAAAGAATTTCACGGTCGTAGTCCTTCAACAATTCTATCCATCTCTGCTGGTGCATATTCAACTCTTTTTGGAGAATAAGTACTTTAGACTTTTATGATCTGTAAAACTTTGAAATGTTTCCCCATAGAGATAATGGCACCAAATCTTGAGCGCGAACACTACAGTAGCAAGTTCTAGATCATGTGTCGGATTATTCTTCTCATGGTCTTTCAATTGACGAGAACCATAAGCTATTACCTTCCCGTGCTGCATTAAAACACACCCTAATCCTTTATACGAAGCATCACTATAGACAACAAAACCTCCTGATCCACTAGGAATAGTCAATATTGGAGCAGAGGTAAGCCGTCTCTTCAACTCTTGAAAGCATTTTCACAAGCCTCATTCCAATCGAAGTTCACTCTTTTCCGAGTGAGTCGATGCAGTGGTTTAGCAATCTTGGAGAAACCTTCTACAAATTTCCTGTAATAACCTGCTAAACCCAGGAAACTTTAGACTTCTGTTACAGTCTGAGGCCTTTCCCACTTCACAATGGCTTTAATCTTGGACGGATCTACTGACAACTCGTCCTTTGACACGATATGCCCCAGAAAATCAATTTGATCCAACCAGAAGTCACATTTACTGAGCTTAGCATACAACTTCTTGTCTCTAAGGACTTGGAGTACTATTTGTAAATGCTGTTCGTGCTCGTCTATTGACTTGGAATATATCAAGATATCATCTATGAAAACAATCACAAATAAGTCTAAGAAAGGCTTTAACACCTCATTCATCAAACTCATAAAAGCCACTGGTGCATTAGTCAAGCCAAATGGCATCACTAGAAATTCATAATGGTCGTATCTAGTCCGAAAGGCCGTCTTCGGAACATCATCCTCTCGAATCCTCAGCTCATGATAGCTAGATCGAAGGTCAATTTTAGAAAACACCGTAGCACCCTTCAACTGATCGAATAGATCATCAATTCTCGATAATGGGTACTTGTTACTAATTGTTGCCTTGTTGAGTAACTTGTAGTCAATGCACAATCTCAGACTTTCATCCTTCTTCCTAACAAATAACATCGGTGCACCCTAGGGAGATACACTCGGGCGTATAAATCCCTTATCAAGTAGCTCTTGCAACTGCTTCTTTAATTCATCCAGTTCCATAAGAGCCATTCTATAAGGTGCCCTTGAGTTAGGTTGAGTACTCGGGACTAAGTTGATGGTGAACTCAGTCTCTTGCTTGGGTGGTAAGCTTGGCAAGTCATCAGGGATTACATCTGGAAACTCTCTGACGATTGCTATATCCTTTAATTCAGGATGTTTCTTTGAGGCATCTTCCACATAGGCTAAATATCCTTCACAAACATCATGCATTCTTAGGCAAAATAATTATACAAAAACAATTCATCACTTTATTACTACTTATCAAAATAGATTACAATAGTTTCAGGTTGGGAGAACATCACTATTTTCTTATAACAATCTAACCAAGTATGATGTCTAGCTAACCAATCCATTCCTAGGATTACATCAAAATCTTTCATAGTTAACAAAATCAAATCGACTAGCAGATTCCTATCTCCCACCTTAACCTCACAATCCCTATATACAATATCAGTTATATGGGTTTCCTTTAGAGGAGTGCTCACATGAAGCAGACGATCTAATTTTACAGGTTCTAATTTAATCTTGCAAGCAAAGTATGGAGTAATAAAGGAATGAGTGGAACCGGAGTCTATTAAAGCATAAGCTTCAAGATTAGCAATAGTAAGCTTACCTTTGACCACGGAGTCTCTTCCTTATGCAGAAGCCTCATCCAACGCAAAGACTCAACCCTGAGCTACTGGCTTCTTGCCCTTATCAACTGGTTTACCCTTGTCACCAGCCGAATGCTCAAAGGCCCTTTCTACAGTCTTGCGATCGGGACAATCTTTAATCATATGTCCCTGTTTCCCGTAGTGAAAACAAGCTCCTGTATCTCTATAGAAAGGTTTAGTACCATTATTGTTTCCACACTTAGGACAAGTTGGACCCTTCTTAGTTTCATCCCCTTTCTGTTTGTTTCCCATTGTCTTCTGCTTCTTTTCTAACTGCTTGCCCTTGTAGGGCTTTCTATCATCTACTCTCTTATCTTTTCCTTTGTTCTTCCACTTAGACCCATATTCCTGCTGAATCAGGTCGTGTTCAAGCTCGACCATCTGAGCTCGTCTGAGAGCTTATGCATAATTAGTGATATCCAACACTGCCATCTTACTCCGAATAGCGGGTTTTAATCCCGAAATGAATTTGATGGTCTTAGCTTTCTCATCCTTGGATGCTAAAAGATCATACCGACACAAAGCTGAAAACTTTGACTCATATTCATCCACTGTGTTGGAACCCTGAGTCAATCTCAGAAAATCTGCCTGTTTCTTTCTCTGAGCAGGCTCTGGAATATACTGCTTAAAGAAGCTCTCCAGAAAAGCTTCCCACGTAATCTCCGGGTTCTGATTTGTCAATAGTTTCTCAGCTGATTCCCATCAAACTTCTGCCTTCTCTCGGAACATGAATACAACTAATCTTACTTTTTTAGTAGAACTGTAACCCATACACTTGAATAACTTCTCTAGTTGTTTGACCCACTCTTCAGCTACTTCTGGGTCCTTTTCGCCCTTAAAAGTGAGCGGGTTCATGTTCTGAAACTGTCGAAGTCTGTTCATGTTCTTATCCACCTGATCTCCAACCTGTGGTGGTGGCACTAGAGGTGATAGAGGCTGTGGAGCTGCAAGTAGTTGCAGTGGTGCTGGTGGCTATGGAGGTACAGCCGGTTGTTGCTGCGGAGCAGCTTGAGGTTGTGGCACAAGAGAAGGGACTTGTGCTTGTGCCTGAGCTTGAGTTGGAGGCTGATTAGGGTTGCCTCCGAATTGTTGCGCTATAAAAGCTACAAGATTTTGGACCGTCTGTTGTAGTTCTCCCATAGTCCTCGATAGCTAGCCCACTTCTGTGTTAAGATTTGGGGCCTGAGGAGGCTGTGGTGGAGGCGAGGGAGTAGGAGACCTAGACTGCTCTGTAGGAAGAACTCGTCGTGGTCTACCTCTCCTCTTCATTAACACTTACTTCTTGTCACATTAACAACAATTTAGTACAATTTATATGGCAACCGAAGTTCGAGGATAGACATAGGCACAGTGTACAGGGATGTAAGCTAACTTTATCGACCTACACAGACACGAACAAACCCTGCTTTAATACCAAACTGTCACATCCGGTCATTCTTCATATCTTACGAAAGCTTAAATTTGCGAGCTAAAATTTTTTTTTATCCCTTTACTTCGCTTCTTGTTTGTAGGTGACTATGCAGGCTACTTTTCAATTTCATATAACCCTTGGATCAATAAGATCACTTCTCAACATATTAACTCTGTTAATAGCTAAATTCCCTACCACTCCACAGTGATATAACAAGATCATCTACATCAGACTTTTTAATATATTCAGGCACATCTACAAACATACATAATGCCAACTGAACAAGTATAATGGTCATAATATTCTAATAATAACATAACCTAGCTTACATCCCAGACTTGTTACGTAAGTATATATATACAACCAAAAGATTTTCAATATACTGTGCCATCATCCATATATGTCTATACAATCTGCTGGAAGCCATATACCTTAAATGGTGCAAGAAAGACCACTCTCAAGAAGCTTCCCAAGCTAAAATGAGCAGTAGCGATATCGATCACTCTGAAAGAGAGGGGGAAGAAGAGGGGAATGAGTCGTAACTCAGTAAGTAACAATAATAAGCAACTAAGTCATACCAAGCATCTCTCACTTGTGAAAATTAATTTAATTCACTTTCAAATACATCAAATCAATTATGCTGCATCAAACTTAAAATACAATATGGAAACTCAATAACAAATCATAGTCAAATGTAGAGTTCCATCATTAGACAAGAAGTCTCAATATCAAATCATACATAAAGTATGTAGTGCAATCAATAAAACCAGTCATAGTACCAAGAGAGTTCGCATATGTAAGATCCGATTTTTACACTACTGTAGAGTCTAAATTCATAAAATGATAATGGAAATTAAATAAATAATGAATGTTAATTTCCAAAAAGATGAAAGCTCCTTCGGCGGGCGCGTACCATAAAGAAACGGCTCGCCGATTGGCGAGTAAGGTATGTGTGATCATCAATGCTGATGGCGAGTTGGACGAGAGTGTGGTCGCACAGGCGTGTTCGCCAACTTGTGAGATGAATCAGGGCATGGTTGGCGAGTTGAGCCATGCCAGGGGATGGCCCGAAAAGGGCGAGAACTTGTGATCGCCACACAGAGGACAAGGAGTAGCCCCATGGCTGGCGAACTGATTTAGTGTGGCGAGTCGATTGTTTTCCTTATTTGTTTGGCGAGTAGTTTAGTTCGCCAACTTCGTGGATAAGTGATGGCCGCTTGTGGCGAGGACTTGGAAACGCCAATGCATTTATCGAGTAAAGTGGTCGTCCAGATAGATGGGAAAATGAAAACAGAATTCAACCTAACAGCCAAAATTGACTTGCAAGTGATACGGTTGAAGACAATTAATGGTGAAGAGGTTGAAGTCAGTAAGGAATTTACCTGATTGGTTGAGGAAGTAAACAAAGGCTGCAGTAGAAGAAAAAGCCGTGTGAAAGGGAGACTTCCACGCCACTTTGTGCTTCAGTTTTCTTCATGCATTAAAGGCATGAAGGACGTGAACAATGATGAAGGAAACAGGATAAGGGCTAGGCGGTGGCTATTGATTGGCTGAGAATGTTTATATAAGCAGAGACAATTGATGAAAAACGCGTTAGCCAATTTCAGTTTCTTCACGAGAGGCATTTCTCTGTTTCTTCCATTTCTCTGCCATGTTTGATCTACTGAGTTCCACTCTTCAGTTGGCTAAACCAGTAAACATGCTTATAAAACCTTTCTTTCTTAGCCTGATGAGCTGAAGGAATAAGCAAAAGAAAGGCCAACAGGAAACAGGAAGCAAACTGTTCTGGAAGTGAAGTTGGTTGAGGTGAGTTCATAATTTTGAGGTTTTCTTGATGTTCACTGATAGATTTCTATGATTTATGCAGTAATAAACATAGATACAGTCTTGGTTTTAGTTAGATCCTTGGAAAATTGGAAAACAAGGAAAAATTATGGAATAGGTGACGACAAGGGCGACTACAGTGATCGCCCAAGTTGAAAATAGTAATCGCCAATGAGGCGAATAGATATTAAGTACTCGCCAAGGTAATTTTGTGGGCGAGAACGCCCAATTCTAGTGAAGTGAATGACGGGCGAGCTCTAATGCGAAGGCATTGGGCGAGAAGGATTGTGGGTGAACTTCCACAGTTAGCCAATGAAGGCTTCGTGAGTAATGGCGGGCGAACTAATTGGGAATCTGATTGGGCGAGTAGTTATTTGATTTATTCTCGCCAAGTGATATATAAAGAAAATATTAATGAAATTTATATATAATTTGCAGCCGATAATTGGGAATAGCTATGGGCGAACAGAGTGCCGGGCGAAGCAAGACTTCGTTGAACAAGGTAAGGGAAGTGTGTGTGAAGTGATGCATGTCCTGTGGAGTAAATTTTATGAAAACATTAAGTTAAATGTTTTGTTTTCTGACATGCATGATTTTAAGAAGTTAATTGATAATTGTTTGATCGCGGGCGAGCTGATAGCCGCCTTTTGCTGTTTTGTTGGGTGAAATGATACAGGGCGGGCGAGCGCTTTGTATGTTTTATGTTGGGAAAGCCCTTTGTGATTTATGTTGGGTGAATTGGTATTGGCGGGCGAACCAATCCCTTTTATACGTTTTAAACTCATTTCTATTTATAAAGGGCGGGCGAACTTTCTTAATAGAAAGCTATAAGTTAAGCCAAATGACGAGCTCTCTTTTATGAGAACTGGGCGAGTGCCCTTGTTTTAAAGAGAAATCCGGGTAAAGCCGTAGTCGGGCGAACCCTTTTTTTTAAGATGTTGGGCGGGCGGCCCTTGTTTTAAACTGAAGGCGGGCGAACTGATATCAACGAGATTTCTGTTTTGAAAAGCTAAGTGGCGGGCGAATACTAATTCACTGTCTTATCGAGTTGATTTCTGGGCGAGCCACAGATGGCAAGCCAGTTTTGCTTCAGATTTTAAAAGCAAAGAGGGCGGGCGAACACATGTTCTCCGCCACAGCGAGCTACTTCCATGGGCAAGCCATGTCGGGCGAGCTGATCATGGGCGAGCAGGTTTTAAAAGTTGAGATTACGGGCTGTTTTTGGTGTCTTATTGTTTTATAAGAAATCAAATCATTTTGTGGAAATGATATATGAGATATAAAAGTTGATTTTGAGACTTTAGGCCCTGAGTTCATGCGTTGCTAGTGCGTGACCTACCTGGGGCGGTGGCTCGGTCAATGGACCAATGAGTGCACCTCAGGGCGTCACAGGGCTGATGGACCTGCCAAGTCATCAGCGGTCTCGAGGTCACTTGGCAAGTGGACCCGAGGACCCCTTTAGATTTATGGCCATAGATCTGAGATAGCCGTGAGGGGCGATGGCCTACGGGTGCACCCCAAAAGCGGCAGGTTTTGTTCTCCCAAGGTGGAGGGAGAAACGATGATAGCATGATTTATTTGTTGCCTAGTCTCAACTTATCAGTTTCTATTTACTATGAGGATTATTGAAATCCTCGATAGTGTTTACTACATTTTAAAGTAAACTGTTAGTCGGTGTTTTGAATGGTGTTTTAAGAGAGTTGTTTACTATATATCCATTTTCTTTTCTACTGGGTTATTGTTAAGAAAAGAACAAATGAATAGTGATATATAGTTTTGCTTTATTTAAAGCAGCATATGTTTCCTTTACTGAGCGTATGAATCGCTCACCCTTTTGTTTTAACTCCACAGATAAGAAGTACGCGGAGTTGAGAGAATTAGCTCTCAGATGGGTATAGCTATGCTTAAAGCACTGAGGCATGGCACGTTAAACGTGACAGGTACGGTCTTTCCTCTTTTACATTTCAGACATGTGTATACAGTACTACCTTAGTGCAATAAAAGTTAATAGGGGATGTCAGATGTAAGGAATAATGAAAAAGAAATTTCATATTCCATAATAAATAGATAAATGTTTATCATTTGTCATTGTTACTGTTGAATGTTAATGGCATCGCAGACAGCCCAACCGGTAAAGTTGTATGAAAATACGTGAAAAATGTGGTAACGGGATGTTACAGATTTAATGGTATCAGAGCTTGGGTTGGTCTGATGTCTGTTGATGCCTTTAGCATGGGAAGTGTTGAGAAAGGTTAACATCCCCTGTAGTACTGTATAGTCTGAATGTATAGAGGAGTCGAATGACTGTGAAATGAATTAAGTGGTGAAATATGATGAAAGTTGACTAATTAGGGGTTACTAATAGAGATAGTAATCCGGAAATTTTGCATGAGATAGGCGATCTTATCATCATTATGTCGGGTCTATTCGATAAGGTACAGTGAGGAACTCGGTGAGGGCCCCACCAGGACTTCTCTGTCCATATCAAATTAAGATCCTGAAAATAATGATATTGAGATGAAAAGGGGTAATATTAGCATATAAGTTCTAAGATCGCGTGTTTGGAGTTATACTGATGAGAGAGAGAATTAAAGGGGAATTTATGAATATACTCCTATATTGACAAGTTTTCTTTCGAAGTTATAAGGGATTGAATGGATTTAAAATACAAATTGAGGGTGAAATAGTATGAGTATTTGATGGTATAAAGGATGAATTCTACTGTGGACCCCACTGATATATTGATAAGTAAGGCGACCCAGAGTATAAGTTATGAGAGGTCGCGAGATAGTCATACTTGTTGTGGATTTTGGGGTTTGAATTTAAAGTGAATTGGGTGAGAAATGATGTAAACTGGTTATATATACTCCTTATGTTTTAGGAGAATGGATATTAGTAGTGACTTGACATTTGAGGAAGTCAAGTGTTTAAGTCTGTGGATGAGAAAGAAAACCTTGAGATGAGCGAACTCGAGCACGGGTGGAAGAACCGGGCAATTGAGGTGATCACCAAAGAGGATAGTATGTATGAGTAGCGATGTCACAGCAATCGTTGTCGATGGGCCCAAAAAGGGGGTTGCCATGGCCGGTTGGGCTGGTCCGTTACGATATCCATAGAACCGTGGTATTATGAGATTTATGAGAAATACTCGATGGGCGAGAACTACATTGGGATAGCTCGCCAATGGGCGTGCAAATGTATGATCGCCAACGGTGTGGGCGAGTTAGATGATGGCGAGAACTAACACTAGTCCGCCAATATATCATGAATTGCTAAAAAGGGGCAAGGATACTGATCACCCAAATAATTTTAGTGATGATCGCCCAAAGAATATGGTGAGTAATCTGACCAACAAATTGTGGTGGAAATCATAACAATGTGGCGAACAGAACAAAAGCTGTAATCGCCAAGAAAATGAAAGGTCTCGTAGTTGCCAAAAATTATAAAGTTGGTATCGAGATTTAGTTGACAAGCTTAGAGGTTGGTGAAGTGAAATAGGAATCTGTTTGTAAGCTCTTATCAGTGAATCAGTAGAGCTTGAGAAATTACTCGAGAGATTGATGAGTAAAGGATAAAACTAGTTTGTAATAACTGGTGAAAACGAAAATTTTATCGTTTTGAAAATAATGAGATTAGTACTCTCTACAGTTGCTTCTAGGTTCCGGAACAAGTATGGTATTCTAAAATACCTATCATATTCTATCTGGATCCCTAGCCGACTGTAGTATCCTTCCTATTTGTGTACCTAGAGCCAACTAGGATGATTTTAAAAAGAGTAAACATGTATATTGATATCAGCAATATTGCTGTATAAGGTATGGAAAAACCTTATTGTTAAGTCAGTGACCATGAGTTGTAATTGAACTATGTAGATTAGAGACGTGAGGTCTCAAAAGATTAAGTGGACATTGAAAATTGTCTGAGTAAAAGATTTTACTACTTAAGTGAGGTTAAAGTGTGCTAGAGGTTAAAGTGTGCTTATTGGGGTATAAAATTTATGAGTTTTACCCGTACAGCACAAATAAATTGTTGAAGAGGTTATGGAATTTGCTACCTTATTGATCCAATACTTAATTGGGAGGAAGTAGAAGTGACTGGGTATATATGAATATAGTATTCGAAACATTTACGAGATAGTGACAGTAAAGTACTATGTTAAGTGGGAAAAACAATAGTGGTGATGAATATAAAAGAATGAAATTGTCTTGAGAAGACAAGTCATATGATGACTAGGGAACACAAGTTATGAGGTAGTTCCCAAGTATATGAATAAATGTGATTTCCTCTGATCATGATGTAGATATGACTGGAATTAATGACAAGCCATGAAAGTGTCATACTCAGATGAGCAGATACAAGAAGTACTGCTAATCTCGAAAATGATCACTAGAGATAAGAGAAGTGATCGAGGGGAAAATGATTACCGGGACGTAATCGGTGACTAATATTAAGGTCTGCAAAAGAAAAGTCGTCCTAGATTAATCATGAAACAATCACTCCTATAACAGAGAGGAAGTATGTGAAGTTCCAGTGAGTGGGTACTTGTGATAGGGATCCCTGATTTGCCGTATGCTTTGAGAGAATAGCAAGAGGCTTTGAGATTCCAAACTTTTACTGATTTGCACCGCCTCAGATAGATATAAATATCCGAGCGCATTGTGTGGACGCTCCGGGATATATTGAGAGCGAGTGCGTGGTATTTCAGACACTACTGGGACAATTACGTACAATTGATTAAAACTATCTAAAGGATAGTCTCCATATTATTATCGACTAAGCACCAAAGTGAGATGATAAGTGACAAATAGTATAGATGAGTTACTAACTCTCAAGGATGATAAAAGACTTGAGGGAGTGTAAATTGGTTTTGAGAAAAGACACCCGAGATTCTTCAGGACTGAGAGAAAATTCGGGATGGGCGACCCACGAGTGGGGTGATCGCTCAATACCGGATAACATGTTGTGAGATGTGGGCGAACTGGTGGTCGCCAACTCACTTGAGAGAATAATCCTGGAGCGCGGGAGAGCGCCAAAGGGATGATTATTGATAGCCTCAAGAGACGGGCAGTACTCTTAGAGACTATGAGGAATATAAAAAGATATTCGTGGTCTCATATTGGAGACGAGATTAAATAAGAGTTGAGAAGGTGATAAGGAAGAAAAAATACCTATATTAGAGGTACTTCCCATACTCAGTGAAAAATTGAAAAGAGTAAATTACTATCTGGATGGTTGTGGATATATTAGTAAGTCTGCTCATTCCTTGATTTTGGAATTTGTTGAGCTAATTGATGCCTTGGCCGGATTATATGTCAGGGAAATGGTGAGGTTTTATAGTATTCCAGTGAGCATTATAGTTGATAGGGAGTCCCACTTCGTATCTCAGTGTGAGAGAGATTACGGGAAGCTATGGGATCCCGATTGAGTTTCGCACCGCAGTTTATCCGCAGACTGAGAGACAGTCCGAGCGTATGAGATGGACGCTCGAGGATATGGTGTGAGCAGGTGCAGTTGATTTTACAGGCTCCTGGGATAATCCTCTACCCTGGCAGAGTTTGTTGATAATAATGGCCACAAGAGAGTATGGACATAGCACTTGAAGGAGGTTATTTGGCAGACGATATAATCCACGATAGCATGAGAAAATGGGAGATCGAAAATTATTTTCGACTTGATCGAACAGACTTCTTGGGATATATAAGAGGTTATGAATATTAAGGTCTCACCATTGGGATGTATAATAAAAGGGAAATTTAGTTTCCAATGCATTGGATTGTCGGAGATCGTAGATCAGGTGAAAGATGTGCAGTACCTCCCGTGTTGCCAGGAGTGCACAATGTGTTCCATGTTTCAATAATGAGAAAGTATTATCCATATCCTTCTCACGTGATTCGAAATGAGTCCTAGAGATTAGAAAGGACATGAATGACGTTGAGAAATTGATACGGATTCTGGATAGGAAAGATAAATTGCAGTGATAAAGTGCTGTGATCTAAGATCATGTTATGGCTAAAGTGCTTTGATGGTATCATATTAAGAATAAGGCAACTTAAAAATTTAAAAGCCTTATGCATGAGAACTATCCAGAGTTTCTTCACTGATAGGTATGGTTGAAATTTGGAGGACCAAATTTCTTAAGGTGGGGAGAAATGTAAGATCCGATTTTTACACTACTGTAGAGTCTAAATTCATAAAATGATAATGGAAATTAAATAAATAATGAATGTTAATTTCCAAAAAGATGAAAGCTCCTTCGGCGGGCGCGTACCATAAAGAAACGGCTCGCCGATTGGCGAGTAAGGTATGTGTGATCATCAATGCTGATGGCGAGTTGGACGAGAGTGTGGTCGCACAGGCGTGTTCGCCAACTTGTGAGATGAATCAGGGCATGGTTGGCGAGTTGAGCCATGCCAGGGGATGGCCCGAAAAGGGCGAGAACTTGTGATCGCCACACAGAGGACAAGGAGTAGCCCCATGGCTGGCGAACTGATTTAGTGTGGCGAGTCGATTGTTTTCCTTATTTGTTTGGCGAGTAGTTTAGTTCGCCAACTTCGTGGATAAGTGATGGCCGCTTGTGGCGAGGACTTGGAAACGCCAATGCATTTATCGAGTAAAGTGGTCGTCCAGATAGATGGGAAAATGAAAACAGAATTCAACCTAACAGCCAAAATTGACTTGCAAGTGATACGGTTGAAGACAATTAATGGTGAAGAGGTTGAAGTCAGTAAGGAATTTACCTGATTGGTTGAGGAAGTAAACAAAGGCTGCAGTAGAAGAAAAAGCCGTGTGAAAGGGAGACTTCCACGCCACTTTGTGCTTCAGTTTTCTTCATGCATTAAAGGCATGAAGGACGTGAACAATGATGAAGGAAACAGGATAAGGGCTAGGCGGTGGCTATTGATTGGCTGAGAATGTTTATATAAGCAGAGACAATTGATGAAAAACGCGTTAGCCAATTTCAGTTTCTTCACGAGAGGCATTTCTCTGTTTCTTCCATTTCTCTGCCATGTTTGATCTACTGAGTTTCACTCTTCAGTTGGCTAAACCAGTAAACATGCTTATAAAACCTTTCTTTCTTAGCCTGATGAGCTGAAGGAATAAGCAAAAGAAAGGCCAACAGGAAACAGGAAGCAAACTGTTCTGGAAGTGAAGTTGGTTGAGGTGAGTTCATAATTTTGAGGTTTTCTTGATGTTCACTGATAGATTTCTATGATTTATGCAGTAATAAACATAGATACAGTCTTGGTTTTAGTTAGATCCTTGGAAAATTGGAAAACAAGGAAAAATTATGGAATAGGTGACGACAAGGGCGACTACAGTGATCGCCCAAGTTGAAAATAGTAATCGCCAATGAGGCGAATAGATATTAAGTACTCGCCAAGGTAATTTTGTGGGCGAGAACGCCCAATTCTAGTGAAGTGAATGACGGGCGAGCTCTAATGCGAAGGCATTGGGCGAGAAGGATTGTGGGTGAACTTCCACAGTTAGCCAATGAAGGCTTCGTGAGTAATGGCGGGCGAACTAATTGGGAATCTGATTGGGCGAGTAGTTATTTGATTTATTCTCGCCAAGTGATATATAAAGAAAATATTAATGAAATTTATATATAATTTGCAGCCGATAATTGGGAATAGCTATGGGCGAACAGAGTGCCGGGCGAAGCAAGACTTCGTTGAACAAGGTAAGGGAAGTGTGTGTGAAGTGATGCATGTCCTGTGGAGTAAATTTTATGAAAACATTAAGTTAAATGTTTTGTTTTCTGACATGCATGATTTTAAGAAGTTAATTGATAATTGTTTGATCGCGGGCGAGCTGATAGCCGCCTTTTGCTGTTTTGTTGGGTGAAATGATACAGGGCGGGCGAGCGCTTTGTATGTTTTATGTTGGGAAAGCCCTTTGTGATTTATGTTGGGTGAATTGGTATTGGCGGGCGAACCAATCCCTTTTATACGTTTTAAACTCATTTCTATTTATAAAGGGCGGGCGAACTTTCTTAATAGAAAGCTATAAGTTAAGCCAAATGACGAGCTCTCTTTTATGAGAACTGGGCGAGTGCCCTTGTTTTAAAGAGAAATCCGGGTAAAGCCGTAGTCGGGCGAACCCTTTTTTTTAAGATGTTGGGCGGGCGGCCCTTGTTTTAAACTGAAGGCGGGCGAACTGATATCAACGAGATTTCTGTTTTGAAAAGCTAAGTGGCGGGCGAATACTAATTCACTGTCTTATCGAGTTGATTTCTGGGCGAGCCACAGATGGCAAGCCAGTTTTGCTTCAGATTTTAAAAGCAAAGAGGGCGGGCGAACACATGTTCTCCGCCACAGCGAGCTACTTCCATGGGCAAGCCATGTCGGGCGAGCTGATCATGGGCGAGCAGGTTTTAAAAGTTGAGATTACGGGCTGTTTTTGGTGTCTTATTGTTTTATAAGAAATCAAATCATTTTGTGGAAATGATATATGAGATATAAAAGTTGATTTTGAGACTTTAGGCCCTGAGTTCATGCGTTGCTAGTGCGTGACCTACCTGGGGCGGTGGTCGGTCAATGGACCAATGAGTGCACCTCAGGGCGTCACAGGGCTGATGGACCTGCCAAGTCATCAGCGGTCTCGAGGTCACTTGGCAAGTGGACCCGAGGACCCCTTTAGATTTATGGCCATAGATCTGAGATAGCCGTGAGGGGCGATGGCCTACGGGTGCACCCCAAAAGCGGCAGGTTTCGTTCTCCCAAGGTGGAGGGAGAAACGATGATAGCATGATTTATTTGTTGCCTAGTCTCAACTTATCAGTTTCTATTTACTATGAGGATTATTGAAATCCTCGATAGTGTTTACTACATTTTAAAGTAAACTGTTAGTCGGTGTTTTGAATGGTGTTTTAAGAGAGTTGTTTACTATATATCCATTTTCTTTTCTACTGGGTTATTGTTAAGAAAAGAACAAATGAATAGTGATATATAGTTTTGCTTTATTTAAAGCAGCATATGTTTCCTTTACTGAGCGTATGAATCGCTCACCCTTTTGTTTTAACTCCACAGATAAGAAGTACGCGGAGTTGAGAGAATTAGCTCTCAGATGGGTATAGCTATGCTTAAAGCACTGAGGCATGGCACGTTAAACGTGACAGGTACGGTCTTTCCTCTTTTACATTTCAGACATGTGTATACAGTACTACCTTAGTGCAATAAAAGTTAATAGGGGATGTCAGATGTAAGGAATAATGAAAAAGAAATTTCATATTCCATAATAAATAGATAAATGTTTATCATTTGTCATTGTTACTGTTGAATGTTAATGGCATCGCAGACAGCCCAACCGGTAAAGTTGTATGAAAATACGTGAAAAATGTGGTAACGGGATGTTACAGCATAGTATCAATCCAAGCTACTTAGAGCTAACACTTTAACGATCTACGGTAGCTAACCGTAGCAATCTCCCAGAAAAGGGACGCTGCCTATGCATAGACCAATCCATCCCTGTTCATTGCGCATATGACATCGGGACCTGTTCATTGTGCATATGACGCCGGGCCGTAATTTTATATTACTTCTAACTCAGATCCCTATTCAAATGTATAAGGCTTATTTCCTAATTCATCCTGTGCCATTTCTCATCAATTTCTAAACTTTGGTCCAAATCTAGCACAATAGGCAGGATAGTTTCCTGACCTGTGTTCAGTAAAATATATATTACTAACTATAGGGATATGAAATCTGTACAAACCCATTACCATGTCAATCACGACTCATTTATCTTTCTGAAAATGTAAAGTTTGCAATCATACTTGATCTGGGCTATTTCCTATGAAATTTTGAAGTTGACACTAGGTAATCTATCCCCAGTAGTAAGTGTCCTGCATTCATTTATACATATCTTAAGACACAAAGTTCCAAATCCAAAAATTCCAAAACTAGATGAAAACCAACTCATTTACCTATCTATAAGTGTAAGGTTTATAATTTAACTCTTCCTATATCAACACCAGAAATTTTCCAAATTTTCAGTATGTTTAGCAGTTTTCTGACACAGTATAACACAGACCGATTTGCACAATTTATCTCATATTTAGTTATAGGAATATCCAATTGATGCAAACCCAGAACCATCACAATCCTAACTTAATTACCTTTCTAGAAATGTAAGGCTTGTAACCTAATTCAATTTAAGCTATTTGCCACAATTTTTCAAAGTCAGGACCCTGATTCACGTTTCTGGACAGAATACCCTGCACTCATTTGTGGATAACTAAAGTTACAAAAATCCAATTCAAGAAATTCCAAAACCGACTTTCTTTTAACTTAAAGGGCTATTAATCATAATGTTTCCAGAATTTTTCTCCTTGTATAAAAATTAAACTGATCGTTTCAATTTCCACCCAGAACAGGACATCAATTTCCAGATTGAACATCAAGTCAGAATTCAGTTAATCCTTTATCTATACAATAGTCATTTGATTTAGTTCATCACAATTTCATTTTCATGCATAATAATCAAATATTATAAGGTTAGAACCTTACCCCTGGAATCGATGCAAAACCCAGAATTTGTTGAAACAACCCAGACCACTTCCTCACAGCTTTCTTGGATTCACCTCAAAGACTAGATGCAATCCACATTTACCCCATCAAACATAGTATTCATGAGGTATAAACTTCCAAAATTGCAAGAAATTCATCTTTCTTACCCAAAGCTCTTGGAACCGAATGCCTCTCCCTCTTGAATCCTTGGTCTTTCCCGGTAAACACACAAGCAGAGGCTAGATCAGGATCCTCTCAAGATTTCCTCTTTTCTTTTCTTTTTGATTCATGAATTTTTTCATGAATTTCCCTGACCATCGTGGCTGTTTAGACAGCTTTATTTTATTTTCCAAGTCTTTAAATGGCTGAGCTTAAAAGAAGGAAAAAAAGGGGGAATAGTTAAACCTAGTGTGAGCCCACGTTATTATTATTTTTTTTCCAGCCCTTGACTTGTGTTACCAGCCCTTTACTCTTGTAACATCAGCTTCTAATAACCCAATTTAATACTAATGGATTAGTAGATAAATAATTATTGTTTCAAGCAAATAATAATGTCTCCTAAACTAGCCTTTTTCTTTGAGACATAATTTGGACTATGTTTATATGTCTCCCACTTTTTTATTGTCTTTATAAATTTAATTTCCATATCTTTTATATATATATATATACATTTATATATTTAATTCCCTTATAGTATATCTTAATTAATTAATTAATTAATTAATTTCCTACTTTATATCTTAATACCTACATACTTACATATATATATATATATCCACCAATTCTTGACCAAGGTGACCAGGACATACTCAGCTTCCATAATCTGTCCAAAATTCCAAAATAACCTTAAGTTAGTTAAAATTTACTCTAGTATACTTATGATTAAAATCGCAAATAAGGGTTATCATAGGGAAAGAAAGGGGCTGAGAGTGGTGTAGAAAAGGGAGAAATAAAGACTGAAAATGGTGTTATTTAGCCAAGGTAAAAGGGTCAAATATAAAGGCCAAAGATACGAAAAATGATAGAAACATAACCTTGACTAGAAACCATTTTCACACAAGGAGAATGTGTGATGCCGAGTATGAAAGAAATAAAGAGAATAGATATTACACTTTATTTCTTAAAAGATAGAAAATGTCAAGAAAGAAGGTAGCACATTTATATTGTGCATTGACTAAAAATAAAAAAATGAGCTCTGTTTAAATAAAGGCCATTTGGCCATAGTGGCAAAAAGAAGAGAAAATGGCATGAAGGATAGCCATTTTAGCTATGAGACTTATTTATATTTATATTGTGATATAAATCATAGCTTAATATAAAAAGGACAATTAAGCTAATGAGTTGGTAAAATTATTTTGCAACCGAGAAGTACGATTTTGGTAAATGCATCCGGGAAACTCGGTTTCGTAAGACCAGGTAAGGGAGTAGTATGTGAAGTGAAATGCATGTCCTGTGGAGAAAAATGTTATAAAAATATTGAGAAAATGATTTGGTTTGAGACATGCATTAGTTTGATAAACTGTTTTCACAGACCATGATTTGAGCGAGCTATAAAGCCGACCCCTATGTTGTTTTCTAGGCAAGCCAAAGAAAGGTGACCCTTGTTTTAATAAAATCCGAGCGAGACAAAGCTAGGCAACCCTTTTGATATAATTCTGGGCAAGCCAAAAATGGGTGATCCCTTGTTTTTTTTAAAGAGAAATATTTTGTGGGCGACTCCCCAGTTCAGCTCAGTATGAGAGCCACAGTGGGCGATGTTAGTTCATCACATGGCCGAATGAAAATATGCAAACTCAATCCACTGCGAGGGGCGAGCTGTAATGGGCGAGCTGGTAAGGGGCGAGCCAGTTTAACTGTATTTTTCTCACACGAAAAATGGTGAGATTACTGACTGTTTTTACCGTGTTTTGTAAACAGAAAATATAATTCCTTTTTGGAAAACGATCATTTTAAAGAAATGATGAAATATGTGAAATATTCCTTAAAGGTACTTTATGAGATATAAATTGATTTTTGAGACTTTAGGCCTTGAGTTTCATGCGTTACTATTCACGTGGCTGACTAGTGCCATAGATCTAGCTATGCCCCAATGGGGATGCGAATTGGAGTTTTGGCCTAAGGGCACACTCCAAGAAAGCCGTGAGAGGCGATGGCCTACGGGTGCACCCCAAAGCGGACGACTTAAGTTCCTGAGGGAACGATGATAGCATGATTTATTTGTAGGGTGATGCCTAGTCTCAACTTACTGATTTTTGTTTACTGAGAGGATTTATTGAATCCTATTTACAGTTTACTACATTATATTGTAAACTGTTTAGCCAGTGATTTAAATATTAAAGATTGTTCGCTATATCCACTGTTTTTCCTACTGGGTATGCTGTTAGGGAAATAAAATTTTTGTGGTATATAGTTTTTGATTTATAAAGCAGCATACAACTCCTTTATTGAGCACATTGTTGCTCACCCCCTTATTTTCACTCCATAGGTTATTGAGTTGGATTAAAAGGTTTACCTTCCAGAGTTATCAGCTGCTAGAGTCAGCAGATATACGATATTGAAGGTACATTGTATTCTTTTATATATTCAGTAAAATTGTATAGTACTACTTTGATTAAAAAGGGAATGTAGGTTAAATAAACGTTTTGAGGTATTCATAGTTCTATTTTGGTACTGAAATGAAAGTACCATTTATTTCTTAAAGCGTTAATAGAGTGTTAAGCATCACAGACAGCCCAACCGGTAAAAATGTGTGAATAAGAGTAAAATATGTGATTTACTGTAGATTCGAGATGTTATAGAGAAAAAGATCACAATTTAAATGTAGTTGTGTTAGGGTATTAGTAGGAAAATTTAATAGATAATTATTGAAATTAATCAAATGGAAGTAATAATGATATAAGCAAATGGTAAAATCAATATTAATAATTAATATAGATTATTTGTAAAAATTTGAAATAAGAAATAATAAAGAAAATACAAGAATGAAATATTTGACTACACTAAATAATTAAAGATAATAGGATTTCAATGAAAAAATAAATAAGAAATGAGTCAATTTTAGTTATAGCTAAATGATAGTATTTAATAAGTAATAAAATAAATTCACCTTGAAGAGTGATAAATTAGAAAATTAGGACTAATAAAATAATTATTAGAATTGAAAAAAATATATATGAATGAATGGAGAAATTAGAATAGGGAAGACTCCAATTTAGTAGGAATTTATAAATATTTATTTTAGTTAAGTATATGGAATTTTAAATATAAATTGAAATTAGTGATAACATGAGAATTAGAGAAAGAATAAGATTTAATGGTAATTATATTTTGGTATTTAGTAGAAAATAAAATAAACTAATTGTTGAAAATGATAAATTGAGAATAGCAAATTATGGAATATTTATTAGAATCATAATATAGAATTTTAAATATAACCTAGTATTATTGTGCAATGTTAACTTCGAGAAATAAGGAGACGTAAGTGGCATTATCAAATATTATATCGTAAGGAAGTAGGGCTAAGAAACATGTATAGGAGTCGTATAGGAAATGTTTTACTTGTATTTGAATATTTTTGGAAACCAAATCATAACTGTTTACACCTAATTCCCCTAAACAAAAATATATAAATTTATTTTATATTCATACAAGTTAAATATGACATTATTTGCATGAAAAATATTTTATTATATGTTAGCTTTAAATTGACATATGTATTTTGAAATGACAAAAATTTAAGTGATCTTTTATATTTTGATTCATATTGTAAATTTGCTTTATCACACATGATTATCTCAAACCATTTTAAGTGTTCATATCAAACATTAAGACTATGATGTAATTGCCTATTCTTATTGGTCTTAATACTTTATAAAATGGTTTTGAATATTTTCATTAAGTAATGTTTTCAAGAATATATTTGAACACAACCTTAGAAAATTACTTAATGAGTTTTTGGACTATGCTTTAAATTGAAAAAGTCAAGAAAAAATCCCATAAAATTCTAAAATGTTTTGGGTTGAATTAAAATTAAAGTGTACATCATTTCTAACCCAAAATGGTCTAGAAAAGTGCAAGAAATGCTCTTTGGAAGCATAGGATCGATCCCCTAAGGGAAGAGATCGATCCCTTCATGGTAGAAAGTCTTGGAAGCATGGAATGAAGCAAAGGATCAATCCCTTAGGTCAAAGGATCGATCCCTTATTTCGAAAATGGACTGTAACGGCTAGTTTTGTGAGATATAATGGTCATATTCAATTTTGGCTCTTACCAACATTCATAAACCATCCAAAGGACTATAAATAGAGGCTTGGAAGCTCAAGAAAGAAGAGAGAGCACCCAAGACATATCATTCTTCAATTTCTTCATCTTCTCCAAGCATCTCAAAGAGTTCAAGAGCTAGAATTCAATATCTTCTATTACTCTCAACATCTTTGTACTTTATAGCACAAATCATTTAGATTATCTTTTCTAGAGCTTAATTTTTATAATCACTTGCCTACCTAGAGGCCTTTCTTTGATTACATCCTTTGTAAACACATTCACACCTCGTAAAGGGGAGATTTCTCTTAAGCTTTAGAAAAAGAGGGAGGTTTCTCTTTAGCCTAGAAAAAGAGAGAGGTTACTCTTGAGCCTTGAAAAGAAGGATTGTAATACAAATTCAAGTTAGTGAATTTGGGGAAAATCCTTAGGAGCGTCTCAAGGTAGGGAACGTAGGCAAGGTTACCGAACCTCTATAAATCGATTGCGTAAATTTCTCTTTCCCTCCTCTCTTTATTTACTTGCAATTATATTTGTGCTTATTGTATTGAATTTGGATTGCATGCTTGCATAGTTTAGAGAACTTAGAAAACTTCAATATAGGCTAGAGAATTTAGAAGAATCGAAAAACGAACATAAGGTTAGCTAAGAACCGATTCACCCCCCTCTCGGTTTAGCCTATAGAGCCAGCATAATATTTATTTGATACGAAATGATTTACATATCTTCATTTAAATGGAATGATTTACATGTATTAATTTATATGAAATAATTTACTTGAATTGGTTACATGAAATGATTTACATTAAATGATTTAGATAAGATGATTTACATGAAATGTTTAAGTTGCATAAATTGTAATTTTTCATGATTATGGATTGACTAAAGATAATTGCTATTTGAAATGATTTCTATTGTTAAATGATATGATTTATGAAAATGTTTTGAGACGGTCGTTCGTTAGTGATCATGCATATTATTATAAAACTGCGAGACCTTGATCAAGTCTGTAAGTTTATTATTATATGACTACAAGACTTTAACCAAGTCCCCAAGTTTACTGTTATATGACTGCAGACCTGGTCCAATCCGCAGGTTTACTAATAAGACTGTGGGAATTATGGTCAAACCCATAGTTTTTCACAGTGAGTGCTTGACCAGTACGAACTGTGACTATCGACGATGGCCATTTGTTACTGTATTGGATGTGATTGTGCATGATTATATTGGATGTGATTGTCTCCATTGTACTGTATTGTTTTACCGAATTGAATTGCTACTGATATTGAACTGTTTAGTGATACTGAATGGTTTACTGATACTAAATTGATTACCGATACTAAATTGTTTATTGTACTGTTTTCTGAATCGTTTATTGATATTGAACTGTTTATCAATACTGAATTGTTTATTACAGTGTTTTTCAATTGACTGTTTATGAACTGCTTATACACTGAAATATTTTGTGAGATGATTTTTATTGTGTTATTTAAACAGATTTTTATATACTGATATCGATTTTGAAATTTCAGTGCATAAATTACCACCTGTTTCATATTGATTTCATCATCAACTATTTACTCGCTATAGTCGCTACTAGGGACTAGAACACAAAAGGTAATTCAAAGTACCTCCCATACTCCACTCGGTTTCCTAACTGACTATAGTATCCTTCCTATAGCGTCTCCTAGTGAACTATTAGGAAATAAATGTTTTTATGTATTTTAATATTATATTTCATAATTAGTAAATAAGTTATTTTTATTCAATTGCATATAGTACGCACTTTTATATATGTTTCTTACTGGGTTTTCCCCAAAGCTCACCCCTTTACTCACCATCCCAGATAGCTCATCAGAGTGCGTGCCAATACGCTGCAATAGGTTAGTGAAGGAAAGTACTAGGAGTTCTAAAGTATCAAGTGAATAGGTATATGTGGAATTTTATATTTATATTCAGACATGTATTTGCACAAGAGATGTAAATAGAGTACGTATATGAAATTGTGGGATGTAAATTACTCTGAATTGTTGTAAACGGAAATTATAAATATTATGTTATAGTTATGTTACAATTTTACTTACAATTTCTTATTTATTATCTATGAGTTTATTAAATTATTGGTATAAATACTTAATTGAATTGGAAATTGCACATCGAACTTACATCAACAACGAACCCAAACCAACTGATACCAATTAATCAAATGAAAAAGATAATGGTAAAAAGGAAAAACTTGGTTCGAAATTTTATAATTCCAGACATTACAAAGGTTGCTTGGAAAACAAGTTAAGGTTTACCTGGTGGCTAAGTAAGGGTAGATTATTTAAATAAAGACAATAGGTCTGAGGAACAAATAATATTTGTGTTGTCTTGCAAGAGGATTTAAGATCAAACTTCGGTCAAAGATAAGAAGACAAAGAAGAAAGAAAAATAAAAAAATACAAGAATGCAATAGAACAAGAGTCCCATGAATTGAACCTAAGCTCTGATGCTAAATGATATGAACCCCATTGAAAAAAGATGAGATTCAACAAAGGACAAGAAGAACACTGAAAAAAAAAAGAACAAGTTTAAAATGTAGCAAAGTAAAATAAAGAAACGGTAATAAAACCAAGACCCATTGGTAGAAACACAAGAATCTATGGTATTGGACCTAGACCCGTTGCTTAGAAAAGTGAGAACCTAAGGTATAAATTGGTGATAAGTAGAAGAACACCACGAGGAAGACCTTGATAAGTTCAGGGGTTCTTAAGAGAACCAAAGAGAAAAAGTCTCTCAATTTTATAACTCGAACCAATTGTCTCTACCCAAAGGGTTACACAGCTATTTATAGGCAAATAGCAAACTTGCAGAACAAGTAATTGGAATCCTACTTTCCTAACTTGCAGAATATGAAATAGAAATCCTACAATACCTATTAAAGAAAAAGGAATTGGGCTTAAATTAAATTAAGATAATGTTTAGCCCAATAAGACATAACTAAATAAAATAAGTATAGCATTTGGCCAAATTGCAGTAGGCCCAATTTCTGCATCCGGCCAAACTGCATTTCAACCCAATACTTATAAATCTTCAAGAAGGTTGAACTTGGGCTTGGATCATGTTGTAGAAGACTTTGTGTCCATGCTCAAACTTTGTTGGCTTTCTCTCTAGCAATGTTAATGAAACCAGCCAAGGCTTGTTGCATTATCTTTATTTTAGCTCTTGTCATTGGACCTCCATGGATGCGCAGAGGATCATGATCATCACAAACATGACTTAGGCTTTAGGAGCTTGATGGGCCTCCATCACACCCTTATGACTATGGCCACATGTCTTAGTGTTATTGTAAAAGTCGACCCAGTCCGCATAACAGGGTCGCCCATCCTTACAACGTGAGGTGACGGTCGCCCATCCTCACCAATGTATTGTTTACTTTGGGCGATCGCCACCCTAACGGCTTTATTCCCCACTGGGACGCGTCTTTCCATGTTCGAACCCAGGACCTCCTCAAGTATCCGGGTTCTACATACACCATATGCATCCTAGTGGGGAATAAAGCTGTGAGGGTGGCAATCACCCAAAGCAGACAATACGTTGGTGAGGATGGGTGACCGCCACCTCACGTTGTAAGGGCGGGCGACCCTACTATGTGGACTAGGTCATGCTCTTACAATTATTCCCATTCGGGAACCTAATGTTGCATGATTCGATTGGGATGTTGACTGTTTTTATCGATCGATTGCATTGAATGATTTTATCGAAGGATTTTACTAAATGATTGTATCGAATGATTTTATCAAATTGTATTTATCAAAATGAAATGTTAAAATACAAATGAATGTTTTGATAGAATGACCTTATCGTTGAAAGAAATGATTTATTGAACTATAAATGTTATGGTCTTATTATTTATTATAAAATGATTTTAATGAAGAATTGCTTTATATTTTTTCGTATTGAATCATAGTTATTGAAATGAAGCGTTTTGATTGCAAATAAGTGTACCAAGGTTATGGTTTTATTGCTTAGAAGAAAGGGGTTTTCTGAACTGTTATGAATATGACATTATCATTTATTACTGCATAATGATTTAATGATAATTGTTTTATGTTGTATAGTATTGTTAATGATTATAATGTAACACCCAGTTTTCTTATAATTCATCAATTATTTTATCCATTTCTTATAGTGGTTAGACTATTTGCCGATGTCAATATCTTTCTTTCTGATGTCTTACTTCTTTTTCCATTATTCATAGTTCACAAAAATACAATTATGGTCCACATAAATAACTACCATTCTCGCCATAAAATATATTTATTTAATTTAAAAGATTTCTTTACATATAAGTTCAGTTCTCTAATTTGAAGTATAAGCTTATTCTTATTTATTTTACATCCCCATAGATACTATAATACAATAAGTACTACACTATACAAGTGTAAAATATATAGCAAGTATAATATACCTTCAACGGACTAGCGATGAGCCCCGAAGGAAATACTGTGTGGACCAAAAATCATGCTCTTCTCAAGTGAGCAGAATGTCACTGCAAATAATTTGGAGGAAAAGAGGGGTGAGTTTATGCTCAGTAAGGAAACAATTATAAAAGAGCGGTACTATACCACTATATGCAATAAAACATTTATTTAAAGCGATTACAATAAATTAAAAACACTTATATCATGTAAAACATTTATTTAAAACACTGTCGTTTCAATCATTAGTTTGTCAAATTCAATTAAAATAATCATTAAAATTAACTTTTCAACTTAAAATCAATCAATTCAACTTAAATCACTCGATGGAGAAAGCTAGTATCTAAGAATCACATGCCACTATCACTATAGGAATTAGTGTACCACGTACGAGCCAAGTATCCATCCCTAAGCCATTCCTGTTTAACACTTACAATGGCCATTGTGGAGAGAATCCACAGTGCTCACTAGTCATGTCACATCTTGTATATATAGCATTTTACATTTTTCCACACATTTTACAAGGGTTGGGCTATCTGCGATGCCTCTATTTCCCATTTCCTTTATACAGTAAACATTTATAGCTGTGATTTACCATTTGGTAAAAATATTTACATATCATATTTCATATATTGTTTACATCCCTTGTTTATAATACAACACAGTAGTATTGTAAAAACAAGTCTGAACATATCAAACAAATTATTATACCTCCAGGATATAAGCTAGCTGCCTCAAGGTACTCAGATGTGCAACCAAAATCCTCGGATGATAATCAAGCAGTCACTTGAAATACTCTGTAGATCTTAAAATAAAGGAGTGAGCAAACCACGGCTCAATAAAAGAATTCTATGTAATACTTGGTATCATGAAATCTATATGCTATAAAATCATTTAATTCCTATTGGTGCACTAGGGACCCTAATACGAAGGATACTATAGTCGGCTAGGGATTCAAATTGAGTAAGGAAGGTATTTTGAAATACTTGTCTTGTCCCGGAACCTAGATGCGACGATAGGGAGTGAGCATTGATTTTGAGATAAATCACTTTTTTTCCATATCATTTCATATTCATTTCAAATCAATAATTTCAACATGTAAAACATTTAATCACATAAGCTAATATTCTTTTATGATTTAATTTGGAATATTAGATTATGAGATTAAATGTTTTACATCTTGAAAGTATTAATTTGAAATAATATGAAATGATATGGAAAAAAAAGTGATTTATCTCAAAATCAATGCTCACTCCGTATAGTCGCATCTAGGATCCGAGACAAGACAAGTATTTCAAAATACCTTCCTTACTCCATCTAAATCCCTAGCCAACTATAGTATCTTTCCTATTAGGGTCCCTAGTGCACCTATAAGAATTAAATGATTTTATAGCATATAGATTTCGTTATATCAAGTATTACATATAAGGGATTCATCCGTCCCAGTGTCTCTGTGGGGCACATCATTTTATTTGTCCAAAAGAAGGATGGTTTATTGATTATTGGTTATTGAATAAGGTGACCATCAAGAATAAGTATCCCCTGCCCAGAATCGATGATTTATTTGATCAGTTGATGGGCGCACAAGTGTTTTCTAAGATTGATCTCCGATCGGGCTATCATCAGCTTAAGATTCGGGATTCGGATGTTCCTAATAGACTGTCATAGTCAAACCCTTACATGAGGAAGTTTCATGTGGTTCTAGCCCATGAACTAAATTACATGAAGTTGTTAAAAACAACGCGAATGAACTCAAAAGCATTTGTTTAAGGGTATTTTGGTCATTTTGGTCATTTTACATTACATGGCCGATCAAACCACATCCTTAATCAATGTTTGACTTAAATAAATAAAATTTAATAATAATCAAAATCAAAATCAAAATTTAAAATATTAAAAAAACAGTTAAGACATAAGTGGAAATTGTAAAATTTAAAATGGGCAATTTAGTCTTTTCTCAAGGGTTGATATTTTAATGGTAAATAATATTAAAATAAGATATTTTTGTGTGTCTTCTTTAACCTAAAGAGGTAGGCCACCATGGCTAAGCTTTCTCTCAAAAATTTCTAAGTTTCCAAGAGAGAAAAACCTAGATAAATACTCGTTAAACCTCACCAAATCAATGAGCTTCCTAAAAAAAATTGTTCCCCACCATAAGCTCTATCTAAACCTAGAATTTGGAAGCTTGATTTGGCTGTTTGCTTGGTGAATTAAGGCCTCCATATTCGGCGACTATATAAAGGTAAGAGTATGCCTTTCATTTAATTCTACTTAGTGTTTGAGATTATACTAAGCTAGAATAACATGTTTATGGCCTTGGAATGAAACAAAATCATGAGTAGAGCTTTCATGTAGTTTCAGCCATGAGAGGAAGTTAAGGACACCATAGTGATTTCAATACTTGATGGTATAGAATGATAGTATATAATGAGAGGAACATAGCCATGAAGCTAGAATTGGAAAAAGATGTGTGATAGGCATGAGGGAGGTGTCGCCATGGTAAGGGTTATGGGGTATTGATGAAATCTTGTTGCATGATGGGTATTGAATGAATGTAGAGAGTGAGTAGTGCCGTGAAGTTAGAATTGCAAAAGAATGAGTGCAGTGGCTAGGGGTGAATTCGGCCAAGGCATCTTGTAAGTGTTACTATGTTGAATTTTATGGTTTGATGGCTATAGAATAATGTCTAAATGTTAATAAGATCATTGATGAAGTTAGATTTAGAAGAAGATGCGTTTTAACTAAAGTAGTGTTTTGACACCGGTAGGAAGTAGACAGGATTTGCTGTTGTATCAGGCAAAATGAAAGATTATAAGGTATAGAGTATTCTTTGTAATTGAAGTGTTGAGTTTTAACCGCATTTTGATACTGTTTTGTAGCGTTGCGTTCAGGAGTATAAAGAGCGTTAGTTATGCTATAAGACGCTACACTGCGTTGTAGCTTAAAAGGTAAGGAACATGTGTATGAGCGCATTGAAATACTATACATGCATTGGGAATTGTAGCTGGATTTTAGATATATAAATTGTGTTTTTATGGAGGGAGTTTGGGTAGCTAAAGCTGTTATGCTACCAGAATTTAGCAAAACGAACCTAAAGCTAATATACTGATAACCGAAAAACGAGATAGAATAGTTACATTAATAAAATTAGCCAAAACGAACCAAATGAGAAACTTGGCTCATAAGTCTGCATAGTTTTGTAACTTAGTTTTCGTTTGAATATTTATGTGT
This sequence comes from Heritiera fomes, assembly GCA_032173925.1. Lineage (NCBI taxonomy): Eukaryota > Viridiplantae > Streptophyta > Magnoliopsida > Malvales > Malvaceae > Heritiera > Heritiera fomes. Next base: position 6,815,014 of record JAPDPM010000012.1, on the reverse strand, counting down.
TTTCACTCGTTTTGAACTACTTGCATATAGTAGGAACATATTTATGTGTGAATAAAATATTTTGAATGCTTACTTTTGCACTGAGAATATTTTTCGAATTTTTTGCTTTGAAGAGTAAGTTCTATGGTTTTGGATACTTATGGATTGACTGAAGATAAACTTTCTTGAAATGATTTCTATCACTGATTTCGAATGTTATACGAACTGTTTTGAGATTGTTGGCTCCATAGTTGCCTATGGCAATCATGCATCCAGTTAGTTAGTTAGTTGTTTGCTGTTTGACCCTAATCAAGTCATCAGCACCCACAAATGTAGCCTGACTAGTGCACACTATGGACCTTTATAGGCTGAGGCCATATTTAGGGAACTTATTGTGCATGATTCTATAAGGATGTTGACTATCTGACTAAATGTTTATAGTTTGACAGATTACTGATTTAAATGATTTTATTTGAAAAGAAATGTTTAATCATATGTTTGAATTGTATTTAGTGTGTTCATATTATTTATTACTATTTTGTACTTGCAAATGAAATATTATTTTCGATTCCACTACATTTCATCAATATTTTGAAATTATCTAATAGCCTCCCTATAGTCGAACTTAAGAACTGGAACAAGTGAGGTGCTTTAAAGCCTGCTTTCATACTCAGCCTGCTAATCCTAATCGACTATAGAATCCCTCCTTTCCTAAATATCTGTATCATTAGTGACTTATGCATATTACCGTAGAACTAATTAAGGAAACATGCATATTAGTTGCATAGTATTGCACTTTTATATATGTTTCCATACTAAGTGTAAACTCACTCCCCTATTTTTCCTCCTAGATTATTTGCAGTGATTTCCACTCGCTTATCAAGGATTTTATATTTTTGGACACGGCATTCCTTCGGGGTGCGCTTATAGTTCCCTTGGAGGTATATTGCAATTTCACTATATATCTCATACTATTGTACAGTACCAAGACATATTTTATGCTATATTAGGGATGTAAACTTTAGGGATGATATATATGTATAGTAAACCAAATGATGACCTTAGTCATGTACATATATGTACATGGATGATGATTAAATATTATCTTTAATAGATATAACACTTGAGATGAATCGGTTTTATTGTGATGATAATGATTTAATGTGAAAATGTATAAGATGTAAGTAAGAAAGAAAAATGAAATGACAAACAGTCTAACCAACCATAAGAAAAGAAAAAGTTAGTTCGCAGTTTCGATTAATCCTATGTTACACTTATCACAATCCAAAATGTAGACTAATTTTTATGCAGTATATTTACAAGAGATGTTCACATATTAACTTAGCACATACAATATATATCCAAAGGCCGCGACGAAATGTCAAACCCAACGGATGCGTAGAAAATTTCAGGTTAATTTTTCGCTTTTTCATCACTTAGCAAGTTTGTCTGTGTGTGTAATATCAAAATGAAGTTGTTAACTTCTTGCCTTATTTAGAGCTATTTGCTCAAGGTCTCAATATAATACTTGTAGAGTCAACATCTTTACAAATCCTAGATATCTGCAACTTACTTAATACCACATATAACATTCGATAACGATCATAACAGCATGGTTGTCTTGCCTAATTTACAGTTCTATTGATATTTAACTCGTTTCCAATTCCATCCAGATAAAAGCATTAAGATATTATCAAACATTCCATAATCTTAGTTTACATCCCAACCAATTGTCATGTCTCGATTTCTTAAATGTTGGACTAACTTTTTTTTTAACTTTACTTTCTTTTACTACAATTATCATTCACATTCATTGTCATTTGGAATCCTAGATATCTGCAACTTACTCAATACCATAGATAGCATTCGATAACAGTCACAACAGCATGGTTGTCATGCCTAATTTATGGTTCTATTGATATTTAACTCATTTTCAATTCTATCGAGATAAAGGCATCAAGATATTATCAAACATTCCATAATCTTAGTTTACATCCCAACCTATTGTCACGGCTCGATTTCTTAAATTTTGGACTAACTTTTTCTTTTTAACTTTACTTTTCTTATACAACAATTATCATTCACATTCATTGTCATTTGGTTTGTATTCAGTGTTGGCGTAAGTTCATTCTATTCATTTCATTTACTGTCTATCTCTATGCTATAAAGGTCATACAATGGTGAATATCGAATATCATATCAGAGTGTAAACCCAATTGACTTAACATATAATTGTATATATCAACTTAATATAAATACATCACAGTAGTTTCCTTTGGCATTCCTGAAATTCCCCTATATGATTTACATCCCAAAATATAAATACATTAGCTGTGCATAAACTGTTTGGATAGAAAAACATAACATATACTATATACATTATCACTCGGTACATTGGGTTTCTGAAAACTAGCTTCATCTAACCTCAATAGTAGCACCGATTGTGTCTATTGTTGAAAAGCTGTAAGGTGCAAGAGGGGGTGAGCTTTAAACCCAGTAAGAACTATACATAAAAGAACTGATATTATGTAAAACTACATGCATGTATCATAAACATACTCCTACAGTGACAATGACTATTAATAACAGATACTATGCAACTAACGTGTATATATCCTAACTATATTTCTACAATGACATTTAATATCGATAATTGTAACATAAGATGTCAGAAGGAAGGATTGCTATGACTGGTTAGAGATACAAGGTTGAGTAAAGAAGGATGCTTTAAAGTACCTCACTTATATCGGTCCCTTGATCCGTATATAGTGAACATAAGTAACTTCACAGAGAAGGAATTCATGCATATTAAACCAAAGTTTCATTATTTTTATATGTGAGATCCCTAATTTCTCTATTCTTCCTATACCTATTTAATATGTTGAGTTAATATATTAAGCTAAGTTATAAAGATTATGTCACAGCCCGTGACCCTATTTTTCACCTTATTCTATACATCTTATTTGGTTGGGCTGTCTGCGAATCTTTACTTTTCTTTTACATATAAACAATTGCATATTAAATTATAATATGAATTACATCCCCTATCTTAATTCATAAAGAAGTAGTACTGTAAGTAAGTCTAAATACAGAAAATAAATGATCATACCTTATTAAATAAATCAAGCTGTCGCATCGTCCCCAAATGCACAGCCGAAGTCCTTTAGATGTTAAACTCTTAGTCCTCGAAAACCTGAAATGTTAATATTAAGGGATGAGCAAACCACGGCTCAGTAAAGGAATTATATGCATACTTGATATTCAGCTTCCTATATGCTGAAAATCTTTGTCATTTTTTCTTATGGGCTCTAGGCCCGCATGTAGGAAGGATACTACAGTCGGCTAGGGATCCGGATGGAGTAAAGTAGGTATTTTGAAATGCCTATCTTGTCTCGGAACATAGAAGCAACTGTAGAGAGTAATTTTCATTCTTGTTTTGAAATTCAAATCCTTTCCTTTTTACTTCGTAACATTTTCATATTCTTTTTCAAAATAATACTTTTATGAAATAACGCATTTAAATAGAATAACCAATATTCATATTTTCTTTGAAAAGAATATTAGTTAAATCATCATCATTTTCCTTTAAAACTCATTTTATGTTTTACTGTACAATCATAATTAGTACAGTACTTTAAAATAGCAAAATAAGCTATTAAACCCTTTTTTCGTATAACATATAAATCATTTAAATCTAATATCCAATTTAAAATTTAAAATAAGAATATTAGATTTACTTTCCTCTTTTTCCTTTTTGAAAACATATTACATATTCATATTACATGTCATATGAAAATCATCTCGTAGTACTAAAATTAGTACTGAAATAAGCATTTTGTAAAATGCTGTAAATCATTTTCATTTCACGTATTACATATCATATAAAACACTTTCATTTCACGTATCACATATCATGTAAAACATTTTCATTTCACGTATCATATATCATATAAAACATTTTCATATATGGAAACTGAGGCACGCCCAGCCCGTCCACTAGGTCGTTACTCATATCATGCTATAGACCCCGAAGGGTATAAAACAATCATGTCAGATCTATGGCCATAGTATATAATTGTCCTTGGAGGATCACTGATCAGGTGTCGGCCGGGACTACATATCACATATTACATGTTACGTATCATATATCAGCATGATAGGATGCCATCTAGTCTCAAAACCGTATTTTTCATCATCTGGAAACCTTTATGGAATTTACAAAAATAATCATTTCATAATTAAAACTATAAAGGTTATATAATAAATCAAGTGAATATTTAAAAAAATATTTATAAAATATTCACTTTTGCCCTTTTTCAACTTTCATTTTATATTACGTATAATTCATATATCGAGAGAATATTTAGAAAAATTTTATAAAATATTCTCTTTATCCCTTTTTTATTTTCCATTTCATATCACATATAATTCATATATCGAGAGAATTTTCGGTGATCTCATTATCACCAATTCCGAAAACATGAATATTTAAAAATCACTTTCATTTTATTCATGTTTTTATGAAAAATATTCATTTTCTCGATTTTCGTCATTGAAAACCATTTCTCGTGAAATAAAATCATTTATTATGATTTTATGAACTTTTCTAGAAATTTTCAATAATTTTCGATAATTTTTCGGCAGTATAACGGCTACCGATTGGCTGACCTCCTACACGGAAAATACAGTTTATAATTTCCAGCTAATACTTCATTCCAAATTCCAATCAATGATTCATCATAATAATTTCACAAAATATTTCCATAAAATATTTTGAAATTAAAATCATGCAGACTGAATATCCTTACAGTGCTGCACATGCATCCTTTACCTGTTTCGGGTCGGCGACCTCCTCGTTCGTCGCGGCCATGTTCACCTCGCCCGATTCCATCGACTCGGTCATCGAGGGAATTTTTTGGAATTAAAATTCTAAAATTTAGAAATTTTCCATAATTATTTAAATAAATAAATTATTTAAATAATTTATCACTTTCCGAGATTTCTTACCAATTCCCGTAATTCCTGGGTTTTCGAATTCTCAGGATTTCCCGTAATTTCTGAAATTTTCCTTTTTTCCTCTCTTTTTCTTCTTTTCCTCTTTTTCTTCCTTTTTCTCTTTTCTTTCCTTTCTCTTTCTTTTCTTTTTCTTTTTCTTTTTCCTTTTTCTTTTCTTTTTTCTTTTCCTTTCCCGTCAAACCGGTTAGTGTCCCTCCTCGTCGGTTCCTCACCGACGGCCGGTTCTCCGGCGGTTCGGCGGCTCCTCAGCTCTCCGGCGTTGAGACGAACTTACAGGTGGCCTCAGCTCGGCTTGGATCGGCGGCATGGCGGTGGATCTACTCGGTTTTGCCTCGGTTTCTTCTTCTCCTCCGTCGGCCTTCCTCCGCCATCGTTGGCCTCACTGGTGTCTCCCTTTTCCTTCCTCTCACCTCCGTCGAGGTTCGAGTGGCGGTGGCGGCGGCGGCGGCCAAATTGGCCGGCACCGCCGATTTCTCTTCTTCCTCTCCTTCGGTTTTCTCCGCCGATTTTTCCTTCGTTTCCGTTTCTATTTTCGTTGTCTTCCGTCGTCGGTCATCTCCTCCTTTCCTTGGAACGCCGACCGACGTCCTCTCTTCCCTTCTCCGGCGACAGTGGCCGGTGCCACTCGGGGGAGCATCGGGAGGTTTCCCGATGTTTCCTTTTGTTTCCTTTTTTTTGTTTTTATTATATTTTTGTTATATATTATATTTATAATTTACTTTATAAATATAATATTAATATTATATTATGTAGTACATACTATATAATATTTCATAGATATATATTATATATCAACAAATATATATTTAATATATATCTACATATTTTTAACTTAAATTACATTTATATATTTTGATATAAATGAAATAATACTATATATATTTTCTTCCTCATTTTCTTATTCAATTTGGATTTCTATTTATCCAAATTAAATTTTCTCTATTCCTTAGTTTATTTCCAACTTAATTTCTTTCACTTGAATTCCCAATTTCATCACTTCCTCAATCCTCGGAATTTCGACAATATTCCTATTCTCACAATTTTATTTATTTCCACTGATTTATTTTCTCCAATATTTATTTCCAATATTTATAATTTTCAATAAATGAAAAATTTACGGTTATCACATATTGATTCTCATATATTTTGTAAGAGTTGGTAAACCTGCTAAGTGGGCCCCACAACACAAATCGTAGCTCAAATGGATTTCGAAGTGGCAAATTGTGAATCATGGGCTTGAGATACATAATTGGTAAGAATACCACTTCTTGAAATTCTTTTTCCTATGCACACCTAGGTTTACGTGCAACAAATTCGAAAATGATGATCATGTCCATAGGTCAAAAGAATTTTTCTAAATAACGGTCAAACCAAATTGACTTTGAACTGCAAATTGTCATAAGAGAATCCTCACATAAAGAAGTTTCACGTGGATCTAACCCGTGAACTGAACTACGCGAAAGTGCTAAAAACAACGCAAACGAAACAAAAAAGCATTCGTTTAGAGGTAGTTTGGTAATTTCACTACCCATACTTGGTCAAACCACCTTGAGAGTTAACCTTTGACCATGTTTGACTTGAATATAGGAAAAATAATAAAAATAAAATATAAAATCTGGAAATAAAAATAATAAAATAATATTAGTACAAAAATGGAAATAAGAGGATTATGCAAGGGTAATTTGGTCTTTTCTCAAAGGGCTTGTCAAAATTAGTCAACAATTGAATTAGTTGGCCAGAAATACATAAAAATCTAATAAAAATAAAAAAATTAATTAAAAATTGACTTGGAAGTATAAGACATTGTTCAATAGCGGCCTTGTAAATAGAGAAATTTTAAGAGGGCATTTTGGACCTTTTGACCCATGATAGATTTTTATAATTAAAATATAATAAAATATCAATAAAAGAAGACAAATTAGTGTCTTCTTCCAACTTCCATAAGCTGGACATTTTTGCTACATGTTTTTCTCCTCTATTTTCTTAAGGTTCTTCACGTTTTGCCTAATGAAACACCATCTTTCCTTCACCAACTCATCTAACCTCATTCATAAAAATTGTTCCCCATCTCAAGAGCTTCCTAACCATCCCAATTGCTCAGCCAAAATCACACAAAAGTATGCTATCCTGCTGCTGGCAATTTTGGTACTGTACATGTAAGGAAAAATGAATGGTTCCATATAATTCTATTTAATGTTTATGCTTGTAGTAGATGAGTAGATGAGGTGTATAAGCATAGCTTGAAGCAAAACTTAGTAGGGAGTTATATGGACTTTACGGCCATAGATGAAGTTTGGAGGAACTATATTGTATTCAATGTATAACAAGTGTAAAATGATAGTAAATGGTGATATGAGTATGGCTATGGTGATAATCTAACAAAATGGTAAAGATGGCGACTAAAGAAGGTTTCAGTCATGGGCTGTTCTTAAGGAAATCATAGTGTTTGAATAGCATGAAGGGTAGAAAATGCAAGTTGGCAATGAGATGAACATAGCTGTAAGATCCGATTTTTCCATACTATACATGTATAAACATGTAAATTTTAATTAAGGAATAAATTATGTTGTACATTTTTACAAATATTAAATAAAAATTTATGTGGACCCCACTTAGATTTCGGTGTTCAGACGATGATATGAGTGAGAAGGTATACTTTTGGAGATTGAATTAAGGATTGGAAATTGTGAGGATAAAAATAACATGAGGCTAGAATGACTCATTGGTAGTGTTTCGATTATAAAATTTTATCGAAGCATCCAAATGATAAACCGTAAAATTCTTTGGAAAGTTAACTTAATTATCTTTCCAAACATATAAGCCTCATATTCTAGTTTCTCATGGATCAATACCAAAAATTTTGTAAAGTTATTCCATGAGCAGTAGATTCTACCAACTGACTCAACCGATCTATCGGTAAAGATTCATCCATAGCAGTTGGTAGGAAACTCTGATTAAGGTGATTCGAAATCCATTAGAAAGCTAACTTAAATATCGTTTATCCGTATAAGGCTCATATTTTAATTCATTATAGATTAACCACAAGAAATTTCTACATTCATGTCACATGTACGGAGTTCAGCATTGAGCAATCAGTACAAAGTCGGACATAAGTCTTGATAGGAAACTTCGATTGAGGTGATTCAAATTTCGTTGGAAAGTTAACTCGAAGACCTTTCTGGCCATATATGGCTCATAATTTTATACATTGTGGATTGATCTCGGTGAATTTTTAAAGTTGGTTATAAATGCAGTAAAATAATCAAAAAAATAAAATAAAAAGAAGAGAAAGAGGAAAATTAAATGACGAACAATATGGTATAATTTTATTAGATGAAATAAATAAAAGAAGATAATTGCTCAGCAAATTCATCCTCTCCAAACCGACTTCACGTGCTGCTTGATTTTGCTGCACTGCTAATTAGTTAAAGCAGAAAAGATAAGTCTAAACAAAGAGAAAAGAGGAGAAAAGTACTAAGGGGCATGTGGCATAATGTTAGTGGATGTTTCATTAATAAAAGATGATAAAATGAAAAATTTTCAGACAGTTTCTCAACCCATAAACCGACCTACTCCCTTCTCTGTTCTGCTGGAATTTACGTTTCCTGTAGCTTCTTCTTCTCGTTTTTCCTCCATGTTAAGCCTCCTTCACCTTATGGAATTTCATTAAATCATTACCAGATCACCAAGCACTTTGAATAAAAATAATCCCTCAACGTGAGAGCTCCTGGAACCTGAAAATTGGTGATTAAATTTCAGCAATTGGAAGCTCAAATTTTTCTGGTATGCACGGTTCAAGGTAAGGATTTGGGTATTCATGTTTTCATTGATTCTAACCATAGTAGTGGACTGAGTTAAGTGTGAGTAACTTGTTATACACATGAAATGGAATTAAAATGAAGAATAATACAAGTTGCAAGAATCGGTCATGAAAGGGGATTGAAGGATTTTTGGTGGTTTTGATGTAGGAATTGTAGGAATTAATAGATATTGGTACATAGAATTTGCTGGGATTTAATTAGAACTAGGATTGAATGATAAAATTTGCCAAAACATGAAGTTGGTGTGAGCATGAATATTTTTCGGTAGAGCAGGACAGTTACGATGGTGAGGAGTTTTGTTGATTTTAAATATATTTAATGAAACTTTTAAGTGAATGAATGATGAATATGCTTGCTGCAGTATGGTCTCTCACGTTAATGTAGATGCTGGGGTGAATTTTAGATATTCGATGGAAATACTAAAAGAGTATGGGTAATTACAAGGCAACAAGTGATAAAAGAATAATTGAAAAATAAGAGGAAGAAGAAAATGCGGGCTATAGAAAAGAATGAAAGTGGCATGATAAGGGCTGAACATGGGTGCCATGTAAAATAGAAAATGGGTGATGTGAAAAATGGTAAGGGCCATTCGGCCATATGAATTGTTGAGTGCTGATTTTAAAATGAAATGGATGGTTGAATTAAAATGTAATAATTACGAGAAATCTACCAGCAAGCTTGGATTTAAAATCCAACACAAAAAGAGGAAGTTATGTTATAATACCGATAAAATTTTTACTGCAAAAATAATTGTAGTGTACAATATGGCTGCATATAGATATGAACAATAGCTAAAAAAAATAAGTACTTAAATGAGCTAATTATTTTAAATCAAATTATTTGCAGCTCGGAAGAATCGGATTACGAGTGGCGTACTCGAAAAGAGTTGGAATACGCTACACAGGTAAGGGATGTATGTGCAGTACTGTAAGGATATTCAGTTTGCATGATTTTAATTATGAAATATTTTATGAAAATATTTCATGAAAATATTGCGATGAATGATTGGTTTGAAATTTGTGGTGATGTATTGGCTGGAATTATAAACTGTATTTTCCGTGTAGGAGGCTAGTCAATAGGCAGACGTTATGCTGCCGAAAATTTTTAGAAAATGTTATAAAATCATATTAAATGATTTTATTTTCGAAAATCGATATTCAATCACGAAAAACGAGAAAATTATTATTTTTCATAAAACATGAATATAATGAAATTGATTTTTAAAATATTCATGTTTTCGAGAATGGTGATAATAAAATCACTGAAAATTCTCTTGATATGTAAATTACACGTAATACGAGGTGGAAAACGAAAAGAAATAAAGTGAATATTTAAATATATATATATTTCTTAAATATTCACTAAATGGTTTTATAACTTTTATGGTTTTAAATTATGAAATTATATATTTGTATAAATTCCATAAAGGTTTATTGATGATGAAAAATACAGTTTTGAGACTAGATGGCATATTATCATGCTGATATGTGATATGTGATATGTGACATGTGATATGTAATATGTGACATGTGATATGTAGTCCTAGTCAACACCTGATCAGTGATCCGTCGAGGACAATTATAGACTATGGCCATAGATCTGACATGATTATTCATACCCTTCGGGGTCTATAGCATGATATGAGTGACGACCCAGTGGACGGGCTGGGCGTGCGTGCCTAAGTCTCCATATATGAAAATGTTTTACATGATATGTGATATGTGAAATGTAAATGTTTTATATGAGATGTGACAAGTTAAATGAAAGTGATTTACAGCATTTTACAAAATGTTTATTTGAGTACTGATTGTAGTACTACGAGATGATTTTCATATGATATGTGATATGAACATGTAATATGTTTTCAAACGGAAAAAGAGGTCATAAGCTAATATTAATATTAGACTATATGTGATCATGAATATGTGATATGTTTTCCAAAAAGGAAAGAGGAGGAAAAATAAATCTAATATTCTTATTTTGAAATTTAAATTGAATATTAGATTTAAATGATATATATGTTATACGAAAATGATTTAATAGCTGATTTTGCTATTTAAAGTACTGTACTAATTATGGTTGCACAGCAAAACATGAAATGAGTTTTAAATGAGAATTATGAGAATTTAACTAATATTCTTTTTAAATAATATATGAATATTAGTTACTTTATTTAAATGCTTTATTTTATAAAAGCATTATTTTGAAAAGAATAAGAGAATGTTATGAAATAAAAAGGTAAAAAGGATTAAAATTTCAAATGAAAAGAAAATTATTCTCTACAGTTGCTTCTAGGTTCCGGGACAAGATAGGTATTTCAAAATACCTACCTTACTCCATCCGGATCCCTAGCTGACTGTAGTATCCTTCCTACATGTGAGCCTAGAGCCCATAGGCAAAGAAAAGAAAACGTTTTTCAGCATATAGATAGCTGAGTATCAAGTGAGGCATATAATTCTCTTACTGAGCCGTGGTTTGCTCACTCCTTAATTTTAACATTTCAGGTTTTCGAAGACTAAAAGTCTAACACATAAGGGACTTCGGCTGTGCATTTGGGGACGATGCGACAGCTGGATTTATTTAATAAGGTACGATCATTTATTTTCTGTATTAGACTTATTTACAGTACTACTTCCTAATGAATTAAGATAGGGGATGTAACTCAAAATATAATTTTATATGAAATTGTTTATATGTAAAAGAAAAGTAAAGTATCGCAGACAGCCCAACCAGATAAAATGTATAAAAAAGGTAAAAAATAATGTCACGGGCTGTGACAATAGCCATGAACCTAAATTAACTAAAACATAAGCTTAGTGTGATGGTATGTATTCGGCCATGGATGAATGGTAGGGAAATCGTGGTGACTTTGATACTTGGATGGTGGAAAATGTTAACATGTGGTGTAGTAAGTATTGTTAGATCCATAAACTAAGAAAATAAGAAACTTAACCTTGTAGAGGCCATTCGGCCATGATGAGAAGATGGTAATAATGGCATGATTTTGAGATATGGTAATGGTGACATTAATGTAAAAGATGAATAAAGACTAATAATGAAGTTAGAATTGAAAAATAATAAATCCAATGCCTAGGGCAAGTTTCGATCAAGCAAGGGTTTGATTTGAAAGATTAAATTTTAAAGCAATATGGGTGTATAGTTGATGTAAGAAGTAGTTGGAAATAATTCATGAAGTTAAATTTGGAAAATGATAAGTACGGAATCACATGAAGCCTTCAGCCCAATTGGAATGCAGGAGAATTCCACATAATTATTCCAAGTGTTAATGGTTAAAATGAAAGATAAGGAGAAGCAGAGAAATTTCATGAAGTAGAATAATAAGTTTTACTTATATTAATGTTATTTTTGCAGCTTCAATTTTGGAGAAATAAGTGGCTAAGTGGTGCGATTGGATTGATTCCTACACTGTTAATAAGGTAAAAGGCATTTATGGAAGTAGTGTAGGAAAATATTGTGCTTGCATGTGGGATAAATTGACTAGTTTGAAAGAATTAAAAATGTGAATTTATGCAAGTGATTAGGTAAGTGACAATGTTGTCATATTGCCGATATTTTAAGAACCCAACCTTAACCAATAGCCCAAGATTTTCCTTAATTAAAAATTTATAAATATTAATAATTATATTTTCATGAATTTAAATCATGATTTAGTTGCCTATAATTTTATTCAAATGTTTATTTTATTTATTTTATTTACTAGCCTATAATTTTTAAATATTTTTATATGCATAAAGAAAATTGGAAAGATAATTAATTTTCATTGAAAATATTTATTATTTATTTATCCTCATATATAGTGTTTATTGATTTATACTGTTATGGATCGACTTAAGATAATTGCTTATTGAAATGATTTCTTTGTTAGTGTAAATGAAAACATTGTTTTGAGATTGCTACTCCTAGATGATCATGCAAATTATTGAGTGATATGGCACCGACAGCCTAGTCAAGTCTGTAGCATCCATAGTAGGCACCTAACTTGTCACATCTTGTATATACAGTATGTTACATCTTTCCACACATTTTACAAGGGTTATACTATCTGCGATGCCTTTATTTCCCATTTCCTTTATACAGTAAACATTTATAACTGTAATTTACCATTTGGTAAAAATATTTACATATCATATTTCATCTATCGTTTACATCCCCTGTTTATAATACAACACAATAGTACTGTAAAAACAAGTCTGAACATATAAAATAAATGATTATACCTCCAGGATATAAGCTAGCTGCCCCCAGGTATCAAATGCGCAGCCAAAATCCTCGAATGATAATCACGTAGTTACTGGAAATACTCTATAGATGTTAAAATAAAGGAGTGAGCAAACCATGACTCAGTAAAAGAATTATATGTAATACTTGGTATCATGAAATCTAAATGCTATAAAATCATTTAATTCCTATAAGTGCACTAGGGACCCTAATAGGAAGGATATTATAGTCAACTAGGGATCCGGATGAAGTAAGGAAGGTATTTTGAAATACCTATCTTGTCTCGGAACATAGATGCGACTCCATAGATGCGACTATAGGGAGTGAGCATTGATTTTGAGATAAATCACTTTTTTTCCATATCATTTCATATTCATTTCAAATCAATACTTTCAACATGTAAAACATTTAATCACATAATCTAATATTCAAATTAAATCATAAAAGAATATTAGATTAATGTTTCCATTTCCTTTTGAAAACATAAAACATATCACATATGTCACTTAAATCTCGTAAACAATATCGTACTGTCACGACCCGTGACCACATTTCTTACCTTATTGTACACAACTTAACTGGTTGGGCTGTCTGCGATACTTCACTTGTAATGACTGTTAAACAATTTTACATAATATTGTTTATATTATACACATCCCCTATCATAATTAATCTGATAAGTAGTACTGTTGACGTGTCTAAATACAGAGAATAAATGATCATACCTCAAATAATCAGTCGGTATGACACATTGTCCTTCGTGTACAGCCAGGATTCACAATCCACTGAACTCACATTCGTCAAAACCTGAAATGTTGAAAATTAAGGGGTGAGCAAAACCACGGCTCAGTAAGAGAATTATATGCCTCACTTGATACTCAGCTTCCTATATGCTGAAAATCTTTTTCATTTTTCCTGTGGGCTCTAGGCTCACATGTAGGAAAGATACTACAGTCGGCTAGGAATCCGAATGGAGTAAGGTAGGTATTTTAGAATACCATACTTGTTACGGAACCTAGAAGCAACTGTAGAGAGAATTTTTTTTTCTTTTTGTTTTGAATTAATAAATCCTTTTCCTTTTTAAACTTTCATAACCTTTTTCATATTCTTTTCAAAATAATGCTTCTACGAAATAAAGCATTTAAATAGAATAATCAATATTCGTATATTCCTTGAAAAGAATATTAGTTAAATCATCATTTTATTTCTTTAAAATTTATTTCATGTTTTAATGTACTCTCTTAATTAGTACCATCCTTTAAAGAGCAAAATAAGCTATTAAAATCTATTCCCATATAACCGATTACTTAACCACTTTAGGCGTAAGCCCCAGTTCACTGATTCAGTTACGACTTCCATTCTAACTAGCAATGGAGTTAAGTGTCATATCGAGGAACTCGTGTAGCACTTAGTGCTCAAATAATTCTAGAGGTGGCTCCCCATAGTTCACAAAGAATCTATGTAGCACTTGGGTACCTTGAGTCTTCTAGAGGTGGCTCACACGGTACAAAAACTTCTTACTCACACATCGAAACTCGTGTAACACTTAGTTCTCGAAGGATTCTAGAGGTGGCTCCCACGGTTCGGAATCTCGAGTCTTTGCTCGGTTTGGCCTTTACTAACACATCAGAACACGTGTAGCACTTAGTTCCCGAAGGATTCTAGAGGTGGCTCACACGGTACAATCATCGAGTCTTTGCTCGGTTTGGCCTTTACTAACACATTAGAACACGTGTAGCACTTAGTTCCCGAAGGATTCTAGAGGTGGCTCACACGGTACAATCATCGAGTCTTTGCTCGGTTAGGCCTTTAGCACATCGAAGCTCGTGTAGCACTTAGTTCCCGAAGGATTCTAGAGGTGGCTCCCACGGTTCGGAATCTTTTATTAACACATCGAAACTCGTGTAGCACTTAGTTCCCGAAGGATTCTAGAGGTGGCTCCCACGGTTCGGAATCTCTTATTAACACATCGAAACTCGTGTAGCATTTAGTTCCCGAAGGATTCTAGAGGTGGCTCACACGGTACAGAAATCGAGTATTTATTTGGGTTGGCCTTTATGTCATATATTTCCCACTATCTTATCAGAACTCGTGTAACACTTATAATCTAATATTCCATTTCAATTCATGGTAAGAATGTTAGATTTATCAATTCTTCCTTTTTGAAAACATCTTACATGTTTGTATCTCATGTCTTATGAGAATCATCTCACGTCTTATGAGAATCATCTCACAGTACTATAATCAGTACCAAAATGAGCATTTTGTAAAAATGCTATAATTCAATTGATTTTCCTTCTCATATTGTATGAAACATGTTCTTTTCACATGTCACGCATCATATATCACATTCTCTGTTTGACATATTCCATATCATGTAAAACACTTTCCTTTTTACATGTTACCTATCATTTATAGAGTCTAAGATAGGCATTAATCTCATCATACTATAAACCTTGGAAGGTAAGGAAATACACCGGTCAAATCTATGACCATAACCTATATTGTCCTCGGTGGATCATTGATTAGGCGTCGACCAGGACTAAACATATCACATATCATGCATCAGCATGATAGGAATGCCAACCAGTCTAAAAACCGTATTTTCATCATAAAATAAACCTTTATGGAATTTATATAAATATAAAATTTCATAATTTAAAACCATAAGGGTTAAAATCCTTTACTGAATATTTATAAAAATATTCATAAGAATATTCACTATATTTCACTTCATCTTTCGTCTCGTAATTCGTGTAATTTATCTATTCCGAGAATTTTCGGTGATTTCATTATCACCATTCTCGAATACATGAATATTCTAAAGTTCCATCTCATTATATTCATGTTTTATGAAATTTAGAAATTTCCTCATGTTTCGTGATTTACTATCGAAATTCGGAAATAAAATCATTTAATATGATTTTATAAAGTTTTTCTAAAATTTTCGGCAGCATAACGGCTGCCGATTTACTAACCTCCTGCACGGAAAATACAGCTTAAAATCTTTCAACCAGTACTTCTTCCCAAATTATTTTCAGCAAATCATGCATCATAATAATTTTCATAAAATAATCGCATAAAATATTTCAATTTAAAATATGCAGACTGAGTATCCTTACAGTGCTGCACATGCATCCCTTACCTTTTTCCGAGTTGGCGACTTCCGCTTATCGATCGCGCCCGCACTCCATTTCTCCCGTTTCCTTATCCCGATTGCTGAAAATAATTTCTGGAAATAAAATTCTAATTTTTTTTAGAATTTTTCATAATTTATTTAATTTTTCTAAAAATTAAATCTCATGAAGATTTCTTACCGAACTTTGTAAAATCCCGGGTTGTCGAATTTTCGGGAATTTTCCGAATTCTCGAAATTCTCCTTTTTCCTCTTTTTCTTCCTTTTTCCTCTTTTTCTTTTCTTTCTTTCTTTTCTTTATCTTTATCTTTTTCTTTTTCTTTTCTTTTTTCTTCTTCCTTTCCCGGTCAGACCGGTCCAGCTCCTTTCCTCGCCGGTTCCTCGCCGGCGGCCGGTTCTCCGGCGGTTCAGGCGTCCCTCAGTTGGCCGGCTGCACGACGAACTTGCTGGTGCCCTCCGTTTGCCCTGGATCGACGGCACGATGGCAGATCGGGGCGGTTTTGCCTCGGTTTCTTTTTCCTCTTCGCCGACCTTCCTCCGCCGTCCATTGCACCTCCGGTGGCCTCCATCAGCTTCCTCTCCCTCTGGTGAAGCTTCGGTGGCAGTGGCGATGCCTGGATCGACCGGCACCGCCAGATCTGGTTTTTATCTTTTCGCGGCTTCCGCCGCGTTTTCTGCCTCTGTTTCTTTCTTTCTTCCGCCACCGGTGGTTTCCTTGACTTTTCCTTTGGCCGGCGAGGACATCCTCTCCATTCTCCCTCACCGGCGGTGGCACCTCCGCCACCGGCGGTCTGCCCGGGGAGGGTCGGGATTTCCCCCCGATTCTCTCCTTTCTTTTCTGTTTTATTTCCTCTTTTGGTTTTTATCCTCTTTCTATATTTAGTATATGTTTTCCTATATACTATATACTATATCATATAATTTATACATATAATATTTACCATATATTACACATATAATATTATTTCATATATATTGTAATACAATATAATATATAAATTATATATATTGTACATTACAAAATATATATATCTAGTATATATATATATATGTATATATGTATATTTATATACTTTAAAGTAAATAACCTTTATATATATAGAATTACATAAATGTTATAATACAATATATATACTTATAAACTTTAATATAAAATAACATTTACATTTTCTTTATATATGTATGTATGTATATATTTATATATACGTAAAATATTATGTTTATATATATATATATATGTATTATTTAAATTCATGAAATAGTATATATTTCCATATATATACCAACGTATTTTAAAATATACTATATAGTATTTTAAATACATACGTATTTGTATAAAATACATTTATATAAAATTTGAAATTATATAAACATATTTTATTTTTATTTCTCGTTTTTCTTATTTAATTTGGATTTTAATTATCTAATTTAATTCTTTTCCTCTCTCTATTTTTTTATTTTTTACTTCCAATTTAATTTCCTTTAGACGAATTTTTCGATTTCTCTCACTTCCTCGTTTCTCGGGATTTTCACCAATATCCCGTTTCTCGCAAATTTTATTTATTTCCTCTTATTTAATTTCTCTAATATTTATTTTCAATATTTCTAGTTTCCAATAAATGGAAAAATTTACGGTTATCACACGTACTCAATGTAGTACAGTAAACTATGTAAAAGTCTTCATTCATCTCATTTAAGACATATAAAAATTCATTTATCATTTACTATCATCATCCATTTAAATCATCATCTTTCATCTCATAAAAATAGTGGAGACTAAGGCATCACCCGAGATATATCATGCTATGAAACTCCATAAGGTAGAATAATCATTATATTAGATTTATGGCGATAGTCTATAATTGTCCTCGGTTGTACATTGATCAGGTGTCAACCGGGACTGAATACATATCACATGTCACATATAACATATCAGTATGATAAAGGGGCCTATCAGTCTCAAAATAGTATTCTTATCGTCATATCACCTTTATGGAAATTAATAAAATAGGTAAAATCATCAGTCAGTCCATAAAGGTTTTATTAAGTTATATAGTGAATATTTATGAAAAATAATTTATAAAATATTCACTTTTTCACTTTTCACTTTATAAACCACTTCATATATTGTAAAACATGTAGAAAGAATTTTCAGCAACCTCACTTTTATTAAATTCAGTAATATGAATATTGAAATAATATTTTTTGGTATATTCATGTTTTATGAAAAATATTAAATTCATCATTTCCAAGGCTAGGAAAGCATTCAAATATGCATGCAAATATTTCATGATATTTTTAAAAATTTTCTAAGAAATTTCAACAACATAACAACTGCTAATACCCTAGCCTTCCTGCACTTTCAACACGGTTCCAAAATCCACAAACAGCCATAATTCCACAATTTCCAAAGCATTTCATTTCACAAATATTCTTATAAAATTAAATGCATTGAAATCATGCATTTGGGATATCCTTACAGATCACATACGTATCCCTTACCTGTCTGTCGTATTAGACTTCCTTGAGCGTACCACTTTGTAACTCGTTATTCCTGGGCTGCAGATAATTTCACCAAAAATATTAGCTCACTTAATACTTATTTTTAAGTTCTTATTCATGTCTATATGCAGCCGCATTGGACACTACAATTATTTTCGCAGTGTAATTTCTACTGGTAATATAACGTAACTTCTTCGTTTTTCGTCGGATTTTAAATTTGAGCATACCGACAGACTCCTTGTAATTTCTACAGTCTAAATATATTCTCAAATTATCAAAATCAGCCATGGATCCTAGTCCCCTTGTCATGGCCGAATTCATCATCTTGAATTCCTTAATGTTTTTCAATGATTTAATGGCATATCCTTGTTTAACTTTATGCATTTCATCATCTAACACCAATTTCATGCATGAAAAGCCATGGTTTACAATAGTTCCTATGTTGGCCGAATACCCCGTCTCATGGAAAATTTTTATTTTGCAAAATTTGATTGAATCTAATCCCACAAACATGCTTATTATGCCTTAAGGAACCAATCTATACTATTAGAATCAAAAGAAGCATGATGGATGGTAATGTACCTTACTTGGCCAAAACTTTGAGGATCTCTTTCCCCTTGATTGTGGCTTATACAATGATCTATGGGTATGGGTAGGTAGAGGAGAGAGAGTAGATTAATTTTGTAGTTAAAATTTTGTTGAAATTGTGTGTATAATGAGATAGGAAGGTTTGTTTATTTTTCTCCTTTCTTCCTTCTTCAATGGCATGGGGCTTATTGGCGAGGATGATGAATAGTGCAGGTTAGCTGCTGATGGGTTTGGGAAGAGATTTCTAGAAGTAGGCCAAATGACCCAAATACCCCTACTTATGTAAATTTCGGACAATTTTGCCCTTAAGCTTTTGTAGTCGTAAAAGTTGTGTAATCGTGCTCCAAAATTTTGGATTCCAGACCAAACACTCTTATTTAATGTATCTTGATGATTAGAAGTGGTTTCGTCAACGCACGGTTTATGAATAGTGAGAAATTACGATTTTACCCCAACGACGCGCCAACGAAATTTTTTGAATTAACGACCGATTCGATAAATCTCTTGACACTGTCTTAAACTACTTTTTATGTAGAATAACATGATATTTTTACTTTGTCCTAATTCATTTTAGTTTGTGTGCAATTTATGAAAATAACTTCAGGACGTAACTATCATTTTCTAATTTGTTTGTCACACTTCCCAAAATGTTGCAAACAAAGTATTTTGGGTCTCAAATTTCCATAATATCATTATTGCACCATTTATACATTGTTCCTTTAATCATATATATATCTAGGCACAATAATCTAAGTAGGGCCCACATCTATGTTTACTTGAAATTTACAAATATATTCCAAAATAAATAAAAAATTTCACATATACACATGTACAGTACAAAATAATTGGTTCTCACATTTCCTCCCCACCATTAGGAAATTCAGTCCCACGAATTTCGTCTAGACAACTCACTGAAATATCTTTGGGTACTTTTCCCGCATCAAGCTCTCTAACTCCTATGTCGCTTCCTCCTCAGAGTGGTACTGCCAAAGCACTTTCACCAATAGAATCATCTTATATCGCAATACCTTATCCTTTTGATCCAAGATCCGAATAGGTCTCTCCACGTAACTCATATCCTCTCGAATCTCCAGTGGCTTATATCAAATTACGTGGGATGGATCTGGATGATATTTCCTGAGCATCGAGACATGGAATACAATATGCACCGTTGATAACTCTAGTGGTAATACCATTCTGTACACCACGTTTCACACGTGATCTAAGATTTCGAATGGTCCGATATACCGAGGACTCAGTTTTCCCTTTTTACCAAATCTCATTATACCTTTAGATGGGGAAACCTTTAAAAATACAAAATCAACTAGTGAGAAGTTGAGTGGTCGGCGTCTCGTATCTGCATAACTCTTCTGTCGACTCTGTGCTGTCCTTAACCTTTCACAAATATTCTGTACATCTCTCTAAGTCTGCTCTACCAAATCAGGAGCCAATAAATTTCGATCTCCCACTTCTTCCTTTACAATTATAGATCTACATCTTCTACCATATAATGCCTTGTATGGTGCCATGCTGATACTCGTCTGATAGCTATTATTATATGGAAACTCACATAATGGCAAGTGGTCATCCCAAGAACCTTTAAAATCTAACGCACACGCCCTCAACATATCCTCGAGCATCTGTATCACTCACTTAGACTGTCCATCGGTCTGCAGATGAAAAGTGGTGCTAAAATTTAGTCGAGATCCCATAGCCTCCTGAAATCTTTCCCAAAAGTGGGATGTAAAGCGAGAATCCTTCTCCGATGTAATGCTCACTGGAACACCATGTAGCCTCACTATCTCCCATACATATAGATTGACGAGGGCACTAAGAGGATCTATAGATCTAATAGGTAAGAAGTGGGTAGACTTCGTCAATCTGTCCACTAACACCCATATAGCATCATGATTCCTCTGGGTCTTAGGCAAACCCATGATGAAGTCTATCGTAACGTGCTTCCATTTTCATGTAGGAATCGATGGAGACTTCAATAAACTTGCAGGTTTCTGATGCTCGATCTTCACTTGTTGACATGTGAGACATCTCGCTACAAACTCTGTGAATTTTGGTACATCTTAGTATTGCCTGGGTGCAGAGTATACTTAGAGGTATGGCCCTCTGTTAAAATTAAATCTCTAAGCTGGCAATTATCAGGAACACAGATCCTGCCTTTGAACCTCAAAATACTGTCGATGCCAAACTCGAAGTTCGACTGTACTCTTATTTGTACTTGACTGGCAACCTTTATATAATAAGCATCCATCCTTTAGGCATCTCTAATCTGATGCATCAAGCCCAGCTCAATCCTGAGACTAGCTGTAAATCCATAGCTCTCAAAGGAAGTCACACTAATACTAAAGTTCGAGAACTGTAAGGCCCCAGTCCACACAGCAGGGTCACCTTACAATCATGAGGTGACGATAACCCACACTCACTCAACATATTGTCTGCTTTAGGCACTTGACGCCCTTAGGATTTTATTCCCCACTGGGACACGTCCTTCCACGTTCGAACCCAAGACCCCTCAAGTACATGGGTTCTACAATCATCTTACCATTCGGACGAATTATTTATACAACGAGAAATTCTAGGTTTATACAGACCATAAGAGTCTGGAACACTTATTCTCTCAACGAGAGCTAAATTTGAGACAGTGGTGATGGATGGAGCTGTTAAAGGACTATGACTGCAAGATTTTGTATGACCCGGGTAAAGCTAATGTAGTGGCGAATGCACTGAATGACAAGCATGTTGGCATGGTATCTTATATGATGATTAGGGAGCATGATCTCATAGAGCAGTTTTCAAGCCTCAGTTTGAATGTAATTTCCTCTGAAAGATATGGATTTACGGCTAGTTTTAGAATAGAGCTGGATTTGTAGATCGTGTCAGAAAAGCTCAGAGGAGGGGTACTTATTACATCGAGGTTGCCAATCAGATTCAAATCGGTGTTCAATCAAATTTCGAGATTGGCACCGATGGGATACTGAGGTTCAGGGCAGGATTTGTGTTCCCAGTGATCAGCAGTTGAGAGATTTGATTTTATTAGAGGCCCATACCTGTAGGTATACTTTACATCCGAGTAGTACTAAGATGTACCAAAATCTTCGAAAGGTATACTGGTGGCCTAAGATGAAGAAAGACATCGCTATGTATGTTGCTAGATGTCTTACATGCCAGTAGATTAAGATTGAGCATCGAAAGCCTGTAGGTATGTTACGACCATTATAGATTCTTAGTTGGAAATGGGAGCACCAATCTATATGTCAGGGAGATAGTGAGGTTGCATGGTGTTCCAGCAAGCATCACTTCTGATAGAGATTCCCACTTTACATCTCATTTCTAGGAGAGATTTCAGGAGGCCATAGGATCCCAACTGAACTTTAGCACCGCATTTCATCCACAGACTGATGGACAGTTCGAGCGTACGATACAGACGCTCGAGGATATGTTGAGAGCGTGTGCAGTGGATTTTAGAGGCTCTTGGGACGATCACCTACCTCTAGCAAAGTTTGCCTATAATATCAGCTATCAGGTGAGCATCGGCATGGCACCTTACGAGGCGTTATATGGTAGACGATGTAGATCCCCAATAGCATGGGAAGAAGTGGGAGACCGTAAGCTATTACCTCTCGATTTAGTCTAGCAAGCTTCCCGAGATGTACAGGTGATTTGTGAAAGGCTAAAAGCGGCTTAGAGTCAGCAGAAGAGTTATGCAAATACTAGCGCTGACCACTAGAGTTTTCAATAGGTGATTATGTATTTTTGAAGGTCTCACCATCTAAAGGTATAATGTGGTTCGGTAAGAAGTGAAAGTTGAGTCCTCGATATATCGAACCGTTCGAGATCTTAAATCGCTTAGGAGACGTGGCAAATAGGCTAGCACTACCACCGGAGTTGTCAAGAGTGCATAATGTATTCCATGTCTTGATGTTGAGGAAGTATCATCCAGATCTTTCTCACGTAATTCGACATGAGCCACTGGAAATTAGAGAGGACATGAGTTACATAGAGAGACCGATACGAATCTTGGATATGAAGGATAAAGTGTTGCGGTCTAAGACTATTCCATTGGTTAAGGTGCTTTGGCAGTATCACACTGAGGAGGAGGCTACTTGGGAGTTAGAGAGCCTTATGTGTGAGGAGTATCCAGAGCCTTTTCAGTGATAGGTCCAGGTGAAATTTGGAGGACCAAATTTCTTAAGGTGGGGAGAAAATATGAGACCTGTTTATATTGTATTGTACAGAATATTTGTATTTCTTTGTATAGTGAAATATAAATTATTTTTGTGAAATTAAATAAATTGGTATTGTAGACCCCACTTTAAATTTTATGGTATTGATGGATTCAAGACTGAAAATACAGTGTACTGTGGGTGAAATAAATATAAAATAATGATTTCAAGACGTGGAAATAATTTTTATGTTAGTTGGAATTATTTTGTGAATTTTGGAAAACAAATTGAAAATGACGGATATGTCCCTAGGGCATTTTTGTAAATTACGCCCAAACTAAAATGAGTTGGGACAAAATAAAAATACCATGAGATTTTACATAAAAAGGAGAATAACATAGTACCAAGAGATTAATTGAAATAGTGATTTAATTGGAAAATTTCGCTGGCGGTCCACAAGGGGTAAAACTGTAATTTCTCGTTATCGATGCACCGTGCATCCACGAAATCACCTCCAATCATTAAAATACATTAAATGTGATTGATTGGTGCTGGAACCAAAATTTTTGGAGTCTAATTACATGGTTTTTATAATTTCGGAAGTTAAGGGTGAAATTGTCAAGATTTTTCATAACCAAGGGCAAAATGTTAATTTTGCAAAAGTCTAAAATTTTCTTTTTATTTCAGCCAAAGTCTGGCCAGCACTATTTATCATCCCTTATCCATAGCCTCATGACAAGGAAGAAAGAAAAAGAGAGAAAGAAAAGAAAAATAAAAGAAAACATAAGGAAATTAACATTTTTTCATTATAAACCTTACTAGAAAATTATTTCCCATCACTTCCTCTCTTAATTGGTGCCCATATCTCATCACAAAAGGAAGAAAACAAGGAGAAAGAGGGCAAGGAAGTGTTTGGCCAAGGTAAGTATGCCAAAAGTTTCATGTTTCAATTTGATTCAATGTTATATTTCTAGTAATTCAAAGGTGTAGATTTCATCTATGGTATTGGATTTGCTTAATCATGGCTAAATAAAATTTTGCCATTTTTGTGGGTTTCGGTGTGCTTGTGAACATGAGGAAACCATGCATTTTCTTGCATGCAAATGGTAGGAAATGATAGAATGAGATGGAATAACAATGTTAGAAAGCTTAAAGTGCTAAAAGAAATTAAATTCATGAAAATGGGTTCATGAAGGCATTCGGCCATAGGGTCTTTGGGACTGTTATCATGCTACATTTTATGGTTTGATCATAGAGAATGACTACAGAAATTAAGAAAAGAAGACGATTTTGAAAACGGAGCTAAAACGGGAAAGTTAAGGTTTATTACCAGTATAATTTATACTGGTTTGACATAGGCAGTATAATTAATGGTTGCATTTTATGAAAGTCAATAGCTTAAAATTAAGGGGAAAATTAATGATAATTTTTTATAAAATTATTTTGTAGTCAAGAATTTCGGTTTACGGTTGGTGCTACCAAACGAGTCGGTATCGCTAGACAAGTAAGGGAGAAGTGTGTGAGTTATAAGGATATAGTGAACTGCATGATTTATTAAGTGTGATTTTACGAAAATATTGGAATGATGAAATGCCTTGAAAATCATGCAAAGCAGGAGGTTAGGAATTCGCAGCTGTTATGCTACCGAAAATTATAAAATTATTCTAAAATATCATGAAATATTTTAGATGCACAATTTAAGTGAATTGTGAAATTTGGAAATTATTTCCATAAATTTTTCCATAATTTGGAAAATTGTTGAAAAATATTAAATTAAATATTCATGTTATGAAATTTTATTAAAGTGAGATTAAAAAATATTCTTTATATTATTTTATATTTGAAAAGAATATTTATGAGATTTCTCACTGAAAACATGAATATTTATCGACTATTTTCATTGTATTAATTTTTGTCCAAATTTAATACCTTTATGGAATATTTATTTAAATTAAATGATAAATTTTATTAAATTCCTTAAAGGTATATTATATGGAAATTAAATGATTTTGAGACTTTAGGCCCCGAATTTCATGCTCACTGCTACTGTACTATCACATGGCTAATTGACTCGCCAAGTCATTAGTAGTCCCGAGGTCACCTGGCAAGGGTACTTTGTGGATGCCCTATAAACTATGGCCATAGATCTAACTGTATATTGTTACTATTTCCCTTCAGGGATAATTATAGCATGATTTGATTTAGGGTGTTGCCTAGTCTCAACCTACTGATAAATAATTATTGAACTGGGTTTTACGGATTACTGTTTATTGTACTGTACTGTATTGAAAAATATTGTTTACTGAACTGTATCTTACTAATTACTATTTACTAAACTGTACTGAATCACTGTTTATTGAAAAGAAAATATTTATGATATTATTTCTAAATTAGAAATAATTACTGAAATGGTTATCCACTAATTTTTTGAAGAATTATATTGTACTATACTGGAGTGACTGTATACTATTTCTACTGTTTTAAACTTATTGCATACTATACTATTTCACTACTGTACTATCATGTGTTTTAAACTGTTACATAAGTGAGAAAATTAAATGGTTTATTCCATTTATATTTATGGAAAATGAGTATTAAATTGTTTTATTATAACAATTTATAAATTACTCCCTATAGTCGCTCTGGGATTTCGGGACAAGACAGGTATTTCAAAATATCTTCCATGCTCCATTTAGATTTTCCAACCGATTATAGTATCATTCCCTTTTTACTATGCTTAGTGAATCGTTAGGAAAATAGATGTTTTCCAGCATATAGTTTTCATTATATCAAGTTGGCACACGACTCCTTTACTGAGCATGTTGTCACTCAGCCCTCCACAAAATATTGTATTGGGATAAGAGACATACCATCTTGAGTTATCGGCTGCGATTTCGATTACCTAAGTCAGCAGATTTACGATCTTGGAGGTATATTATTTTTTTTATATATTCAGAAATTTTGTACAGTACTACTTTAAATTTAAGTAGAATACAGGGGATGTAAATATGAAAAGGAATGATGTGATATTCATATTCCGAACTATAATTTATATAAAAATTTATCGTTTTATTACTGTAACTGCTAAAGTAAGTAAGGCATCGCAGACGGCCCAACCGTCGAATATGTGTAAAAATGAGTAAATTACTGTATTTTTAAATTGTTACAAGAACTGCTCTAACAACTCGTGCTTCCTAACCATCATATATGATACCATAGCCACATGCTTTCGGCTCAAAGCATCTGCCAACACGTTTGCTTTCCCCAGGTTGTACAATATCTCGCAATCGCAATCCTTTAACAGCTCCATCCATCTCCGTTGTCTCATATTTAGCTCTCGCTGCAAGAATATATACTTCAGACTCTTATGGTTTGTATAGATCTGAAATGTCTCACCATAAAGATAATGCCAACATATTTTCAGTGCAAATACCATAATGGCTAACTCAAGATCATGGGTCGGGTAGTTCTTCTCATGCTTCTTTAACTGTCGAGAACCATACGCAATTACCTGACTGTTCTACATAAGAACACACCCTAATCCCTATGCGGAAGCATTTGTATATACTGAGAATCCACCAGATCTGCTAGGATGGGCAAGTACTGGAACTGTGGTAAGTCTCCGCTTTAACTTCTAAAAACTATGCTCACACATATCTAACCACTCGAACTTAACATCCTTATGTGTGAGTTGCGTCAATAGAGCAACTAGTCTAGAAAATCCCTCGACGAGTCGATGGTAGTATCTAGCTAGACCCAAGAAACTCCGAATCTCAATCACTGTCTTACGCCGCTCGCACTGTACTGTAGCTTTGATCTTAGACGGATCAACACACACCCCGTCCTTCGACACTACGTGTCCCAAAAAAGTAATATGATCTACTAAACTTGGCGTATAGCTTCCAGTCTCTGAGGGTCTGTGGAACAATTTGAAGATGCTGCTCGTGTTTCTCCGGAGACTTAGAGTACACCAAGATGTCATCTATAAACACGATCACAAATTGATCTAAATAGGGCTTAAATACCGCATTCATCAAGCCCATGAATGTTGTAGGGGCATTAGTCAACCCGAACGGTATCACCAGAAACTCATAATGTCCATATAGGGTTCTGAATGTTGTCTTGGTCAAAAGTCAAACTAGATTGACCGTTATTAAGAAAAGTTCTCAGGCCTATGGAGAAAATTGTTATTTTGCCAGTTATGTGTTTCGAGCCCAAAATTAACATTTTGCTACTTCCGTTCCCATCCAAATTAAGGATAATCCTATAGGGCCCACTTGATAGTTTCTCCAATACCTACAAGGTAAGATAAAGTTAGTTACTATAGTTTGACATATCATTCTAACCTGAAATATTCAATAGGTGTGGAAGGAATAAATGAAATTAGGAATCTCACAATAAGATTAGTGAATTATGATTGAGATTGATGACTGAATTATAATGAAATGTCTGAATTGTGATTAAGATGAAAATTGTGGAATAAAACTTGTGTTATTGCGTTTTCTGCAGGTTGGTTTAGGTTAAAATATAAGCTATTATGCTGCCAAAATTTCCAATGATTAAAATAGGAATAAGTGAAATTATAAACCTTGCTCATTTTATATAAAAAATACTAATGCACATGTGCATGATTTGCATTAATTACACTAGGTAGCCATACAAAATGTGTAATGGCATATCATTGATTCACGCATAATTCTTCCCCAATGTGTTTTGATTCAAGCTACTTTTATGCATAAGTTTTATAATGACTTGCATTATGTTTTAGCTGGAAAGGTTCTGGTTCTGAGTTGACCTTTGAAATAAATAAAAAATTATACGTATTTGAAACTCAAAACTATTTTAATTAGTGTTTTTATATCCGTGGGAGCCACCCCTAAAGTCCTAAGCGACCTACATGCTACACGAGTTCCTTTGAGATCGTGGAAGTCACCTCTAGGATTCCAAGAGAGCTAAGTGCTACAAGAGAAATCCGGTTTCAAATCGTTTTTGAGTACAGGCATTCCCATTGAGCCTATCGAGCTTCACTCTAGGTTTCATTACTCGTCTATCGAGCTTTGTGTTTTAGACTATAGTAAAGTGCTACATGTTGACTTTTGAGTCAATTCGAGCTTCTAGGTTCCATTTTTGTTTATCGAGCTCTGTGCTTTAGGCTACTAGTGAAGTGTACACTTTGACCTTTAGGTCACTACGAGCCTATCGAGTTTTGCTGTAGGTTCTATTACCTATCTATCGAGTTTTGTGCTCTAGACCAGTGTAGTGTATTATACCTATTGAGCATAGTGTTCTGGGTAAATTGTACTTGTCTAGAAAACCAACACACAAGTTTCAACTCTCAACTGTAAAGTGAGATTGTAAATAAATCTATAGTCATAGTGTTATGTTGCTTGCAACACTTCCTTATCGTGAGTGTTTAATTGATTGGGTTTACACCTAAACTCTCTCAATTATCGTTTTAAGTGATTTAAGGCTTACTCCTAAAGTGTTAGGTGATCACAATTGAAATCATTTTCAATGAATTGAGGCTTATGCCTAAAGTGTTAAGTGATTGCTATTGAAATCATTTTCAGCGAATTGAGGCTTACACCTAAAGTGATAAATAATTGGTTTTTAAATCATTTTCAGCAAATTAAGGCATACGCCTAAAGTATTAAGTGATCACTATTGAAATCGTTTTCAATTATTTGAGGCTTTCGCCTAAAAGTGATAATTGATCAGTTTTGAAATCCGTTCCCAGTACTTTGAGGCATTACGGCAAACTATATCGATTTTCAATTTTCGTAAGTTTATCTGCTTTAAAACTGCATCATGTCATTTTTAGTTATTTGAGGCTTTTGTCTAAAAGTGATAATTGATTAGTTTTGAAATCCGTTTCAAGTACTTTGAGGCATTATGCCTACTATATCTATTTTCGGTTTTTGTAAGGTCATCTGCTTTAAAAGTACATAATGCATATGTTTCGAGCTGCATCGTGATTCTGAGAACCGTTTATTTTGTACTGTACATGTGTAAATATGTAATTATTAATTTATTTTTGAATATTTTGTACATTACAAGTAAAATAATAATGTGGGCCCCACTGGTTTATACTGTCTAGATGTAATTATGATTGAGGAAACAGTGTATAGAAGGTGTAAGAATTACAATGTGGAAATTTTGAGATCAAAATACTTTATTTTCATTATTTTAGGAAGTATGGCAAACAAATTAGGAAATGACGGTTATGTCCCGAGGGTATTTTTGTAAATTGTACCGAAACTAAAATGAATTGAGATGAAGTAAAAATACCATGATATTATATATGGAAAGGAGTTTAAGATAGTATCAATAGATTTATCGAATCGGTATTTATATTGGAAAATTTCGTTAGCGATTTGCTGGGGGTAATTTAGTAATTTCTTGCATTCGGTGTACCGCGCGTCGACGAAACCACCATGATTCATCAAAATAGATCCAATAAGAGTATTTGGTGATGAAATATGAAATTTTGGAGTGCAATTACATAATTATAACGATTACAAAAACTTAAGGGCAAAATTATCCGAAATTTTCATAACCAAGGGCATTTTGGTAATTTTGCCCTATTCTAGAACACTCTATATTTCTCCCCAAAGAGCTGGCCGACCACTATTCACCTTTCTTCCGCCTTGCTTCCATGCCATCATAGAAGAAAAGAAGAGAAAATAACAAGCTTCTTAAAACCTAACCTAAATAAACAAATCTCGCTAAACTTTCTACTACAAAATAACTCTATTCAATCCCCTCTATCTACCCATACAGAAATTTCCTTGAATAAGTGACAAAATTTTGAGATAGGATAGCCTAAAGATTCGTCCAAGGTATGGGTTTTCCATGCATTTAGCTCCTATAAATTCTAATAGTAGATTTTAATGTTTTTGAACATCCTAAGCATGATTTAAGCATTAGTTTTAGTTGAATCTTGCTAGATCAAAATGTGCCATGAATAGGGGGTTTCGACCATGCATGGGATTTCATGGAAACATGGTGTTTTATGCATGAAATTGATGCCAAAATGATGAACAAACATGGTTAAGCATGAATATGGAATTAGATTGTTGAAATTCCTTAGAATGTGCAAGAGGTACCATTCGACCCCATGAAGGGGAGATGGTTTGGTGCTACATTTTGATGATTTTAAGGTGCCATTAGACTGTAGAAATTATGAGGAGTCCACTACTGCAATCAGATTTAAAATCCAACTTAAAACAAGAAGTTATTTTTATTATCAGTAGAAAATATACTACATAAATATTTGTAGTGTACAATGTGGCCGCAATTAAGCATGAAAAGCAGGTTAAAAATAAGTGTTAATTGAGCTAATATTTTTGGTGAAATTATCTGTAGCCCAAGAGTATTGGTTTACGAGGGTGCAGTCGAGGAGTCAGATTAATCAGACAGGTAAGGGATGTGTGTGTAGATTGTAAGGATATTATGAATGCATGTTTTCGATGCAAATAATTTTATGAGAATATTTTGGAAGTGAAATGCCCTGAAAACTATGGCTGGTATTAAACTATGTTTGAAGTGCAAGGAGGCTAGGGTATTAACAGCCGTTATGTTGTTGAAATTTCTTAGAAAATTTTCTAAAAATGTCATAAAATATTTTGGTGCATTATTAAGTGAATTCCTACCCTTGGAAAGGTAATATTTAATATTTTTCATAAATTATGAATATATCGAAAAACATTATTTAAATATTCGTGGTATTAAATTTAATTAAAATAAAGTTACCGAAAATTGCTCTTAAGTGTTTTACAGTGTAATAACTGGTTTATAAAGTGAAACATTGAAAAGTGAATATTTTATAAATTATTTTCATTATAATGTTCACTATATTATAAATTAACCTTTATGGACTGATTGAAAATTTTACTTATTTTGTTGATTTCCATAAAGGTTTAAATACTGTATTGAGACTGTTAGGCCCCGTATCATGCTCACGTGTTTACTGTACTGTTATTGTGTGAAGCTATTGATCTGAAACTGGTTACCGTACTAAACTGTTAACTATGATTTATTAATGTGTATGAAAGTGATATTTTAAAATGAAAATGGAAGTATTTCTTAAATGATTTATTTAATGGTTTTATATACCATTTTATGTGATTTATTATATATGGAAAGTTAGCAAATAATATTTACATCAAATTTAATGTTTACTCCCTATAGTCGCTTCTAGGTTCCGGGATAAGATAGGTATTTCAAAATTCCTTCCATACTCCATCCGGATCCTTAGCCAACTATAGTATCCATCCTTTATTGTCCCTAGTGTGCTATAGGAAAATAAATTATTTTATGGCATATAGATTTCGTAATATCAAGTTCTACATACAATTCCTTTACTGAGCACGTGGAGCTCACCCCTTTATTTTTCACATCCATAGATTACTTTCAGTGACTTCATGATTTACTATTCGAGGATTTTGGCTGCACTTGGTGGTTACCTCGAGGCAGTTCTAGTGTGGATCCTGGAGGTATAATCATTTTACTTGTATGTTCGACTTACATTATAATACTACTATGTTGTAATTATGAACAGGGGATGTAAACATTAAACAAATGTTGATATGTAAATATTCGTATTTATGTAAATTAAAATAAATTGTTGTATTAAAATGTTTACGGTTTAATGAAGTGGTAAATAAAGGTAAGACAGCCTAACCATTACTGCTTGTGTGGAAATACATGAAATACTGTGTATATGGACTATAACAGTTATTATGTTTCAAACTAATGGCATTGTGATTGCATTTCGAATTAAAAACATAATGATGGTATCTTTAATTAAACGCATAGTGATTCTGCTTGAATTAAGTGTAAAGTGTAATTGTTCTAAATCAAGTGTTAGTGGATCTGTTAGAGTGAAATGGATAGTGAATTTGTTTGAAATGACGGGCATAGTAATTCGTTTTGAGCTAAATAAGCATATTGACGATTGTAGTGATATGTATACTATTGGCAGTGTAGGGTTTTATCAAGTGACTGCGTCTTTTACGTATCGTGTTGAGGCTCGAGGAAATGAAGTGCCTAACGTATCCTTCCAACTAATACCCCATACAACCTTAACCTTTAAGTGTGAGTCCCTATTGGTACTTTCAATATCAGGGCATAGTGTCACGCATTCACATCACCTTATTTACTGCTCATGCATACACATGCATTTAAATCGAAATGAGTCTAGCTTGCATTTACTTAAACTACTTACTGTGCTGTGGATTGCTCACCCTTTTGTTCCACTCCCTCCAGACTATATGAACTATGTTCCAGCTACCAAAGTATTTGTGTGAGCTCTCAGAGTATTCGTCTTGGTACTTATTGATGTCCTTTGAGCTTTGTTTTGCTTATGCAGTATACGAAAGCTATATGCTCTTTTTGTTTACATGTATAGACATTATGTAATGCACAATATAAGTTTATTTGTAATGTATTGGGATGTATCCTAGGACTGTTCTAGATTATTATAGGAATGATATGATTATTGAGTGCAATCTTTGATCTGATTGATATTGCAATGTAAGTCGATCTAATAGATGTGAAATGATGTGGATTATGATTCGTGTATTGATGAATATTGGGATATGAAATGATTGTAGTGATTAAGGATATATTAAAAGAGTGTATTTGGCAAATATTTTGATATGGAGAAATCTTTTATTTTAAAGGAGATATTTTCAATTTGTCTTCCAAGAAGGAGATTATTGTGGATTGAAATGATTATTACCTATCTCAAAAAGTTAATTAAAAGTGCCTATGGATTTAAGATTAAATTATTAAGATCAAAGTATATTAAAAAATTTAGCGAAAATTGTTTTAGTAATTACACTAACATGAATACAAACCTTAAAGTGGTGAAAAGAAAAAATTAGTTTATAAAATTGCTATGTGGTATAAGTTTAAGCGTTAAGTACACATCACGTCTTTTGGCTCATGACAGAATCGGTGTATTATGAGCAGAATAAAAAAGATAGAGGTAAAAGAGGCACCAAAGGGGATGAAGACCAAAAAAGTTGTTGGACTTGATGACATTCCAATTGAAGTTCGAAAATGTCTTGGAGATGGTGGAGTTAGATGGTTAACAAATCTTTTTGACAACATTTGGTGCACTAACAAAATGCTTAAGGAATGGAGGAAGAGTTTGTCAATACCTCTTTATAAGAATAAGGGAGTTATTCAAAGTTGTACAAACAACCAAGGTATAAAACTGATGAGTCACGTAATGAAATTATAGGAGAAAGTGATAGAAAGGAGATTAAGAAAGATTGTAGAGATATCGAAGAATCAATTTGGTTTTATACCTGTCGATCAATTATGGAGGCAATTCATTTCTTAGACAGCTTATGGAGTGTTCTCGACTACTGGGTAAAGATCTTCATATGGTCTTCATAAACTTGGAGAAAGCATATGATAAAGTGTCTGGGGAGTACTATGGTGGTCCTTAATGAAGAAAAGAGTTTTTTGTGAAATATATTTAACTAATTAAAGACATGCATGGAGATACAGGACAGATACAAGGACATGTGGAGGGCAAAGAAGTAAATTTCCTATCAAAGTGGGATTACACCAAGGGTAAGTGCTAAGTCCATTATTGTTTGTTGTAGTAATGGACGAATTGAAAAAATCCATCCAAGATAATATGCCTTGGTGCATGATGTTTACAGATAATATTATCCTATATGCTAAGAATAGAGCAAAGATCAACGCAAAGTTGGAACTATGGAGAGAGACTCTAAAACCAAGAGGGCTAAAACTAAGCAAAGTGAAGAGTAAATACATGAAATGTAAATTTTGTTTAAACAAAGAGGAAGAGCAGAACGTACTAGTATTGACATTAGATAGGTTGGCGATACCTAAGCAGGACCATTTTCGATATCTAGGGTTGATAGTATATATGGATGCAGAGATTGATGGTCATTTGACCTATAGTATCCAGGCTAGATGGAGTAAGTAGAGAAATGCTACAAGTGTGCTATGTGATAAAAGAACTCCTATATAGTTGAAAGGCAAATTTTACGAGACAGTTGTTAGACCAACTTTGCTACAAAGTTGTGAATGTTAGGTGACTAATAGAATACATACATAAAAGATGAGTATAGCAAAAATGTAAATATTGCAATGGATATGTGGATATACAATGAAGGATACAATAAGAAATAAAGACATCCATAAGATGCTTGGAGTGGTACCAATTAATGACAAGATGTGTGAAAGTCGTTTGTGTTGATTTGGACATGAACAATGTAGACTTGTAGATGCTCTAGTTAGGAGAGTGGAGACTATAAATGATGAAAGAAGGGTTCAAACCAGAGGAAGACTGAAAAAGAATTGGAAAAAAGTAATTCGAAAAGATATAGAGGTATTACAGTTGGATAAACACATTGCTTTGGATAAGAATGTGAGAAGGAGAAGAATTCATATGGACGATTTAACATGAGTTCAGATATTGATTCATGTAGCCTATCCTAACCTATTTGAATAAAGGATCTGATGATGATGATGAAAGAATATAAATAAAAATATCTAACAAAGCAAAGTTTTCTTTGTGTTTCCATCACATTTTATAGGCATTTAATCTCTAAATATTCACATAGAGTTTGATAACAGTAAATTCAATATTCTCAAGTTCACATATACATTGTAAGATGCTTACTTGCATCTTGTGCAAGTTAACTTACCAATGTGAAGCTAACATGCTACTTGCATGGTTAACTTACCTTTGCTTTAAGCAAAAGCCACTCATACACCAAGTTCTCCTCACCTCAGCTAAGTGTTACACTACAAGAAAAAAACTCTTCAACAATGGCAATTTAGCAACAGAATTTTTTCGTTGGTAAAAATGTATTTTAGCAATGGAATTTCATCACTAATTTGGTTGGTTCAATCAGAATGCATTAGAGACGGAAATAGTGACGGAATTCCACCACTAATTATCGTCAAAAATAAATCTGTCGCTAATTCCGTTGCTAATCGATTTGCGTGAATAAATTAGCGATGGTAGAAGCGACGGAAATTCCATTACTAAAACCATAATTTTGCACAAAAAAATTAATATATTTTTTAATTTCTGAAAAAAATATTTACATCACTAAAGACTTTTAATGATGGAAATTCATCTCTAAAAAATCCTTGTTTTTTAATTTATAAATTCCGTCTCGAAAAGCCTTCTGTGACATAACCCTATCGCAGAACACTTAATTTTAGTAATTTTTATATTTTTTTCCAAAATAAAATGGATATAAACTAAATATTTTCATTTCTTTAATTTATAAAGTCTATAGCAAAAACCCATCCGTCGCAAAAGGGATAATTTTAAATATTTTCTATTTTTTAAACAAATTATATGGATATAAACTAAATTACTTTTTTAATTTATAAAATCCATCACAAATAGCCTTCTATGATAGAATTTCATTGCAAAAGGATTTATTTTAATAATTTTTTAATTTTTTAAAAATAAAACGGATATAAATTAAATTTTTTCTTTTTCTAATTTATAATTTTCATCGCATAAACCCTTCTACAATGGAATTTCGTCGCAGAATGGATCATTTTAATTTTTTTTAATTTTTTTAAAATAAGACTTATATAAATTAAAATTTCCCCTTTTTTTAATTAAATATTATACTTCAATACTAATTAGTTTACATAGGATGCTTTTTGGGATCCAAGACTTTAAGTCTACATATTCACCAAGTTTCAATCAGTACAAGTTATACTGATTAATTGCGCACTACAATGACACTAACACATCAATTAACAAGGCCAAAGGACATAGATTTCTTCATGCCTTTCACCTTGGCCAATCGTACAATTTCACTTTTGTGATATTCATTTATTTACCATCCGTACGTAGTAATAAATGTGTTATAATCATCTAAATAACCTCCATATTACAGGAATAATAGGTAATAAATAGTGGGCCTTACAGGACTTTTAGTATCCCGAAGCAGGTGAAACTTGATGGACACAGCATTTCAAGCCCAATATAGATATGGTAAGAATCTGCACCTTAAACTAATTTGTTTAAGCATGTTTTGAAAGGCGAGTAAAAAATTTAGAAAATGACAGTTTTGTCCATATGCTATTTGAATTTTTGAAAATAACGGTTAAATTTTGAAATCCCAAATTTCTATATTTTTCCTACTTCTGCTAAATATGAAGAGTTAGAATATCAAGTCAAGTTATGATAACGAACTCTTATATACTTCGAAGTTATCGGGAAAATCATAAGTGGGCCCTACAGGACAATCCGTAATCCAAATGGTCTTTGAAGATGGCAAAATGTGAATCATGGGTTTGAAATACCTAAGAGGCAAGAAGAATACTGTGAGACCCAGTATTTTTTATATATATGTCGTACAACATATTGTACATAATTGATAACCGAAATAAATTAAAGTATGGAATTAAATAAAGATTGAAGATGAGACTTTATTTTATATTATGGAAATAGAAATTTTTAGTTTCGATATGGTGCATGTGAAGTAGAATGAAAATCTAAAATTTTAAGAATGGAAATTTGATTGTTGGAATTGGCTTAATAGCAATCAAAGATATGAAGAAAAGATGAATTAAATGTGTACTCATGCAAAGCTATTTTGTTGGATGGAATGTAAAAGAGAAGAGGAGAAACTAAGTGCCATTCACGCCAACAACAAAATCTGCACTTGGATTGCATTCGTCTGGAAGAAAATTAAAAGGAAATGGAATTCAAGCATGGTATATATATATATATAATAAAGTCAAGTTTATATATATAACAAAGGCCTAGAAGCTTATTGGTGGAAACTTTGAAAGAGATGTGTAAAGAAAAGTCAAGAAGGGTGATTATACAAGTGGACTTCACGTCATCCTCTTTATGCAAGACTGATCCGGTTAGCCTTAAAAAAATTGGTAAAAATATGGATTTTTTTGATATAAAAAAGTGGACATGAAGTCTAAGAATAAAGTAATATTTACTTTACAATTTCATTGGTTAACATAAAGTAAAGAAAGAGTGAAAGTAAGACTAAGACAATCGGTCTAGAGAGTCCACTGAATTGCTGCCTTTTTACACATCCATCTTCAGATTTTTTTGTAATATTGGACAAGATGTTTACGGTAGGAAGTGCTAGAAAAGATAAGGCATTCAATAGCTGATATATTAAAATAAATAAATTGAAAAAGATAAAGAAAAGTAGAAGCAAATATGACCAACCGTGTGGCCATGCAAAGTCCACGCCAACTTGTGTTTTGATTTCAATTTTGTATCTGCTGTAAAGGCTGCCAAAACCATTAATTCTTGGTAAAAGAATTATAAAAGAAACATGAAAAAAATTAATATTATAGTGGCTGGAAGTTTCTGCTGAAGAAGAAAACAAAGATAAGATAAAAGAAAGGTGGTATGAGACGTGTAAAATGGAGAGTTCCACGCCATATCGTGCTGCAGTTTTCTTTTGTTCATTTAATAAATTTAATGCATGAAATGATGAAGAAAGTTGATAAGATGCTAAGTGTATAAGTGGTATTGGTAGTCTTGAATAGAAAGAAGGAGTAAAGAAGTAATAAAGCCTCAGTAAAAATCTTCTTCACTACCGTAAATTGTCATTTACGAGAGCCATCCTCTGTTTCATTTTCTGTTCTGTTTCTTTTCGGTTCAACTAAGAAAAGTTCAGAAAATTATTCCATTATGAGGTTCATCCTTCCTTGCTTACTTGGCCTTTAAATAGATTGAACAATCAACCAAGAAAGCAAGCTAGAGTATTTACGAGGACAAGAAACAAAACAGAAAATAAAATTCTGTTTTGGATACTTCATTTGATCAAGGTAATCTCAATAACCTTTATGGCTTCTTGATATTAGATGACATATTCTTATGTTTTTAAGTGTGAAAAGCATGATTATAGCCTTACTCTTGATTTATTCTTGTTGAATCATGGAAATAGAATGAATTCATGTCTTGAGATAGATGAAGAACAAGAAGGAAATTGAGCTGAAATTTTAGTTTGATGATATAAAATAAGTAAAGGAAAATTAGATAGATAGAGAAAGAATTTAGAAATTTGGAGTATGATGAAAAGAAGATTTTGGTTAAGGAGGAGATTTCGGTTGAATAAAGAAAGAAAGAAGCATTTAAAAGCTTCATACAAGAGAATAAGAAAATGATGGTCACGTAGAGAAGCAATAAATTGCAAAATGAGGAAATAGATACCATGTTGAAGCTTTTAAATGAGAGGTTCGGCCATGACCATTTGAGACTCCATGATAGGCTAAAAATTGAGTATCTTAGTAGAGAATAATTGTAGAAATTAAAAGGAAATTTTTTGTGAAATCAAAACCGACAAAGAAACTAGAATGAATAAATTGAGTTATAACACCGGTATAATTATACTGGTTGTAATTATTTTATGGCATTAGAGGCTGCATTAAATGAATGTTAGTAGTTTAAAAATAAGAAGAAAATTATTAATAATTTTCGATAAAATTATTTTGCAGCCCGAGTAGACGGATTTTGGTTAGCATTACCGGGACGATCGTCTGCATAAAACCGGTAAGGGGGAAGTGTGTGAGTTGTAGGGATATGATGATATGCATGTTTTAACAAGTTAAATTTTGTGAAATTAATGGAAGTATGAATTATTTTAAAACATGCATAAATTGGAGATAATTCGACTGGTTTATAACTGTAATTATATGCAAGAGGTTAAGAATCCGTAGCTATTATGCTATCGGAAACTTTCTAATAACTATTCTAAAATATTAAAAATATTTTAGAAATATGTAAATGATTTAAATGAGAATTTTAAAGATAAATTCCATAACTTTTCCATAAGATGGGATTTATGAGAAAATATGAAGTATTTAAATATTCATGTTTTATATATTTATTTAAGTGAGAATTTGAATTATGTTATATTATATTAAATATTCATAATTGAATATTTATGTGTTTTCTCACTTTAGCATGAATAT
This sequence comes from Heritiera fomes, assembly GCA_032173925.1. Lineage (NCBI taxonomy): Eukaryota > Viridiplantae > Streptophyta > Magnoliopsida > Malvales > Malvaceae > Heritiera > Heritiera fomes. The sequence continues at coordinate 6,775,586 of JAPDPM010000012.1, read as the reverse complement.
TTATTGATTGAATTACAGTGTACGAAAATGAGAATAATACCTTTTTGGAATTATTATTTATTTAAATGATTTAAATTCATAAATGCGTTTCCTTAAAGGTATTTTGAGATATAAATTTGATTTTGAGACTTTAGGCCCCGAGATCATGCTTTACTGTTATACTATACTGTTCACGTGGCTGATAGACCCGCCAAGTCATCAACAGTCCCGGTGTCACCTGGCAAGTGTACATCGAGGACGCCCATGGACTGTGGCCATAGATCTAAATTGTTTACTGTTACTGTGTTCCTTCGAGAACGATTATAGCATGACATGATTTAGGGTGATGCCTAGTCTCAACCCACTATTACTGAATATTGTTTACTGAATACTGTTTACCATACGCTGTTTACTAAATACTGTTTACTGAAACTACTGATTTGAAACTGTATTGATGTGAAAGGAAATAAATGATTATTTCTAATTTTACATTATGGAAGGAAGAATATCATATTATTTTATAGATATGAATTTCGAATTACTCCCTATAGTCGTTTCGGGTTTCTGGGGCAAAACAAGTATTTTAAAATACCTTTCATACTCTATTCTGGATTTCCCGACCGACTATAGTATCCTTCCTATTTGTACTTAGTACTCCTATAGGAAATATATTGTTTTACAGCATATAGATTCATTATATCGAGCAGCATACAACTCCTTTACTGAGCACGTGGTTCGCTCACCCTTTCATTTTCACTCTACAGGTTTTTGATTTGGATTGAGTGATATACCATCCGAAGTTTCGGCTGCTAGTTCGGTCACCCGAGATAGCAGAGTCTAGACATCGGAGGTATATTATTTTCTTTTATATATTCAAAAAATTTGTACAGTACTACTTAAATTCGAAATGTAATACTGGGAATGTAACTCTGATATGAAATAATGAAATATTCATGTTTTGGAATATTGTACTATAATTGGAAGTACTAATTAGTACAGTATTTATTATTTTACTGTAAACATCACGGACAGCCCAACCGGTAAAAGAGTATAAATTATGAGTAAATAAAGTGTAAAAATGTACACTCAGATCGTTACAGATTTAGTGGTATCAGAGCAGGGTTGGTCTGATGTCTGATGATGTTTAAAATAAAAACATAAATAGTAAATATTCCCAGTAGTACTGTATAATCTGAATGTATAACAGAAATACTAACGGAAAGTGAAATACATGATTTGTGGTACATATATGAGTGGAAGAAGGGTGACCCGCTCAGGTAAAGGTAGAGGTAGAGGCAGAGGTAGGGTAGCACAGACTCCGGAGCCGCAGATACCTGAGCTAGCACAGGAGCCCGCCCCAGGATCTACTTCTCCTTAGTAGTCCGAGAGTTCAGGTGATCGGATGAATAGGATGGAGAGGATGTTGATGGATTTTATGGCTATGTATCAGGCTGACAGAGCTGCAGATAGGGCAGAGAGCGAGAGAGAGCAACAGCTTTTGTAGCCCTTGTAGTAGCACCAGCTCCACCACAGCAGGCACCGGTTATACCTGAGCCTCGGCCTATTCCACTACCGGCACCTCAGCCATTAGCTCAGCCTCCTCGAGATGTACAGTCATACTATGATGTTGCTCTAGTACGGTCTTTTAAGAAGTTAGATCCACCAAAGTTTAAGGGTGCTAGAGATCCGTTGGCGGCAGAGTAGTGGGTTTTGGCTATAGAGAAGTTATTTCAGATTTTGAGGTGTACGGAGACCGAAAGGATAGGTTTGGCAGTGTTCTAGTTGACAGATGATGCGGGGCACTAGTGGAAGGCCACACAGACTGTATTATTTTCCCAGCATCCAGAGATTACTTGGGATATTTTTGTCGATGCTTTCAGACGCAGATATATTCCCGATACTGCTCAGCAGAAGTTACAGCAGGAGTTCATGGATTTGGTTCAGGGTAGTATGGCTGTAGATTAGTATGAGGCTAAGTTCACTACTCTGAGTCGATTTGATCCACAGACCAGCGTTAATGAGAGGCATAAGATAGAGAGATTTAAGGCTGGTTTGAGACCCTCCATTAGAGTGAAGCTAGCCCCATTTGATATTTTGACATATGATGAGGTGGTACGACGGGCTCAGCTATGTGAGAGGGATTTCGAGCAGTATCATATAGAGGCTGGGAGTAAGGGTAAGAGTAAAGGTAAAAGTAAGTTTAGGAGGTTTTCGGAGGACAGACAGAGTAGGGAGCAGCTTAAGAGGACTAGACCTACGGGAATACAGATTTCAGAGGGCCGATTTACTAGATCAGCAGCTTCTACTCCTGCTACTGGCCCCATTTCTACTCAGAGGAGTCCTGCGACCAGATGTAGACATTGTGGTAGGTCGCATGGTTCACGCCCCTGTTACTTACTGTCTAAGGCATGTTTTCGGTGTGGATAGACGGGGCATATGGTTAGAGATTGCCTGATGTTTAAGGAGTCTACTGCTTCCATTGTTCCTCCTACGGTACCTCAGAGTTAGGCACCGGCAGCTCCGAGTGGATCAGAGAAGGTGACACCCTCACAGCCTAGGCGGGCGACAGCCGTAGAAAAAGGGAAGCAGGCTGTGACACAGGGATAGGTGTACGCGTTGGATCAGGAGACTGCCGACACCTCAGCAGATGTTATTGAAGGTAAAATTTATCTTTTTGATATTCCAGTGATTGCTTATTTGATCCGGGTTCTACACATTCGTTCTTATTACCTGCATGTGCTAACAGGGTTGCAGTAGAACCGGAGTTATTACAATGTACTTTGCAAGTAAACACTCCTTTTAGAGAATCACAATTAACCGATCTTGTATATAGAAATTGTAAAATAACGGTAGGAGAGAAGGTTATGACAGCTGACCTAATTGTATTGAATATGTACGACTTTGATGTCATTTTGGGTATGAACTGGTTAGCTATAAATCATGTCAGTTTAGATTGTACTACTAAGTTCATTACCTTCACTCAGCCTGAAAAAATACATTGTAAAATTATTTGTAAATTAATAAAAGTATGTGAATATTTGTTTATGAAATATGATGTATACTAAATTGTGGTTGTGTATGGATGTTTATGAAGGTTATATTGCTAGTGTGAAGGACGTAGAGAAAGAATGTCCAGAGATTCAAGAGATTCCTGTGGTTAGGGACTTTTCGGACATATTTCCAAATGACTTACCAGGGTTACCACCGGATCGAGAGACAGAGTTTATGATTGATTTGGTACCTGGTACAGAGCTGATTTCTAGACCCCCATATCGGATGGCATTGACTGAGTTAGAGGAGCTTAAGAAGCAGCTCCAGGAGCTATTGGATAAGGGATTTATACGTCCCAGTGTGTCACCGTGGGGAGCTCCAGTATTGTTTGTCCGGAAGAAGGATGGTCATAGATTATCGGATGCTGAATCGAGCTACCATTAAGAATTAGTATTCTTTGCCCAGGATCGATGACTTTTTTGATCAGCTTAGGGGTGCACATGTGTTTTCTAAGATAGATCTTCGATCAGGCTACCACCAGTTGAAGATTAAGGAGTCGAATGTGCACAAGACAGCATTTCGGACTCGTTACGTTCACTATGAGTTCTTGGTGATGCCTTTTAGGTTGACTAATGCCCCTGCAGCCTTTATGAGTCTGATGAATGAGGTATTCCATCCGTTTTTGGATAGGTTTGTGATAGTGTTTATTGATGATATCCTGATTTATTCTAAGACTCCAGAGGAGCACGAGCAGCACTTGCAGATTGTTTTACAGACCCTCAGGGATCGGAGATTGTATGCTAAGCTCAGTAAGTGCAAGTTCTGGCTTGACCATATTATATTTCTCGGACATGTAGTGTCAAAGGACGGGTTGTCAGTTGATTCGTCCAAGATTGAGGCCATTGTTCAGTGGGAGAGGCCTAGCAAGGTTACCGAGATATGGAGTTTCTTAGGTCTTGCCGGATATTATCGCAGGTTTGTGGGGGGATTTTCTAGACTTGCTGCTTCATTGACACGACTCACACGTAAGGAAATGAAGTTTGAGTGGAATGATTCGTGTGAGCGTAGTTTTCTTGAGCTTAAGAGGAGATTAACTACTGCCCCCGTATTAGCACTTCCTAGCAAATCGGGTGGATTTATGGTGTATACTGATGCATCCGCTCAGAGATTGGGATGTGTGCTCATGCAGCATGGTCGGGTTATCGCCTATGGTTCTCGACAATTGAAGGATCATGAGAGGAATTACCCGACACATGATTTAGAGCTAGCCGCAGTAGTGTTTGCACTAAAGATTTGGCGGCATTATTTGTATGGGGAGAAGTTTCAGGTGTATACAGATCATAAGAGTCTGAAGTACATATTCATGCAATAAGAGTTGAACATGAGGCAGCCACGATGGATGGAACTGCTAAAAGACTACGATTACGAGATTTTGTATCACCCGTGTAAGGCGAATGTAGTGGCTGTGCACTGAGCCGCAAACAGGCGGGCATGGTTTCTTACATGATGATCAGGGAGCATGATTTGATAAAGCAGTTTTCTAGCCTCAGCTTGACGGTTATTTCCTCTGATCAGTATGGATTTATGGCTAGTTTCCGTATACAGCCAGATTTGATAGATCGGATCAGGGAAGCTCAGAGGAGTGATGATTATTGCATCGGGGTTGCCAGTCAAATTCAGATAGGAGTTGAGTTGGATTTTTGAGATTGGCACCGATGGGATACTGAGGTTTAGAGGTCAGATATGTGTTCCCGGTGATCAGCAGATTAGAGATTTGATTTTATCAGAGGCCCATACCTCTAGATATACGTTACATCCGGGTAGTACTAAGATGTACCAGAATCTCCGAAGAGTATATTGGTGGCCTAAGATGAAGAAAGACATCGCTGATTTTGTTGCTAGATGTCTGACATGCCAGCAGATTAAGATTGAGCATCGAAGCCGGCAGGTATGCTTCGACCATTATCGATTCCTACGTGAAAATGGGAGCATGTTACCATGGATTTTATTATGGGATTACCACGGACCCAAAAGGGACATGATGCTATTTGGGTGATAGTAGACAGGTTGACGAAGTCTGCTCATTTCTTGGCCATGAGATCCACTGATTCAGTGAGTGCCTTAGCCGATTTGTATGTCAGGGAGATTGTGAGGTTACATGGTGTTCCAGTGAGCATCACATCTGATAGGGACTCCCGCTTCACGTCTCATTTCTGGGAGAGATTTCAGGAAGCTATGGGATCCCAGCTGAATTTTAGCACCGCTTTCCACCCTCAAACTGATGGACAGTCCGAGCGTACGATACAAACGCTCGAGGATATGTTGAGAGCGTGTGTACTGGATTTTAGAGGCTCCTGGGATGATCATTTACCCTTGGCAGAATTTGCATATAATAATAGCTACCATGCGAGTATCGGTATGGCACCTTATGAGGCTCTATATGGCAGACGATGTAGATCCCCAATACCATGGGAAGAAGTAGGGGACCGTAAGCTATTAGCTCCCGATTTGGTCGAACAGGCTTCTCGTGATGTACTGGTGATTTGTGAGAGGTTAAGAATGGCTCAGAGTCAGCAGAAGAGTTATCCAAATACTAAATGCCAACCATTAGAGTTTTTAGCGGGTGATTATGTGTTCTTGAAAGTCTCACCCTCCAAGGGTATTATGAGATTCGGGAAGAGAGGAAAGTTGAGTCCTCGATATATCGGGCCTTTTGAGATCTTAGATCGAGTGGGAGATGTGGCATATCGGTTAGCACTACCACCAGAGTTGTCAGGAGTGCATAACGTATTCCATGTCTTGATGTTGAGAAAGTATCATCCAGATCCTTCTCACGTAATTCGAAATGAGCCACTGGAGATTAGAGAGGATATGAGTTATGTTGAGAGACCCATACTGTGACGTCCTCGTCACTAACCAAATAGCAACTAATTTACTTCAAATAACAAATAAATCTATTAGTTTATCCGATGTCAATCTCCCTTACTCTTATGCTTTAGGCATTTCTATCAGAGTATAATATTTATTTTCACATGCATAAATTTTTTTTTTCATTTATAAACATGTGCCATATAGACCAGGATCTCAAATATTCATACACCCTAATCCCCAACATATACAAAACTGTAGTATTGTACTGTACATTAGCCAATGTAACTGCCGACTAAATATACCTTCAAAGGATAAGTAGGAAGCGTGCCTCGAAGGTATCTCAAAATCCCAAAATGAGCTCCTCTATCCGGAGCGGAATTACTTCAAGTAATCTGTATGAAAAATAGTTTGTAAAGGAGTGAGTTTACGCTCAGTAAGAAACTTATGTAAAAGAGCGTACTATATCACTATATGCAGTTTTCCTGCTTGGCTCTATAATGTCATGTAAAATCATTATAAAGCGTAGCGCTTATATTTCTTTCAAATATATCAAAAGCAAGTAAATCACACTTTCAAGTATTTCCACGGATCTCCAATCGCGTGAAATTAAGTAGGCAAATATAATTATTTTCAAATAGATGGGAGACAATTTATATCCAATAGATTCATGCACCAAGTAATTCTCATCATGGATACCGCAAATATATCCTTTAAGGATAATCCAGAGAGATAATGGATACAGCAAATATATCCCGTGAGGGATAATCCATTAGAGATGATGGATACAACAAATATATCCCATGAGGGATAATCCATAATGGATACAGCAAATATATCCCGTAAGGGATAATCCAATATATCAAATAAATGGCGTACCCACGTATGGGCCAGGGATCCTCCTCAAAGCTGAAACAAATAAGAGACTCATGGCCATTGTCTATATCCTACAGTTTCACTAGTCAGGTGCCGTACTGCGGGTCTGAGGGCTGGACTAGAGCTCCTCAGTCAAATACAAGTAACAAATAATGTGCATGCTCTTTTGAGAGATTCATAGTCTCCAAAACCTTATTCATATAGGTTTTAAACAAGTATGAATATTCTTTCTTAAAATAGGTTCTCAAAACCTTTCTTTCAAATAGGCAGTCGATTGGTCATATATGGCAGTCGACTGCTACCCCATGTTTTGCCTTATTGAATTTCTTTCCCTTTTTGAAATTCAATTATTATATTTTTCAAAATACAAATAGGGCAGTCGACTGGTCCCAAATAGCAATCGACTGGTTTTGAAACAGAATGTTTCCCGAGAAATAGCAGTCGACTGGCCCCCTTGGCAGTCGGCTGGTTTTGAAACAGAATGCTTCTGGACCAATAGCAGTCGACTGGCCCCCTAGGCAGTCGGCTGGTTTTGAAACAGAATGTTTTCCAAATAAAAGCAGTCGACTGTCCACCATAGCAGTCGACTGGTTTGAAACAGAATGATTTCTGGAAAAATGGCAGTCGACTGGCTCCCATGGCAGTCGACTGGTTTATCTCGGTTTTCGAAAATCACCGTTTTGGTTGTCTCTAGGCAGTCGGCTGCTACTTAAGGCAGTCGGCTGCTCCTAACCTAATTGGTACTACAACTAGGACCCAAAATGTCCCTTTTTTCCTGCACTTCAAGCAACCGTTGTTTCTCTCCAAAACAGTTAAGATAATTTAAAACATGCGGACATAGCCACCCTACGTCCGTTACATAAATTCCTTACCTCGATTGAGATTAATCCACAAGCTTGTTAGAATCAACCCTTAGTCCTTTTTCACTTCTTCAAGCTGTAAACATCATGATAATTTAAAGCTCAATAAATACACTCGATCAACTACATACAACTCCAAACCATCCATAAAATTAACCAAAACCTTCTAACTTGCTTACCTTTGCAATTCACCAAATCTTTGGATTTCTAGATCTCCTTATTCACTTGGATTCACTCTCTCATATTAAAGGTATAGGCTAAGCTATCGACAAGGATCGTTTTTCGTTAATGGAACTTAACGAATCGATGGCATGAGAGGGTGGTTTGTCAAGGTGAGAAGCTTGGACACTTAGAAGAAATGGAAGCAACGAGAGGGAGAAGAGGATGGGCTGGTACGTGGGATGCAAGAGCTGATGATGGTGGTGAGGGTGAGTCATACTATTTCATTTAATGCTCATCAATGCATCCTCATCAATCTCAGCCATTGACCACCTCCTTTGGCCCCTTTGACCTTTGATTATTTGACCCTCAATTCCTTTAATTCCTCCTATGTCCCATACACCATTTGTGTATCAGAATTTCATATTTATTTCATTAATTCAAGTTGGAAAAATGTACAAACATGGGAAAATTACAGAAAATTGGGGATTTCACATTCTCCCCACCTTAGAGAATTTGGTCCTCCAAATTCAAGTAAGGTTATGTCTCAAACAATTCCGGGTATCTCTCTCTCATCAAGTTCTCTAGTTCCCAAGTAGCTTCTTCCGTCGTATGGTGTTGCCAAAGAACTTTAACCAATGGAATTGTCTTAGATCTTAGCACCTTATCTTTCCTATCCAAAATCCGAATCGGTTTCTCCACATAACTCGTCTTCTTGAATCTCCAAGGGTTCATATTCAATGACATGAGATGGATCCGGATTATACTTCCGAAGCATCGATACATGAAAGACATCGTGTACTCCCGATAACTTCGGAGGTAGTGCCAACCTATAGGCCACATCTCCTACTCGATCGAGTATTTCAAATGGTCCGATATAGCGAGGACTCAGCTTACCTCGTCGGCCAAATCTCATGATCCCTTTGGATGGAGAGACTTTTAAAAACACATAGTCCCCAACCAAAAACTCAAGTGGCCTCCGTCGAACATCTGCATAGCTCTTTTGTCTACTCTGGGCTGTCTTAAGCCTCTGACAAATCAGTTTAACATCCTCAGTGGCTTGCTCGACTAAGTCTGGAGTCAATAACCTTCGCTCACCCACTTCTTCCCACCCAATCGGTGATCGACACCTTCTACCATATAGGGCCTCATATGGTGCCATCCCGATGCTAGCATGATAGCTATTGTTATAAGCAAACTCAGCCAATGGCAGATGGTCGTCCCATGAGCCTTTAAAATCCAAAGCACATGCTCTCAACATATCCTCGAGCGTCTGAATAGTGCGCTCGGACTGCCCATCAGTCTGCGGATGAAAAGCTGTGCTAAAATTCAGTTGAGATCCCATGGCTTCCTGAAAATGTTCCCAAAAGTGGGAAGTAAACCTGGAATCTCTATCCGATGTGATGCTCACTGGAACACCATGTAGTCTGACGACCTCTCTCACATACAAGTCTGCCAAAGTACTAAGTGTGTCCGTAGATTTCATAGGCAGGAAGTGAGTTGACTTCGTCAATCTATCCACTATCACCCAAATACCATCATGATTCCTCTTGGTTTTGGGCAATCCCATAATAAAGTCCATCGTAATGTGTTCTCATTTCCACATAGGTATAGGCAGAGGGTGCAGTAATCCTGCTGGCTTTTGGTGCTCTACCTTGACCTGTTGACAAGTAAGACATTTCGCCACAAACTCAGCTATGTCTCTCTTCATGCCAGTCCACCAATACACCTTGCGAAGATTATGATACATCTTCGTGCTTCCCGGGTGTAGTGTGTACCTAGTGGAATGTGCTTCTGTCAAGATAAGCTTCCTCAATTCATCATCCTTTGGAACACATATACGGGTATTAAACCTTAAAATCCCATCACTACCAATATCAAACTCTGAGAGCATACCTGATTGGATTTCGTCCATAGCCTCAATGCACCGAACATCTTCTCTCTGAGCAATCCGGATTTTATCCATCAACTCTGGCTCAATTCTCAAGCTAGCCATCATCCCATTTTGCTCAAGAGATGTAACACTTAAGTTGAGGCTTGCAAACTGCTCAAGTAACTCATATTCTCTTATCATCATGTATAATACCATACTCACAGGCTTCCGGCTCAGAGCATCTGCTACCACATTGGCTTTTCCCGGGTGGTATAGGATTTCACAATCAAAATCTTTAAGTAGCTCGAGCCATCTCCTTTGCCTCATGTTCAACTCCTTCTGGGAGAACAAGTATTTCAAACTTTTATGATCCGTAAAAATCTGAAATTTCTCACCATACAAGTAATGCCTCCATATCTTCAGGGCAAACACTACTGCAGCTAGCTCCAAATCATGAGTCGGGTAGTTCTTCTCATGGTCCTTCAATTGTCTGGAACCATAGGCTACTACCTTATCATGCTGCATTAATACACATCCCAAACCTTGCCCTGAGGCATCACTATATATTGCAAATCCTCCTGAACCACTAGGAATGGTGAGGATAGGTGCAGTCGTCAGCCTATGCTTCAACTCTTGGAAACTTTGCTCACAAGCTTCATTCCATTCATACTTTACCTCTTTGCGCGTCAGTCTTGTCAATGGAGCAGCTAACTTCGAGAAACCTTCTACAAACCTTCTATAGTAGCCAGCTAAACCCAAGAAACTCCTTATCTCCGTCACTGTCTTCGGTCTTTCCCATTGAACTACCGCTTCAATCTTTGATGGGTCAACCGAGACTCCATCTTTACTAATCACATGACCTAAAAAGGAGATTTGGTTTAACCAGAATTCGCACTTATTTAGCTTGGCATACAATCCTCAAATGTTGCTCATGCTCTTCCCGTGACCTCGAATATACCAAGATGTCATCGATAAAGACAATGACAAACTGGTCCAAGTATTGCTTAAACACATCATTCATCAAGTTTATGAATGCTGCGGGTGCATTGGTTAACCCAAACGGCATCACCAAGAATTCATAATGGCCATACCGTGTCCTGAATGCAGTCTTAGGGATATCTTCATCTCTAATCTTCAACTGATGATATCCCGACCTCAAGTCTATCTTGGAAAAGACTTGTGCACCCTTTAGCTGATCAAATAGATCATCGATCCTGGGAAGAGGATACTTGTTCTTGATGGTCACCTTGTTCAACCATCGGTAGTCGATGCACAACCTCATACTACCATCCTTCTTCCTGACAAAAAGCACAGGAGCACCCCAAGGGGATACGCTGGGTCGTATGAATCCCTTGTCTAGCAACTCCTGAAGCTGCTTCTTTAGTTCTTCCAATTCTACCAAGGCCATCCGGTAGGGAGCTCTTGAAATGGGCTCTGTCCCCGGCCCAATTCTATAGTGAACTCTACTTCCCTATCCGGAGGAAGTCCTGGAAGATCATCCGGAAATACTTCGGAAAATTCCTTAACTATTGGAATTTCGTGAAGTGTGGGACGTTTCTGATCTACGTCAACCACGTGTGCTACAAACCCTTCACATCACAAATATGTTCTATCAATCAATTCTCAATTAAACCAAACAAGTAATTATGCTTTTACATTACATATTTGCAAAATTTACAACATAGCTAACGGGAGAGGAGAAAATCACACTCTTAGCATGACAATCTATCATCACGTGATTTTCAGCTAACCAATCCATTCCTAATATAACATCAAATCCAGACATGTTTAATAAGATTAGGTCAGCTATTGACTCTCTTTCTCCTACCCGTAGCTTACAATTACGATACACTATGTCCGTTATTTGGGATTCCCTAAATGGAGTAATTATTTGCAGCACTTTTCCTAGATGCTCAGGCTCAATATTTAATCTCCTAGTAGCCATAGGGGAAATAAAAGAGTGCGTAGAGCCTGGATCAAATAAAGCAAGGACATATGTATCATTAAGGCAAATTTTACCCTGAATTATCTTCGATGAAGCATCAGCGAACTCCTTGTCAATGGCAAATACCCTTCCCTGAGTCACTGGCGCTTTTCCTTTCTCTGCCGCTGTGGCTTTACGCTGGGGTTGTGTGGTCTTAGATTGTGGTTGAGAAGTCTTCTCTGACTCTCCAGGTACCCTCTGGTTTATCTTGGGACAATCTTTAATTCTATGTCCCTGTTTACCACACTAATAACACGCCCCACTCGCAGATCAGCAAGGCTGTGCTCCATGAAATTTCCCGCATTGCACACACCTCGGCATTGTACTCCTCGGTGAGCTAGCGGTACTACCAACTGGATGTCGGGATCTTTCATCACCTATTTTGATCCCGGTAGATCTAGGAGTTCCTGTATCATCATCATAACTCCATTTAACTTAATTCCATATAACCATTAATGAAGACAATTTATTTTCTTATAATTGACTTGCTTACCTATTGAAGTTCTGTCATACGGCCTATTTCTCCTAGATGGATACCTATCACTCGAGGCCTTCTCATCTGACTTCCGCTTCATAGGTTCTTTACCCTTATTCCTCGCTCGGAAGTCTGCCTGATGAAACTCATAGTCCTGCTCACACAGTTGAGCCTTACGGACTGCCTCTCCATAGGTAGTGATATCCAACGGATATAACTTAGACCTAATGGAAGGTCTCAATCCCTCCATGAATCTATAGGTCTTATGATCCTCTCTTCTCAGTACTTCAGGATCAAATCTGCTCAGCGTAATGAACTTCGACTCATACTGGCTAACCGTCATACTTCCTTGAGTCAAGTTCAAGAATTCAACCTGTAGTCTCCTCTGAGCAGTACGTGGGACATATTGCTCATTAAAAGCTTCACGAACCTATCCCACGTTACCTCGGTATGTTTAGCCTCTAGAACCGTCTGCGTAGCCTGCCACCATGGCTCGGCCTCATCCACTAGCAAGTAGGCGGCTAATCCCACCTTCTCTTTCTCAGTACAAGCCATGTATCCGAATGACTTAGTAACCGCTTTCATCCAGTTCTCTGCGGCTACTGGGTCACTGTCCCCTTTGAACTTTGGCGGATCCAGCTTCTTAAACTCCTTTATTAATGCCACACTGCAGTAAGCTGTAGGATCTCGCCTCTCATTAGCTGGGACTGGTGGGGGTTGTACCACAGAAGTAAGAGGTACTGTAGAGGTAACTGCCGGTGCACTAGCGGCCACGTCCGAAAATTTAGCCATAAACTGGGTGAACATTGCGGACATATTTTCCATATGTTTCTCCATTTTAGCTAGCCTCGTATTCGGGCTATGCGGTGGAGATGGATGAGGAGACGGAACTGGGGGCTCTTCAGTGCGACCCTGTCCTCTTCCTCGTCCTCGTCCTCGTCTAGTACCCCTCCTTCGAGTACTCATTCTGTTAAGATCATGATCAAATAACATCATTTAGTATAACCTTAAGCCGTTATACTACTCATAGTCAAGTAAATTAGTACAGTACATTGGGGAATTACTCTAATTCTAGCTTATTGACATCGATAAACTTCAATCGAATCAGCTCTGATACCAATCTGTGACGTCCTCGTCACTAACCAAATAGCAACTAATTTACTTCAAATAACAAATAAATCGATTAGTTTATCCGATGTCAATCTCCCTTACTCTTATGCTTTAGGCATTTCTATCAGAGTATAATATTTATTTTCACATGCATAAATTTTTTTTTTCATTTATAAACATGTGCCATATACACCAGGATCTCAAATATTCATACACCCTAATCCCCAACATATACAAAACTGTAGTATTGTACTGTACATTAGCCGATGTAACTGCCGACTAAATATACCTTCAAAGGATAAGTAGGAAGCGTGCCTCGAAGGTATCTCAAAATCCCAAAATGAGCTCCTCTATCCGGAGCGGAATTACTTCAAGTAATCTGTATGAAAAATAGTTTGTAAAGGAGTGAGTTTACGCTCAGTAAGAAACTTATGTAAAAGAGCGTACTATATCACTATATGCAGTTTTCCTGCTTGGCTCTATAATGTCATGTAAAATCATTATAAAGCGTAGCGCTTATATTTCTTTCAAATATATCAAAAGCAAGTAAATCACACTTTCAAGTATTTCCACGGATCTCCAATCGCGTGAAATCAAGTAGGCAAATATAATTATTTTCAAATAGATGGGAGACAATTTATATCTAATAGATTCATGCACCAAGTAATTCTCATCATGGATACCGCAAATATATCCTTTAAGAATAATCCAGAGAGATAATGGATACAGCAAATATATCCCGTGAGGGATAATCCATTAGAGATGATGGATACAGCAAATATATCCCATGAGGGATAATCCATAATGGATACAGCAAATATATCCCGTAAGGGATAATCCAATATATCAAATAAATGGCATACCCACGTATGGGCCAGGGATCCTCCCCAAAGCCGAAACAAATAAGAGACTCATGGCCATTGTCTATATCCCACAGTTTCACTAGTCAGGTGCCGTACTGCGGGTCTGAGGGCTGGACTAGAGCTCCTCAGTCAAATACAAGTAACAAATAATATACATGCTCTTTTGAGAGATTCATAGTCTCCAAAACCTTATTCATATAGGTTTTAAACAAGTATGAATATTCTTTCTTAAAATAGGTTCTCAAAACCTTTCTTTCAAATAGGCAGTCGACTGGTCATATATGGCAGTCGACTGCTACCCCATGTTTTGCCTTATTGAATTTCTTTCCCTTTTTGAAATTCAATTATTATATTTTTCAAAATACAAATAGGGCAGTCGACTGGTCCCAAATAGCAGTCGACTGGTTTTGAAACAGAATGTTTCCCGAGAAATAGCAGTCGACTGGCCCCCTTGGCAGTCGGCTGGTTTTGAAACAGAATGCTTCTGGACAAATAGCAGTCGACTGGCCCCCTGGGCAGTCGGCTGGTTTTGAAACAGAATGTTTTCCAAATAAAAGCAGTCGACTGTCCACCATAGCAGTCGACTGGTTTGAAACAGAATGATTTCTGGAAAAATGGCAGTCGACTGGCTCCCATGGCAGTCGACTGGTTTATCTCGGTTTTCGAAAATCACCGTTTTGGTTGTCTCTAGGCAGTCGGCTGCTACTTAAGGCAGTCGGCTGCTCCTAACCTAATTGGTACTACAAGTAGGACCCAAAATGTCCCTTTTTCCTGCACTTCAAGCAACCGTTGTTTCTCTCCAAAACAGTTAAGATAATTTAAAACATGCGGACATAGCCACCCTACGTCCGTTACATAAATTCCTTACCTCGATTGAGATTAATCCACAAGCTTGTTAGAATCAACCCTTAGTCCTTTTTCACTTCTTCAAGCTGTAAACATCATGATAATTTAAAGCTCAATAAATACACTCGATCAACTACATACAACTCCAAACCATCCATAAAATTAACCAAAACCTTCTAACTTGCTTACCTTTGCAATTCACCAAATCTTTGGATTTCTAGATCTCCTTATTCACTTGGATTCACTCTCTCATATTAAAGGTATAGGCTAAGCTATCGACAAGGATCGTTTTTCGTTAATGGAACTTAACGAATCGATGGCATGAGAGGGTGGTTTGTCAAGGTGAGAAGCTTGGACACTTAGAAGAAATGGAAGCAACGAGAGGGAAAAGAAGATGGGCTGGTACGTGGGATGCAAGAGCTGATGATGGTGGTGAGGGTGAGTCATACTATTTCATTTAATGCTCATCAATGCATCCTCATCAATCTCAGCCATTGACCACCTCCTTTGGCCCCTTTGACCTTTGATTATTTGACCCTCAATTCCTTTAATTCCTCCTATGTCCCATACACCATTTGTATATCAGAATTTCATATTTATTTCATTAATTCAAGCTGGAAAAATGTACAAACATGGGAAAATTACAGAAAATTGGGGATTTCACACATACGGATCTTGGATAGGAAGGATAAGGTATTACGATCTAAGACCATTCCTTTAGTTAAGGTGCTCTGGCAGTATCACACCGAGGAGGAGGCTACATGGGAGTTGGAGAGCCTGATGCGTGAGAAGTACCCAGAGCTCTTTCAGTGATAGGTCCGGGTTAAATTTGGAGGACCAAATTTCTTAAGGAGGGGAGAAATGTGAGACCCGGTATTTTATATATATATATATATATGTTGTACAACATATTGTACATAATTGATAACCGAAATAAATTAAAGTATGGAATTAAATAAAGATTGAAGATGAGACTTTATTTTATATTATGGAAATAGAAATTTTTAGTTTTGATATGGTGCATGTGAAGTAGAATGAAAATCTAAAATTTTAAGAATGGAAATTTGATTGTTGGAATTATTGGCTTAATAGCAATCAAAGATATGAAGAAAAGATGAATTAAATGTGTACTCATGCAAAGCTATTTTGTTGGATGGAATGTAACGGAGAAGAGGAGAAACTAAGTGCCATTCACGCCAACAACAAAATCTGCACTTGGATTGCATTCGGCTGGAAGAAAATTAAAAGGAAATGGAATTCAAGCATGGTATATATATATATATATATATATATATATATAAAATAAAATCAAGTTTATATATATAACAAAGGCCTAGAAGCTTATTGGTGGAAACTTTGAAAGAGATGTGTAAAGAAAAGTCAAGAAGGGTGATTATACAAGTGGACTTCACGTCATCTTCTTTATGCAAGACTGATTCGGTTAGCCTTAAAAAATTGGTAAAAATATGGATTTTTTTGATATAAACAAGTGGACATGAAGTCTAAGAATAAAGTAATATTTACTTTACAATTTCATTGGTTAACATAAAGTAAAGAAAGAGTGAAAGTAAGACTAAGACAATCGGTCTAGAGAGTCCACCGAATTGCTGCCTTTTTACACGTCCATCTTCAGATTTTTTGTAATATTGGACTAGATGTTTACGGTAGGAAGTGGTAGAAAAGATAAGGCATTCAATAGCTGATATATTAAAATAAATAAATTGAAATAAGGTAAAGAAAAGTAGAAGCAAATATGACCAACCGTGTGGCCATGCAAAGTCCACGCCAACTTGTGTTTTGATTTCAATTTTGTATCTGCTGTAAAGGCTGCCAAAACCTTAACTCTTGGTAAAAGAATTATAAAAGAAACATGAAAAAAATTAATATTATAGTGGCTGGAAGTTTCTGCTGAAGAAGAAAACAAAGATAAGATAAAAGAAAGGTGGTATGAGATGTGTAGAATGGAGAGTTCTATGCCATATCGTGCTGCAGTTTTCTTTTGTTCATTTAATGAATTTAATGCATGAAATGATGAAGAAAGTTGATAAGATGCTATGTGTATAAGTGGTATTGGTAGTCTTGAATAGAAAGAAGGAGTAAAGAAGTAATAAAGCCTCAGCAAAAATCTTCTTCACTACCAAAAATTGTCATTTACGATAGCCATCCTTTGTTTCATTTTCTGTTCTGTTTCTTTTCGGTTCAACTAAGAAAAGTTCAGAAAATTATTCCATTATGAGGTTCATCCTTCCTTGCTTACTTGGCCTTTAAATAGATTGAACAATCAACCAAGAAAGCAAGCTAGAGTATTTACGAGGACAAGAAACAAAACAGAAAATAAAATTCTGTTTTGGATACTTCATTTGATCAAGGTAATCTCAATAACCTTTATGGCTTCTTGATATTACATGACATATTCTTATGTTTATAAGTGTGAAAAGCATGATTATAGCCCTAGTCTTGATTTATTCTTGTTGATTCATGGAAATAGAATGAATTCATGTCTTGAGATAGATGAAGAACAAGAAGGAAATTGAGCTGAAATTTTAGTTCGATGATATAAAATAAGTAAAGGAAAATTAGATAGATAGAGAAAGAATTTAGAAATTTGGAGTATGATGAAAAGAAGATTTTGGTTAAGGAGGAGATTTCGATTGAATAAAGAAAGAAAGAAGCATTTAAAAGCTTCATACAAGAGAATAAGAAAATGATGTTCACGTAGAGAAGCAATAAATTGCAAAATGAGGAAATAAATACCATGTTGAAAAGTCAACAATAATGGCCATGAGAGGTTCGGCCATGACCATTTGAGACTCCATGATACGCTGAAAATTGAGTATCTTAGTAGAGAATAATTGTAGAAATTAAAAGGGAATTTTCGGTGAAATCAAAACTGAGAAAGAAACTAGAATGAATAAATTGAGTTATAACACTGGTATAATTATACTGGTTGTAATTATTTTATGGCATTAGAGGCTGCATTAAATGAATGTTAGTAGTTTAAAAATAAGAAGAAAATTATTAATAATTTTCGATAAAATTATTTTGCAGCCCGAGTAGACGGATTTCAGTTAGCATTACTGGGACGATCGTCTGCATAAAACCGGTAAGGGGGAAGTGTGTGAGTTGTAGGGATATGATGATATGCATGTTTTAACAAGTTAAATTTTGTGAAATTAATGGAAGTATGAATTATTTTAAAACATGCATAAATTGGAGATAATTCGACTGGTTTATAACTGTAATTATATGCAAGAGGTTAAGAATCCGTAGCTATTATGCTATCGGAAACTTTCTAATAACTATTCTAAAATATTATAAATATTTTAGAAATATGTAAATGATGTAAATGAGAATTTTAAAGATAAATTCCATAACTTTTCCATAAGATGGGATTTATGAAAAAATATGAAGTATTTAAATATTCATGTTTTATATATTTATTTAAGTGAGAATTTGAATTATGTTATATTATATTAAATATTCATAATTGAATATTTATGTGTTTTCTCACTTTAGCATGAATATTTATTGATTGAATTACAGTGTATGAAAATGAGAATAATACCTTTTTGGAATTATTATTTATTTAAATGATTTAAATTCATAAATGTGTTTCCTTAAAGGTATTTTGAGATATAAATTTGATTTTGAGACTTTAGGCCCCGAGATTCATGCTTTACTGTTATACTGTACTGTTCACGTGGCTGATAGACCCACCAAGTCATCAGCAGTCCCGGTGTCACCTGGCAAGTGTACATCGAGGACGCCCATAGATTGTGGCCATAGATATAAACTGTTTACTGTTACTGTGTTCCTTCGGGAACGATTATAGCATGACATGATTTAGGGTGATGCCTAGTCTCAACCCACTATTACTGAATATTGTTTATTGAATACTGTTTACCGTACACTGTTTACTAAATACTGTTTACTGAATACTGTTTACTGAAACTACTGATTTGAAACTGTATTGATGTGAAAGGAAATAAATGATTATTTCTAATTTTACATAATGGAAGGAGGAATATCATATATTTTATAGATATGAATTTCAAATTACTCCCTATAGTCGTTTCGGGTTTTTGGGGCAAAACAGGTATTTTAAAATACCTTTCATACTTTATTCTGGATTTCCCGGCCAACTATAGTATCCTTCCTATTTGTACTTAGTACTCCTATAGGAAATATATCGTTTTATAGCATATAGATTCATTATATCGAGCAGCATACAACTCCTTTACTGAGCACGTGGTTCGCTCACCCCTTTCACTCTACAGGTTTTTTATTTGGATTGAGTGATATACCATCCGAAGTTTCGGCTGTTAGTTCGGTCACCCGAGACAGCAGACTCTAGACATCGGAGGTATATTATTTTCTTTTATATATTCAGAAAATTTGTACAGTACTACTTAAATTCGAAATGTAATACTGGAAATGTAACTCTGATATGAAATAATGAAATATTCATGTTTTGGAATATTGTACTATAACTGGAAGTACTAATTAGTGCAGTATTTATTATTTTATTATAAACATTACGGACAGCCCAACCGGTAAAAGAGTATAAATTATGAGTAAATAAAGTGTAAAAATGTACACTCAGATCGTTACAAATACTTTTCAAAATTCTTTTAATTGAGTATGCCTAGTTTTACGTGCAACAAATTAAAAAATGACGATTTTATCCATAGGCCGGAGGAACTTTTTTGAATAACGGTCAAACTAAATTGACTTTGAACCCACAGGCTGTCATGGGAAAATACTTGCGTAAAGAAGTTTCATGTGGATCTAGCTCGTGAACTGAATTGCGTGAAAATGCTAAAAACAACATGAATGAAGCCAAAAGCCTCCATTTAGGGGTAGTTTAGTAATTTCACTGCCCATAGTCGGTCAAACCACCTTAGGAGTCAACTATTGACCATGTTTGACCTAAATATATGAAAATAATAAAAATAAAATTCAAAATATGATATTATAATTATTAAAATAATGCTAGGACAAAATTATAAATAATGAAATTATGGAAGGGTATTTAGGTCATTTCTTAAGTGGCTATTGGTCAAATCCTACCAATAGTCAATGTTTGACTCATATTATTATAAATGAATATATTTAAATAAAAATAAAGATGAAAATCAAACTTTGAAATAATAAAATAATAGCTAGGACAGATGTAAATAATAAGATTGTAAAGGAGCAAAGTGGTCGTTTCACAAGTGCATATATTTTTAAGAGTAATAATGAGCTTTGGAAATTGACTAAGGTCATGTTTGGATCTTAGTAAGAAAATGGATTTTTAAAGTAATGGATTTGAGTGAAAATCAGACAAAGCCTAGTAATAAAGTGGAAAAGGGGTAAAATTGTAATTTCACAAGTGCTGATATTTTCTCATTAAAATATTAAATAAACATGATATTTGAGGGTTGTTTTGGCTGCTAGAAGTGGCTACAATGGAGAGGTAAGAGGTGACAGCCACCAATTTGCATGTTCCTGCTTGGTTTCAATTGTTCTGTAGTAGTTTAACATGTCTATGGTTGAACCTTGAAACAAATCAAATAGTAAAGGCATGCTAGAGTTTCTGTCATGAGGGTTTCCTAAGGGGAAAATTTTGTTCTCATGCTTAAAGGGTGTTGTAAATTTGCAAGAAAACAAGTGTACAATGTGTACATGTGCTGAGATTGCAATCCTACTGCAATATCCTATTTTGGGTTTAATGTTTAAATGTTCAATTTGGTTGTCTTATATTGAGATAAATTCTGAAAAAGTTATGGTAGATAGCCTTTGACTTAGGAGAAATTTCGTTTTGGAATTACTTAATTTGGAGTTCTGTAGCTTAAGATATGTGTAAATGAATGTAGGGCACTCTACCTAAAAAACTTGATCCAAACGGCTGAATTTGAAAAATTATAGAAAATAGAACAAAATGAATTTGGATTCAATTCATACATTTCCAGAAAATAAAATGAGTTAGAAATAATATGGTTTTGAGTTTGCACAATTTGGACAACCTTGTTATTAGATATGAATTAATTTTTTCACAGAGGTTAGTAGATAGTTCTGCTAGAATGGACCTGAAAACAGAGTAAATTTGATGAATTATTAAAAATGATTTAGTAATGATAAAATTGTGAAGCTTACCACTCTAAATAGGGAATTGAATTAAGATTCACATGGTCTTAGATTCATAATTTTTGGATATGCCTATAATTAGTAATGTAATTGTTAATGCAAAAATGTCAGGAAACCATCCTGCCAAATGGGCTAGAATTGGACTAAACTTTGGAAAATTGTGGGAAACAACATGGAATGAATTCGAAAATGTGCCTTACACCTCTAAATAGGGAATTAAGTTAGGTTACATATAAAATTGACGATGTATTAATTGGAATCCAATATTTTTAGTTATGAGCAAAAAGGCATCAATAGGTCAGAAATTCTTGTAAAGAATAATGCTACTCATATAGTGAAATTTCAGAGGGACATGGTTGGATGAGATAATTGAATTATTAATGAGTAGGAATTATAAGAACAAATTTTGGAACTGAACTTATCTGAATGATCTTCTGCAACTCCAAAGCTAAAAGAACAAAATTGGAAAGGAAGCGAATAAGGATCTATTCATTGGTTCGATGCCACAAAAGGTGTTGTTTGAATGAAATGATACTGTAGAGGTAAGGAACATGTATGGGAGATGTATAGGAAATTCTATACTTGCATTTGGGGAATATTAGCTGGTTTAAGAAAATATAAACTGTGGTTTTCATGTAGGGGGTTAGGATAGTTACAGCCGTTATACTGTCGAAATTTTAAGAAAACAATTTAAATCGCTATCACACCAATGATTTAAAAACAGGTTAGAGCAACTTACCAGTTTCTATCGTCTTATTTTCTTTAATAACAATTAGAAAATTTGTTTTAAACCTACATGACTTTAAATCATGGTCTGACTTGCATATGAAATTATTTTTAATTATTATATATTATCAGCATATGGCATAATTAGTATTTTTAATGAAACTAAATTATTTGGATATTAGATTTATGCATTAAGAATTTTATTGAATTTTTCTACTATCAAATATAACGTTTATTCTCTTATATGATTATGGATTAACTAAAGATAGTTTATATGAAAATGATTTCTATCATGACCTTATGAATTTATGAAAATGTTTATGAAATTGTTAGCTCCTTGATGTTCATGCATACAGATGATATGATAATTAAGGTTAGGAGACCCTAGCTAAGTCCCCAGTACCACAACTATCACCTGATCAATGAACATTATGGATTTCTCAATAATGGCCATTGTTATAGGTAGGAACAGCTTAGGGTTGTGTTGGCTCTACCGAGAGGGTAGTGAATCGATTTTTGACCTTAATAATAAACTTTTAAAGCTAAATAAACTAATTAAACAAATTGCACAATAAATCAACAAAAACAGTAAATAAAGAGTAAGGAAGGATGTCACAGTCCATATATATAGTGATTCACACATTTTCACACTCACAATTTGGGCTGTTTGTGATGCCTTTATTTCACACTTTCGTTAAATAGTAAACATTTTATAAGGTAATTTAATTTAAATAATAGTATTTCATTTATTGTTTACATCCCTTATTTATTATTACAACACAATAGTACTATATAAACTAGTCTAAACATATAAAAAAATAAATATACCTCCAGGATCTACACTAAGCTGCCTCAGGGTAACCAAAAAGCGTAGTTGAAATCCTTGGATCAGTATATCATGCAGTCACTGTAAATAATCTATGGAGGTGGAAAATAAAGGGGCGAGAAAAACATGCTTAGTAAGAGAATTGTATGCAGAACTGATATTATGAAATTTATATGCAAAAAGCATTTATTTTCCTATCGGTACACTACAGACAGTAAAGGAAGAATACTATAGTCAGCTAAGGATCCGGATGGAGTATGGGAAGTATTTTAGAATACCTGTCGTGTCTTGGAACCTAGAAGCGATTATAAGGAGTAATTATTGGTTTTGAATAAATAACAATCATTTAATAATATTTCAATAAATAATAATTCCAATAAACGGTATATAAAACCATTTAAATATAATCACTTTAAAAATGATTTAAATTCACTTTAAAATATCACATGTTAGGATTCAGTAACAGTATAGTACAGTAAATAGTTCAGTGATAGTAATAGTTCAGTAAACAATATTGTAAACAATTTCAGTAACAGTACGATTCAGTAAAAACAGTGTAGTAAACAGTAACAGTAGTGGAGACTAGGCAACACCCAAATATATCATCCTATAATCGCCGTAGGGAACAATAACACATGAGACATATGACCATAGTCTATAGATGTCCTCAGTGTGCATTGATTAGTTGATAACTGGAACGCTGAAGATAGGATCAGTATCAACAACAAGAAACAGTAATAGTAATAATAACACGTGAGCATGATACGTGGCCTAACAATCTCAAAACAGTATATAAACAGTATAATTACCTTTATGGAAATTAATAAAAATAGATAAATCTTCAGTCAATCCATAAAAGTCATTTTATAACACAGTGAACAGTATAGTGAAAATAGTTTATAAAATATTCACACTTCAGTAATAATTTTTATAAACCTTCTATTACATTGTAAAATACTTATAGGAATGTATCGGTAGCTTCACTTTAATTAAATTCGATAACATGAATATTTAAATATTGTTTTTCGGTAAATCACCATTTTATGAAAATATTAAATATTAAATTTCCAAGGCTAGGAAATCACTCAATAATGCACTTAAAATATTTCATGATATTTTAGAAAATTTTCTAACAAATTTCAGCAGCATAACGGCTACTATTGACCTAGTCTCCCTGCACATAAAACACAATTCCAATTCCATCCAAAAGCCACAATTTGCACAATTTCCAAAGCAATTGAGTACCAAAATATTATCATAAAATTATTCTCATTGAAACCATGCATCTATAATATCCCTACGGTCTACACACACATCCCTTACCTGTCTAACTCCGGCGAATTCACCGATAGCACCACACTTGATTCACTTCTCCTGAGCTGCAAAGAAATTCACTAACAACATTTATTAACCTCAATTTAATTTTTAAACTAATTTCTTTCAATAATTGCAGCCACATTATATATTGGAAATATTAAATCAGTATAAATTCTATCGGTGCTAAAACATAACTTCTCCGTTTTAAGTTCGATTTTAAATCCGATTGCACCGGTGGACTGGTCATAATTTCTACAATCTAATGTCATCCTAAATTCATCAAATGCAGCCATTAATCCATCTCTCCTTCATGTGGCCGTAATCATCATCATGCCATTTTCATGGTTTTTCAACTATTTAAGCGTATATTCCTACACACTCATTCTCACTCTTTAATTTGGCCCATTTTCATGTAAGAAACAATATGGTTTCCTTATGATTTTCTCAAGACTGAAACCCCAAGGTGTGCATTGACCATGATTTAATGAGATTCAAGCAAAACTAACACTAAATTCAAGCTTAGGATGCTTAAATATACCAAAATCTACCATTAATTTAAATGAAACATTAACATCGGCTGAAACCTTCCCTTCCTATTTTCTATTTATTTTGTTACTTATTCAATAAGATTTTTGTATGGGTGAAGAGAGGAAGATAAGTAGATTAATTTTGTAGAAGAAAGTTTGGTGAAAAAAATGTGATTTTGGTTAAGTATGGAAGCTTTCTTTCTTTTCTTCTTTTTTTAGCTATGGTGGCATGGGGTTAGAAGGTTGAAGACAATGAATAGTGGCCTGAAGCAATAAGGGGAGTTTTATAGAGAATTCTAAAAGGGGGTAAAATGCCATTGGTTATAAGATTTTTGGATAAAAATGCCCTTAAGCTTTCGTGATTTTTATAACTATGTAATTGCACTCCAAAAATTTATATTCCATCACCAATAATTATTATTAAATATATTTTGATGAATAAATGTGGTTTGGTTCATGTTTGACCTATTGTAAAGGTGAAATTACAAAAATACCCCAATCGGGTAATTCGCATGAATTTCTGATTTAACCACCATTTCGATCTATCTGTTCACATAGCATAGGTCTTATATTCATGTAGAATATCATGGTATTTTTACTTAGTCCAAATTCATTTTAGTTTGGGCACAATTTCCAAAAATGCCACTAAGCTATGTCCTTAATCGTCATTTTATAAATTGTTGGCACGCATTCCAAAAATAATATAGATAAAGTATTTTAAGCCCAAAATTCTTACCTTAGGATTGTCATACCCTCTGAACACTGTTCTGACGGTCTCACGTCCATCCAGGCACTGTAGAGCTAAAGGGGCGCACCTCACTATTTTCACTTATAACCTGCAAATTGCACCGAAATTGAATTGTGATTCAAGGTCTAACATCATGTACAATAATGATATAAGTGGTTCTCACATCCTTTCTACCTTTAGGAAATTAGGTCCTCTGAATTTAATCAGACTAATCACTAAATAGCTCTGGGTACTAATCTCGCACTAGGCTTTCTACTCCCACTTGCCTTCTCTTCAGAGTGGTACTGCCAGAGCACTTTCACTAGTGGAATCGTCTTAGATTGCAATACTTTATCCTTCCAATCTAGAATCCGAATAGGTATCTCCATGTAATTCATGTCTTCGCAGATCTGTCACAGCCCGTGACCCTATTTTTCACCTTATTCTATACATCTTATTTGGTTGGGCTGTCTGCTATACTTGACTTTTCTTTTACATATAAACAATTTCATATTAAATTATAATATGAATTACATCCCCTGTCTTATTTCAAAAGAAAGTAGTACTGTGAATATGTCTAAATACAAAAAAATAAATGATCATACCTTATTAAATAAATCGACCTGTCGCATCGTCCCTAAATGCGCAGTTGAAAATCCTTTTACTGTTAAACTCTCGGTTTTCGAAAACCTGAAATGTTAAAATTAAGGGGTGAGCAAACCACGGCTCAGTAAGGGAATTATATGCATACTTGATATTCAGCTTCCTATATGCTGAAAATCTTTTTCATTTTTTCCTATGTACTCTAGGCTCGCATGTAGGAAGGATACTACAGTCGGCTAGGGATCCGAATGGAGTAAGATAGGTATTTTGAAATACTTATCTTGTCCCGGAACTTAGAAGCAACTATAGAGAGTAATTTTCATTCTTGTTCTGAAATTTAAATCCTTTCCTTTTTACTTCGTAACATTTTCATATTCTTTTTCAAAATAATGCTTTTATGAAATAAAGCATTTAAATAGAATAACTAATATTCATATTTTCTTTGAAAAGAATATTAGTTAAATCACCATCATTTTTCTTTAAAACTCATTTCATGTTTTACTGTACAATCATAATTAGTAGAGTACTTTAAAATAACAAAATAAGCTATTAAACCCTTTTTCGTATAACATATAAATCATTTAAATCTAATAATCAATTTAAAATTTAAAACAAGAATATTAGATTTAATTTCCTCCTTTTCCTTTTTGGAAACATATTACATATTCATATTACATGTCATATGAAAATCATCTCGTAGTACTGAAATAAGTACTGAAATAAGCACTTTGTAAAATGCTGTAAATCATTTTCATTTCACGTATTACATATCATATAAAATGTTTTCATTTCACGTATCACATATCATGTAAAACATTTTCATTTCACGCATCATATATCATATAAAACATTTTCATATATGGAGACTGAGGCACGCCCAGCCCGTCCACTAGGTCGTTACTCATATCATGCTATAGACCCCAAAGGGTATAACATAATCATGTCAGATCTATGGCCATAGTCTATAATTGTCCTAGGTGGATCATTGATCAGGTGTCAGCCGGGACTACATATCACATATCACATATTACATGTTACATATCACATATCGCATATCAGCATGATAGGATGCCATCTAGTCTCAAAACCGTATTTTTTTCATCATCAATAAACCTTTATGGAATTTATAAAAATATATATAATTTCATAATTTAAAACCATAAATGTTATAAAATCATTTAGTGAATATTTAAGAAATATATAAAAATATTCACTTTATTTCTTTCATTTTTCATCTCGTATTACGTGTAATTTACATATCAGAAGAATTTTCGGTGATTTCATTATCACCATTCTCGAAAACATGAATATTTTAAAATCACTTTCATTTCATTCATGTTTTTATGGAAAATATTCATTTTCTCGATTTTCGTGATTGAAAATCATTTTTCGTGAAATAAAATCATTTATTATGATTTTATGAAATTTTCTAGAAATTTTCGATAATTTTTTGACAGTATAACGGCTGCTGATTGGCTAGCCTCCTGCATGGAAAATACAGTTTATAATTTCAACCGGTACTTCACCACAATTTTCCAACCAATCATTCATCGCAATATTTTCATAAATATTTTCATAAAATATTTCATAATTAAAATCATGCAGACTGAATATCCTTACAGTGCTGAATACCCTTACAGTGCTGTACATGCATCCCTTACCTTTTTTCGGGTCGACCACCGCCTCGTTTGTCACGCCCGTGTTCACCTCGTCTGATTCCATTGTCTCGGTTATCGTGGGAATTTTCTGGAATTTAAATTCTAAAATTTCGAATTTTCTATAATTATTTAAATAAATAAATTATTTAAATAATTTAACATTTTTCGGGATTTCTTACCGATTTTCGTAATTCTCGGGTTTTCGAATTCTCGGGATTTCTCGTAATTTCTGAAATTCTTCTTTTTTCCTATTTTCTTCCTTTGTCTCTTTTCTTTTTCTTTCTTTCTTTTTCTTTTCTTTCTCTTTCTTTTCTTTTTCTTTTTCCTGGTCTGACCGGTTCAGACCAATCAAACCGGTTTGGCCTCCCCTTATGGCCGGTCTTCCGCTGGTGACTGGTTCCCTGCCCATTCTGGCCTCCCACAGCTCGCCGAGGTGGCGACAAAGCTGAATCCGGCCTCCATTCTTCCCCATCGCCGGCGACGGTACGGGACCTAAGATGGTGGGTTTTGGCTCCTTTCTTCCCTATTTCTTCCCTCCTCCACCGTTTCCTTCACCACCGATGGCTCCTTTTGCCTTCATCTCCCTTCGACGGTGGTGTTGGTGGCGGTGGCGGTGCCTGAACGGGCCAACACCACCGTTCCACTTTTCTCTTTTCTTCTTCTCGGGTTTCCTCTGTTTCCTTTGCTTCTGTTTTTCGTTTCTTCACGTCGCCGACCTCTTTTCCTCATGTCGCCGGTGCCTTCTCTTCCTCTCCTCGGTTCGCCGGTCGCTGTCGCCCTTCTCTCTCTCCTCCTTTCTCTGCTCCGACCGACGGCTCCCTCCTCATTTTTTCTACAGAAACGGGATCCAATTTCCCGTTTCTGTTTTAGTTTAGTTTTTTTTTTTGTATTATATTATATATATAAATAATTCTTTTATATAATTATACACATATATAACTACAATATTCATATAATTATAATTGTAAAATTATATCTATAATTATTATATTAGATATATATATCTCTACACTTTAACTTTAAAATAATAATATATATTTCATATATATGTATACAAATATGGAATTATATAAAACATATATATATTTAAAAATATATTTAGATAATAAAATTATATAAATATATAATTACTCACATTTGTATTTCTTATAATTTGGATTTCTTCATATCCAAATTATATTTCTCCTTTTCATTTCTTATTTAATTTGGATTTCCATTTATCCAATTTAAATTCCTCAATTTATCCAAATTACTTTTCTCCACTTCTTCACTTCATCAATTTCAGGAATTTCAACGATATTCCTATCCCGTAAATAAATTTTATTTATTTATTTAACTTCTCTGTTTATTTTGGAATTTAATTACAAATATTTAATACCAAATATTAAAATTCACGGTTATCACAAGATCTCCAATGGCTCGTACTAAATTACGTGAGATGGATCGGGATAATACTTTTTGAGCATCGAGACATGAAATACATTGTGCACTCCAGATAACTTTGGTGGTAGTGCCAATCGATAGCCATATCTCCCACACGATCTAAGATCTTGAAGGGTCCGATGTATCGAGGACACAGCATCCCTTTCTTACCAAATCTCATTATGCCCTTAGATGGTGAGACTTTAAGAAATACAGAATCACCAAGTGAGAACTCTAGTGGTCGGCGCCTCATGTCTGCATAGCTCTTTTGTCTACTTTGGGTTGTTCTCAATCTCTCATAGATAAGCTGCACATCTCGGGAAGCTTGCTTTACCAAATTAGGAGCTAATAATTTTTGATCTCCCACTTCTTCCCATGCAATCAGGGACATGTACCTTCTTTCATATAAAGCCTCATATGGTACCATGCCGATACTAGACTGGTAGCTGTTATTATATGCAAATTCTACTAGTGGCAAGTGGTCGTCCTAAGAGTCCTTAAAATCCAGAGCACATGTTCTTAACATATCCATGAGCGTTTGAATCACTCGCTTGGACTGTCTATCAGTCGAGATCCCATAGCCTCCTAAAATCCCTCCCAAAAATGAGATGTGAGCCGAGAATCTCTATCAGAAGTAATGCTCACTAGAACATCTTGCAATCTTACTATCTCCTGCACATACAGATCGTCTAAGGCACTAAGGGAATCTGTAGATCTAATGGCTAAGAAATGGGCAAACTTCGTCAATCTATCTACAATCACCCATATAGCATCATGATTCCTTTGGGTCCTTGGCAAACGCATAATAAAGTCCATTGTGATATGCTCCCATTTCAATGTCGAAATCGGTAGAGGCTACAATAGACTTGCAGGCTTCTAGTGCTCGATCTTAACCTGCTGACACGTGAGACATCTAGCAACAAACTCTACGATGTCTTGCTTCATCCTAGGCCGCCAATACACTCTTCGTAAGTTCTGGTACATTTTAGTACTGCCTGGGTGCAAAGTGTACTTGGAGGTATGGGCCTTTGTCAAAATCAACTCCTTAAGCTACTGATTGTCCAGAACACAAATCCTACCTCTGAACCTCAGAATACCATCGATGCCAATCCCAAAATCTGACTATACTTTCATCTGTACCTGACTAGCAACCTCTATACAATAAGCATCAATCCTTTGAGCATCCTTGATTCTATCCATCAAATCTAGCTCAATTCTGAAATTGGTCGTAAGCCTATATCTCTCAAGGGAAATCACATTCAAACTGAGGCTCGAGAACTATTCGAACAACTCGTGCTCCCTAACCATCATGTCTGACACCATGCCCATATGCTTCCAACTCAAAGCATCAGCCACTACATTAGCTTTCCTTAGGTGGTACAAAATCTCGCACTCATAATCCTTTAACAGCTCCATCCATCTCTGCTGTCTCATATTTTATTCCCGCTACGAGAACAAATGCTTTAGACTTTTATGATCTGTATATATCTGGAATGTTTCTCTATAGAGATAATGCCGCCATATCTTCAATGCAAACACCACGGCAGCTGATTCCAAATTGTGTGTTGGATAGTTCTTCTCATGCTCCTTTAACTGTCTCGATCCATAGGCAAGTACCCAACCATTCAGCATAAGAACACACCCTAAACCTAATGCGAAAGCATCTGTATACACCAAGAATCCCCTTGATCCGCTGGGAAAGGCAAGTACGGGAGCAGTAATCAGTCTTTGCTTCAACTCTTGAAAGGTGCTCTCACACGCATTTGTCCACTCGAACTTAACATCCTTACCTGTGAGTCACGTCAATGGACCAGCTAGTATGGAGAACCCTCGATAAAACCAGCGATAAAATCCAGCTAGACCCAAGAAGCTCTGTATCTCTATCACTGTTCTAGGCCTCTCCTACTGTACAATGGCCTTTATCTTGGACAGATCAACAGACACTCCGTCCTTAGATACTACATGTCCTAAAAAAGTAATGTGGTCTAGCCAGAATTCACACTTACTTAACTTAGCATATAGCTTCCGATCCTTGAGGGTCTACAGAACTATGTAAAGGTACCGCTCGTGCTCCTCTGGAGACTTAGAATACACCAGGATATCGTCGATGAACATAGTCATGAACTTATCCAAGTAGGGCTTATATACTTTATTCATCAAGCCCATAAATGTTGTAGGGGCATTCGTCAGTCTGAAAGGCATCACAGAAACTCATAATGCCTGTATTGAGTCCAAAATGATGTCTTAGGAACATCCAACTCTCGAATCTTCAGTTGATGATAACCCAATCGAAAATCTATTTTAGAGAACACCCTGTGCACCCCTAAGTTGATCACATAAATCATCAATCCTGGGCAAGGGATACTTATTCTTGATGGTAGCCCTATTAAGCATCCGATAGTCTATACACAACCGTAGGCTGCCATCCCTTTTCCGAACGAATAATACTGGTGACCCCACGGTGACACATTGGGATAGATAAACCCTTTATCCAATAATTCCTGGAACTGCTTCTTAAGCTCCTCCAACTCCATCAATGCCATCTGTTATGGGGGCTTAGATATGGGCTTCGTACCAGTTACCAAGTCGATGGTGAACTCGATCTCCCGATCCAGCAATAACCCTGGTAAATCCTATAGAAATACGTCTGAAAAATCCCTGACCATAAGAATCTCATGTAGCTCGAGATGTTTCTTTTCTATGTCCTCCATATAAGCGATAAAACCTTCAAGACATTCACACAACTCTTAAACAATTTAGTAAACATATCACTTTTATTATAATTTATCAAAAAGTTTTACAGTGTAACGTTCAGGATGAGAGAAGGGGATAAATTTATTATAACAGTCTAAGGTCACATAGTTTGCAGCTAACTAGTCCATTCCTAAATTACATCAAAATCATATATATTTAACAAAATTAGGTTGTCGTTTCCTTCTCTCCTACAATCACTTTACAGTTCTTACACAAAACATCAGTAATTTATGATTCTCTAAAAGGGGTATTTATTTATAGAGTATACCCTAAAGCTTTCAACTCTATTGGGATTTTGTTAGCACAAGTAGGAGATACAAATGAATGAGCAGAACCAAGATCAAACAGTGCTAATACGGAAATATCAAAAATATAAATTTTACCTTTAATCACATCAATGGATGCATCAGCAGTCTCCTAATCTAGCGTGTACACCCATCCCTATGTCACAACCTTCTTACCCTTCTCTGCTATGGTGGCCTGTCATGGCTGTGAGGGTGTAGACTTCTCTTATTTACTCAGAGTTGTTGGTGTCAGTGCAAGTGGAACTGGGGCTGGAACGGTAGAAGTAGCTGACTCTCACAGCAAAGAGTAATCTCTCACCAAATGCCCTCTTTGCCAACATCTAAAATAGGCCTTTGTCAACACGTAGCAGGGCTGTGTACCGTGCGACCTCCCACAGTGAACACATTTGGTCGCAATACTCCTCTATGTAGAGGTAGGGCTAGTAGTAGGGGCTATGGCACCTGGTTTGGCAAATTGCCCCTCTGAAATCTATATGCCCAAAGATCTAGCCTTCTTAGGCTACTCTCTACAAAATCTGTCATTTGGACCTCTCTTAGCTTTTCGTTTACCCTACGCCTTACCCTTAGATCATGTATCAAAAGAATGAAACTGCTCGTAGTCTCACTCGCATAACTGTGTATGCCTCACTACCTCATTGTAAGTACGAATATCAAGCGGGACTAGTTTAGTCCAGATAGAAGGTCTTAGCCTAACTATAAATCTGTCAATCTTATCCAACTCATCTACCCTCGTCTGCGAATCAAATCTGCTAAGGGTGGTGAATCTCGATTCACACTGATCCATCGTCATGCTCTCCTGTTTTACTTAGGAATATTGTTTTGTCAATATTTTACTTATGTAAATTAAAGTAAATTATAGTATTTACTGTTCACTGTTGATTAAAAAGTGGGAAATAAAGGCATCGCAGATAGCTCAACCAATTCATGTGTATGGAAATATGTGAAAAAGTGTATAATACTGCATATTCAGGATGTGACAGTGTTTATTGGTATCAAAGTGAGGTTGGCTTGATGTCTGTTAGTGTCTTTAAGATTAAGTGAAGTAGTTACATCCCTAATAGTACTCTATAGTCTGGATATATAAAACCATCACTAACTGAAATTCGATAAATTATTTGCGTGGTGTACATATGAGTGGACGACGGGTGACTCGTGCTAATAGGGATCGAGGTCGAGTGGAGCAGACTCTTGAGCCATATACACAGGAGCCTATACTGGAGCCTGCCTTAGGACCAGTTCACCCTCCGCAACCCAAGAGTCCTAATGCTCGGATGAAGCGCATGTTAGCTGATTTTATTGCGATGTACCATGCTGATAGAGCTACCGATCGGGTAGAGAGAGAGAGCACGCAGCTCCAGCAGCTCCACCTATTGCACCACCTCCACCACCTCCAATACAGCCACTAATTCCCGAGCCTTAGCCTGCACCACAGCCATTACAGCAAGCCCAAGCCATACCACCACCACCAGTACAGCCGCCACGTAACGTTAAGTCTTATTGCGATGTGACACTAGTGCAGCAGTTCACTAAGCTTAATCCACCGAAGTTTAAGGGTGATCGAGATCCACTGGTGGTGGAGCAGTGGATTACAATTGTAAAAAAGTTGTTTCGGTATATGAGATGTTCCGACATAGAACGGGTAGGACTTGCAGTGTTTCAGATGACAGACGATGCAGAGCATTGGTGGAAGTCCACACAGACGGTATTGTTCGCCCAACATTCGGTTATCACATGGGATATTTTTGTAGAAGCTTTTTGCCACTAGTACATCCCTGATACTGCACAGAAGAAGCTTTAGCAAGAGTTTATGGAGTTAGTACAAAGGAGTTCAACAATGGATTAGTATGAGGCTAAGTTCACCACAGTCAGCCGATTTGATCCATTAACTCGAGTTGATGAGTAGCAAAAGATAGACAGATTTAAGGCTAGGTTGAGATCGTCAATCAGGTCTAAGTTAGCTCCATTTGACATTCGCACATATGATGAGGTAGTTAGGCGAGCTCAGCTGTGCGAGCAAGAGTTTGAGGGATTTCATTCTGAGCCAACCGGTAAGAGTAAATCTAAAAGGAAGGGTAAGGCGAAGTGGGGCATAGAGGATAGATTGGGTAGAGAGCAGCCCAAGAGATCCAAACCATCAGGCATTCAGATTTCAGAGGGGCGATCCACGAAACTAGCTGCTACCGTCCCTATTGGTGGTCCCACTTCTACACCGAGAGGTACCGCAAACAGATGTGATAGAATTGGATGGTCGCATGGTACCCGACCCTGCCATATGGTGACAAGGACTTGTTTTAGATGTAGGCAGGTGGGACACCTAATGAGAGATTGCCCAATGCTGCGAGAGTCTACTGCATCTACTACACGAGCCCCAGTCCTTTTAGCATCGACACCAGCACCAACAGCTCCAACAAAATCGAAGAGAGTGACACCCTTACAGCCAAGGTAGTTGGTAGCAGCAGAGAAAGGTAAGAAGCCCGTAACTCAAGGATGAGTGTACGCGTTGGACCAAGAGACTGCTGATGCCTCCACGAACGTCATTAAAGGTAAAATTTATATTTTCGATATACCCGCACTTACATTAATTGATCCTGGTTCTACTTATTCATTCATATCTCCTAATTGTGCTAACAGAGTTCTAGTAAAGTCGGAGCACTTAAGGTATATATTGCAAGCAAATACTCCTTTTAGAGAATTTCAAGTCATAAATGTAGTGTATAGAAACTGTAAAGTAATTATAGGTGAGAAGGAAACCACAGCTAACCTAACTTTGTTGACTATTTATGATTTTGATGTGATATTAGGAATGGATTGGTTAGCTGCAAACTATGTAACCTTAGACTATTACACTAAGTTTGTTAGCTTCCCCCAACCAGAAACTTATACTATAAAGCTTTTCAATAAGTAAAAATATAAGTAATATGTTTACTAAATCGTGTGAATGTGTGTGTGATGTATTGAAGGCTTTATAACATGTGTGGAGGACGTGGAAAAGAGACGTCTCGAGCTGCACGAGATTCCTATGGTCAGGGATTTCTCGAACATATTTCTAGAAGATTTACTTGAATCACCGCCAGATCGAGAGATCGAGTTCACTATTGATTTGGTACCCGGCACGGAGCTCATTTCTAAGCCCCCTTATCGGATGCACTATAGGAGTTGGTGGAGCTTAAGAAGCAGTTCCAAGAATTATTGGATAAGGGATTTATATGTCCTAGTGTGTCTCCGTGGGGTGCATCGATTTTGTTCGTCCGGAAGAAAGATGGCAACCTGCGGTTGTGCATTGATTATCAAATGTTGAATAAGGTGATCATCAAGAATAAATATCCCCTGCCTAGGATCGATGATTTGTTTGATCAGCTGAGGGGTGCCCAAGTATTTTCGAAGATTGATCTCTGATCGGGTTATCATCAGCTTAAGATTCGAGATTCGGTTGTTCTCAAGACAGCATTCTGGATTCGATATGGGCACTATGAAGTCCTAATGATGCCATTCGGATTGACTAACACCCCTGCAACATTTATGGGCTTGATGAATGAGGTGCTTAAGCCGTATTTTGATAAGTTCGTGGTTGTGTTTATTGACGGATAATTGGTATAGTTTAAGTCTCCGGAGGAGAATGAGCAGCATCTATGTATAGTCCTGCAAACCCTCAAAGACAGGAAGCTTTATGCCAAATTCAGTAAGTGTGACTTTTGGCTAGATCATATCACTTTTTTAGGACACGTAGTGTCAAAGGACGGGGTATACGTAGATCCGTCTAAGATAGAGGCCATAGTTCAGTAGAAGAGGCTTGAGATGGTGACTGAGATTAGGAGTTTTCTGGGTCTAGCTGGATATTACCGCCGGTTTGTCGAGGGATTCTCTAGACTTGCTACTCCACTGACGCGACTCACACATAAAGATGTTAAGTTCGAGTGGATAGACGCGTGTGAGCGCAATTTCTAGGAGTTAAAGCAGAGACTTACTACAGTTTTAGTACTCGCCCTTCCCAGCGGATCAAGTGGATTTTCGATGTATACAGATGCTTTCGCACAAGGATTAGGGTGTGTCTTAATGCAGCATGGTCAGGTTATTGCGTATGATTCTAGATAGCTTAAGAAGCATGAGGAGAACTACCCGACCCACGATCTGAAGTTAGTCGTGTAACGTCCCCGCCACTACATCTTACCATTTAACTTTTTCCTCTTATCACTTAAACTTGATTAGACTTGCTTGTCAATGTCAGTCCTTCTTCTTATTCTTAAGCTAACATCTAATAGCTTAATCAAATTAATTTACTTTCATTTAACAGAGTAATGATATATATAAATACCATTCCATACCACAGGATCTTACACATTTTACTTAACCTACATCCCCGACATATTACATACATTATTGTATACAATAGTTGAATTACAGTACACTTTACATGATTACATAAGTATACCTTCAATATTAACTGGGAAGCTTATCTCGAAGGTAAGTTTCAAGATCCACTAGTAGGCTCTTCTATCGAGAGTGAAGGGCTACTTCAAATAGGCTGTATAAAAAAAATATTCGTAAAAGGGTGAGTTTACACTCAGTAAGAAAAATATGTAAAAGAGCGTATTATGCTTCTATATGC
The DNA here is from genome assembly GCA_032173925.1 of Heritiera fomes. NCBI lineage: Eukaryota > Viridiplantae > Streptophyta > Magnoliopsida > Malvales > Malvaceae > Heritiera > Heritiera fomes. Next base: position 6,739,102 of record JAPDPM010000012.1, on the reverse strand, counting down.
AGTTTTCTTGCTTGGCTCTATAATGTCATGTAAAATCATTATAAAGCATAATCGTATACTTTCATTTATTATAAAAGGTTCATCATAATAGCATATGCTTATACTTCAAGCAAATCAAGTAAAACAAATAAATCATGTACTTCTTTAAATTAGCATATGCAAGCATACTTCATATACTTTCTTGAAACATACATCGTCGACTTCTTTTAAATCCTCATGTGAAAACATACGTCATGTACTTCATTTAAAACATACGTCATGTACTTCATTGAAAACATACTCTCTATACTTCTTTCGAAACATACTTCATATACTTATTTTGCATCATTATATGCAAGTAAATCAAATACTTACGATTTCTTTATTCTTTTGAAATCGCATATTCATATAGCTTTTAAATAACATAAAAACTATTTATACTTTAATGGAGTTATGCACTACATCATCATCATCATTGGCGTACCCCGTAGGGCCAGGATTTCTCCCACAGCCGAACATCGGGGGCTACAGTAACACTAGTCAGGTGTCCTTCTATAGCGACTGAGGCCTGACTTATGGTTCCTCAACCAAACATACATCATTTCGGGACTTGATCAGAGCCCTTAACATAAGCATAAAAGTGCATAATCTCAAAACATATGCCATATAGCTTTTTGCCATGACATTTCATACTTTCTTGAAATAGGTTTGAAAACCTCTTTTCAAAACAGGGCAGTCGACTGGCCCCATAGGGCAGTCTGCTGCTGCTTCATACTTTCATTTATTGAAATTATTTTCATTTAAACTTTCGATATTTTCATCTTTGAAATTACATGAGGACAGTCGACTGGTTCATATAGCAGTCGACTGGTTTTCAAACAGAATGCTTCCTTAGGAAATAGCAGTTGACTGGTCATATAGCAGTCGACTGTTTTTGAAACAGAATGCTTCTGGAAAATTAGCAGTCGACTGGTCTCATAGGACAGTCGGCTGGTTTTCAAACAGAATGCAATTTAGCAAATAGCAGTCGACTGTTCCTTATAGCAGTCGACTGGATTGATACAAAATGCTTCTGGGTAAATAGCAGTTGACTGGCTTACATAGCAGTCGACTGGTTTGAATCGGTTTTCGAAAAATGACGTTTTGGATGTCTCTAGGCAGTCGACTGCTACTTAAGGCAGTTGGTTGCTCCTAGCCTAATTGGTACTCGGAGTAAAACCAAATATGCATCTTTTCCTGCACAAAACAGTTGGTGCTTCTCTCGAATTCACACAAAAACATCATAAATCATGCGAACATAGCCGCTTTACGTCCGTTACATAAATTCCTTACCTCGATTGCCAATAATCCTCGAGCTTGGTCACATCAACTTTAGCTTTTCTATTTACTTCTTCAAAACTGTAACATCATATCAAATTAAACCTTTAAACAATCATCATACACATGCTACACCAACTCAACTCAACTCCAAACCATGATTAAAATCAACTAAAACCACTTCCATCCTTTACCTTTATAAATCACTAAATTTCAGGATTTCTGATCTCTCAATTTACTTGGAATCGACCCTCAAACTTCAGATATAGCCTTGTCCAGTGACTATGATCGTTTTTTGTCTAACAAGCTTAACGATTTGATTTCTAAACAAAGGTGTTTGTCAAGACAGATATGGAGGAAGACTTGGGAGCTTGGAGAAGTGGAGAGAACGAGAGTGAGAGGGCTGGAAAGGGTTGCTGCCATAAGGGTGATGGCTGAAGGGTGACTCATGCAACCTTCATTTAATGCATGCAAATCCTCTTTATCCCATAATCATCTCATCTCAGTCCTTACCTTTTTGACTATGCTTTTTGACCCTTCTTTGACCATTTAATTCCTTTTTCTTCCATTCTCATATCAACCACACATAATCATTTAATTATGAAAATCTGATATTTGTTTTATCATCCAATTAAATCAATTCATCTTAACCTTTGACCATTATTATTTGACCATTCATTTAATTGGTCCCCTTTCTCCCATATAACACTTATCTTTACTTACACTTAATTTCTGATATTTAATTGTACACAATCTTACATTTATTTTGCCATACTCTATGCATTCTCATAATATCAGAATTTACTTCTTTGACTATTTGACCTTCCATTTCATTACTTCTTCCATGTTCCATACTTCATAATTCTCATATTTACTTATTTCATTTAGATTGAAATACTTTACAATCACTGGGAAATTTCATGAAATTGGGGATTTCACAAGCCGTTGTGGTGTTTGCATTGAAGATTTGGTGGCACTACCTTTACAGTGAGACTTTCCGGATCTATACAGACTATAAGAGTCTGAAATACCTGTTCTCGCAGCGTGAGCTTAACATGAGGCAGCATAAATGGATGTAGTTACTAAAGGATTACGACTACAAGATTTTGTACCACCGTGGAAAGTAAACGTAGTGGTAGATGCTCTGAGCTGAAAACATGTAGCGATGGTGTTATATATGATGGTTAGGGAGCACGAGTTATTAGAGTAGTTCTTGAACCTCAATATTAATGTGGTTTCCTCTGAGAGTTATGGAATCACCGCTAGCTTTAGAATTGAACTAGAATTGATGGGAAGGATCAGGGATGCTCAAAGGACTGATGATTATTGTATAGTAGCTGCCAGAAAGGTACAGGTGGGAGTAAAATCAGTTTTTGAGATTGGCACCGACTGGATTTTGAGGTTCAGAGGCAGAACATGTGTTCCCGATAATAAGCAGCTCAGAGATTTGATTTTGATTGAGGCCCATACCTCTAGGTACACTTTACACCCAGGCAGTACTAAGATGTACCAAAATCTGCAAAGGGTTTATTAGTGGCCGAAAATGAAGAGAGACATCATAGAGTTTGTAGCTAGATGTCTCACTTGCCAGCAGGTTAAGATCGAGCACCAAAAGCTTGCGAGATTGTTACAACCTCTACTAATTCCTACTTTGAAATAGGAGCATATTACGATGGACTTCATCATGGGTTTACCAAGGACCTAGAGGAATCATAATGCCATATGGGTGATAATTGACAGATTGACAAAGTCCGCCCACTTCTTGGCCATCAGATCTATTGATCCCCTCAATGCCCTTGCCGATCTTTATGTACGGAAGATAGTGAGGCTACACGGAGTTCTAGTGAGCATCACATCGGTTAGGGATTCTCGATTCACATCCTGCTTTTGGGAGAGATTTCAGGAAGCCATGGGATCCCGGTTGAATTTTAGCACCATTTTTCATCCGCAGACTGATGGGCAGTCCGAGTGAGTGATACAAACGCTCGAGGATACGTTAAGGGCGTGTGCGTTGGATTTTAAGAGCTCTTGGGACGACCACTTGCTGTTAGCCAAGTTCGCTTATAATAATAGCTATCAGACTAGTATCGGCATGGCACTGTATGAGGCATTATATGGTAGAAGATGTAGATTTTTGATCGCTTGGGAAGAAGTGGGAGATCGAAAATTATTAGCTCCCGAATTAGTAGAGCAAGCCTCACATGATGTATAGTTGATATGTGTCACGACCCGAAGGCCAATGACGTCCGCTTAACACTTACTTTATTACTTTTTTGAAAATTACAAACCAAATTTTTCTTTTTCTATTTACAGTTTGTATTTGGTGTTAGTGTAGTAGCTAAATCAAATCTTATCTTACTAATATTATTTCTCAAGCTATGTCATACTTCTCAAGGTGATTTTAAATATTTTAGCCTTACTTTTACTATTCCAAAAGAAACAGGTCGAAAACCTTCCCCTTGTATTTTATCAATTTCCCCAGTAAAATCACCTGTATTTAAACACATTCTAAACTTCACAATATAGCCAGCTTTTGCTTCCCACAATTCACACAATCATGCATCTCATATATCTCAAAATTCATTTCATTCAAAAGTTTTACATTTTGCATTTTTATACATACTTCAAAATATATATCTAATCCCGAATCGTACTCGATAATTACCAAGACTTGCATAACAATCTAGTGCAATCCAAAGTTACATAATCACATATACATTCTCACAGTATCACAATATATTAAATTTCCTCTATCGAGTTTGGCTCGATCTTACATCTAGCCATAATCATGTGATAACCAAAAGAAATCACTTGTAGTGTTAATTTGGGAACCGCTTCATACTCATGTTCCCTAGTCCTCATGTAATTTTATCTTCTTATTACATTTTTTATCTCTTCACTCTCATCACTTTATCTAGGTATGGTCTAAAAACCTCATTCATTAAGCTTACATACCTCACATGGTATTTCATTAATCTTGTAAACCTCAATAGGAACTCGTAAGAATTTGTCAAGTTCTAAATATTATCTTATGGGTATCAGTCTCCAACTATTAGTTGATGGCGCCTTGTACAGAGACTGATCTTATGAATTCCTTATACATCTTTGATCAAATCTAGTAAGATATCAACTCCATGCAGATGAATATTCGTTCTTAATAAGAACTTATTAAGTAATTGGAATTTAATTCACAATTATAAATCATCCTCAAATCACATCTGTATTTCCATTATTTACACCCATACAAGTGAATTTCATTATCCACACATTTTCCAAAGTTAATTTCTTAAGTTTTTCAGGTTCTTTCAATGTTCTCCGATACAAGCTTAGATATAGATTCCATATCAACAGTTGAGTCGATGTTAACCTGATCTTTCAAATCTATATTACTCTGAAAATTTATCATGAATAACATCCGATTTTTTTTTTATAAATCTCATACCATTTTGGACATTTTGTTTCTATGTCCTATCATTTCCACTGTATATACTCAAGGCAGAGACATTTAACATTTAACTCATTTTAACACATGTTCTGCCTTAATTCACCTATTTACTTGTACTTCACAGCGTATCATTCATCTTAATTAGTATGCTGTATTAAATATAACCATTTAACTAATACATTTCATAACTAACCGATTCATTACTGTAATTCACTTTGAAATCATTTTCATTTAATAATTCAGGTTAGCTACCATCTTTTTCTGCTCTTACAGTTACTTTACGATTCTTATACATATTCTTCAAATTTATAGTACTCCAATCAGCATACAATTTCGCAAAGCATATCTCAAAATGCTCTGGTTCTAAAAATATCTGTTTGATACTTAGGAACAGACTGAATATATAGAACCAAATTTAAGAGTACTATACATATCACTTTTTCAATCATCTTTAGTAATCATCTTATCTTTCATAATATCCAACGATCCCTTAATAAATATCCCGTCAATACACTTTTAATTCAGACCCTTAAGGATCAATAACAGGGCCAATCATCCTGCGACTTCCCATTATAAACATTTTGGGTCGTATCCGTAATCTAATTGTAGATGCGATTAATAATCGGAACCATTATACACATATATCATTTCTTATGCCATCAGTAGTTTCATCACTATCGTCGAATTCAAGATCAATTTGGTCTACTATTCGGAAATTAGTCCAATATAAGGACACATTTTTCATTTAAAAATTTATTTCTTTCTCTTCAATAAAAATTTAACCAGTGATCTTAATATCCATATAGTTTCTAAGCCATAAAATTTTAATAGTATGATATTCAAAATTCTACATCCTTCAAACTCCAACTCATCACATAGCTCATTTCTCATTCATGAGTCTTGACCGGTATATCACGTCAATCTCCGACCATGTAGGCCCTTATGCCTTTACTGGTATTACTCCAATATATTTAGAACAAAACAAATGAGCACTTATTGCTTCATCATCTGTCAAAACATATTATATGTGGATTAGGTAGGGAGAAAGTTACGGTGTTCTTATAGCAGTGTATGTTAGTACGATCGGTGGCCATCCCGTCCATATCCAAGATGACACCAAGGTTGTAATTGTGCAATATTAGCAAATATGCTATTAGGTCTCTATCTCCCACCTTCACTTTATACTTATGATACACACTCATTCTTTTGAGGTTCTTTGAAAGACATGCTAGCAACAACCAATAACTTAGAAATTTTGACTCTATGTGCAAGCTACTTGTATGAGCACTTGTGATAATAAGGAGTTGAGCTTGATGCACTAACTCGATTAACCAGTAACTAGTATAGTTGGGTTATCGTTATCTCATGATCCTGTTCGATTCTAGCCATCCTCAACACCCTATTAGCTCGGTGGGAATGAGTCGAATATGATATAATAGGGGTGATAATAGTGATGGGGTTGGAAATAAAATCAACTATCTTTAAGCTAATCTTTTGGATCTAATTCTATGCCTAGTCCCCCCTAAATTCCGAATTAAATTAGAATAGAAACCTAAACCAAGTGTAGACCAATTTCAGTATAAGACAATTAATAGATAATTTTCCAAACATATATTTCACAGTACATGGGATGTAACACCACAAATGAGCTTAACTACACTAACACGTACTAGACAAACCCTGCTCGGATGCCATTAAATCTATCAAGACTCGAAGGCCAATGACGTTCGCTTAACACTTACTTTATTTGCTTTTCGAAAAATTACGAACCAAATTTTTCTTTTTCCATTTACGATTTGTATTCGGTGTTAATATAGTATCTAAATCAAATCTTATCTTACTAATATTATTTCTTGAGCTATGTCATACTTTTCAAGGTGATTTTAATTATTTTAGCCTTATTTTTACTATTCCAAAAGAAACGGGTCGAAAACCTCCCCCTTGTATTTTATTAATTTCCCCAGTAAAATCACCTGCATTTAAACACATTCTAAACTTCACAATATAGCCAGCTTTTGCTTCCCACAATTCACACAATCATGCATCTCGTATATCTCAAGATTCATTTCATTCAAAAATTCCACATTTTGCATTTTTTACATACTTCAAAATATATATCTAATCCTAGATCGTACTCGATAATTACCTGGACTTACATAACAATCTAGTGCGATCCAAAGTTACATCCCATATTTCTTCCTAGTACTGTGAAATTAAAGTTTGTATAGCTATCAAACGATATACAATTAGTATACCTCAAAAGCAAAAAAGCTAGGTTTGGAGAACGTAGACGAGTACCATAACTAGGTACAGTTCCCGAGAGCCTATACAATGCCTGAGCTGGATATCACCCGTATGATCTGTAGATGTTAAATTTAAGGAGTGAGCAAATCCACAGCTCAGTAAGTAGCTTAAATAAGTACATACTAGGCTCATGTCGTAAAACACAATCATACATGCATGAATTCTACAAAATAGCATGTATGCATTATATCAAGATTAGCTACTAATTTGTATGTACACAAATTTCATAAGCTCATTCATGCTTTCCTTTCTTTCTTAAACTCACAAAGTATCATTCTTTTTATCCCTTTTTATCGGTATGGTTAAATGTGAAGGAAAAACAAATATTCAAATAGCACATGATTTCTATAGCATAATATAAGTATAATTCCACCATTATTCACATTCTCTGTCTTATGTATAAGATCTATTTCGTCTAATAATATTCATCACATTCACAGATCACATTCATTTATTCATTGTCTCAATAGCATATGATTTCCCATATTTCATCAATACACGTGTAGCATTTAGCTCTCAAAGGATTCTAGAGGTGTCTCCCATAGTTTCTGAAGAATCTAAGTAGCACGTAGGTCCCTTGAGTTCTCTAGAGGTGGCTCACACGGTACAAAGAATCGAGTTTTAGTCGGATGACCTCTTCTAATGGTTCATTGAAACTCGAGTAGCACTTAGCTCTCAAAGGAATCTAGAGGTGGCTCCCACATTTTCGAAGAATATATGTAGCACGTAGGTCCATTGAGTTCTCTAGAGGTGGCTCACATGGTACAAAAGATCGAGTTTTACTCAGGTTTGCCTCTATGGCTTATGTTGTCAAATGGTTCATCGATACACGTGTAGCACTTAGCTCTCAAAGGATTCTAGAGGTGGCTCCCATAGTTTCCAAAGAATCTATGTAGCATGTAGGTCCCTTTAGTTCTCTAGAGGTGGCTCACACAGTACAAAAGATCGTGTTTTACTCGGATGACCTCTATGGCTTATACTTTCTAATGGTTCATCGAAACTCGTGTAGCACTTAGCTCTCAAAGGATTCTAGAGGTGGCTCCCACATTTCTGAAGAATATATGTAGCATGTAGGTCCTTTGAGTTCTCTAAAGGTGGCTCACACGATACAAAAGATCGAGTATTGTTCAGTTGCCATTTTCCTGGTTTTTGACAAATTTGGCTAGGTAACAATTGAGGTCCATGAATTCAACATCCGGAGTTGTATATATTGTACATAATCACATATACATTCTCACAGTATCACAATATATTAACATGCTCACTTGGTGCGACCCAATTAATTCACATGCATATTTCATAATGTAGGCACCAAAACCTATACGATTTTACATGCTCAATAAATTCAAATATGCCATAACACATAACATGCAAGTCACAATAAGATTTCCTTCCAGACAAGTACTATTCACATTCACATCAAGTCACTTACGTCTTGCGAAACTTGCCCTCATAATCTTTTTCCATGACATCTTACCAAACTTGATGTAGATTTAGGTAATTTTCAAATAAAGGTTAATTCATCTCTTATGAGATGATACTAGTAAGACTTATTTAACCCACTTACCTCGAGGCTTAGTAATCATCCTTCTCGCGCTCCCGAGTCTGTACTCAAACCTTTACACCGCTCCGTTTCACTACACATAACCGATTAACATTTCGATAAGTTTACATCATCGTGCTTAATTATGTACTCAAAATAAAGACCTTAGAGAAACGCTATTAATTTCGAGTAACTATTAATCTAAAGCTACCACCTTATCGTTAATTATGACGTACCCATGATACGAGTTCTTATATGTATAGATATATGTTTAAGCATCTATGTGTTTATATCCATATGTATATTCCAATATGTATATATTATAGATATATTTATTTATTTACCTATGCTCATCTCTTTTTCTTCCTCCATACAAATATACATTATGCATGAGCATATGTATCTATTCATATATATATATGTATCATTTTAAATGATATGTCAACATGTTGATTTATCATGATATATATATATGTCCATACTCTATTATCATTTTCATCCTCTAGTATACCCATGTATTAACCGTCAATAATATCCCTTATATTAATGTATATTTATACGCGTATTTATACCTATATATATTCACATCACCATTTTTTTTTTGTTTTCTACTATACTCATTTTAACCTAAGTATATTTTCTTACCTCTTTTTAAGCTTTCCTTTTTGTGGCTTAGATATTTTTTTCTAGCCTTTCTTGAATATATATATATATATCTATATGTATTCGTCCTTATGCACTGATATATATATATATATATATATATATATTTGCTTATGTGTTCATGTATATCTATATATATACATATGTATTACTCAACCTTACACAAAATCTATTTATCATTTAAATCTCCATAGAAATTAAAGTCTTTCTCGTGCTATTAATGCACATCATCATTTACTATTTGTATTTGTTTCATTAATGCATTATTGATTTAGTAATTTCTACATATTCCCTTCAATATATATATAATTGTATAATTATATAATTATAACTATACTTCAAGCAAATTATATAATTATATTTGTACTTACATCTCAACTAATCCATTTATTTTCTTAGCATATAAATTATGCTTAGGTTCATTTGTTTGAGTATCCCACAATTGATATTTATTTCTATGGGTGATACATATATATATATATTTATTTTCACCTCCATTTATCACTTTTCATCCAAATATTTATATGTCATGTATGTATATAATACTCATAGCTCAATGTTTAGAGGGCCTTACCCTCTTGAAAAATCGACCCAAGCTTTAGTTAAATCAACATCTATACATATTATCTACTCATTCAACCAAGCATAAACAAAATTCTAAAGCAAGAAACCATGGTTGTGAACTACCTGTGCAATTTCGGTTCTGTCCAGCTCCCAAAACAGCCCACTTTGGTGGTTTTTGGCTGAGCTTTTTGGAGGTTTTTGAAGCTCTCAAGATGGAAAGGAATTTCTATGAAATGACCTAGGTAAATTGGAAAAGGAAAGGTGCACTCAACATGGCTGATGTGAGGGACGATTTAGAGAGGCAGAAGAAAAACGTAGGACTGCAGCAGTTCTTCTTTTTCTTCTTTCGCGATGGTTGCTTACAATGGCAAGGTAATGGCTGCACCTTCCTCTCTTTTCTTTCTCTTCTTTTCTTCTCCTTTCGGCCTCACTTTCTTTTCTCTTTTTCTTTCTCGGCTGCACTTCTCTTTTCTTTCTTTCCTTCTCCTTGCCGAGACCTCCTTCTCCTCTGTTTTACATTCTCTTTTCTTTTGTTTTTTCAAAGCTTCTTTTAGATGATGGTGCCGATGGAGATGTTAGTGGGGTTTGATGGGATGGAGTCCCATCAAACTCCACTAATAACCTATATTATTATTATTATATCCATTTCAATTATTTAATATATATATATTCTATAATTAAATTACATGATTAATATATACATGTAACTAATATACATGTATTTATATATATTTATTTGTTTTGTTGTATTTCTATATATATGAAATAAGTATGTGTATATCTATTTTAAGTATTACATATAATATATATATTTATACTATCTACATATGAATTCTTTATTTTATTTTGTTATACTACTTACATGTAATATGTATTTGTACCTATATTTTAAACATTAATATATATAATATCTACAAACACATATATATACATATACATATTTTCACATTTTCATGTCTAATGCATTTTTAATGTAGGTAAGTGTATATATATATATATATATATATATATATTTATATATATTCCTCCTTCATTTTAAAATATATATCTATATTTATATATAGATATACACATTTAATACTCAATATGTATATATATATATATATGTATTCCTTTTTATTTTATTTTAACTATTTTAATTATCCAAGTATACTACATTTCCTTTAGTATACTTGTGTCCTTGTTTTATTAAAACAAATATACTTATATATTGTGGAATACATGTATCTCTTTGCTCTCATACGTCTCTTGAACTCATTATTAGATTTTCTAATTTATCTCAAGGATCATTTGTTGCTAAATTTACTAAACTTGCAACTTCATTCTCATTACTTGAAATAATGATAATTACAAGGTGCACTATAGTACTTAGCTTATTCTATGTCTCTTATTTATCCACTAATATGGTACAAAGTTTGTAGTTTTTACAATATGTGAGAGACTTCGTATAGCACAAAGTCAGCAGAAGAGTTATGCGGATACGAGACGCCGACCACTTGAGCTCTCACCAAGTGATTTTGTGTTGTTGAAAGTTTTCCCATCTAAAGGCATTATGAGATTTGGTAGGAAAGGAAAATTGAGTCCTCGCTACATCAGACTATTCGAGATCCTAGATCAAGTAAGAGGTGTGGCGTACAGATTGGCACTACCACCCGAGCTATCAGTGTGCATAATGTATTGCATGTCTCAATGCTCTGGACATACCATCCAGATCCATCCCACGTAATTTGATACAAACCACTGGAGATACGGGAAGATATGAGTTACCTGTAGCAACATATCAGGATTCTGGATTGCAAGGATAAAGTGTTGTGATCTAAGATGATTCCCTTAGCGAAAGTGCTCTGGCAATACCATTCTGAAGAAGAGGCGATGTGGGAATTAAAGAGTTAATGTGGGAGAAGTACCCAGAGCTGTTTCAGTGAGCTGTTCGAGTGAAATTAGGAGGATCGAATTTCCTAAGGTGGGGAGAAAATGTGAGAACTCATTATTTTGTACTGTACATAGACAAATATGTAATTATTAATTAATGAATAAATTAATTTTGTATATTTTTATAAATATTAATTGAAAAGTTATGTGGGCCCTACTTAGTTTTCAATGCCCAGATGATGATATGAGTGAGGAAATAATTTTTGGGAGGTTGAATAATGATATTATGGTGATTTGGAAGTCAAAATACCCAAGTTGCATTGTTTTGTGAAGTATGAGAAACAAATTGGAAAATGACGAATACGTTTCGAGGGTATTTTCATAAATTTCTCCCAAACCAAAATGAATTGGGATGAAGTAAAAATATCATGTTATTCTACATGAAAAGTAGTTTAACATGGTGTCAATGGATCTTTTGAAACGGTCATAAAATTATAAAATTTCGCTGGCTGGTCATTGGGGTAAAATTGTAATTTCTCACATTCGTGCACCGCGCGTCAATGAAACCACTTCCAGTCATCAAGGCACATTTAATATGACCATTTGGAACTGGAATTCAAAAATTTGGAGCACGTTTACACGATTTTAGCGCCAGCGAGACCGTAAGGGCAAAATCATCCAACATTTTCATAACTAGGGGCATTTGGTCAATTTGCAAGGTTCTAGAATTCTCTTTAAAATTCACTCAGTATTTGAGCTGCACTATGCACCTTCTTCCTCCTTAGCATCCCACGCCATCTTCAAGAGAAAGAAGAATGAAAGTTTTCTAAGCTTTATAACTACCAATCTACTAGAATTTCAACACAATTTCTATACCAAAGAGGCTCCCCATATTCGGCCAAGCAAAGGTACTTGGCTATTCCTTATGTTTTTCTTAAATCTAATGGTGTAGTCTTCTTCCTTTAAGCCTAGTGATTATGTTTCTAGCCATGGTTTCATTTAAAGATTGAAAAACAAAAAATTTGCCATCGATGAAGCTTTCGGCCATGCATGGTATCTTGGTGTCTCATTGTATTCCAAGCTTAAAAATGGTGCCAAATAAATTGTTGAACATAGTAGAATAAGTTGGTAAGAAGGAATTGTTGAAAATCAATCAAAATCACCACCATCCATTTTCGGCCAAGGTGAAGGGGAGTGTGATTCATGGCTATTTTGGTGATTTAATGGTAGATTTAGACTGTAGGAATTACGAGGTGTCTGCTGATATGCTCGGATTTAAAATTCGATGCAAAACGAAGTAGTTACGTTATACTACCGATAGAAATTATACTGCAAAAATATTTACAATATCTAATGTGGCTGCATTTTGATAAGAATCATAGCTTAAAAATAAGTATTTAATAAGCTAATAATTTTGATGGAATTAATTGCAGCCCAGGAGTTACGGTATGCATGTGGTGCTATCGAAAAACGCGCATACCTCAAACAGGTAAGGGACGCGTGTGTATTTGTAGGGATATCCTGAGTGCATGTTTTTCATGCTAATAATTTTGTAAAATTATTTTGAAAGTTAATTGCCTCGATTAGAGTGAAAATGTGGTTGTTTTGGCTAGTTGAATTGTGTTTGCAATTACAGGGGGCTAGGGAGATAGCAGCTATTATGCTGCCGAAATTTATTAAAAATATTTCTAAAAATGCCATGAAATATTTTAGTGTATTGTGAAATATTTTCCTAGCAGCGAGAGTGAAATATTTATTATTTTTAATAAATTGTGAATTTACCGAAAAATACTTATTAAAACTCCTGCTACTGATTTCAGTAAAAGTTAAATTATCAAAAATTCATCACACGTGTTTTATAATGGAATATGTTATTTGTAAAGTGAAATGTTGAATAATGATATTTTATAAATTATTTTCAGTATAATATCCACTATTTTATTATGGTTTTCCTTTATGGACTGACTAAAGTTTTATCACGTGTAATGATTTCCATAAAGGCTTTATCACTGTGTAAATATTGTTTTGAGACTGTTAGGCTCTATATCATGCTCACATGTCACGTGTTTAATGTGTTACTATATCATGTGTGAAGCTGTTGACATTGAACCTGTCTTCAGCGTCCTGGTTGACGCCTACTCAGTGTACGACCGTGGACATTTATTAAACATGTCACATCTCACGTGTTTATTATTACTACTCCCTACGGGGATTACAACATGATATCATTAGGGTGTTGCCTAGTCTCCACTATTATTCCACGTGTTATTACTGATTTTGGTGATAATTACCGAAATGTATTGTTTACTATGGTGCTTTTATCGCTGAATTGGTGAAATAATTGAACAGTCTATTTTACCGTTACATGTGTAAAGATGATGATTTCAATGTTGGAAATCGAATTGTTTTCAAGTGTTGATTTATATGATTAAATAAATTATTTTACTGAAATATGTGAGATATTTATATGCAATAAATATTTAAATGAAATTTACATTAAAATTAAGTTCTAATCCCTATAGTCACTCTGGGTTTCCGAGACAAGATAGGTATTTCAAAATACCTTCCATGCTTTATTTGGGTTCTCTAGTCGACTATAGTATCCTTTCCTTTTTAGTGTGCCTAGCATACCAATAGGAATTCAAGGATTTTACTGCATATAGTATCGTGATATCAAAATTGCTTATAACTCTCTTACTAAGCCATGCTTTGCTCACTCCATTTTTTCTATCTCTCCAGAGTATTTTCAATAATCGCCAGGTATATCATCCGAGGATTAGTGGCTGCGTATTGAGCACCTTGAGGCAGCTGTTGTATATCCCGGAGGTATATTTATTTTATTTTATATGTTCAGACTTTTCATTTACAATAATACAGTGTTATATTAAACAGGGGATGTGTATTAATGATATGAATACTATTTTGTAAATATTTTACTTACATAAATTAAAGTAAAATACAGTATTTACTGTTCACTGTTGATTTAAAAGTGGGAAATAAAGGCGTCGCAGATAGCTCAACCAATTCATGTGTATGGAAATGTGTGAAAAAGTGTATAATACTGCATATTCAGGATGTGACAATCAGTATCAACAGCACAGTAACAGTAATAGTAATAATAACATGTGAGCATGATACGGGGCCTAATAGTCTCAAAATAGTATATAAACAGTATAATCACCTTTATGGAAATTAATAAAAATAGATAAATCTTAAGTCTGTCCATAAAGGTCATTTTATAACATAGTGAACAGTACAGTGAAAACAATTTATAAAATATTCACACTTCAGTAATAATTTTTATAAACCTTCTATTACACTGTAAAACACTTATAGGAATGTATTGGTAGCTTCACTTTAATTAAATTCGATAACATAAATATTTAAATATTGTTTTTCGATAAATCACCATTTTATGAAAATATTAAATATTAAATTTTCAAGGCTAGGAAATCACTCAATAATGCACTTAAAATATTTCATGATATTTTAGAAAATTTTCTCAGAAATTTCAGCAGCATAATGACTGTTATTGACCTAGCCTCCCTACACATAAAACACAGTTCCAATTTCTAGTCAAAAACCACAATTTGCACAATTTCCAAAGCAATTGATACATCAGGATCTCAAATATTCATACACCCTAATCCCCAACATATACAAAACTGTAGTATTGTACTGTACATTAACCGAAGTAACGGCCAACTAAATATACTTTCAAAGGATAAATAGGAAGCGTGCCTCGAAGGTATCTCAAAAATCTCGAAATGAGCTCCTCTATCCGGAGCGGAATTACTTCAAGTAATCTGTATGAAAAATGTTTGTAAAGGAGTGAGTTTACGCTCAGTAAGAAACTTATGTAAAAGAGCGTACTATATCACTATATGCAGTTTTTTTCCTGCTTGGCTCTATAATGTCATGTAAAATCATTATAAAGCATAGATTGTATATTTCTTTCGCAATTACCAAATACAAGTAAATCATGCTTTCAAATATTTCCACGGATCTCAAATCACGTGAAATCAAGTAGGCAAGTACAAATATTTTCAAATAGATGGGAGACAACTCATATCCAACAGAATCATGCACCAAGTAATTCTCATCGTGGATACAGCAAATATATCCTTTAAGGATAATCCAGAGAGATAATGGATACAGCAAATATATCCCGTAAGGGATAATCCAATAGATAAATCTCATAAGGATACCGCAAATATATCCCGTTAGGGATAATCTTGAGAGATATCAAATAAATGGCGTACCCACGTATGGGCTAGGGATCCTCCCCAAAGCCGAATCAAATAAGAGACTCATGGCCATTGTCTATAGCCCATAGTTTCACTAGTCAGGTGCCGTACTGTGGGTCTGAGGGCTGGACTAGAGCTCCTCAGTCAAATACAAGTAACAAATAATGTGCATGCTCTTTTGAGAGATTCATAGTCTCCAAAACCTTGTTCATATAGGTTTTAAACAAGTATGAATATTCTTTCTTAAAACAGGTTCTCAAAACCTTTCTTTCAAATAGGCAGTCGACTGGTCATATATAGCAGTCGACTGCTACCCCATGTTTTTCCTTATTGAATTTCTTTCCCTTTTTGAAATTCAATTATTATATTTTTCAAAATACAAATAGGGCAGTCGACTGGCCCCAAATAGCAGTCGACTGGTTTTGAAACAGAATGTTTCTCGAGAATTAGCAGTCGACTGGCCCTTTTGGCAGTCGGCTGGTTTTGAAACAGAATGCTTCTAGACAAATAGCAGTCGACTGGCTCCCCCTGGCAGTCGACTGGTCTGAAACATAATGGTTTCTGAAAAATAGCAGTCGACTGGCTCCCTTGGCAGTCGACTGGTTTGAGTCGGTTTTTGAAAAACGGCGTTTTAGATGTCTCTAGGCAGTCGGCTGCTCCTAGCCTAATTGGTACTAAGAAACAAGTCCGAAAATGTCATTTTCCTGCAAAGAAACAGCTGGTACTTCTCTCCAAATAACATCAAAACATGATAAAACATGCGGACATAGTCACCCTACGTCCATTACATAAATTCCTTACCTCGATTGAGATTAATCCACAAGCTTGGTAGAATCAACCCTTAGCCCTTTTTCCACTTCTTCAAGCTGTAACCATCATGGCAAATTTAAACCTCAATAAACCTATTCTACCAACTCCATACTATTTCAAACCATCAATAAAATTAACCAAAACCATTTCTTCTCTTACCTTTGTTATTCACCAACTTTCAAGATTTTGAGATCTCCTTAACCACTTGGATGCAACCTTTCGTATTAAAGGTATAGGTTAAGCTATCGAGAAGGATCATTTTTCGTTAGAGAAGTTTAACGAATCGATGGCATGAGATGGTGGTTTGTCAAGGTGAGAAGCTTGGACACTTAGAGGAAATTGGAAGCAACGAAAGGGAGAGGAAGATGGGCTGGTGTCGTAGGGTGCAAGAGATGATGATGATGAGTCATGTTAGTTCATTTAATGCCCATTAATGCATGCTCATCATCTCAGCCATTGACCACCTCCTTTGACTCTTTGACCTTTGATTGTTTGACCATCAATTGCCTTAATTCCCTTTATGTCCCATGCATCATATATATATATATATATATCAGAAATTCATATTTATTCCATTAATTCAAGTTGAAAAACTATACAAGCATGGGAAATTTACAGAATTTTGGGGATTTCACATACCACGAGAAGAATTGTCCTACTTATGATCTAGAACTAGCTGCTGTGATGTTTGCTTTGAAGATATGGCAGCATTATTTATATGGCAAGAAATTTCAGGTATATATTGACCATAAAAGTTTAACTATCATCCTTTCAGCATGAATTAAATATGAGACAGTGTAGATGGATGGAGCTATTAAAAGACTACAATAGTGAGATATTAATTGTACCACCTAAGAAAAGTAAATGTGGTGGCAGATGCTCTGAGTGAAAAGCACCTAGGTATGGTTTCTTATATGATGGTTCGGAAGTACGATTTCTTATAACAGTTTACGAGCCTTAGCCAAAATGTTAGCTTTTTCAACAATTCAAGCTTAAATCTATGCTTTATTATTATTTTACATGATTTCTACATCATTTTCATATGAGAAAACATCACAGTCATGGGAGGGGAAGCTTGGCCAAAACCGTAAAGGCATCATTCTCATGGTTTTGTTTCAATTTGAGCTTAAATACTAGTGTAAACATCTTAAACATGTAGAGTACTATCATTAAATCATGAAGAAATTCAAGCTTTAAGACTTACCCACCTTGGCCAAACCTTAAGGAGTGTCTTAGACTTGGATTTTGGCCACTTTAGATCTTGATTTTGGTATAGATTTATAGAGCTCTGAATTCTGTACAGCTTTGGTGAAGGAATTTTTCGGTTTCGATATAGTTTGGTTAAGGTTTCACAAGCTTTTTCTCTCTTCAAAACTTCAAAAATGGTGGCTGGTAAGAAAGATTGAAGTCTAGTCAAAATGGAGGAGGAAGATGGTAGAAAATTCTTGTCATGCTGGCAAAATTACCATTTTGCCCGTAGTTATGAAAATTTTGGACCATTTTGCCCCTATAGTTTGACTTTGTTGAAAACTATCAGTCTAATCTCCAAAATATTTCTTTTAATCTCCAGATACATCTATTTAGCATATTCTTATGGTCGGATGACCTTTCGTTAGGGTTTGACTAGTCATTTGCATGAAATTACAAAATTAGCCCTAATCGTAAAATCACGTAATTTTCTGCTTCTTCAGGTAATTCAGTATATCTATTGACATGGTATGGGACTCCCTCACATGAGGATTATCTTACATTTGTCACTTGGTCAGAATTCAAATTTCATTTGACTATTATTTACAAAAATCCTACCGATCTATGTCCTTAATCGTCATTTTTAAATTTGTTTCATTTGCTTCAAAAATGACCTAAATGGATGCGTTTGAGTTGTAAATTCTTACCATTACTTTATTTGGCTCCAATTATTGAGTCTACCAGGTTCCATCTTGATCCGGACACTAAAAGGTATGTGGAATCACCATGCTGTTATCTTTTATACTTGTGAAATACATAGGAATTGAACAGTGGTGGGTAGTCTTATGTGTTCTACAGTATTAGAATGTGTGGTTGTCACATGGAGTGTCTATTTTTATACTAATAAATTAAAGTTGAATTAGATGCAAACTTTAAGAACTTAAATGGATTTTACCCTAAAAATAACATTCTTACATTTTTTTACTATTTGGATTTTTATAACATTGTTATTATTTTAAGATTATGTATGGAAAAATTTTATTTTTATGTATATATGATATTATATACTTTTGACCCCACCAAAAGCAATTCCTGGCTACGCCATTGTCTGAATGTAAACAGAACTCATAGCTCAAACAAATGTTGTAACAACAATCAAATCCTGTTTCATGGATTGTTCAAAGGTCAATATTCATCGTTGAATTTAAATCCAAAACTCTTCTTTTATTGTATTATATTACTATGCTTCTATTTCTGTGTAATCAAACAAGAAAAACTTTTATTAACTTTACCAAAATAATGCTTCTCGCACTAAGGGCGGACCACCTTCTAGTATTTATGAATAATAGCACTTTTGTAAAAGAAAACTTAATGACTTTCGAAGTTGAAAAATCAGAGTTTTTATATTATTTATTTGATTGGGCTTGTTAAGCATTGTTAATGTTTATGTCATGTTTTAAGTATTGAATTTTGATTGAACGAAAATAATTTAATAAATTTATTGTGATAAATTCAGGAGAATATGGTGGTTGAAAAGTTGTGAGAATGGTCAAAAATGGATCAAGACTTTGAATATTCTGTTTTCTTTTGGTCAAATTTAATGTTAGCCCCCTCTTGCTCTCTTGTGTAATTGCTGACTAGTTAAGTCTTATAATTTTTATTTTTAATTTCATTAATATCTTTTATTTGTAAAATTTTTGCTAAAAGATCAAGAAGCCTTCGATAAAAATGGTTTTAGCAATTGAGCTCTAATTTTTTTTGTAATCAATTAAGTTCTTATATTTTAATTTTAACTTAATTGAACTTTTTCGTGAACAGAAACTATTAAATCTATACAATACACATGACAAAAAACAACAAACCTAATAATTTTCATTCGTGAAAAGGTTCAATTGAATGAAAGTTAAAATATAAGGACTCAATTGATTATTAAAAAAAATTAAAACTCAATTGTTAAAATCACTTTTTACGAAAGGATTTTTTTTTTACCCTTTTGCCTAAAATTTTTAATATCAGCTAATTTCTTCTTTGCCATTCACATTATATTTCGTGCATGCACAGGTAATGACAATCTAAGAGTAATTAAATATATACAGTAATATAATATTTAAAATTACATCAATAAAACGTTGATACGTGAATGTAAATAATAGGGAGTAAAGGAACAAAAGCAATAATATTTATTTTCTATAATTATAAAATAATAGTCACATATTTAACTTTTGAAAAACATGGCTAAACATAACAATTATAGAAAAATAATAGAGGGGCACTCTCATGGAATTGGAAATCAGAAGAAATGTACGAAGGGACAATTCCACCAGCACTGTTTGCGGCGAATGATACTTCGGGACCCACCTTTCGGCTTTCTCATTTGGCTAAATTATAAGTGTCAAATGGGTCATGCTAGGCCGGCACGGTTCATTTAAATATTGGTTTATGTGTTAATGAATTCATGTTAGCATGGTATTATTTTTTAATAGGCCGTGCTGGCACGGTCCATAAAATTTAAGGATATGACCTAGAACAGTACATAGCCCATAGTACTAATGGGTCGTGCTAGGCCAAGCCCAACATTATTTTTCGTGCCTCATCATGCCAAGCACGATACATTAATAAATTTTTATATTTTTATTATTTTTAAAGTTTTTATTTATTAACTTAAATAGCATGCAGGAAAATAAAAATAAAATAAAAGACATATAATTTATTTTGACAAAATGCTTATATCCACAAAAAAACATAATAATATATATTAAATAAAGATATTGAAATTTACAATCCTAAAAGGCAAAGTGCCTATATGCATGAGAAAACATAAATGTGATTAAAAAAATTTTGCATACCCGTTATGATATATTTAAAAATTAAAATTTATTAATAATCATAACTTGACTCAACGATTATTACTTTTTTTTAGAATGGACTAAATTCAAAGTTCGATTTCCTTTTTTCCTTTTATCTCCTTATAATAAAAGAATTAAAAATTATTATTATAGATTAATAAAACATGTGACAATCTTTTAAATTTGTTTTTAAAGTTTAAAAAGTCCATTAACTAAAACTATATTAAAAAATAGTACTAATATATAAAAAGAAATGAATTTATATATATATGATGTACCAACAGTGTATAGTTTCTATACACTGTCAATGCATTAGAGATAAACACATCATTAATATATAAACTAAAAAATGCCAAACCTTTAAAAATAAATACAAATAAATTTTTATTCAATTTGCTTATAAAGATTTACTGATGATGTGTTAATCTCTAGTGCATTAACAATATATAGAGACTATAACTGTTAGTGTGCCATATATATATATATATATATGAGTAAGGATCCACTTACACATGTGTAAAATAAATTTGTCTTACACAGTTTTATATCTTCATATAGGATTAATATTTTTGCAAACCAACCGTTGGATTTAACAACCTACTCATATTTATTATGTATGTAAATTTTTGAATCAATCTGTTATTTCTATCATTTTAATCGAGAATAGTATTTTTTTCAATATATATCAACGGTTGAAATTTTATTTTATGAAATATATAGTTAGACATATTCGATTAATTGGAAATTTGGCATGCATGATCTATGTGAATAGAACATAAAATTCAACGGTCGGATTAAAAAATTATAAATAATATAAAAAGATATGAAAGTGTGTAAAACTAAATTTGTTTTACATATGTGTAAATGAATCCCTCCTATATATATATCCAAAAAAAATCACCTCAATATTTTGCTCTCTTACTCGATCAGTCGATCTTCAAATCTCCTTTCTTCGGCCTGCAAAAGGAAAAAAAAAAAAAAAGAACACCTTATCGACGAGTCAATTTTCTGACCATGCAACCACGTGGTTTGGTATTTCAAAAAAGTTCTAATCTTTAAATGGAATGTAAAGTATCACAGTGCAAAAAAACACGAAGTTCCAATTTGCTGACCGCTATGTAAAGCTTCTTTCAACTCCACCATGTTCTTTATATAATCAATTTTTTAGCAAATAATATTTTTCTGTCTGCTAATCTTCATTAAAAGTCTTCCTTTTGAATGGGATATTTCATCAACAATTAGCGCACACCTCCGATTTCCTTACTGAAGACGTAACTCTATAAATACCCTTATCCCGCCTTTTGGAAGCCATATCTCATCACTCTCTTTCGACCATGGCGATTTACAAGCTAGGGAAGTACTTGTCTGCTTTTCTTTCGATCCTTTCGCCTCTGAAATGGGCGTGGAATTTCTTGCTTCATTACTCTTTGTTTCCTTATCACATGCCAGAATTTGTCGGTGAAGATCTTAAGCTAGGGAGGTGCAATTACAACTGCAAGCAAGAATCGGGTGAGGAAGTCGTTGAATGTGCTATTTGTTTATGCAAGATTGACGAAGATGATGAGATTAGAGAGTTGCGATGTGACCATCTTTTCCATAAAGTTTGCTTGGATAGATGGATTGGATACCGGCGCTCTACGTGCCCTATTTGTCGCTGTTCTTTAACTCCTCGGCAACTAGTTACCGGCATGGAAGTTATTCTTTTCAATTATTGTTCCTTTGATGATTCCAGCCACCGTGAAAACTGGTGGCTGCGTTAAGTATATAACCATGGAAAAGGCTTCAACTTTGCACTTTTAATTTAGAAGAAGTCTAAAGCACACCACAGATTATAGTTCTATGGTATTGGTGTTACAGCATTAAACAAATTGCCCTACGTACATTATTGATGTGGCTAGTAAATGTTGTTTAATTTGAAGTCCAAGAAATGCCAATCCAAAGATTTTTAGTAGCTACCTTGGTGTTAAGAAGAAAATGCATGGAGAATTCTTCTTCTACGTTGAGAGGGTATAGCTACGTATTCAAGGAAGAACGATTTGATTTCCATGGAGATTAGTTGATTTAATTTTTTTTCTTGTTATCTTAAGTTCTAGCACGAAGATAATCGAGCTCTTTTTAATTTTTTCATTTTAGTTAAATTTCTTGTAAATCAAATCTTAAATTTAATCGAAATTTATTTTCATTCAAATCATATTGCATGTAATCATATTATTAGGGAAAGGCAACCATTAAATTAGCTAATGAAGACAATTGAGTTCAACTAATAAGAGACTATCATCGGCTATCAACCATATCAAAGTAATGGTAAAAGATAATCTCATATTAATATTTCAAGTTAAGGATTGTGGTTTGGTAATAAAATTTAGTCCTTGTCTAGGAATTTTTTTTGGGTACATTGTCTAGGAATTATTTTATTATATTTACGCTCAAATGTTTGAACTAACTCGTTTAGTTAATAGAAAGAATTATTTGAAATTGTTATAAATATGAGATAATCCAAACAAAGCCTATTTTGGGAATGTATCAGGCTGATCTTCCCTTCAGAGGAATTTTACAAAAAGATCATAAATTTTGATCTTACTGTGAGGTCAATGTAAAAAATGCATGATAAAACGTAAATTTGAAACATTAAGAATAAAACATGTTAAAAATATCGTAAAGACTTGATAATTAATTTAAATTTAATATAAACAATACACTACAAGAAAATTGATTTTCAGCGACGGAAATTTAGCTACGGAATTTTTCCGTCGCTGATAATTAGTATTAGCGACGGATTAGCGACGGATTAGTGACGGAATTTATACCGAAGTTAGCGACGAAATTAGCGACAGATTAGCGACAGAAATTCGTCAGTAATTAGCGACGGAATATTTTCCGTCGCTAAATATGGCGGAATATACTGTTCAATTGCGCCAAATTATTAGCGACGGAATTGTCTGTCGCTAAACCCAAAACATAGATAGAAATTAGTTACGGAATTTTCCGTCGCTAATTCCGTAGCTAATGACCTTTAGCTACGGAATTAGCGACGGAAAAATTCCGTCGCTAATTTCCCTTCATCATCTTTTGGTGGAATAAGTGTATAGAACTTAGCGATGGAATTGTTCCGTCGCTAATTCCGTAGCTAAAAGTCATTAGCTACGGAATTAGCGATGGAAAAATTCCATCGCTAATTTCCCTTCATTATTTTCAAAGAAATAAATGTATAGAACTTAGCGACGGAATTTTTCCGTCGCTAATTCCGTAGCTAAAGGTCATTAGCTACGGAATTAGCGACGGAAAAATTCCGTCGCTAATTTCCCTTCATCATTTTTGGTGGAATAAGTGTAGAGAACTTAGCGACGGAATTTTTCCGTCGCTAATTCCGTAGCTAATGATTCCATAGCTAAAGGTCATTAGCTACGGAATTAGCGACGGAAAAATTCCGTCGCTAATTTCCCTTCATCATTTTTGGTGGAATAAGTGTAGAGAACTTAGCGACGGAATTTTTCCGTCGCTAATTCCGTAGCTAAAGGTCATTTGCTACGGAATTAGTGACGGAAAAATTCCGTCGCTAATTTCTCTTCATCATTTTCGGTGGAATAAGTGTATAGAACTTAGCGACAGAATTTTTCCGTCACTAATTCCGTAGCTAATGACCTTTAGCGACGGAATTAGCGACGAAAAAATTCCGTCGCTGATGCCTTAAATTCAAAAAAAATAAAAAAAATTTTGAATTTTTCCCGCCTGAGCTGTAGCGGGAAATATTTTGACATAGCATTAGCGACGGAATTTCCGTCGCTAATCCGTCAGTAATTCCTCTGTATGCGCGCCAAAGACTCTATATATTCTCATATTCTCTGTTTTCTCTCCTCTTCACTCCTCTCTATCTTCTTTTTTTCCATTTTCTCGTTTTTTTTCTTAGTTTTTCTTCTTTATCCCTCTTTCCTTTTATTTTTTTCCTTTTTTTTTGTAAATTTACTCTATTTTTCTTTTTTATTTATGTTGTCAATTTTTTTATATAATAAACTTTAATACTTATATTTTTGTTTTTTGTTTTTTACTTACAGATGATGATGATGATACGGTGAGGTGCTGGTGGTAGTGGTAGTGGTGATAATGATGTTGAAGATAATGTATTTTTGTTTTTTTTAGTTACTTTATTTTAAGATAATGTTTATGGATTTAAGTATAAATATTAGGTTTATTTTAAATGTTTCTCTCTCTCTCTCTCTCTCTCTCTCTCTCTCTCTCTATATATATATATATATAAAAATATAAATATAAATAATTAATTTCAGAACATTTTTTTTGACAAAATTCATAGAAATTAGCAACAAAATCTGTTAAATAAGTGAAAAAATTCATCAAATTAGCGACGGAATTTTCGTCACTGATGCTCATTAGTGACAGAATATTTATTGAATTAACAAAAATAACAAATTATCAGAGACGGACTTAGCGACAGAAATTCCGTCGCTGATGCCTTTTAGCGACGGATTTTTTTATAAAATAAAATAATAATAAAACTATCAGCGACGGAAATTTCCGTCGCTGATGCCTTTTAGCGACGGATTTTCATGTAAATTAAAAGACGAAATTATGTTTTTAGCGACGGAATTTTCCGTCACTAATGCCATAAAATCCGTCGCTGATGTAAAAAAATTCCGTTGCTAATTAGCGACGGAATTAGCGACGGAAATGAAGTTTTAGCGACGGAGTGAGCATCAGCGACATCGATTTTTCCAACAGAAAAATTTCCGTCGGTAATCCGTAGGTAATCCGTCGCTGAAGACCATTAGCGACGGAATTTAACTATCAGCGACGGAATTTTCCGTCGCTAATTCCGTCGCTGAAGGTTCATTTTTTTGTAGTGATACATCATTAAGTATAAATCTAAAGTTAGGTGTAAAATATGTTAGAAATATGTAAACACATGATAATTAATATAAACATACATTATAGCAAAAGTATCATGTTTTAAGGCTATTGACACTAATGTATACATCGATAATCATATTTTTACGAAACTTTTAACATATTTTACGTCTATTGATTCTAAATTTACGTTTAATCATATTTTTTTATTTTGACTTTACAGTCAGACCAAAATTTATGATATTACTGTAGAAATTCCCCATCACTCTGCCCTTGGTGGAAGTGAATGGGTTGGCTATTCTTGAGCAAAATTTGGAACTTCAAGAGCTAAAGTGGACAGTGTGTGGTGGTTATTTTTTTTTTTTTGCTGATTTTAATTAGATCCGTACTTATATGATATCTTTGATGCTTTATTTGAGTGTTCCTCACTCTCTATATCTCTTTAACAAAATGATCTTAATTTGGAGAAAAAAAAACATTATTTTGCGTGCATAAATTTAATGAAAATGATAAAATTTTAGTGATGATTTATTCAGAAGAAATAGATATTTATTAAATTGTTATTTATAATTTCTGCACGACCAGCGGAACTGTGTAATATTAATTACTATTAAATATTAAATGCTATTTTTGAGTAGTACATTTTCATTAGAAGTTACAATTACAATTAGCATATATGCACTATGTTTATATTTAATAAAGTAGGGCCATAAAAGGTTACTTTAGACATTTACTTAGTTAGAAATTATGGAGTAGAGACCAACCTTTCAACGTTCAACACATAATTAAATTCTACTTCTGACATAGGGTGTTTGAATTTAATTGTCATATATCAGTATTTCTCATTAAACAATTAACGTTACAGAGGAAATATATTAGATTGAAGAGAAAATTACGGCCTTCTGAGTAAAAAATTAAATAGACTTACGATTTTTGCCCTTCAATATTCTTTTTCTTCAGCTATTTGGGAAATGATTAATGTTTTCAAATTATTTGGTATACATATTTGGTACGCTAGACAGCTAGAGCTTGTCTGTTTCTGTTTAGTTTCCAAATTTGGCGGCTAAAAGGTTATTTTGTATATCCTACAAAAGACAGAAACAAGGAAGTCTAGCGGAGGATGATTTGAATCTTCAGCCTTGTAATTTTTATATCGGAAGAGCCCAGTCTTGTTATAATTGCGAACTCTGCAAATACAAAGTTATCTGAACGTATAGAATGCCCTTATTTTTTAAGTAATTTTATTTGGATAATTATCTGGTACATCGTCAGTGAAATTTTTTACTTTACAAGTAGATTTAGTATGATGACAGATGTCTTATTTTATTTATTTATTTTAATATTTTTAAAAGACATGTATCATCTTAATTCTGTTTTTAAAATCAAAAAATTACATTGACAGTGTACTGAATACCATTTTATTTTCAAATAAGATTTAAATTTATTATTTTACATATGAGAATATCCAAATTTATCATTAATCATTTAACTGTAAAAATATTCAGCATATTTTTACTTTTAAAGATCTCAGCACACAGTCATTCAAATTAGTTTGGAGCAATAAAAAATATAATGTATTGTCAAAGGTTGTTTTACAGTTCAAAAAATAATTTCGAAAATGATATGATAGGAAATTCATAAAATAAATCTTTTTTTTTATTTTATCTTGTTTTACTATAAATTTTGTACTAAATATTATGCCACAAAATCTGAATTTACTTTTTTTTTGCTTTGTAGTATTTTTTTTATTAATTATAATGCCACATCATACGTTTCTGTTGATCTTAGTCTTTCTCTTTTTCCTACAATGACATTTTTCAGAATTTTTTTCAACTATAAAATTCATTACAAAAAACTGAACCTTTAGCGATAGATTTAGCGATGGAATTTTCCATCATTAAAGGTCAAATTCCGTAGCTGAAACTCTTTAGCGACAGATTTGCTACGGATTAGCAATGAAAATTTTCTGTTGGAAAAATTGAAGTCGTTGATGCTTCGTCCGTTGCTGAAAATTTCATTTCCGTCGCTAATTAGCAATTCCCTAATTAGCAATGAAATTTATGTAATCAGCGATGAAATTTTCCGTTGCTAAAAACTTAATTCCGTCTTTTAAAATCTGTTGGTAAAGAGTATCAGCGATAGAATTTTCTATCGCTGATTATATTTAATTTTTTTCATTTTATTATAAATTTTCGTCACTAAAGGTTTTCAATGACGGAACTTTCCGTCGCTGATGATACATTTATTTTTTTATTTTACTAAAAAATTTCGTCACTGAAGGTATGAAGCGATGGAACTTTGTATCATTGATGATATATTTATTCTAGCACTGATGGTATTAGCAACAGAATTTTCCATCACTAATTTTGTAAATTTCGACACTAAATCAATGAATTTTGTCGTTTATTTTCCCTATTTTGGCTTTTTTTTTTTGCATTTCTTTACGAAAATGATAAATTCTGAAATTCATTCTAGAATTTTTCCAAAATATACCTAAATTTATACATAAAACACTAAATTAAATCTACATAAATTGTAACGCCTAGAATTATAAAATTTCGAACTAACTTTTTCCTTTTTACTTCTATCTTTCTTATTTAATCATTCGGTATCAATTAGTTTGCGTTCGGTGTCGATGTAAGTTCAATATACAATTTTCATTTCTCTTATATCTTTATACCATTAAATAAATTAATCTATAGATAATAAATATAAACTTAGAATAAAATCTATAATATAATATTGAAAATTCTATTTAATAAAATTAAATATAATTACATCCCACAAAATTTATATACAATCTCGAATCAGTCATTACACTATTTACATCCTAATATTTATTTACTACTGCTATGCATATACTAGTCTGATTATAAAAATATAAAATTTACTAATACCTGTCTAATCAATAATATAAACTTCTAACGATTTTCTTCATTAACCCGTAAGCAGCTGGTGGCATGTACACTGAATGACTATATCTGGGATGGTGAGTAAGGGGGTGAGCTTTGGAAAAAGCCCAGTAAGAAATATATATAAAAGTGCGCACTAAATGCACTTAAATAAAAATCATTTATTTTACTAAATATGAAAATGCATAAAAATATTTATTTTTCTAAAAGCTCCCTAAGGGACAGTATAGGAAGGATACTATAGTTGACTGTAGGTAACCGGGTAGAGTATGTGAGGTACTTTGAAGTACTTGTCATATTCCAATCCCTAGATGCGACTATGGGGAGGAATACAGTTGTAGATGGAATAGTTATGCAGTATAAAACATTAATAACTTCACGTAGTCTCCAATCAATGACAAGATATAAAACAATTTTAGTTTAGACCATTTAATGATACAATTTTAATATGCAATTTCAGTAAACAGTATGGTAACAATTTCAAGATCATGAGATAATGCAATAATTTTAGTAATTTCGTTCAGTGCAATAAAGCGATTCATTTAAAATAATTAAAATAGAATAAATGCACTTGTATTGGAAAAACGTGTACTATAAAACTCTTATCATTTCTTTTGTCACTTTTCAATCAAACCCTGTACTATCCTCGTAAAACAAATCATTCAATAAATCAATCATCTATTAAATATTACATATCGATAGAAAAATAATCTCCCAGAGATTCATGCAAGCACTATATCCCGTAAAGGACCTGTATAGGAAGGCTAGGGATTCGGAACTCTTTGGCCAATCCTATGAAACACTGTAATGAATGGCCATTGTCGATCATTCACAGTTTGCACTGGTCAGGTGCTCACTGCGTAAACTAGTGAGTTGGACCATAATTCTCACAGTCATATCATGTAAAAGGAGAAGGTCTGGGACGTCTCCCAGCCTAATCATCACCGTCTTGTATGCACGATCATCAGGGAGACATCAATTTCATAAAATCATTTCATATAAATCAATTCATGTAAATCATTTCATGAAATTCCAAACCTGTAAATTATTTCATATAAATCAATTCATGTAAATTATTTCATGTAAATCATTTCATGTACCTTATGTCATGTAATTCCATTCATATAAGTCATATCATGTAACTCACTTCATGTAAATCATTGTATGTAATTCAATGCAAGTAAATCATTTCTTTTAAATTAATTCATGTAAAACATTTCATGTAATGCAATATTTAGACTTGTAGGAATTAAAGATAAATTCTTTTTTCTTGTATTAGGGAAAATTGGGTGAGAAAACAGTTAAGATTTGATTTTTGATAATTTTCCAATTGCAAGTAAAATAGTTCCTATGCAACTCCTATACATGTTCCTTACCTCTACTTTCGTGTAGTATAAAATCTGGTAGCGCCATTTCCGTTCCTTTTGTCTTTCAATTTCCTAGCACTACACAATAATTTCAAATTATGTTTAAAATTTCATATTTCAATTATAACAATTGTTTTATTAATTTCTATTTTCTAATTTGAAATTTTTGATAATCATTTTATTTCCTATCAATTACCAAAAGATGATTTCAATTAATCCTATTCTTCCTCTAAATCCCATGTCACTAGTAATTCCAAAGTACATTGGCTTGATTTGGCGTTCATATGATCGCCAACTCCCTCAATGCTTGTCTTTCTAATCTCTTCTGCTTTAGCAAGGTTCTGAGCTTTCTGGAGTACCTCATGCAAGGCTAATGGTTCCTCATCATATAAGGCATAATGAACATGGTCGTTGATCACACCTGCTCTAAATGCTTGGATAGCAAGATTGTTGTCAGGATCCTTTACATCAGCATAAAAATTAATGAATCTACGTATATAAATCCCTCAAACTCTCTTTGTGCTTTTGAACGATTGACATCAGACTAGCAGAAGTCTTCATTTACTTCTTGTTGGCGAGGAAATGCCCAACGAATAGTTTGCTAAGCTGTTCAAAACTAGTGATAGAGGTAGGTGTAAGAGAATAAAACCAAGACCTAGCTATACCTGTCAGAGTTGTCAGAAACATTTTGCACTTGATAACATCATTTGTACCGTACAAATCCAAAGTTGACTAATAACATAATATGTGGTCTTGTGGGTCGCTTGTCCCATCATATTTCTCCTTTGGTGCCCCGAAAATGGCGAGGAACAGTCTCTCTTTGGATCTCTAGAGATAATGGACTATTTGTTTGCCATACACAATATACTAATTCTTGTCTTTCTTTCTTTATCTCCTTAAGTTCTTTGTCAATAGCATTTAATCTTTCTTGCAAGAAGAGATTAGACTTCTCATGGACAGTTTTGGTTTTTTTGCCACATCTATTATAGGGGAGTTGACACTTCCTTCTTCTCTTTCCCTCCTTCCACGTGAGCTACGTTGCCTGACTTAGGGTTCTGCTAGCTAGTTTGGGTTTCGATTGGGAGTGGCATTGATTGGGCGAGCTGGATCTGATTGATTGTTGACATGGAGTTGTGCTTCCGGTGGATTTCACTGATGTGGAGTGATCGTTCGTTGGCGAACAATAGGAGCAGTTGGTTGTACATCGGATGTAGTTGGGTGATCTGTGCTAGAATGGCGACAAACTATCAAAATTTCCACTACTTGGATGTAGTGGGCTACTTTAGCTTCCAAAGTTTTGTTTTGGGTGAGCAATTGATTGTATTGCTCCATGGATACTGTTTGTGGTTGATTTGATGTTTGTTGGTTTGCTTGGGAGCTCGACATAGCTTCTTTTTCGAGTTCCCATAGATGGCGCCAAAATGTTGATGCCGAAAAGGTTGTTAAGCTTGTCGATGATGGATCAACTCTTTTTTTCTTGGAGCAACCTGCAAAACAGAAAGTCCACCGAGGTTATTCTTGGTGGGACTTTCGTCGATGCTTAAGTTAGTAGAATATTCAAGAGAGAATATCAAAGTTGAAAGAGAGTGAAAGTGTCTAGAGAAAATATCAAGATTGAAGGAGATAAATGTGTGTTTTCCTCCCTTGTCTCTTCTGTCTTCGTGCCTTTTATAGGAAATCCTAGATGTAACAGATACTATGATCGGTTACGCCCAATTATGTAATTAAATGGGAGTTATGGGCGGTTATGCTCGTTGGGTATTAAGTGGGTGGTTACGCTTACGCTCATTAATGGTTAGTTAAGTAATGGCGAGAAGAAGTTACGGCGAGCGACGGTTACTTTGTGTGTAATTAAGTAGGCCACGTATAATTAAGCTCTGTGAAGTAGGCCTATTGGGCCTTCTGACAATGATACTAACAATACTCATTAGCATATACAGAAAAAGTTAATTAAAAAAATGATTATTATCTAATATACTGTCAATTGAGTTGTTGAACTCTACTAGTAGTGTTATGCGGTGTGTCACTATCTTAACCTTGTCTGTAGAATTTAAAAACCATACTTACAATGTATTAGACAATAATCCTTAAAAGAATAGGATATGTGATAAATTTTTAATTTCCCTTGTACAATTAAAAATTTTCGCGGTCAATTTATCAAAAACTAATTCTTAGGTCAAGTTTGCTAAGGTTGTTTAATAAAATTGATTGAATAAAAATTAAATTTAGAAATTAAAACCAATAGATTAATGAAGTTTAATGAGACGATCTGCTTGAGAAATTAAGGGGAAAAAAAACGTGGGGTAGGTAGGTTACCGAGTACTGTAGCACATGTATGCTCCACTGTTTTCTTCAATTTCGAAAGCTTGACCGCAGACTTTCAGCTTTCGTGTTTTGAATTAAGGGTTTTTTTTTTTCAACAAATATGCATGGTATTTTAATAATAGAAGGTGACGTTGAAAACCTAATCATTTCACCCCCTACGTCTTACCTGAGTGATGCTTTAAGAAAATGGATTGAGGGTGTTGACTGTTTAGTTCAAAAATTTGACTTAGCTACCAAGCGAAACATTATTGTTTACAATATCTATAACTTGCGCAGCCTTTTCTTTTGTCTTAATTCTTCAGCTGTTTTTGTTTCTTGTTTTGTCTTAATCGTTCAGTTGCTTTTGTTTCTTCTTTTGTAATTTAGTACGTACAAAAAAACAATTTTTGTAATTAATTTTCTTATTCTTCAATTACATCATATTATTTTATAAAGTTGCGAGAACAAATAAGAAATTATAATGTTATTTATAATTAAAAATAAAATATCAATTAGACAAATCATCATAAAAATTGATAAATTTAATATAAAATTGTACAAAATACACAAATAATGAAATTTGAACATGAAACTTCCAGTTTTGAGTGCCTCTTCTTTATTGCTTAATTATAAAAAAGAAATCTTTCACGAGGTGCCTTTAATTTATATAGTGTAAATTTTTTAAGATAATTATCTAATATACCATCTGATATAGCAAAGCCCACATCCACCACATGGCGTAAAATTATTGGGTCACGTGGCATCAGGCGAGAGACATCACAAGCTCATGGTAGCATGTGCAAGAGACTCCTCTCGCCAGCGGAAGGGAACTTATCGCGTGCGGAAGGGCACCTGTCGCGTGCGACAGGTCTCCGATGACCACCCGCGTTGTGCTTGCCGTCGAATGAGTGTGACCTATATTGTGGCCTCCCATCGCGCAATAGACCTCCGTCGCCTCAGATTGGTGTGTTAGCGTCGTACTAGGAACAAACTCTTCTAAAAGGATGAAATTGCCCTCTAAATAATTACTCTGCAGTAATGGTAATTTACCCGCCTATAAACAAGTCACAGATATTATTCTATTCTCTAATTTTGGACTTTTGGCTTTTACGTTTCCCAATACTTAAGAATCTTGGGCTAACTTAAGCATCAGAGTGTCTACGCAGTGAAGCACCCCCTGCATTCCTCTGACTTTGGTTATTTTGCAGATGCTTTTGGGAGACATGGAGAAAAAGACAAACACTTATGTCAGCAATTACTCATTGTTGCTTTATGCAACAACAATTGGCGCCGTTTGTGGGAAACGAAATAAAAGCCAATCAAAACTTTGAAGATGGTGAGAATAAGATCGACTACTATCAGAGATAAAAACGATGAGAACTCCGTGAGTTCTCCTGAACAACTGATCTGCCATAGGACACAGGTGAACAGGGAAGAAGAGAGAACAACAGTGTTTGTGGCAAAATTCGAAGCTGTGAGGAGGCAGAGAGAAGAAACAACCCAGGCACTAAGGGCCATGGTGGATCCGTTTAAAGGAGTCCTCTCGCAATTGAATCTGTCGCAGGCTGTACATAACCTTGTGGGAGAGACGTGTGAAGGGGTATCGCCTCAGGCAACAGACCCCTTGTTGCAACAAGAGGCGCCTCCTGCGGGAAAGGCTCACAACCAACAGGATGTGGTAGGGATCAGGGGTAAAAGGCCTACCACAAGGTCACCGCAGGAGTATGGGGCTGCGATAGACGTAGGACCTGCAGTAGGTATCAGGCGACAGGGTCCCGAGGTCAGGCAGCAGAGTGTTTTGTGACTGGGTGCTGAAGCTACGGCAGGGTCTTCCTCCCACTATCGGAGTTTGTCAAATTTTGTCGGGACCAACCTAGAACATGGTATTGGAGTTGTTGGAAAGATCAGTGTTGATGCTGAAAGCACATGGAGGGCCGGGTCAGAGTTTGACCCCACCTAGAACATGCAGATGATTCGAGGGGATGCATCTCGAAGAAAAGGGAAGGAGATAGTTGTTGAAGACCAACCTGGTCTGTCCCGTGTTGAAAAAGATACAGATCAACCCACTCCCGTAGTGGATATGAAGAAGATGATAGAATAGGTGTTGGAAGAAAAGAAATTGGTGTCAACAGAGTAGAGCCAAAGGAGAAGGCTACCATTTAGCACGGCTATAATGCAAAAACCACTGCCCCCAAAGTTCAAGATGCCACAAATGATAGCATATACAGGAAAGACAGATCCCTATGATCATATGTAGAACTACGAGGCCCTGATATTACTACATGGATGTGAGTATGAGATAATGTGTAGGGCTTTTTCCCTCACTCCAACGGGGCATGCGATGAAGTGGTTCAACAGTTTGCCCGAAGGGTCCATTGCCTCTTTTGACCAATTACAAATTAATTCCTTAAGACATTTGTGGTGAATAGTCAAAGGAAGAAGGAGCCAACTTATTTGCTCACCCTTAAGCAAGGTGATAAGGAATCGTTGAAGAGTTACATAGATCGGTTTAGGGATGTCACTTTGGAGGTACGTGATTTGCAGGTAAGAGTAGTTGTGGCAGCCATGTTACAGGGGACCAGTCTGAGAAGTTGCAGGAGTCCCTATCGCTAGACCAACCGATTATGATTTCTGATTTATTTTCTCGAGCAAATAAGTACATCACACAGGAGGAAGTAATGAAAATGGTGTCGGCTGGGGAGCAGAAGGAAGGAAGGAAGCGAGGGAGAGAAACCTCTAGGGCATCCTTCAGCCAATCAAACAAACCTGAAAAGGTCCCAAGGTTGAAATATACCACTTACACCCCGCTCAATGAATCTCGTGCTTCGGTGTTAGCAGCCATTAAGGGGGCATGTCTTATATAGCTTCCGAAGAAAACCTTCGGGAATCTAGGTAGTAACTTAGATTCATATTGTAGCTACCATTCGGGGTATGGACACTCCACAGAAAAGTGTAGGGAGTTAATGAATCAGCTGGAGAAGCTGGCATGGGAAGGTAAGATAAACCGATTTGTGTGTAGGAGTGATAGAAACAACTATCTCGTGCGTAATAGGGGAATTACCCTAGGGACAGAAGAGATGAGAATATGAGGAATGTAAGGAGAAGTGAAGATGTCAGGAGAAATGATAATAGAAGGGAGAACAGGAGAAATCAAGATGAAATAACGAGCCCACGGGGCCAGCGATCAATGTTATATCTGGAGGAGAATCGTTGGCTGGCACCTCCTCCTCTTCTAGAAAATCTTACGCTCGGCAAGCCTACCAAGTCAATTTGGTGATGGAAGAGAGGCAAGATGAGGAGCACCTTCACACCAGCTGACAAGGGGGATATCATAATTCCCCATGATGACCTGATAGTGATCTTAGTAGTCATGGCAAAGCATCTAATCAGTCGAATCCTAGTCGATAACGGGAGTTCGGTGAATTTGATTTACTATAATTGCTTTGAGAAAATGAACAACTCAGAGGATAGGCTGAAGCCAGTGCTAGTGCCCGCGCCCTTGTATGGATTTTTCGGTGAAAAGGTGAAGGTGACAGGGGCAATTCAGCTACCTGTCACGCTATGAGAGAATCCAAAGAGTGTAGTCCGACAGGCGTTGTTTATGGTGGTGAAGTCAACTTCAGTGGCTTACAACATGATTTTTGGGCGGCCACTACTAAATGACATGAGGGCAATGGTGCACCCCTGTTACTTGTTGATGAAATTTCCAACTCCCCATGGTGTAGGCCAAGTGAGGGGAGACCAAAGGAGGGCCAGGACATGTAATATCACGTCCATCACATGCAAGGGGATCCAGAGGAAAAAGACCCTCATAATCAAAGAATCGCCTATGCCAAAGCCTGACCAAGAGATAGAGGCGGTTCGATTAAATGAGGAGCATGAAGGAAAGGTGGTATATGTGGGAAGTTAGCTGCCTAGTAAAACAAAAGAGGAGATAATTTAGTGCCTAAAGGAGAACGCTGATGTTTTTGCTTGGACTCCCGCCGACATGCCTGGAATCAACCCTGAGATTGCTTGCCACCGGTTGATTGTTATCCCAGGAGCTAATCCGGTCAAGCAAAAGAAGAGAAATTTTACTCTGGAAAGGCAGCAAGCTATAGATGAGGAAATCTCAAAGTTGTTACAAGCAGAGTTTATCAGAGAAGTTAATTATGCTAGTGGTTGGCTAACGTGATGATGGTGAAAAAAGTCAATGGGAAGTGGAGAATGTGCGTGGACATCACTGACTTGAATAAGGCTTGCCCCAAAGATTCTTATTCGTTGCCTCGCATTGATAAACTGATGGACGAAACTTCCGGATACGAACTCTTGAATTTTTTTGGATGCTTTTTCGGGGTACCACCAAATTATGATGCACCCAGATGATGAGGAGAATACTTCTTTCATTACCGATAGCGGAACATATTGCTATCGAGTAATGCCTTTCGGTTTGAAGAATGTAAGAGCTACATATCACTGGATGGTAAACAAGGTGTTCAAGGACTTGTTGGGTAACACTATGGAAGCGTATGTGGACGATATGATCATAAAAAGACATAAGGAGGAATCACATGCTGAGAAAATGATGGAGGTGTTCAAAGTGTTACGGCAGTATAACATGAAGTTGAACCCCAACAAAGGTTTGTTTGGAGTAAGGTTGGGAAAGTTCTTGGGGTTTATGATCACTAATCGGGGAATTGAAGCTAACCCCGAAAAAGTTCAAGCAATCTTGGACATGAAGCCACCCAACACTGTCAGAGAAGTTCAAAGGCAAATCGGGAGGATAGTAGCCTTGAACCTCTTCTTGTCCAAATCAGCAAAAAGGAGTTTGCCATTCTTCAAGGCGATAAAGGCGGGAAGGAATTTCAAATGGATCGAAGAGTGTCATAAGGCTTTTGAGAGATTGAAGGATTACTTGAAAGAGTTATCAATGTTGTCTAGGCCTCAACCTGAAGGCCGACTATTTGTGTATCTGGGTGTAGGCGAGAAGGCGATGAGCGCAGTCTTATTGAGAAAAGACTGAGACATGGACTGCTCGATCTACTGTATGAGCAAAGTTTTGCTAGATGCCGAGACGAGATATCCCCAAGTGGAAAAGATAGCCTTATCGCTAGTGATGGCAACTTGAAAGCTAAAGCCGTACTTTCAGGCTCACTTAGTGACTATCCTAACTATCCAGCCTTTAAGGTAGATATTTCAAAAGCCATAACACTTGGGGCAGTTGACTAAATGGGCGGTCGAGCTTAGTGAATATGATATACACTTCTAGCCTCGTCAGGCAATAAAAGGGCAAGCGTTGGTAGATTTTATCATAGAATGCACCGACCGAGAGGTACAAGAAGAGCCAGAATTAGTTTGGTGGAAATTATTTGTGGATGGAACTCGTAGTGTGGATGGTAGTAGAGTCGAAATTGTTTGATTTCGCTTGAAGGGGAAACCTATGAGTATTCCCTACGCCTTGACTTTCCAAGCTCGAATAATGTGGCTGAGTATGAAGCCTTGATAGCCGGAATAAAGGTAGTCGAGAAATTGGAAGTTAGCAATTTGATGGCTCATAGTGACTCACAGTTGGTGGTGAATCAGTTCCATGGCGAATATGAGGCACGGGAGCCGGTTTTGGTACCTTACTTGCAGAAAGTTCAGCTATTGGCGCAGTTATTTAAGAACTTCCTGTCAACACATATAAACCGGTCTGAAAATAGTCATACAGACTCCCTTTCAAAGCTAGCGTCGTCTAGGGGAATGAAAGGTGGAGTAATAAAGGTGGAGTGTCTAGCCAAGCCGAGCACTAAAGAAGAGGAAGTCTGTGATGTTGAGATTGGGAGTGATTGGAGAAACCTGATCAAAGACTACATTTTGGAGGGAAAACTCCTCGATGATAAAGATGGAGCCCGAAGGCTAAAATTGCAAAGTGCCAGATTTACAATGGTAAATGAGGAGCTCTATAAGCGTGGACTTTCCACGCCATTATTAAAATGCTTGGGACCTGAGCAAGTCAAATATACTTTAGCAAAAGTCCACAAAGGTGTATGTGGTGAACATTTGGGAGCTCGAGCACTAGCCTCAAAAATACTTCGAGCGGGGTTTTATTGGCCAACATTGAAGAGAGATGCCAGTGAGAAAGTACGAAGATGTGAAAAATGTTAGAAATTCGCTCCCATAGCATCATTACCAATCTCGTCCCTCCAGAGTACCTTTTAACCAACACCATTTGCACAATGGGGGCTAGATATCTTAGGACTTTTTCCCTTAGGCATAGGCCAAAGAAATTCCTCCTAATAGCCACTGACTACTTCACTAAATGGATAGAGGCAAAACCTCTGGCAACAATCTTTGAAAAGAAAGTAAAGGTGATGGTATGGAAAGATATTATATGCCGATTTGGAATCCCTCGGGTGTTGAATGCCGATAATGGAAAACAATTTGATTGCGACACGTTTTGAGAGTTTTGTAAAGGCTGAGTATCCAGCTAAGGATCTCGTCTGTATCCTACCCATAAGCCAATAGGCAGGCTGAGGTGAGCAATCGAATTATATTGCATGGATTGAAGACTAGATTGGACAAGGCAAAGGGAGCATGGGTGGATGAGCTCCCAAGTGTCCTATAGGCATACAGGACAACGAGTCAGGTATCAATAGGAGAAATACCATTTAATTTGGTGTATGGAATTGAGGCCCTCATCCCGGTTGAAATTGGAGCAAGATCGCCTAGATTAATCCCTTACGTTTGAGAAATCAACTCTTAGGAGCTTAGGCAGAATCTTGATATGATAGATGAACTAAGAGACACAACGAAAATGAAGTTGGCCGCCTATCAACAGCGGATAGCCGCTTATTACAATGCTCGAGTTAAGAGCAGGGAATTGCGAGAAGGAGACCTGGTGTTCAGAAAGTCAGCCATTACAAATGCTTACAGGGAAGATGGTAAGTTACAAGCTAATTGGGAATGACCTTACAGAATCAGGAGAATGATTGGACCAAGCACGTGCACCTTGGAGACTTTGCAAGGAAAAAAGATCTCGAAGATTTGGAATGTTAATCATCTTAAGTTGTACTGGCAATGAGAACATTGTATTCTTTATTTTATTGTTCTTATTTTTTTGTCATTTTTTTATGCTTTCCTTCGCAAATATCATGTGATATTATTATCTGATTTATGAATAAAGGCCAATCATTCATATTCTATACTTTCTGATGAAACAACTTAGTTGAATACATGTGTTACAGGAATAAGAGTAACAGAGGCAAAAGCTGGCCAAACAAAAAGTCCCTAAGCACAAAAGTTGAATACATGTGTTACAGGAATAAGAGTAACAGAGGCAAAAGCTGGCCAAACAAAAAGTCCCTAAGCACAAAAGGGTGTGAGACGGGCAAATACAAAGTCCCTAAGCACAAAATGGTGCGAGATGGGCAAATAAAAAGTCCCTAAGCGAAAAATGCATGAGACGGGCAAATAAAAGTCCCTAAGCACAAAAGCGTGTGAGACGGGCAAATGAAAAGTCTCTAAGCGAAAAATGCACAAGACGGGCAAATGAAAAGTCTCTAAGCACAAAAGGGTGCGAGACGGGCAAATGAAAAATCCCTAAGCGAAAAATGCGTGATACGGGGCAAATGAAAAGTTCCAAAGCGAAAAGGATGCGAGACGAGCAAAATAAAATAAGTCCTTAAGCGAAAAGGACGCGAGACAGGCATAATACTTGAATAAAAAGTTCTTCTTTGAGAAGAAGGAAAACATTATCTCTAAGAAGAACTGGGGAGCAACGTAGGGACTGTGTCGAAAGATATGTCAAAAGGTATGTTGTAAGGTATGTTAAGGCACGTCGAAGAATGTGTTACAAGTTTTACTAGTAATATATCTTAAACTTCGTAACATTTTAGCATGTTATACAGCATTGTGGCTACAAAAATGCTAAGATTCCAATAAGTATGATTTCATGAATACAATAATGTGCTAATTATAGCTGTATTTTAATGGCGCATCACGCATGTTAACAAATTGTACTCTTTCGTAATGTAGCAAGCATGTGAAGAAAAGAAAAATCGCAAAGGAAATGTTGATT
This sequence comes from Heritiera fomes, assembly GCA_032173925.1. NCBI lineage: Eukaryota > Viridiplantae > Streptophyta > Magnoliopsida > Malvales > Malvaceae > Heritiera > Heritiera fomes. Next base: position 6,698,843 of record JAPDPM010000012.1, on the reverse strand, counting down.
TTCATTAAATGAAAATGAATTATTTACAACTATATATTGCTTGTATTGAATTACAATTGAAATGAAAATCGAAATGAAAAAGAAAAATATCCTTATCAGTCTATGGTAAGGACTTAGTCAGCTAGAAGAGAAGGCGCTGTGTCATCATTAGGATCTTGGGGAGCTGGACCTGCACTAGGATCTTCTGGAAGAACAGCTTCAGAAAGGGGAACATCACTTGAAGGCCCCGCAGTCTCAACAGCAGCAGAGTCTAACACGGGTTCAACAGCAGTAGAATCAGAGAGTTGAAGATCTTCGCTGTCTAAACAATGCAAGGCCTCAATAGGCTTAGGCTGATTGCATGGCTCGATGGGCTGGGATTGATTGCGTGGCTTACGAGGGAGCCAGGGACCATTGAGGTTCTCCAAGTGATCCATGGCCCTTTCCTCCAAATAATCTTTGGGATCTATTGAGTCAGGCTCATATTCAGTCTAGGGAGGAGCATTATAGAACTTGGCCTCTTCAGTAAATAGGAGCTCAGGGAAGGTCTCGTTAGGTCTTTGCTTCTCTAGCCAAGCACGAGCAAGATAAAAGCCATACTTGATGAATCTCGCTGAATAAATTTGCTTTTTCTCAAAGCAATCTTGGGAAAGGCGGTATTTCCGAATAGCGTCAGCTTGAACCTCCCTTTGTCGATCCAGCACGTTATGCATTTTGTCAGTGGCCTCATCTCGTTGCGACCTCATGGCCTCCAAATCGTTCATTGCTTTATCGTAAGCCTCTTGGTACCCTTGAAGGGAATCAGCCCTCGCCCATTCATTCTTTAGCTTCAGTTCGAGGTCTATATTTTGTCATCTCAGAATCTCGTTATCCCTTTTCAACTCGTCCACCCTAATGGAGAGTGGACAGAGTTGATTGACCTCATTCTGAAGTGCCATGTGCTTCTCCCGAAGCTAGTGTAGCTCTTTCTCAGCTCGCTCTATGCGAGTCCGGTGTTGTGCATTAACAGCCACCACTTGTTAAGCAGCTTGGCAAAACAAAAAGAAAATGATTAAAAACCCGAACTGGAAAAGATAAAACGTATGCACTCCAAAAGAAGGTTGAAGCTCTTACCTTCATCACAAAGTAATCAGAGGTGTCCTCACCCAAGGAAAGATTCTTGAAAATCTTTTTCTCGTCACACGAGAGGATGGTGCTCCAAGCTAGACGAGAAGCTACCTTGGGCTCCTCGATGTTGTAGTTGTCATTGACGCCAGGGTAGGTCTGAAAGTCATCCTCATCGACAACCTTCCCTCCATCTACTCGGTAGCACCTAAGTGTAGGATAGCCATCTTAGGCAGAATTGGCCTCGCAAGCATCACATCTTTGATATACAGCCTACTCTTATACTTACGACAAGGCTTGCGAGGGCACGCCTATCATTTGTATTCTTGGGGTCACCTTCTTGGGTAGCAGATTCACTTCTTTATGACCCCAAGCTCTCGTGATCCTCTGAGCTATGGTCACGGATAAGGTGCCTCTTTTGTTTACCTCATCCGACCTCTTGCATGGGGTGATTAGGCTCGCCAATGGTTAGATGTGGAGTAGTAGAAGCACGATGGTGCCCCGAACCAGAAGCCTCAACCCGAAGTTGTTTCCGAGGCGAGGGAGCTTCTGGAGGAACACTAGAGGAGGATACGGTGGTTTTCCTCTGGCGCATAGTAGCTTGGAAGCTCATATCTTAAGAACACGAAGAGAAAAAGTTAGCAAACCAGGTCAAAAGACGATAAACACGTGTGTAAGGGTAAAAAGAATTATCGTTAAAAACCTAAAATGTCACCAAAATCGTCTAAGTTAGCCAAATTTTCATCTGACAAAAAGTCGTAAAAGGGACTCCCAAAGGCATTGCCTTAGTTCCACTCAAGATCTTCCTTGGATGAATCACCGGCACCTACAGTCACAAGCGTTTCATCCCTCGAGTCAGAAGAAGACTCATCTACTAAACGACCTACGGGGTTAGTTGGTTTGGCTGCAGGAACCATGGACGGATGACTAGAACTAGGACTAGGTGTGTGCAAAGCTAAGGGAAGGCTTGTCAAAATAGTGGAAGTTTCGGGGCCAACTCTGCCTACTCCCCAACCAGCCGCTGTAATGTTCTCAGGGGTTAAAAGGGAAAATGAATCTCGCTCCCCGGTAGAACATATAAGTTGTATGGATTCGCCTAGGTAGTCCTTCAATGTAGCTAAACTAAACTTTTTCGAGCGCCTTGAGTGGTCAATGGTATCATGATTCCATCTAGTACAGACTCTCAAATCCCTTGGAATCTCAACAACGACCCACTCGCTCTCAAATTTGTGCAACTTATTAGGAAGGTCCGAAAAAATTTTATTGTGAAATCCATCGACCTTTAATCTTTGGGGAGAGAATGTAACTAACCCGGTTAACCCACAGACCCTAAAAAATGCACTCAGAAGGGGAATGGTAGGAATGATGCCAAAGCTATGACATACTATTGAGAATCCTACCAATTCAGCCCATGCATGAGAATGGAGTTGGGCAGGGGACTATATCCTTATACCTAAGGAAAGCTAGACCAAACCTAGGAAGTTGAAAATGAAAACCAAAGACTATGGATGCTTTATGTACAGCTACGCCACTAGTAACCAAATCAGGCGAGTCTTCCCTGTTTGTTGGAAGCCTTTATTGGTAGCCAAGAGGAAGGGGGAAGCAAGCTTTAATCTCTTCTAAGTCTGCGTTTGACAACTTGCACTCAACACCGCCCTTCCTCAGTGTTTTAACTGAACGTTGAGAAGACATAACTAAGGACCGACGAATTAAGGGAGATAGGTGATAGAGGCGGCATACCTAAGACTATGTGGGAGACGTAGACTCTGCGGGAGATAGGAAATGTTGTGACATGTACAATAAATAGCGGGAGACTTACTGTGAAAAGCAAAAGGCTCTGTGAAAAGCGAGAGACTAAAGGCTCACGAGAGGTTAAGAAATGCAGCAGACTGATGTTTGCGGGAGAGTTAGTACACACGGCAAAGTTCTGGTATAAAGGATTCCTTGCGCGATTCAGATTCTGCTGGTTATATAACTGCAGTAGGGAATACGAAGCGTTGCGCGCCTAGAACACCTCTCGCAAAATTGTGCTTTTTGACCTGCAAAAGATACCAAAAAACATCAAAAATTCAGGAAAAGACCAGAATATCTCGGATTCAAGTGTTTTTATACTCTCTTTATTATAATAAATCTAATAAGAGAGTGGGGAGCAATTGATATAGCAAAGCCCACATCCACTGGGCTGAAGCCCAAAAACGACAGAGGCCGCCACGTGGCGTAAATTTGTTGGGCCATGTGGCATCAGGCGAGGGACATCACAAGCTTGTGGCAACATGTGAGGGAGACTCCTCCTGCTAGTGGAAGGGAACCTATCGTGTGCGACAGGTCTCCGATGACCACCCGCGTTGTGCTTGCCGTCGAATGAGTGTGACCTACGTTCGTGGCCTCCCGCCGCGCGACAGACCTCTGTCGCCTCAGATTGGTGTGTTAGCGTCGTGCTAGGAACAAACTCTTCTAAAAGGATGAAATTGCCCTCCAAGTAATTACTCTACAGTAATGGTAATTTACCTGCCTATAAATAGGTCATAGGTATTATTATATTCTCTAATTTTGGACTTCTAGTTTTTATGTTTCCCAATACTTAAGAATCTTTGGCTAACTTAAGTATCGGAGTGTTTACGCAGGGAACCACCCCCTGCGTTCCTTTAACTTTGGTTATTTTGCAGAAGCCTTTGGGAGACACGTGGAGAAAAAAAAAACACTTACGTCAGCAATTACTCATTGTTGTTTTGTGTAATAACACCATCAATGAAGTTTTTTAACTCCACAAGCGAGATTAGAATGATGACATATGTCCTATTTTATTTACTATTATTTTATTAATACTTTAAAAAAACATGTGTCATCATCCTAACCCTGTTTGTGAAGTCAAAAAACTTCACTAATGGTGTTTCGGATATTAATCCAACTTTTTAACATACAGGATAAACATTTAATAAACTAATCAAACAAACAAATCAAGAAATTAATTAATATAAAATAAAAAAATTCACATAATTAACGTATGGAATTAAATGATCGTAATTAAGATAAAACCTTTTCAACAAAGAGCTTGAAATTATATTAACACTGAATCATGAGTTGTGTCATGATATAATTTGCAATCAATTTTTATAGACTGATTTTCATATAATAAAATTTTGAAATCTTATATTCATTTTGTGCAAAAAATTGAGATTATAATTTGCTATTAAGCCAACTATTTTTGTAATTAATTTTCTTAAGCTTCAATTGCATCATATTATTTTATAAAGTTACGAGAACAAATAGGAAATTATAATGTTATTTATAATTAAGTATAAAATATCAACTAGACAAATTATCATCAAAATGAATAAATTTAATATAAAATTTTGCAAAATCCACAAATAATGAAATTTGAAAACTTTCTGATTGTGAAATTTGAAAACTTCTAGTTTTGAGTGCCGCTTCTTTATTACTTAATTGTAAATCTTCCACGAGCTGCCTTTACCTTAATTTATTATACGGTAAACTTTTTAACATACGTAAGAAACATATAATAAACTAATCAAACAAACCAATCAACAAATTAATTAATATAAAATAAAAAAAATTCACATAATTAAGGTGTGGGACTTAAATGATCGTTATTAAGATAAAACCTTTTCAACAAAGAGCTTGAAATTATATTTTCTCAAAAAAAAAAAAAGCTTGAAATTATATAAACACATGTATCATGAGTTCCTTCATGATATGCATGATATGATTTTCAATCAATTTTTATTACCGTTACGTTTCATTCTTGTGCGTCTCAATCCCTTTGATGTTTTTTTATTTTTTTTCCTTTATTTTTTTTTACAAAACATAATATTTTATGATCAATATATGGTTCTCCCTAGGTTTTGTTGATGCTCATTCTACTATATTTGGCTAATACTTGAGTACACAATTGGAAAGCATTACCTTGTAGATTAGAATAAAACAGGTCATTACAAACATGCAATTGCAAAACATCGGTTAAAATTGATGTTAGGGTAAGTATGTTGAATCATTCAATCACATGCGTTGATTTTAGGGTTAGTACGTTGAATCCTAGATCTAGAAAAGTAAAACAACCAGAAAAATTAAGTTTCCTAGTTTGGTAGCTAAAACAAGAAAGGATACACTTGTATATATAATTAACAATTAGATTCTACCAACAACAGGAATTAAAGAACTAATAAGTGAAATAGAGAAATACTTTGTTGAAATTAAGATATTTAATGATCATCGCCCTCTAATAATAAATGCTACTGAGGTCTTAATGTGTTGTAATTAAAATAGGAGGTTAATAAATTTCTTTTTAGTCCCTAACCCCTCATGAATTGCTTCATTTGTATCTTACAATTAAGTCCTTTTGCTGTAAATATTTTTTTTTAAGCTTTTTTTTTGTTACAAATTTTTTTAAGCTAAAGTTGATGGAAAGTGCTTGCTTGGATAAACATCTTTTTGAAACCTAAACTTTTAGGTCTATTTTAATAGGGTTATTCATTGAAACCATTCAAAATGAAATTTTGATATCTGAATTTAACAATTGAAATATTAGGAATCAAAATGAAAACTTACCGCAAATTTAGGAATGTGGGGTACATTTTACTCCAAGTCTAATTGTGCATTGAATTAAGCAGATATGTTATTGATGTTTACCTCAGACATATGTCAGTTTGCTTGGATGGTATTATATTATTTAATTTTATTCACATGTCTAAGCTTGCATGTATGTATTTCATCTTTCTCTCAACACGAAGAAAAGTCACTAAGAATTGCATGTGGATAACTATTTTTCACCATTTTTTAGTCACAATGTTTCAGCTGAAATTATTTAGTTTATGTTTCCAGCCACGTTTAATGACTTCTGTTTATCACATCCAAGACATTGGTAATGCTTCATCACCCTTTGAAAATTCCCCCACGCTAGCTTCTACAGAGCTCACCCTGTTTTTTCTTTCTGTCAAATTCAACCCTGATGGCTCAGCTGACATTGGTAATGCATCGCAGAGAATAATCTTGCTGATATGGAATACTCTTGCGCTGTTTCTTTCTAATTAGCTCCGCCCCCTGCCCCGAGTCCTGATCACATCAATATTTTGACTGATTTCAGCTGTTGTCGAATCTTGACTGAAGAACACAATGGAAAAGTGGGGAAGTCTTGGAAGCTTATACCCAAGATTTCAACAACAAAAACCAACATGGAGGAGAAAATTAGCAGCCTATTGTTATTCTCACTTCACTTTTATAGAGAAGCAAACATGGTTGGGGACATGTTAGCAACGCTAGATGTGTGGACAGTTCCTGTGATCTGTGGTTTGCTTAGCTCTTTCGGATTACCCACTCCTATATAACTTTTTAATACACCTATTATTGTTGGGAAGAGTATCTCTCAAACCAAATACCCACAAAAATGGAAGAAAGTAAAAACAGATACAATAATTTTTTATGTGGTTTGGTCCAACCAAATTGGACTATAACCACTCAATCAATTTAATAACCAATCAAACAATTACAACTATGCAATTTTTAGAAGAGAAAAATTGCAAACTCCTCATAAACCCAATTGTGCAATTTTTAGAAAGAAAAATCGTAAACTCCTAACAAAGATCCCAAAACCCAACTATACCCTTTTAATAGCTTAAACACTAGCTATTCTATCGGTGTTTATAACTCTTTGTAATACTTTACAAACCAAACCTAACACATTATTTTTAAGGGAATAGCCCTTATAACTTCTCTTATACTTTCGATGTGGGATTCAAGGTAAACCCCCACAAATCCTCCCTTGACTTGAATCCCCAAACTGCTCAAACATCATCGTCATCATCATCATCATCATCATCAACTTCATCTACATCTTCATCTTCATCTTCATAGCTTTCTGTCACATCTTGTATATACAGTTTTACACACTTTTCCACATATTTTCTATGGTTGGGCTATCTGTGACGCCTTTAACACAATTCATCTACAACAGTAAGACGATTTGGATAACAAATTTTTTTTAATAATTAATATTCACCGCTCCATGAATCAGTTACATCCCCTGAAATTAAAATTTGCAACAAGTAGTACTGTATAAAAATGTCTGAACATACAAATGTAAGCACGATACCTTTGGGATCCATTATGAGCTACCTCGAGCTACTTAAAGCACAGCTAATCCATGGATTGATACTTCAGTTAACTGATACATGTAATTTGTGGATGATGAAAGTAAAGGAGTGAGCAAACCACAGCTCAATAACGGAGTTGTATGTAAATCTTTATATTCTGAAATCTATATGCAATAAAATCCTTTATTTTCCTACAGGCTCACTAGGGACCGAAATAAGAAGGATACTATAGTCGGCTAGGGATTCGGATGGAGTAAAGAAGGTATTTTGAAATACATGTCTTGTTCCGGAACCTAGAATCCACTATAGGGAGTAAGTGATATTTTTGAAAATAAATCACTTTTTCATTACTTTTCATATTCATCTCAAAACAATCTTTTCAACATATAAAACTTTTATTCACAAAGTCTAATATTTTTGAATCATAAAAAGAATATTAGATTTATAAATCTCCATTTCCTTTTTGAAAACACAACACATATCACATGTCTCATATATCACTAAATCTCATAAACAGTATCGTACTCATGTAGTACGGTGGACTGACAATATAAAAGTCATCAAATGAAACACTTTTCCATATCATGTCATAGTAAATTTCAAGAATCAATGCTTTTATAAATAAGAGCATTTAAATCAAATAATCTAATATTCATATTGAATTATAAAAAAAATATTAGATTAAATAATCCCCCTTTTCCTTTTTAAACACGTGTTACGTATATCACATAAAATATTGTAAATAGAATTGTATTTAATTTAGTACAGTAAATTGTTTAGAAAACTACCTTTCATTTCATTTAAAACATATAAATAATCCTTCATCTTTTGATATCATCATTCATTTAAAATCATCACTTTTCATCTCATGAAAATAGTGGAGACTAAGGCAACACCTCAATATATCATGCTATAATTCCCGTAGGGAACAGTATTAGTAAACACGTGAGATCTATGGCCATAGTCTATAGGTGTCCTCGATCGTACACTAATCAGGTGTCAATTGGCACGCTGAAGACTGATTAGTGTCAACAGCTTCACACAGCATATACATATCACATATCAGCATGATACGGGGCCTATCAGTCTCAAAACAGTATATGTGAAATCTCATTACCTTTATGGAATTTAATAAAATCAATAATATCTTTAAGAAAATCCATAAAGGTATAAATCACAGTATCTCGTACGATGAAAACAGTGTTATAAAATAATTACACTGTAGTAATGAATCTCATAATATTCCATTTCACCGTAAACACATATATTCGTACTCCTACGTTTTCCGTTCAAACATTTCACTTTTAAGATTACCGGAAATCATTTTTCGATAATTTCATAATTTATGGAAAATAGAAATATTTATTTTCCAAAAATAATAATAATAATTCCATAAACATATTTTTCACTGTGGAACAGATGTAGAGACATTTTAGTCTCAAAACATTATTCACATGATAATATTACTTTTATGGAACTTAGTAAAATGAGAAAAATCTTCAATCAGTCCATAAAGGATTTTATTAAATCATAGAGTGAATATTTATGGAAAATAATTTATAAAATATTCACTTTTCATCTCATAAATCATATCATATGCTATAAAACATGTATGAGAAATATTCTATATTCTTATTTCCAGTAAAACTGGTAACATGAATATTTAAATAATATTTTTCGGTATATTCTTGTTTTATGTAAAATAATAAATTCCTTATTTTCAAGGCTAGGAAATCCTCAAATCATGTTATTAAATATTTTCTAATATTTTTAGAAAATATTTTAGAAATTTCAGCAACATATCGGATACTATTATCCTAGCCCTCCTGCAAATTAAACACAGTTCCAATTTTCATATACAGCCTCAATTCCATAGATTTTCATGCAATTCATTTCAAAAATATTCATAATAAAGTATTTGCATAATAAATATGCATTCGAAATATCGCTCTACTTTACATACGCATCCCTTACCTGTTCAGTGTTAGTGATTTTCTCAATAACGTCGCGCGTAATCCACTTCTCCTGAGCTGCAAAGCATTTTACCAACTATATTAATTCATCTTTCTTGAAGTTTTGGCTGACTTTACCTCTTACTACCAATTTATTATCTCGCTACTATACACTTATATTTAAACTTATCACATGATAAGCAATTATTTTCTATCGATGACTTTTATAAAAATTTCAGCAACATAACAGCTATAATTGTCGTAACCCTCATGCATGAAAAAAACAGTTTTATATTCCCAAGCCAGTTGATTTTAAACCATTATAGTATTTGTTGACACCTAATTTTGTCCCATTTTATTATTATTGTTATTATTATTATTTTAGTTTTATTTTTATGATTATTATTTTTATATGTTATTATTATTATTATTATTATTATTATTATTATTATTATTATTATTATTATTTTACACTTGCCGCCAGCCTCCCGAATCTACCATCAGTCCCATCTCATTTAATGCTCCAAACCTACCCAAATCTGCCGCCCCTACTGCCGCCGGCGACCAGATCTTCTCCCCTGTCGCAAGCCATACCCATTGTCCCATCTTCCCTATCCCGTGAATCCCGCTCCACAGAGACATAGGGATCTTGTGACTCTGAAAGGCTACGGTAAGGGCTCCAAACTGGTTTAAGAAGACAACGAAGAGGAGGAAAAGGGACTGGCTTCCAGAAAGAAAAAAAAAGAGAGACACCCAACAAAAAACACCAAAGAAACTATCAACGGAAACTCTAAACCTAAGCCGCCACCACCGTAGCCTCACCCTCACCATCACCGAGACCTCTTATCGTCATTGCCACTGCCAACACCACACCGAAACCACCATCATCACCAAAACCACCGAACGACCTTAACCCAGATCTGAAAACCCCTCTACACCGAAACCCCAAACTCAAAACCCAAAGCCCAGATCTGAAATCCCCACCTGCAAAACATAAAACCAACAACAACACAAACCAAAACAACCAGATCCAATTAGGTTTAAAACCAAAAACACAAAAAGAGATTTTCGGAAATAGCCAAATCCGAGGATGGGATGTCATGAGACTCACAAGTAGTGATTTCTTGACTGATCCCTAGGTGAGAGGGATTAGCTAAATGTTACCAGAGTATTGGGATATTTAGCCAAATTTCTCAATATCAAGAGTTTCATTAATAAAAATCAAAATATAAAATTATTTTCATAATTCCATATGCATTGTAAATCATATGTTGGCATCATGTGCATAAATAAAGGAAAATAATAAATGGAATTCTTCCGAGGATGAGATGTCATGAGACTCACAAGTAGTGATTTCTTGACAGATCCCTAGGTGAGAGAGATTATTTCAAATGTTACCAGAGTATTGAGATATTTGATTTAATTTTTCAATACAAAAAGGTTCACATTCACTTTTGAAAAATAAAATTTAACTTTTTAAAATAAAACAAAAATGATTTTTTATAAAAAATGACTTTGAATAAAAAGAATAAAACTGATTGCAATGGAATAAGAATTATTTTTAAATATTAATTCAAGACTATTTTATTAAAATTAAAGGATAACACATGATTATTATGGTACCGTTTTTAACGGGCGTCGTGGGGGTGCTAATCCTTCCCCACGCGTAACCGTACCCCCGAACCCAAGTTTTGTTTTCGCAGACCAAAAATTATCTTTTCAATAAAACTTAATTGATTTTGAGATTTTGTTAAAAAGATAAATATTTTAGGTGGCCAATCACACCTAGTCAAAAAAAGATTGGTGGCGACTCCATCCTTGTTTTTTTTAAAATGTTTTCAAAATCGTCGAGCGCGAAGCCGTTACGACAGCTTGGCGACTCCACTGGGGACGCTTTTTGAGGGTCAAGCCATTCATTAATCATGTGTTATCCAAAGTTTTAATTTAATGGTCTTGATTGATATTTAAACTTAATTCACTTGGATTTCGAAAATAATTTTGTTTGCATTTGCATTTTATGATTATTTATTCTATGTTTTATACTTGTACATACTTGTTGTTAATAAATTGTTGAGGCATTTAGGATAGAGAAAATATTTTAATTTGAGTCTGACGTGTTCCTTCATACACACACTTGCACTTGCATCTGCATAACATGAGCTCTATACCCGGGTTCAGTCCTTCTTAGGAGGGAGTAGAGTACCTTTGCTCTCGTGAGGTAATCACCTCCGCAATGGCAATCGAAATACTCTCACTCAAATTAAATCTTACTAGTCCAGTGTGGATGACAGTAAGGTACAAATTGGGAACCTTTTGACCTTTTTAGAAACCCAACCCAGCATGTAAAAGGCCTTAAGAAGCCAATCCTAGCTAGAGCCATGTCCGATTTTGTGGAGATTATCTCGAAATTAGGACACATGAGGGAACGTTTTACTACTTCTTTTTCATATCATTTTTCAAATTCATGCTCTCATAAAATCAAAAGATATTTGTCTTCAAATAAAATTTCGCAATGTTACAATTTTGAAGAATGGAACAATGATTTATTCGATTTTTCTTCTTTGTCTAAAAAAAAACAAAACATGAAAAGAATTCATTCATTGAACTTAAATAACGGAAAATTTTGATTCTTTTATTCTTAAACTTTTACATTAATGCATTCACATCACATAATAAGGAAGGCATTCATCTTTTTAGGGTTAAAGGAGGTCAAAGACATGGGAGATCAATTAGAAGCAAGACTTACTACTTTGGAGAATAATCAAGAGGAGTTTGGACATGATATACGAGAGATAAAAGGAAAACTGGCTAAGATAATGAAGATGCTTGAAAGCTTTGGAGAGACTAAAGTGGTCCATCCTCAAGGGTCATCGTCACTTCCAAGACAACTACATGTTGAATCATTAGCAAGTGGAGACCAATCAACTTTTCATGAAATGGCTTGCCAGGGACACTCCGATGCTCTCAACTGTCCAGACGATGATCCCGTGGTAGAAGAGGCTATGAAAAGGGTAGAAAAAGTAATGGATGAACTTAAGGGCCTTACAACTAAAGCAGAACCTTATGGCCTCAAACAATCCATACCAAGTAGGCCATTACAAAACCCTAACCTTCGTCCTAATTCTTTTCGGCCACCTATCCAAGCACTCCAAACAGGACCTCCTACTTTTGTTCGACCTCCACGAATTGGTCCACGACCAAGCTTTTATCCTCGACCTACTTTTCAACCACATGTTCAAGCTTTTGGAACAGGATCTCCTAGTCTCGCCCAACCTCTACATACCTGTTCGTCTGTGAACCCATATGCTCATGCCAATTCTATTCGACCTCCTTTTCAGCAAATCCCTAACACCCTAGCTTTTGCGCCACCACTTGCTCAAGTTAAAACTCAAGCTATTGGCCAAAAACAATCCAAGAAAATGAAGCGCACGCAGCTTGACCCTTTACTCATAACATACGGCAAACTTTTTTCCTATCTACTTGAAAGGCACCTTATTGCCCCCATGTTCTTAAAACCCTTGGAGCCTCCGTACCCAATATGGTACAATGCAAATGCAAGATGTGAGTACCATGCAGGAAATATTGGGCATTCCATCGAAGATTGTAAGGCTTTCAAGTATAAGGTGAAGGGATTGATTGACACAAAAGTGCTCGATACAGGGGAAGTGGTCAGCCAGGAATTTGCAACGCTTGATTAGGGTTTAGAGGATGAACAACCAGCTGTTGTTGTGAAATTTCTTTTTGAAAGACTTTGAATGTAAGGGGCATTAGAATAGTAGAGAGTCTAGTAAGGAACTTTTTGAGTCTTGTAACAATTCCTTTATGAACACAATTCCTTTATGAATATGAATGTTACAAGGTTTTATTTAAGTTTGCATCCACTTCATTCATATGTGAATAATATGATTTTGATCAAACCAAATAAATGGTCAAACAACAATTTTCAGTTGGTGTACAATTTGTGACACTATGAAATAATAAGAAGGTTGAAATTTTTTTAGATTCACAATTTCAATACAATAAAAGCTTCATATTAGCATGGCAAGCATGACATCTAATTTTAGGTCGTGACAGGATTTGGTGTAAAGATAGCTTGAACTTTGAAAAGCTTTGGAGGTGGTTTTGGACCATGAAAGAGACAGAAATGACTTGAATGGAAAGGATGGAAAAAGTTCAACAAGAGATGAGAGAGCAATTGTCACAGATGGCAGGTTTGTGGGAGAAGCTGAGCAATGGAAAAATGGGAGAACTAGCTACCCAAGATGGGCATCGGTTCCGAAATACTGAAGATTCCTTTTGTCCACTTAACATTGGATCATGAGAAACCCAACCATCTCAAGAGCCACAAGCAATGCCCACCGAGGGTTATGTGTGCCCTAATATGCCATCTGCAGTCGACCCTAGTCAGTTTCAAGGCACGCAACTCCCACCATGAACCCCCTCGAACCAATTCATGTTGCTAATTTGGATAGTCATAAAGAGCAAGGGATGCCACAAGTGGAAGGAGGCTCAAATTCTCGGCAAAAGATAGAGCTTATAGAAGAAAGGCTTCGAATTGTTGAAGGAATGGATTTTCATGGATCTTTAGATGCTGCCGAATTATGCTTAGTGCCTGGTGTGGTCATTCATTCAAAGTTTAAAGCTCCAAAATTTGAGAAATATGATGGGACCACTTGTCCAAAGGCTCATATCACTATGTACTGTAGAAAAATGGCAGCGCATGTGCACGATGACAAGCTGTTGATCCATGTTTTCCAAGACAGCCTTAAAGGATCTGCTGCTAGGTGGTATACACAACTGGGCAGGGGCGATATTCATTCATGCAAAGATTTGGCAAGGGCATTTGTCGTCCAATATAAGCATATTGTGGATTCGTCCCTAGATCGTTTATCTTTACAAACTATGGAAAAGAAAGCTACTGAAGGCTTTAGAGAATATGCCCAGAGATGGAAGAATGTTGCCACCCAAATCTAGCCTCCCCTCACAGAAAAAGAGACTGCGACTCTGTTTCTTAGTACCCTCCAGACACCATATTATGATAGAATTACAGTGGTAATAAATTGGTTAGCTGTAAAATGTGTTGATAACTGTTGTACTATATACAGCTTATTAGAATGAGATTTGTAAGGCTGTAAAGTATAAGTAAACAATAAAATCAAGGTAGAGTATGAGTCGAAATGAATCGAATAGTAAATGTCTCTGCCTTGAAAATATACAGTGTAAATGATAAGACATGTGGATAAAATGTCAGAATTATAAGAAATGTGTGATTAAAGAAAGTATCGGATTTGATTTCTGATAGAACTTCCAGAGTTATATAATTGAAGGAATCGAGATAACATTGACTCGATTTTGAATATGAAATCTGATTCTAAGCTTATATAGGAGAACTTAAGAAAATCCGAAAGCTTGAGAAATCCACTCTGGAAAATGTGAGAATAATGAAATACACATGTATAAGGTGTGATGGAAGGAAATACAGATAACGTAAATTGAGGATAAGAAAGTTATCTGTATAAGTGTAAGTGAGAGAAGCACTGATGATATTGAGATGTAGATGAAATAAAGTGATATAGTAAATGTTTATTATCTAATAAAGTTCTCATGAAGAACAAGTATTCATCTACATGAAAATAGATGCTTTATTGATCTGATCACAGATATATGATGAGTTAATAAGACTAACCTCAGTATAGAGCATCCTTAGATAAAAGATTGGAGACTAATGTCCGTAAGATGATGATTAGAACTCGGAGTGAATTTTACGAGTTCCTATTGAGGTTACAAGGTTAATGATTTACCTTGTGAGGTATATAAGCCTAAAGAATGAGGCATCCATACATGAGTAAATTGATGAAATACTGATAGAGTCTAAAGTACAAATGGAAAATGAGCAGCATTATGGTATAACCCTTAAACTTTTAAAGACTGTAATTTATAAGTTAAGATTGGCAACTAAGAGATGTGGCTAGACAGTGTCTCTTTCTGAGATAGATAATCTCGAAATGACAGATGATAGTGAACCTGTCGATGATATAGAGATAATGATTGAGATACGAAAGTAATGAGTCTAGCTAAATATTATTGCCAGTCTATAGAAGAGTTCTGGGTTAGCTGCTCTATAGATGTGACTGCTAATTAAAGAAGTTAAAGTGGATGAGTAAATATAAAGATGGCATACAAGATGTTAAAAGAGGTAATAGTGGAATATGTTATCACTAAAGAAAAGTGATTGAAATGATGATGAAGGAAGGGATGAATATGTAATAAGAGGATAAGTACATGATGAAAAGGGAAAACGAATATGAAGTAGTTCCCGAAGTTAAAAGCTAACAGTGATTTTGTGGTTATCACATGATTATGGTTGGATATAAGATCGAGCCAAACTCGATAAAGGAAAGATAATCATACTCCAAGGAGTAAAGAAATGATCTACATTTTACTGCCAGTAATGTAAATGGGAAAATGATAAATATATATATACCACTTCGAAATGATGGAAATAGTGGAATTATATATATAATGAGATGATTAAATTGATAATTATAGATTCAACGATGAAGCTAAATAATGAGAAGATTAAATTATAATTTGATGATGCCATGATGGAATCTAAATTATCAAAAGAGTATATTCTTCGGTATATTCTAAAACCTAAGTGATATAGAGCATACCATAAGAATAAGAGATGTAATGATGAGATTACATGGAAGTAGTTATGGAGAGGAAATAATTGTCTCCTGATTAAATTATGGTAAAAGATGGTGAATGGTAAAGTTTGCAAATGAGCTGCAGCATTTGATGAAATAAATATGAAATGAGTATTGGAGATAATAATGAAGAATCTAAAAGAAATATGATAATATGGAAGTGATTATAGACTGATAGTCTAATGAAATCACTCCTCCATTATCAAACTCTTAGATTCTTTAGTGCTATATCGAGATTTGATTATAAAATGACGAGAATGTATGTGAAATTCCAGTGAGCTCTATATGTGATGGGAATCTCTGAGTAGCTATATGTTAGGGGGAAATAGCAAAAGGCTCTGAAATTCCAAATTTATAGACAGCATCGCTCCGTACATGATGTAAAAATGTTTGAGCGTAATACGAAAACGCTCGATGATATGTTGAGTGAGCGGATGCACGAGATGTGAAAGCTACTGGGACAATTACATACTATTGATTTAAAATCGGTAAACGATAATTATCGAAACTATATCGACTTGGCACTAAGTGAGAAAAATGGATGATGAACAGCATAGAATAGGTGTGATATGAAAAATAGCATGCATGGACTCTTATGTGAAAAGAGGAAGGAAATGAATAACTCCCGAATTGAGAAATGAATTTATGGGAGTATAAATATATACTAAATGATGAAAGATATGTACTGGTCTAAAGTACTTTTGATGTCGAAAGAGTACTGGCAGTATTACTTGTGGGATGATCTAAAAGATAAAGTCGTAAGTATACGGCATGTACCACTTTGGATTTAAGTTAAATTCGGAGGACCGAATTTCTTAAGGTGGGGAGAATGTGATAATCGTAAATTTTCCACTTATTGGAAATTACAAATATTGGAAACAAATATTGAAGAAAATAGATAAATTGGAAATTATGGAAAATAATGAAAAGAGAAAATTTAATTTGGATAAATGAAAATCCAAATTAAATAAGAAAATGAGAAAAGAAAACAAAAAAATATATTTATATAATTATCTATTATATAAATATATAGATGTTATGTAAATTAAAGTGAATAAATATAAATATATATATATACATATATATACTAAATATGTATTTTGTAAATACATATATATAGTACTATACTATATATAATAATAATATTATCTGTATTATATATATAATATAAATATAATATATGTTATATTCTAAGTATAATATATATTATATAGTATAGATAAAAATAAAAAAAAGAAACAGAAACGGGAAAATGGAATCCCGTTTATGTCGAAAAACAGGGGCGAAGTCGACCCCATTGGCGGCGCCGGAGGAGAAAGGGAGAGAAGGGAGAAAGAGCCGTCGCCGGCAAAGGAGGAGGAGAAGGAATCGACAGGCGCCGGAAAGGAAAGAGACGGAAGCGAAAACAGGGGAGAAAACACGGCGGAAGCCGAGAAGAGGAGAAAACCAGATCTGGCGGTTGCCGGCCAAATCGACCGCTGCCACCACAGCCGAAGCATCAGTGGAAGGAGAGGAAAGGGATGGAGGCCACCGGTAGGGGGAAGAACGGCAGAGGAGGGCCGGCGAAGAGGTGGAAGAGACCGGACCTAAATCGAGTCAGTTCGCCGCCGTGCCGTCGATCCAGGCCGAACGGAGACCACCAGCAGACTCGTCGTGTCGTCGGCCAACTGAAGGGCGCCTAAACCGCTGGAGAACCGGCCGCCGACGAGGAACCGACGAGGATGGCACTGACAGGTCTGACGCGAAAGGAAAAGAAAAAGAAAAGAAAAGGAAAAAGAAAAAGAAAAGAAAGAAAGAAAAAGAAAGGAAAAAGAAAAAGGAAAAGAAAGAAAGAAAAGAGGAAAAAGAAGAAAGAGAGAAAAAAGAGAATTTCGAAAATCACAGGAAATC
Organism: Heritiera fomes; assembly: GCA_032173925.1. Lineage (NCBI taxonomy): Eukaryota > Viridiplantae > Streptophyta > Magnoliopsida > Malvales > Malvaceae > Heritiera > Heritiera fomes. Next base: position 6,681,101 of record JAPDPM010000012.1, on the reverse strand, counting down.
CCGAGAATTCGAAAACCCGGGAATTACGGGAATCGGTAAGAAATCCCGGAAAGTGATAAATTATTTAAATAATTTATTTATTTAAATAATTTTGGAAAAATTCTAAATTTTAGAATTTTAATTCCAGAAAATTCCCTCGATGACCGAGCCGATGAAATCGGGCGAGGTGAACACGGGCGCGACGAACTAGGCGGTCGCCGACCTGAAGCAGGTAAGGGATGCATGTGCAGCACTGTAAGGATATTCAGTCTGCATGATTTTAATTATGAAATATTTTATGAAAATATTTATGAAAATATTGCGATGAATGATTGGTTGGAAAATTGTGGTGAAGTACCGGTTGAAATTATAAACTGTATTTTCGTGCAGGAGACTAGCCAATCGGTAGCCGTTATACTGCCGAAAAATTATTGAAAATTTTTGAAAATTTCTAGAAAATTTCATAAAATCATAATAAATGATTTTATTTCACGAGAAATGATTTTCAATCACGAAAATCGGGAAAATGAGTATTTTCCATAAAAACATGAATAAAATGAGAGTGATTTTAAAATATTCATGTTTTCGAAAATGGTGATAATGAAATCACCGAAAAATCTCTTGGAGAATGGTGATAATGAAATCACCGAAAATTCTCTGGATATGTAAGTTACACATAATACGAGATGGAAAATGAAAGGAAATAAAGTGAATATTTTTATATAATTCTTAAATATTCACTAAATGGTTTTATAACCTTTATGGTTTTAAATGATAAAAATATATTTTTATAAATTCCCTAAAGGTTTTCTGATGATGAAAAATATGGTTTTTGAGACTAGTTGGCATCCTATCATGCTGATATGTGATATGTGATATGTGACATGTAATATGTGATATGTGATATGTAGTCCCGGCCGACACCTGATCAGTGATCCGCCGAGGACAATTATAGAATATGGCCATAGATCTAACATGATTATTTATACCTTTCGGGGTCTATAGCATGATACGAGTAACGACCTAGTGGACGGGCTGGGCGTGCCTCAGTCTCCATATATGAAAACGTTTTATATGATATGTAATATGTGAAATGTAAATGTTTTACATGATATGTGTAATGTAAACGTTTTACATGATACGTGACAAGTTAAATGAAAGAGATTTACAGCATTTTACAAAATGCTTATTTCAGTACTGATTTTAGTACTACGAGATGATTTTCATATGATATGTGATATGAACATGTAATATGTTTTCAAAAGGAAAAAGAGTTTATAAGTCTAATATTCTTACTATGATTTAAATTGAATATTAGACTACAAGTGACATGAATACGTGATATGTTTTCCAAAAAGGAAAGATGAGGAAAATAAATCTAATATTCTTATTTTAATGTTTAAATTGAATATTAGATTTAAATGATATATATGCTATACAAAAAGGATTTAATAGCTGATTTTGCTATTTAAAGTACTGTACTAATTATGGTTGTACAGTAAAACATGAAATGAATTTCAAATGAGAATGATGAGAATTTAACTAATATTCTTTTCAAAGGATATATGAATATTAGTTACTTTATTTAAATGCTTTATTTTATAAAACCATTATTTTGGAGAGAATATGAAAATGTTATGAAATGAAAAGGTAAAGGGATATAAATTTCAAACGAAAAGAAATTTATTATTCTCTACAGTTGCTTCTAGGTTTCGAGACAAAATAGGCATTTCAAAATACCTACCTTACTCCATCCGGATCCCTAGCCGACTGTAGTATCTTTCCTACATGCAAGCCTAGAGCCCATAGGAAAAATGAAAAAAAGATTTTCAGCATATAGGAAGCTGAATATCAAGTATGCATATAATTCTCTTACCGAGCCGTGGTTTGCTCACCCCTTAATTTTAACATTTCAGGTTTTTGAAGATTGAGAGTCTGACACTTAAAGGATTTCGGCTGCGCATTTGGGGACGATGCGACAGCTAGATTTATTTAATAAGGTATGATCATTTATTTTCTGTATTTGGACTTATCTACAGTACTACTTCCTTATGAATTAAGATAGGGGATGTAATTCATATTATAATTTAATATGAAATTGTTTATATGTAAAAGAAAAGTAAAGTATCGCAGACAGCACAACCAAATAAGATGTATAGAATAAAGTGAAAAATAGGGTCACGGGCTGTGACAAATAGATTATGTGATGTCACTTTGGAGATTTGTGATTGTCAGAGGCCCACACGTTCCCAGGCTGTTTGCAAGCATCCCCTAGGCACCCTTCGCCGCAGCTTTACCCTAACAACGTGTGGTAGGCGATCGCCCACACTCACTTACATATTGTCCGTTTCGACGGTCGGCTACCTCACGGTTTTGTCCCAAGGAGCCTGAAGAACCCAGGTCATAATTCTTTAAGCGCGTTTTCTGAAGTTTGAACCCTGGCACCCTTAGGTACCCAAGCCTTACACTCATCATACCATTTGGACAAGTTGTCCAAATGGTATGATGAGTGTAAGGCTTGGGTACCTAAGGGTGCCAGGGTTCGAACCTCAGTGAAAACGCGCTTAAGGGATTATGTCCTCAGTTCTCCAGGCGCCTTGAGACAAAGCCATGAGGTGGGCGACCACCGAAGCGGACAATACGTAAGTGAGTGTGGGCGATCGCCTACCAGACGTTGTCAGGGTAAACTTGGGGGGAAAGGTGCCTAAGGGATGCTCTCCCACGACCTGGGAACGGGCGGGGCTCTGACAATAAAAATGCACGTTTCTATGTCAGAGCCCTACCCATTCCCAAGCAGTAGGCGAGCATCCCTGACAACGTGTGGTAGGCAATCGCCCACACTCACTTACGTATTGTCCGCTTCAGCAGTCTCCCACCTCACAGATTTGTCTTAAGGGGCCTGAAGAACTCAGAACATAATCCCGTGAGCGTGTTTTCATTGAGGTTCGAACCCTGGCACCCTTAGGTACCTAAGCCTTACACTTATGATACCATTTGGATTGTTCAAATGGTATGATAAGTGTAAGGCTTAGGTACCTAAGGGTGCCAGGGTTCGAACCTCAGTGAAAACACACGCAAGGGATTATGTCCTGAGTTCTTCAGGCCCCTTGAGACAAAGCCGTGAGGTGGGAGACCGCCAAAGCAGACAATACGTAAGTGAGTTTGGGCGATCGCCTACCACACGTTGTCAGGGTAAACCTAGGGTGAAGGGCGCCTAAGGGATGCTCGCCTAAGGCTTGGGAATGGGCGGGGCTCTGATAGTGATTTACAAGCTAGTGTTGCAGTAGCAGCTATGTTACAAGGAACCAGATATGAAATGTTATAGGAATCACTTTCTCTAGATCAACCAACAACACTATCAGTGTTGTTTACTAGAGCTAACAAATATATCACTCAGGAGGAATTGTTGAAGATGATATAGACTCATAATCTTGAATGAGGAAGGAAATGAGAGAGAGAATCTATTGATAAAAGTGCAGACAAGTCAAACAAGGCTCCAAAGTTGAGATATGATAACTACACTCAATTTAATGAGCTTAGAGCCACCATTCTTACAACTATATAGAGGATCGGATTATTGCAGTTTCTTGAAAGGACAATAAGAAATTTGGGAAAATGCGTATTGTGATTTTCACTCTACAAGTGGGCACTCGACTAAAAAGTGCTGAAAGCTCATGAACCAACTAGAAAAACTAGCTCAAGATGGGAAGATAGATAGATATCTTTGGAGAAATGGGGAAACCCACTATTTTTCACTCAATCAGGAAGATAATTTGCTACAGGATAGGTAATACGACAACAATAGAAGAGAGAGATGAGCAGATAGGAGAAATGATGACGCGAGGAATGACCAGGAGCCCCTAGGAAGATAATGAACCTATATGCCCAACAATGAATGTTATATTCAAAGGAGATTCAATGGTTGGAAGGTCATTTTCATCATGAAAGACATATGCTCGCCAAGTAAATCAAATCAACTCAGTGATGAAAGAAAAGAAGGATGAGGAGCTAATTGTATTCACCCCTCTAACAAAGGAGATGTGATCAACCTTTACAATGTTCCAATGGTAATATTTGTGGAAGTCGCCAAGCACACTGTTAGTCGAATTCTGGTGGATAACAAAAGTTTAGTGAACCTCATCTACTGGAATTGTTTTGAGAAGATGAACATCAGCGAAGATAAGGCATGTCAAGACACCTTCGTATAGATTCGCGGGAGAGAAGGTGAACATAGCTGGGTCTATATAACTGCCCATCACCTTAAGAGAAAGTCCTAAAGATATGACCCAACAGGTACTGTTCATGATAGTGAGGTCGAACTCCATAGCCTACAATGTAATTCTTAGACTACCGGTGTTGAATGATATGAGGGTTGTGATCTCTCCATGTTACTTACTAATGAAGTTTCCCACACCAAATGGAGCGGTCAAGTTAAAGGAGACCAAAAGAAAGGAAAGACCTATTATATCTTGTCCACCACTAGCAAAAGGATTTGAAAGAAGGAAACCCTTACCATTGCTATCACATCCCCAATTGTAAAATTTAGGACTTTTTTTTCTTTTTCACTCAGTCGGTTGTGCTATGCTCAGTGTCATCACTCAAATATTAAGCTAGACTTACTTAGCTAAATCATTATCCAACTATTTAGATAGGTCCTAGTACAGTCATTTACAGTATGTGTTTACTTTTATTTACATTTTCATTTCAATTACATCAAATCAAGTTAAAGTGCTCCTTAACTATACTCGAATAAACCACCTCAACTATATAAATATCCAACATCAAAAGACTATACTTAACACTCAAACTCCTTTAGTTTACATCCCTTTACATACTAATGTACTAAACAATAAAGTCTGAAATATAATAAAGTAACTACTTAATTATACTTTCAAGGTACATTATGCAAGCTTCGTAGGAATTCAATCAAAATCCCTCCTTAACAAGAGTAACTACTACTGCAAATATAATCTGTAAGGTGGAAAGGGGTGAGCTTACACCTAATGAGAAATATATATATATATAAGAACTAATACTATGCACAACTATATGCGTGTGTCCAAAAACATGCTCATGCACTTATAGTCACTATCAAAATACAGTGTTTGGGCACTTTATCGAAAAAGATACTATAACCAATAAGGGTTACTAGGTTTAGTATAGAAGGATGCTTTATAGCACCTCACTTGTCCCAATCCCTAAGTTCGACTATAGGGAATTTATGACAATTTTTCAGAGAAGGAATTCATGTGTATTAAATCAGTGTCAAAACCTCTCAATCTTTTAGTAACAATACTGTAGAATAAACAATCGTTATCAATCATTTATAATTTAAAGTTGGTCAAATCAATAGTACATACATATATACATTCAGTAAGCACTCAGTAAATAGTTCAGTATATAGTTTTATTAAATATTTTAGTAAACCATTTAGTAAGTCATTCAGTAAACAGTTCAGTAAATCGGTGAATAAATGATTAATTAAACAACTTAATGATCGATTCAATAAACCAGTCAGTAGGTAGTTCAAAAAACAATCAGTGAACAATTTAGTAGACAGACCGGTAAATAGTCAATAAAAAATTCAGTATATGGTTCAGTAAATAGTTCAATAACAATTCAGTAATCGGTTCAGTAAACAGTTCTGCAATCAATTTAGTAAACAATTCAATATACGGTTTAGTGAACAGTTCAGTAACAATTCAGTAATGTGAGATTCACATTTTCTACTACCTTTATATACTGTTAAGGAAGCTAGAAAAATAAGATATCTCATGATTGTTCAAATGCCTTATGCCTTGTAGGTATAAGAAAGAACTGGAATGTGCTAGACTTCTCTTGTTCCGACGAGGACGAAACTTGATATTACGAGCATTTAGAGCCAAATATGGAGATGTTAAGAATCTGCACCTTAAACTCATCTGTTTTTGCATGTTTTAAAAGTGTGCAATAATTTTGAAAATGATAATTAAGTCTATAGGCTGGGAAAAGTTTCGTGAATAACAATCAAACTAAGTTGACTTTTGACCAATTGACAGGTCTATATGAATCCCTGTGCAAAGAAGTCTCAAACTGATAGATTGAATCACACAAAAATGTTAAAAGCTATGCAATTGGACGGTTAGGCTATTTTGGTAATTTTTCCCTATGACCAGTCGAACCCTACCAAAAGCCTAATCAATGATTAGAATAAGTTAAGTAGATATATTTTATGAGTGAATAAAATATTTTAGAGGTTAGACTGAATGTTTATACAGAAATTAAATCGTGAAGGGAAAAATAGGGATTTTGAAAAGTATAAGGGCATTTTGGTAATTTGTCACATAAGATATTAATTTAAAAGAGATTTCTAGTCTTATTCTCTTCCATTTTCGACTACTATCATCATTTTTGAATTTGTTGTACATAAACCTATGCATACTCATCTTAAAGAATTCTGAAAACTAGTCTTCTTGGCCCTTAGGCATTCTAGGCCCAAATTTCACATTTTGCCACTTCGGAGGCAATCTGAGTTATGGATTGTCTTGTCAAGCCCACTTAACAGTTTTCTCGACAACTACACCACAGAACGGAATTAGTTTTCGTAACTTAACTTAGTATTCTAATTCAGCACCTTCAATGCACCTTCAATAGGTATAGGGAGAATAAAGAAATTTGGGATCTCACACTTACATTGCGCACTTTTTGCTTCAAGTTCATGCATAGCCTACGTCATGCACTTTTGTAACATCCGAAATTATAAAATTTCAAACCAAATTTTTCCTTTTCGATACTATCTTTTTCCTTCAATTAATCGATAACAATAGGTTTGCATTCAGTATCAGTATAAGTACAATTCATCTTTTCATTTCAACCAATTCGATAGACCATTAATTCAATTAATAATAATAAATTAAATACAGACTATAATATCATAACTACGATTCCGTTCACAATAAACTTTACATAAGTTACATCCCACTAATGTCAGAACTCATTATTTTGTACTGTACATGTACGAAATTATAAATTTTAATAAATAAATAAATTATTTTGTATCTTTTTATAAATATTAAGTGAAGAGTAATGTGGGCCCCACTTAGTTTTCAATGCCCGGATGATGATATGATAGAGAAAAATATTTTGGAAGGTTAAATAAAGATATTATGGTGATTTGGAAGTTAAAATACCCAAGTTGCAATGTTTTATGAATTATGAGAAACAAATTGGAAAATGACGGATACATTTAGAGGGTATTTTCGTAAATTTCTCCCAAACTAAAATAAATTGGGACAAAGTAAAAATATCATGTTATTCTAAATAAAAATTACTTTAACATGGTGTCAACGTATTTGTCGAAATGGTCACAAAATCAAAAAATTTCGTTGTCGGGTCATGGGGGTAAAATCGTAATTTCTCAGTATCTATGCACCGCGCGACAATGAAACCACTTCCATTCATTTATTTATGATTAATATGACCATTTGGAACTGGAATCAGAATTTTTTAAGCCCGTTTACATGGTTTTTACGCTAACGGACCGGTAAGAGCAAAATTGTCCGAAAAAGTTATAATAAGGGGCATTATGGTAATTTAGTAAAATTCTGGAAAGTTCCCCATATTTCTTCAGCAACCAGTCGGTACTATTGAATTGTCTTCAACCTTCATCCATGCCACAATAACCAAAAAGGAAGAGAAAGAAAAATTTCCAACAAAAAAACCTAACAATCTACTTAAAATTTCAACAAGGTTTTTATACCAAAATTGTTCTTCTCCTTCTCCTCTATCATCCTATACCCATATCTCATCCTATCAAGCAACATACAAAGAGAAATCAAGCCTCAAACTTTCGGCCAAGCATCGGTAAGTTGCCATTCATGGTGTTTTTCTTAAGTTTAATGGCATGAATCATTTCTTTCAAGTGTAGTAAGCATGATTATAAGCAAAGATTTGTTTAAATCATGAAAAATAAAAATGTGCCATTAATATACCATTCGGCCAAGCATGGATCTAGGGGGTTTCATGGTGTTTCAAGCATTTAAATGGTGCCAATTAAATCATTAAGCATAGGAAAATAATATGGTAACATTAGAATGGTGAAAATTATGCAAAAATGGCCATGGTGCATTTTGGCCAAGGTGAAGGGGACGGGAATGGTGGCTGATTATGATGGTTTGAGGATTGATTTAAACTGTAGAATTTACGAGGAGTCTGCCGGTATGCTCGGATTTAAAATCCGACGCAAAACGAAGAAGTTACGTTATGTAACCAGTAGAATTTATCCTGCAAAAATAATTGCAATATTCACTATGGCTGTATTTTAGTATAAATTAGAGCTTAAAAATAAGAATTAAATAAGCTAATAATTTTGGTGAAATTAAATCGCAACCCGAGAATTTTGATGATCGTGTGGTGCATTTGGTAGTGCGAATTCGATAGATAGGTAAGAGACGTGTGTGTAAATTTGTAGGCATATCCGAATGCATGTTTTTCATGCTATGAATTTTATAAGATTTGTGGAGTATTGAATTGCCTTGAAATGCTATGATATTGGGGTTTTCTGGCTAGTTATATTTGGCTCGAAAGTGCAGGGAGGCTAAGACTCGGGCAACTGTTATGCTGCCGAAATTTATTAAAAATATTTTTAAAAATGTCATAAAATATTTTACAGCATTATTGATTTTTCTCCTAGCCTTAAAAGTGATAAATTAATTATTTTCATAAATGGTGAATTTACCAAAAAGTATTCATTAAATATTCATGATACTGATTTCGGTCAAGGTTAAACTACCGAAAATTCATCCCACGTGTTTTATAATGAAATGTATGATTGGTGAAATAAAAGGATGAACAGGGAATATTTTATAAATTATTTTCACAATAATATTCACTATTTTAATATAATTTCCCTTTATGGATTAAATAAATTTTATTCATGTGTAATAAATTCCATAAAGGTTTTATCACTGTGTAAATACTGTTTTGAGACTGTTAGGCCCCATATCATGCTTACGTGTTCATGTGTTACTATCATGTGTGAATGCTATTGACATTGAGCCATCTTCAGCGTCTCGATTGACACCCGCTCAATGTACAACCGAGGGCATTTATAGACTATGGCCATAGATCTCAAGTGTTTATTATTACTGCTCCCTACGGGGATTATTATAGCATGATATTATCAGGGTGTTGCCTGGTCTACACTATGACTTCACGTGTTATTAATGATTTTGGTGATATTTATTGAAAAATATTGTTTACCATGTGCTTTATCATTATTTTTATATTATAATTGAACAATTTATTTTACTATTACACGTGTTTAAAGTGGTGATTTCAATGGTGGGAATCAAATTATTTTCAAGTGTTGTTTACATGATTAAATGAGTTATTTTACTCAAATTTATTGAATATTTGTATGCAGTGCATATTTAAATGAAATCAAGATTTAAAAATATTTTTACTCTCGATAGTCGCTCTGGGTTTTTAGGACAAGACAGATATTTCAAAATACCTTTCATGCTACATCTGAATTTCCTGACCGACTATAGTATCCTTCCCGCTGTAGTGTGCCTAGCAAACAAATAAAAAATCAAGGATTTTACTGCATATAGTCTTCGAGGTATTAAAATTTGCATACTAATCTCCTACTGAGTCATGGTTTGCTCACCCCAATATTTTATCTTTCCAGATTATTTTCAGTGACTGCTGCGTATATCATCCGAGGATTAGTGGTTGCATATTGAGCACCCTGAGGCAGCTGTTGTTTATCTCGGAGGTATATTTATTTTATTTATATGTTCAAACTTTTGTTTGCAATATTATAGTGTTATATTAGACAGGGCATGTATATGAATGATTTAAGTATTGTTTGTGATTAATTTTGTTTAGGTAAATTTAAAAGGAAATGTAGTAATTACTGTTCACCAGTGTTATAAAAGTGAGAAATAAAGGCATCGACGACAGCCCAACCAATTCACGTGTATGAAAATGTGTGTAAAAATGTAAAATACTGTGTTCTTGGACTATGGCAGTATTTATTGGTATCAAAGCGAGGTTGGCCTAATGTCGGTCACTGCTTTATGATAAAGTGAACTGCTAAGTGGTGACATCTCCTGTAGTATTGTATAGTCTAGATATATAAATGGTCACTAATCGAAATTCGATAAATTGTTGCGTGGTGCAGGTATGAGTGGACGACGGGTGACTCGTGCATATAAGGGTCGAGGTCGAGGTAGGGCGGAGCAAACTCCGGAGCCCCAGACACCAGAGCCGATACCGGAGCCCGCCCTCAGACAGGCTCACCCTTGGCAGCCAGAGAGTCCCGATACCCAGATGTCCAGGATGGAGCGTATGCTAGCAGATTTTATTGCCATGTACCATGCTAACAGAGCTACCGATCAGGCAGAGAGAGAGTGCGCAGCTCCAGTTGCTCCACCTATTGCACCACCTTCACCACCTCCGTACAGCCTGCTCCCGAGCCATAGCAGGCTCAAGCCGTTCAACCGCCACTAGTATAACTGCTATGTGACGTAGAGTCTTATTATGATGTGACATTAGTGCTGCAGTTCACTAAGCTAAATCCACTGAAGTTTAAGGGTGATCGAGATCCACTGGTGGCGGAGTAGTGGATTACAGCTGTGGAGAAGCTGTTTTGATATATGAGATGCACAGATACGGAGCGAGTCAAACTTGCGGTGTTCCAGATGAGCGATGATGTGGAACCCTAGAGGAAGTCCGCATAGACGGTACTTTTCGCCTAGCACTCGGTTATTACATGGGATTTATTTGTTGATGCTTTTCGCCGCCAGTATATCCTCGACACTGCACAGAAGAAGCTTCAACAGGAGTTTATGGTGTTAACCCAGGGGAGTCTATCTGTGGATCAGTTTGAGTCTCGATTTACCACACTCAGCAGATTCGATCCACTGACTTGAGTAGATGAGCAGCATAAGATAGACCGATTTAAGGTTGGGTCGAGACCGTCTATCCGGTCTAAGTTAGCTCCATTTGATATCCGGACCTACGACGAGGTGGTCAGACGTGCTCAGCTCTGCAAGCAAGATTTTGAGCAGTTCCAGTTAGAGTCCGTGGGTAAGATTAAGGCAAAGGGTAAGGGTAGGGCTAAGCGGGACGCGGAGAATAGATTCGGTAGAGAGCAGCCCAAGAGATCCAGACCATCTGGTATTCAAATTTCAGAGCGGCGATCCACGAGATCGATTATTGTAGCCCTTACTACTACTGGTCCTACTTCTGCTCCGAGAGGTACCACGGCTAGATGTGATCGATGTGGACGGTCGCACGATACCCGACATTGCCACATGGTGACTAGGACTTGTTTTAGATGTGGGCAGGCAGGACATTTGGTAAGAGACTGCCCTATGCTCCGAGAGACAGCTGCATCTACCACACCAACCCCAGTCCTACCATCACCAATACCAGCACTAGCAGCTTTGGCGGAATCAGAGAGAGCCACACCCTCTCAGCTGAGACAAGCGATAGCAACGGAGAAAGGTAAGAAGCCCGTGACTCAGGGACGGGTGTACGCATTGGATCAGGAGACTGCTGATGCATGTACCGACGTCATTAAAGGTAAAATTTACATTTTTGATATACTCGTACTTGCATTAATAGATCCTGGTTCTACTCATTCATTTATATCTCTTAATTGTGTTAACAGAGTTCTAGTAGAGCCGGAGCAGTTAGGGTATACATTGCATGTAAATACTCGTAAATAATCTCAAGCTACTGATATTGTATATAGAAATTATAAAGTAACAGTAGGCAAGAAGGAAACCGCAACTAACTTAATTTTGTTGAACATGTATGATTTTGATGTGATATTAGGAATGGATTGGTTAGCTGCAAATCATGTAACTTTAGATTGTTACACTAAGTTTGTAACCTTCTCCCAACTTGAAAGATATATTGTAAAGCTTTTTTATAAGTAATAAAAGTGACGTGTTTACTAAATCATGTGAATGCGTATGTGATGTGTTGAAGGTTTTATACCATGTGTGGAGGACGTGGAAAAGATACCTCTAGAGTTGCATGAGATTCCTGTGGTCAGGGATTTCCCAGACGTATTTTTGGAGGATTTACCGAGGTTACCGTCGGATCGAGAGATCGAGTTCACTATTGACTTGGTACCCGGCACGGAGCCCATTTATAAGTCCTCGTATTGGATGGCACTATTGAAGTTGGAGGAGCTTAAGAAGCAACTCCAAGAGTTATTAGATAAGGGATTTATATGTCCCAGTGTGTCTCCGTGGGATGCACCGATATTATTTGTCCAGAAGAAAGATGGCAGCCTACAGTTGTGCATTGATTACCGAATGCTAAATAAGGCGACCATCAAGAATAAATATCCCCTACCCAGGATCGATGATTTATTTGATCAGTTGAAGGGCGCTCAGGTGTTTTCAAAGATTAATCTTCAATCAGGTTATCATCAGCTTAAGATTCGGGAGTTGGATGTTCCCAAGACAACATTTTGAACTCGATATGGACACTACGAGTTTCTGTGATGCCGTTTGGACTGACTAATGCCTCTGCAGCATTCATGGGCTTGATGAATGAGGTGTTTAAGCCCTATCTCAATCAGTTTGTGATTGTATTCATCAAGATATTCTAGTGTATTCTAAGTCTCCGGAAAAGCATGAGCAGCATCTCCGTATAGTCTTGCAGACCCTCCAAGACCGGAAGCTTTATGCTAAACTCAGTAAATGTGACTTCTGGCTAGATCATATTGTTTTTTTGGGTCACGTAGTCTCAAGGGACGGGGTGTCTATAGATTCGTCCAAGATAGAGGCCATAGCTCAGTAGAAGAGGCTAGAAATGGTGACAGAGATTCAGAGTTTTCCAGGTCTAGCTGGATATTATCGTTAGTTTGTTGAAGGATTTTCTCGACTTGCTACTCCACTGACATGACTCACATGTAAGGACATGAAGTTTGAGTGGACAGATGCGTGTGAGTGCAGCCTCCAAGAGTTGAAGCAGAGACTTACGATAGCTCCAGTATTAGCCCTTCCAAGCGGATCTGGTGGATTTGCAGTGTATACCGATGCTTCCGCTCAAGGATTAGGGTGTGTATTAATGCATCATGGTCGGGTTATTGCGTATGGATCCAGATAGCTTAAGGAGCATGAGAAGAACTACCCGACCCATGATTTGGTGCTTGGCACTGTGGTGTTTGCATTGAAGATTTGGCAGCATTATTTATACAGTGAGACATTCCAAATATATACAGACCATAAGAGTCTGAAATACCTATTCTTGGAGCATGAGCCTAACATGAGACAGAGGAGATGGATGGAGTTACTCAAGGACTACGACTGCAAGATACTGTACCACCCGAGGAGAGCGAACGTGGTGGCAGACGCTCTGAGCCAGAAACATATAGCGATGGTGTCCTATATGATGGTTAGGGAACACGAGCTATTGGAGCAATTCTCGAACCTCAGCATTAATGTAATTTCCTCTGAGAGTTATGGATTCATTGCTAGCATCATAATTGAGCCCAACTTGATAGGTCAGATTAGAGATGCTCCGAGGACAAGTGATTATTGTATAGCGGTTGCTAGTCAGGTACATGTGGGAGTACAATATGATTTTGAGATTGGCACAAACAGGATTCTGAGGTTCAGAGGTAGAATTTGTGTTCTCGATAATAAGCAGCTCAGAGATTTGATTTTGATAGAGTCTCATACCTTCAGGTACACTCTGCATCCGGCAATACTAAGATGTGGCTAAATGTCTCACTTGTTAGCAGGTGAAGATCAAGCATCAAAAGCCTGCAGGATTTTTACAACCTCTACTAATTCCTACTTGGAAATGAGAGCATATCACAATGGACTTCATCATGGGCTTACCGAGGACTCGAAGGAGCCATGATGCAATATGGGTGATAGTGGATAGATTGATGAAGTCGGCCCACTTCTTAGCCATCAGATCTATTGACCTCCTCAATGCCCTTGTCGATTTGTATGTGCGGGAAATAGTGAGGCTACACAGAGTTCCAGTGAGCATCACATCGGAGAGGGATTCTCGGTTTACATCCTATTTTTGGGAGAGATTTCAAGAAGCTATGGGATCCCGGTTGAATTTCAGCACCGCCTTTCATCTACAAACTAATGGGCAGTCTGAGCGAGTGATACAGACGCTCAAGGATATGTTACGGGCATGTGCGTTGGATTTTAAGGGCTCCTGGGACGATCACTTGCTGTTAGCCGAGTTTGCTTATAATAATAGCTACCAGACTAGTATCAGCATGGCACCGTACAAAGCATTATATGGTAGAAGGTGCAGATCTCTGATTGCATGGGAAGAAGTGGGAGATCAAAAATTGTTAGCTCTCGAATTGGTAGAGCAAGCCTCATATGATGTACAGTTGATATATGAGAGACTCCACACAGCACAGAGTCGGCAGAAGAGTTACGCAGACACAAGACGCCAACCAGTTGAGTTCTCACAAGGTGACTATGTATTTTTGAAAGTTTCCCCATTTAAAGGAATTATGAGATTTGGCAAAAAAGGAAAGTTGAGTCCTCGCTACATCGGACCATTCAAGATCTTGGATCACGTAGGAGGCATGGCATACAGATTAGCACTACCACCTGAGCTATCAGGTGTACACAATGTATTCCATGTCTTGATGCTTCGAAAGTACCATCCAGATCCATCCCATGTAATTCGATATTAACCACTAGAAGTACGAGAAGATATGAGTTACGTGGAGTGACCTATTAGGATCTTAGATAGGAAGGATAAAGTATTGTGATCTAAGACAATACCATTGGTGAAAGTGCTCTAGCAGTACCACTTCGAAGAAGAGGTGATGTGGGAATTAGAGAGTTTAATGCGGGAGAAGTACCCAGAGCTGTTCCAGTGAGTGGTTCGAGTGAAATTCGGAAACCAAATTTTCTGAAGGTGGGGAGGAAATGTAAGAACTCATTATTTTGTACTGCACATGTACGAAATTGTAAATTTTAATAAATAAATAAATTATTTTGTATGTTTTTATAAATATTAAGTGAAGAGTAATGTGGGCTTGTAATAACCACAATTTCTTTTACATGTTAAATAGTGTTAAATGAGCCTTATAGATATTTAGAGGCCAAATTGTGACACTTTCGGATTTTGGTGTAGGAACCCAGGCTTTTGAACAAACAAGTTGGTGGGTCCCACGAGATCGGACACTCAACCAGAAACCATGTAAGTACCTTAAATTTATCATAAATGGTTTCAGGTGAGATGATTTGTTTCATGTGGTTATGATTTGGGCCTAATCCGAGAATTTGACAATAAATCAAAAATTTCAGCCTTTGGCTTATGACCAATCTAGCTTGTTTCGATCATATCTCTTGATTGGAGTATCGAAAAGATAAACCATTAAATTCTTATGAAAGCTGACTTAAAGGTCTTTTACCCATGAAAAGCTCATAATTTAATTCCATACAGATTAATACCAGAAAAATTCCCAATTTGAACATGTACAGTGAAACCTGTCAGTCGACACTTCTGTAAAGAATCTAGCATATCTCTTAGTAGGAAACTCCGATTAAGGTGATTCACATTTTTATGAAAAGCTAACTCGATAAGATTTCCAAGATATAAGGCTTGCTGTCTAATTCAATGTGGATCAACGGCAGTGAATTTTTAGATTCAGGTCATAGTCTGGAAATTCTGACTGTGAGCAACCGGTAATGAAACAGGCATAACTTTTGAGAGAGAACTCCAATTTAGGTGATTTAAATTTTGTTGATAAGCTAATTTAGAGACCTTTCTGTTCATTTATGGCATGTTATTATACCCTTTGTAGATTGATATAGTAAATTACTGGAAGTTAGACTTGAAA
Source organism: Heritiera fomes (assembly GCA_032173925.1). Taxonomy (NCBI): domain Eukaryota; kingdom Viridiplantae; phylum Streptophyta; class Magnoliopsida; order Malvales; family Malvaceae; genus Heritiera; species Heritiera fomes. The sequence goes on along the minus strand of JAPDPM010000012.1, from coordinate 6,665,287 downwards.
TTTGGTAAATTGGGAGTTTATCGAAGGATTAAGATTAAAATGAAAAGTTTAAGGAAAATGTGGATTATTGTTGGCTTAAAAATAACCAAGAGGGGTTTAAATGGAATAGAGATAAATTAAAAAGGGTCCATCCATGATAAAAGCAAAATATCAATTCAGAATTAAGAAGAATTTTAAAGTTGGGGTTCAAAATAGCATTTTATATTTAATAACTAAGTTAAAACTGTAGCTACCTCTTCCATTTGATTTGTTTGTAGCCATTTTATATTTTACTCATCTTTATTGTACCAGCAAATTAATTAAAAAAAAAGAAAAAGAACGCAGCAAGCATTCTCATGGAAGCTTGCTGCAGCCAAATGAAGATAGAAAAAAATAAAGAAATAAAAAGAAAAGAAAAAGGAGAAAGAAAAGAGGGGGAATTTTACTATTGGACCATGTGGCTATTTCCTATTGGCTAAAACATAGATAAATGAGATAAAACTCAGCCATTTTATCCAGCAAAACCGACATTCCTCCCCTTTCTTTCTGCTGTTCACGTTTTGCCCAAGAATTCCTCCAAAATCCTTCACGTGTGCTTACCAAACATTATCCTTTCTTCATCAAATGACCAAGTTCCTTCAACAAACTTTATGTCACAGCCCGTAACCCTATTTTTCACCTTATTCTATACATCTTATTTGGTTGGGCTGTCTGCAATACTTTACTTTTCTTTTACATATACACAATTTCATTTTAAATTATAATATGAATTACATCCCCGATTTCTATTTCATAAGAAAGTAGTACTGTCGATAAGTCTAAATATAGAAAATAAATGATCATACCTTATTAAATAAATCGACCTGCCACATCGTCCCCAAATGCGCAGTCGAAAATCCTTTAAGTGCTAAACTCTCAGTCTTCGAAAACCTGAAATGTTAAAATTAAGGGGTGAGCAAACCACGGCTCAGTAAGGGAATTATATGCATACTTGATATTCAGCTTCCTATATGCTGAAAATCTTTTTCATTTTTCCTATGGGCTCTAGGCTCACATGTAGGAAGGATACTACAGTCGGCTAGGGATCCGGATGGAGTAAGATAGGTATTTTGAAATACCTAGCTTGTCCCGGAACCTAGAAGCAACTGTAGAGAATAATATTCTTTCTTGTTTTGAAATTCAAATCCTTTCCTTTTTATTCCGTAAAATTTTCATATTCTTTTTCAAAATAATGCTTTTATGAAATAAAGCATTTAAATAAAATAACTAATATTCATATTTTCTTGAAAAGAATATTAGTTAAATTCTCATCATTCTCATTTAAAACTCAATTCATATTTTACTGTACAACCATAATTAGTACAATACTTTAAATAGCAAAATCCGCTATTAAATCCTTTTCGTATATCATATGTATCATTTAAATCTAATATTCAATTTACAAATTAAAATAAGAATATTAGATTTATTTTCCTCCTTTTTCCTTTTTGGAAAACATATTACATGTTCATATCACATATCATATGAAATCATCTCGTAGTACTAAAATCAGTACTGAAATAAGCATTCTATAAAATGCTGTAAATCTCTTTCATTAACATTTCACATATCATGTAAAACATTTACATTTCACATATCACATATCATATAAAACATTTTCATATATGGAGACTTAGGCACACACGCCCAGCCCGTCCACTGGGTCGTCACTCATATCATGCTATAGACCCCGAAGGGTATGAATAATCATGTCAGATCTATGGCCATAGTCTATAATTGTCCTCGGCAGATCACTGATCAAGTGTCGGCCGGGACTACATATCACATATCACATATTACATATCACATGTTACATATCACATATCAGCATGATAGGATGCCATCTAGTCTCAAAACCATATTTTTCATCATCAGAAAACCTTTATGGAATTTATAAAAATATATAATTTCATCATTTTAAAACCATAAAGGTTATAAAACCATTTAGTGAATATTTAAGAAATATATATAAAAATATTCACTTTATTTCCTTTAATTTACATCTCGTATTACGTGTAACTTACATATCAAGAGAATTTTTTTGGTGATTTCATTATCACCATTCTCGAAGAGATTTTTCGGTGATTTCCTTATCACCATTCTCGAAAACATGAATATTTTAAAATGAATTGCGTTATATTCATGTTTTATGAAAAATAATCATTTTTCTCGATTTTCGTTGTTGAAAATCGTTTCTTATGAAATAAAATCATTTATTATGATTTTTAGTAATTTTTCGAGAATTTTTCAATAATTTTTCGACAGTATAACGGCTGCCGATTGGCTAGCCTCCTGCACGGAAAATACAGTTTAAAATCCAGCCAGTGCATCACCACAAATTTCAACCAATCATTCATCACAATATCTTCATAAAATATTTTCATAAAATATTTCATAATTAAAATCATGCAGACTGAATATCCTTACAGTGCTGCACATGCATCCCTTACCTTTTTCCGGGTCGGCGATCGCCTCGTTCGTCGCGCCCGTGTTCACCTCGCCCGATTCCATCATCTCGGTCATCGAGGAAATTTTCTGGAAATTAATTTCTAAATTTTAGAATTTTTCCATAATTATTTAAATAAATAAATTATTTAAATAATTTATCACTTTCCGGGATTTCTTACCGTTTCCCGTAATTCCCGGGTTTCTGAATTCTCGAGATTTCTCGTAATTTCCAAAATTCTCCTTTTTCTCCCTCTTTCTTCTTTTTCCTCTTTCCTTTCTTCCTTTTTCTCTTTTCTTTTCTTTCTCTTTCTTTTCTTTTTCTTTTTCTTTTTCTTTTTCCTTTTTCTTTTCTTTTTCTTTCTCTTCCCGCCGGACCGGTCAGCTCCCTTCCTCGCCGGTTCCTCGCCGGCGACCGGTTCTTCTGCGGTTCGGCGGCTCTACAGCTGGCCGGCGTGACGGCGAAGCCGGATCTGGCCTCCGTTCATCCCGAATCGGCGGCACGGCAGCGGATCTACTCGATTTACCTTCGGTCACTTCTCCTCCTCCGTCGGCCGTCCTCTGCCGTTCCCAGCCTCTCCGGTGGCCTCCATCCCATTCCTCTCCTTCCGCCGATGCTTCGGCTGTGGTGGCGGTGGCCAATTCCGTCGGCGCCGCCCGTCCCTTTTTCTTTTTCTTTTCCGGCTTCCGTCGGTTTCCGCCCCTGTTTCCGCTTCTGTTCTCCGTTTTTCTTGTCGCCGGTCGCCTCTTCTCACATCGCCAGCGTCGTCTCTTCCTCTTTCCCTCGCCGGCGGTGGCAGCTTTGCCACCGGCGGCCTCGCCTGGGAAGGGTCGGGATCTTCCCCGATTTCCTTCCTTTTCTTTTCTGTTTCATTTTTTTTTATCTATATAAATATAATATAACATATATATATATATATATATTTTACACAAAATACTTATATATATAATTTGAATTAATATATATATTTCATATATATATATGCATTTATAGATATATATTGTATTACAATATATATATATATTTTTACACTTTAATTAAATTAATTAATATGTATATTTCATACATATACATATTTATTTATATACATAATTGTATATAAAAATATACATATGTATTTATTTAAGACAAAATAGTATATATTTCATTTTATAATATATACTATATTTCATATATATACATATGTATTTTTATTTAATTATTGGATTTCTTAATATCCAATTTATTTTCTCCTTTATTCGAATTTCCGCTATCAGTCACTTCTTCACTTTTTGAAATTTCCACAATTCTATTTATTTATTTCCTCTTATCTATTTTCTTAAATATTAATTTCCAATAATTGGAAAATTTGCAGTTATCACACTTTATTCCTCATCTTAAGAACTCTTAAAAACCTGGGATTTGGTGGATTAATTGCAACATTTGGGAACTGATCTTTGTCGACCCTAAAAGGTATCTACACGCAAGTGCACGTGGTCTTCAAGTAATACGACGGTGAGTCTGGAAATATCGTCCACAGAGACTGGTAGTGCGAAACTTAGCTAAATACTAGATACTATTACCTTAAGTATATCTTAGCAAATTATGAATTTTTTTAAAGTGTGTGATCTACAATGGCTAACAAAATAAAATAAAATAAATGGAATTAATAAATTAAAATAAAATAAATGAAAATAACAAAATTAAAATAAAATGAAATAAAAAAAATACTTACAGTGGAAATGATAAAAAAAAATAACTGCAAAAGAAAAGAAAAGAAACAAAAATGCAAATTAGTAATAATTGTGATGGATAGATTTGAAATTTAATGCAAAACTCATCTAAAACTGTATCTAAATGCTCATGATGTCATAACGTCTAGGTCCGTAAACCTAACCGCTAGACTTAATATCAAGGAGTTGCCACCAACCATTCAAACCTAAGGTGTGATTGGTCCCCTATTCTTGTCTAGAGATAAGGCTTGGTCTACGTTAAAAGAATCTAGGGTTTGAGACTGCGGTTACGTGTGGAGAAGGATTAGCACCCCCACAACGCCCATCCTAGAATGATACCAACTATTCTATGTCGTTCTAAATTTATCTTAACTTGAGTTAATTTCGATATGCTTAATATATTGGAAATTTACTTAAAATCCTTTCATCAATCTGGTTCAGACAATAAGTAAATCCCCTCACCTCAGGAGTATTCAAGTAGTACAGATTGACTTGCTCAAAAAGGCTCCATCGTCGGATCATTTAAATACATTATGACAACCCTAATATTGACTCTATACCCAATAGGTCATTCTAAATTTACTTAAATTTGAATTAATTTCGATATGCTTAATATATTGGAAATTTACTTAAAATCCTTCCATCGATCTAGTTCAGACAATAATTAAATCTCTTCACCTTAAGAGTATTCAAGTAGTACCAATTGACTTGCTTGAAGAGGCTCTGTCTTTGGAATATATTATGAAAATCCTAATTTTGGCTCTATATCTAATCCTTACTAATTTTCTATTTTTTTTGTTGTTTATTATCTTTTACTTTAATTCAAATTATTTCCATATCCTATTTTTATTTTATTTTAATTGTCTTTATTATTATTTTATTTCTATTTTAGAAAACGAATACATATTATGATATTGAAAATTTACTCTAAACCTTCCATCAATCTGGTTCAGTCTAGGGCAAACTTCTCACCTAGAAATTTTCAAGGAGTACCATTTGACTTTCTTGGAATTTCATCATCGGATAATTTGTATCTATCTTCATAATTTAATTACTCTTATTTATTTATTTACTTATTATTGACTTTCTAAAACCTAAAGACTCCCCTAACATTTTCTTAAAAGATTAGTTTTCTAAATAAATTTCATAAATTCCACTGCATAAATTACCCCAAACACACAAATCCTTTAATTAAATTCTAAATATACATGCAAACTAAATATCATATCATCATGCAAACAAGTCACAAATATACAAATTATATACACGATTATTCATGAGCATACAAATTGGATCATATATCAATAATTAACATTCCAACTAAATTATTCAATTATTAAGTCAAGTCAATTAAATTATTAAATCAAATTATCATATCATTAAAACATTAAATTGTTAAATGGTTAAATACTAACTTACCATTAATATACCAAATTGTTATCATATAATTATTGTCTCAAATGTTAAACATCAAATCATATTGTCCATTAGTTAATTATTAAAATAAGAAAAGAAAGAAAAGAACCTGAAGACAATCGACCTCCTTTGGTTATCTTTTTTTGGTTTTTTCTATCCACTTACACTTTGAATTACTTTCCTTTGATCTGACAACGTATTTATTAGCAAAAGTAGAAATACTTGGCAATGCGAGGCGAGTGATAGCAAAAGCAGGTGTCGCCGACGATGCAAACAGCAAAGTTAGCGATTGGAACGAGACAAACAGCGGCAATGCATGGTGAGAAAAGAGCTACAATTCGGAGAAGCACATGCAACAACCAACAACGGAGTAGCGCTGTAACAAAGGCGAGAAGAGCAACGATCAATGATGCTGGGGCAAGCAAGACTGATGCAGATCTCAGGCTGTGTTGGATAAACGAGGAAAGAGAATGTGATGGTTGTAGCAAGGTGGATCGGTATTGGAGGAAGAATTTAAAAACTGAGATGCTCCTTCTGTCTATCTCCCCAAATCATGAGCTTTGATCCCTTTTTATAGCCACAAATTTGTTAGAGTCATAATACAACTATACTTATTCTAATAATTATCTCCTATTTTTAATATTTTATCTATTTAATTCTTATATTAATCCTAATCTAACTCTATCAAATTTAATATTAATTCAAATAATTATCCTAAAAAATCTAATTATCCTATCTTAAAATTAATTTTATTATTTTTTTTCTTATCTTTTTTTATATATATTATTATTCTTAAATCCTAATTTTAGTGTTAATTCTAATCTTAAAAAAAATCCTAATTTAATTCTAGCCTAATTCTAAATTGTTAAATTAAATTAAAATACAATGTCACCCAACCCAATTAATTATTTTTACAAATTAAAAACCCAGACAAAATAAGATGTTTACAGTTGCCCCTCTTTGTGCATTTACTGTGAAACAGTAATTGCACAAAGATATAGGCACTTATTTTGTCTGACTTCTCTTCTTCTTTTTGTTAATTTTTTCATTTTTTTTCAAAAAGCTCCCTCTAAACAGAAAGGCAGTCAAACTTTAAAATCTTGTCTAAAAAGCTCTCGCTAAACAAGCAGGCAGTTAAACTTTAAAATCTTGTCCAAAATGCTCCCCCTAAACAGGCAGGCAGTCAAACTTTAAATCTTGCCTAAAATGCTCCTCTTAAACAGGTAGGCAGTCAAACTTTAAAATCTTGTCCAAAATGCTCCCCCTAAACAGGTAGGCAGTCAAACTTTAAAATCTTGTCAAAAAAAAAAGCTGATTTTTTTTTTGTTTTAGGAAAGCCCTCTAAAATTTTTCTTGTAAAAAATTTGGAATCTTAGGAAACCCCTTTAAAATTCTTTTTCTTATCCAATTTTGAAATTTTGGGAAACCCCTCCAAAACTTTTATTCTTGTCCAATTTTTGAAATTTTAGGAAACTCTTCTAAAATTTTTTTTTCTTATCAAATTTTGAAATCTTAGGAGAGCCCTCCAAGACTTCTTTTCTTATCTAATTTTGAAATTTTAGGAAATCCCTTTAAAATCTCTTTTTTTTTTGGTCAAATTTTGGAATTTTAGGCAATCTCTCTAAAACTCATTTTCTTGTCAAAGTTTTGAAATTTTGGGAAACCCCTCCAAAACTTTTTTTCTTGTCAAATTTTGAATTTTAGGAAATCTCTCTGAAACTCATTTTCTTGTCATATTTTGAAATTTTGGGAAACCCCTCCAAAGCTTTTTTCTTATCAAACTTTGAATTTTAGGAAACACCTCTAAAATTCTTTTTCTTGTCCAAAATTTGAAATCTTAGGAAACTCTTTCAAGACTTCTATTCTTGTCTAATTTTGAAATTTTAGGAAACCCCTCTAAAATTTCTTTTTTTTTGGTCAAATTTTGAATTTTGAGAAACCTTTTAAAATTCCTTTTCTTGTCAAATTTTGAAATTTTGGGAAACCCCTCCAAAACTTCTTTCTTATCTAATTTTTGAAATTTTAGGCAACCCTTCTAAAATTTCTTTTCTTCTCAAATTTTGAATCTTAGGAAACCCCTCTAAAATTCTTTTTCTTGTCAAATTTTGAAATTTTGGGAAGCCCCTCCAAAACTTCATTTCTTTTCTAATTTTGAAATTTTAGGAAACCCTTCTAAAATTTCTTTTCTTGTCCATTTTTTTGTTGAAATTTTATGCAATTTATCCTATTCATGCAATTTCATTCATGCAATGTCATCATGCAATCCACCTTTTTCATGCAATGCAATCTATTCTATCCATGCAGTGTTATTCATGCAATCTATTCTATCCATGGAATGTTTTCTTTGAAAAATATTTCAACCTTAATTGTGGCAACAAGGTTTTTCTTCATCAATCTATCTTCATGTATTCTTCATCCTTCATCTGTCATCCTGTCCTTATATTTCCTATTTCTTTTCTCATTTTCCTTTTTCCATTTTTTCTTTCCCAATGAAGCTCTTGTCTTCGTATCCTCTATATCCCACTTTCCTTGTCACTCATTTTCTCATTGGAAACCCCATCAAAATCTCATCATTCACTCTTTCTTATTCATTGATTTTTCTTGATTTCCAATTTCTATTCATCCATGAGTTTCTTTTTCTTCTCTTTTCCTAAATAATATAGGAGTCTTTCACATATTTTGCCAAGCAAACATTCATTATCATTCCAATTTCAAGATCAAAGCAACACATTTTCTCAATCCCTCAAGGTAAGGATATAGCAAAGAAATTATAGGTGAAAAAGAAAAGAGTGGTATTATTCAACATTTGGAAAGATTTAACAAGAAATTGCAAAGCATAAAAGGAAAGTAGGCTTGAATGAAAAGCAAGAATTTTCAGGATTAAGTAATAGTATCCAAATGACAACAATTCAAACAATTTTGATCAATGAATACAAACTTCCCTTCAAAAGTCCATCTTATCTGATCATGTTGAGTTCATCAAAACATCTTCTTGCCTTAGTATCATTGACATCTAGTTTTTTTGGTATCTTATCTGTTCTCCGTTCTGATTCATGCCCCAACATCAAATATTTCTTCACCCAATTTAATGCTCACATGGATGTAAGAGAGTCTTTGGAATCCCACTTCTTCCATCTAGACGAAATCTTTTTGCTTATCTTGATTTGCTTGTCCTAATTCCATCCAAAGGATCATCATCTCATAGTGTAAGTATGCCTTTATTCAACACATTATTCTTCAATAGGAGTACTCATATTTGATCAAAATGGACTTTTAAGGCACGTAATGTAGGCTCAGGTGAGGGTTCATGAAAGAAAGGATAATATAGGCCCAAAATAAGTGTTTCAAGGTACATTAAACCAAGAATCATTTTCATAAATCATTTAGGCACTCTGACTTTTGCCCCAGTCTAATTTGCTTTCTCTTTCCTTTTTTATTCAAATATGACTAGGGTTTTCACTTTCTTGATTCAAACCCTCTTTCCTTCTTCATTTTCTTTTTTTTTTCTCTTTTTTTTACAAAAGGGTTTTCTTTGCCCCACGATCTTTCATCTTCTATTCTCTTTGCCCCCCAGTGTGGAGGGTGATTCTTGGTGGGTTATATCAAAAAGAATATAATACGCTCAAAAGGGGTAATTAATGGATAATTTTACTCACGCTTGAAAGGTAGTGAAAGAAGGCCATTTCTCATCTCAATACAAGTACTCTCATTAAAGGTCATCTATTGAACAAAGACAAACTCATTAGAACTTCATGTAGAGATTCACCTTTACTCATAACATTCTATAGTTGAAGATTTTAGACAAATATCTTCTATTCTCTTCTTGCTTGAACAATCTTGGCAAACTGGAAATCCATCTAACCAAACAAAGCAGTTCTTTCAAAATTGAATTTTATATTCATTGCCATCATCATTATCATGTTCATTATTTGGATACTTTTAAGCTGGGTAACAATGTAAAGAGTATGGGTAGTGATGTTTAACACAAAAGAACAAGATTGGAATGGGGAATTGAGAAAAATGAATTGTATTAATCCTTTATTGAAATGAAAATAAATGAAAACTGACCCAATACATAAAAGAATTCTTAATGCCTTTTGGGCTCAAGCACTCCTATATTACCTAAGAAACTGAAATGTCCTAAGATGAATGAAATTAGAAACAAAGAAACAACCATTTTTTCAAATTTGGTAAATCAATCAATATGATCCACTTTCTTCCATAGCATTAACCGCTACCCCTTGTGTGATCTGGCAGAGGATTATCCTTCACAGTTGAGTCATTCTTTGCCCTAAAATTCAAAATTCCAGCGTTGACAAGTACGTGGACTTTCCTCTTCAAGCTCATACAATTCTCAATAGTGTGACCAACATTGTCATTATGATAAGCACGTTTTGCATTAGGATCATACCACTTTGGGTAGGGAGACTTCAAGGCTCTACATAAACAGGGACAATAAGGCATTTCGCTCAATTGCCCCTTCATCTGTGCATTATCCCTTTCCAACTTCTCTATCTTACTATTTGGTCCTCTTCCATTATGCATGCTTGTTACCTTGTATGATATCTGTGGAGCGTGGACCACCTAGTGGATGCAATTTTGATACCTTGAGTGTCACAGTTAAGTTGAAATTATATTTCATGTGCTGATATGTTTATGCACAAAAATGAAAGCACATGGAATGCACTTGGGTCTAGCAGTCTCTCCTAACAATCAAAGAATGTTCATTCTCATGATAAGACAAGTGCAAACTTAGGTGAAAGATATGTTATGCAATGTAAAATCAAACATAATTATGCATGACTTAATGGTATATGCAAATTCGCTTTTTTTTTTGAAAAAAATGGAAAGAAAAAACTCTCTCTTTTTTTTTGAAAATTTTTTTATTGTAAAAACAAATGTGTGAAAAAGGGGAGAAAAAAATGTTCTTTCATGTGTCCTATCTTGGGTTTATATCTACACTTCAATCTAGCATGGTTCCACCCTAAAGCTAAGTTTTATGTTTCATTACATGCTAGGTTTGGACAATTCAAGGTTCTAAAGGTTCCCAAATTGCTCCTTACTATCATCCACACTGGACTAGTAAGGCACCCAATCCTCACCCATTATAGGCTACAAATAGAAAGGTTCAATTTGAGTCGGATTTTTTCGCTAGCCCATGCGGAGGTTATCACCTCACGAAGGCGTAGGTACTTTTCTCCCTTCTAATAAAGACAGAGCCCGGGTTAAAGGCCTATGCATGTATGTCTGTGAAGTGTGTGTGTATTAAATGATTATTAAGCATTATGAAATCAACACTATTTCTAAGCAAATTTCTAATGACCTAAAATATATGTTGGCCTGACTCTCTAATGTCCCCAGTGGAGTAGCCAAGCTGTCATAACGTCTAGGTCCGTGAACCTAACCGCTAGACTTAATATCAAGGAGTCGCCACCAACCATTCAAACCTAAGGTGTGATTGGTCACCTATTCTTGTCCAGAGATAAGGCTTGGTCTACGTTAAAAGAATCTAGGGTTCGGGAGTACGATTACGTGTGGGGAAGGATTAGCACCCCCACAACGCCCATCCTAAAATGGTACCAAATATTCTAGGTCATTCTAAATTTATCTTAATTTGAGTTCATTTCGATATGCTTAATATATTAGAAATTTACTTAAAATTTTTCCATCAATCTGGTTCAGACAATAAGTAAATCCCCTCACCTCAGGAGTATTCAAGTAGTACGGATTGACTTGCTCAAAAAGGCTCCATCGTCGGATCATTTAAATACATTATGACAACCCTAATATTGACTCTATACCCAATAGGTCATTCTAAATTTACTTAAATTTGAATTAATTTTGATATGCTTAATATATTGGAAATTTACTTAAAATCCTTCCATCGATCTGGTTCAGACAATAAGTAAATCTCCTCACCTCAATAGTATTCAAGTAGTACCAATTGACTTGCTTGAAGAAGCTCCGTCGTCGAAATATATTATGAAAATCCTGATTTTGGCTGTATATCTAATCCTTACTAATTTTCTATTTTTTTATTGTTTATTATTTTTTACTTTAATTCAAATTATTTCCATATCCTATTTTTATTTTATTTTAATTATCTTTATTATTATTTAATTTCTATTTTAGAAAACGAATACATATTATTATATTGAAAATTTACTCTAAACCTTCCATCAATCTGGTTCAATCTAGGGCAAACTCCTCGCATAGAAATTTCCAAGGAGTACCATTTGACTTTCTTGGAATTTCATCATCGGATAATTTGTATCCATCTTCATAATTTAATTACTCTTATTTATTTATTTACTTATTATTGACTTTCTAAAACCTAAAGACTCCCCTAACATTTTCTTAAAAGATTAGTTTTCTAGATAAATTTCATAAATTCCACTGCATAAATTACCCCAAACACATAAATCATTTAATTAAATTCTAAATATACATGCAAACTAAATATCATATCATCATGCAAACAAGTCACAAATATACAAATTATATACACGATTATTCATGAGCATACAAATTGGATCATATATCAAATAATTAACATTCCAACTAAATTATTCAATTATTAAGTCAAGTCAATTAAATTATTAAATCAAATTATCATATCATTAAAACATTAAATTGTTAAATGGTTAAATACTAACTTACCATTAATATACCAAAATGTTATCATATAATTATTGTCTCAAATGTTAAACATCAAATCATATTGTCCATTAGTTAATTATTAAAATAAGAAAAGAACCTGAAGACAATCGACCTCCTTTACTTATCTTTTTTTGGTTTTTTCTTTTCACTTACCCTTTGAATTACTTTCCTTTGATCTGACAACGTATTTATTAGCAAAAGTAGAAATACTTGGCAATGCAAGGCGAGTGATAACAAAAGCAGGTGTCGCCAGCGATCCAAACAGCAAAGTTAGCGATTGGAACGAGAAAAACAGCGGCAGCGCAGGGTGAGAAAAGAGCTACAATTCGGAGAAGCACATGCAACAACCAACAACGAAGTAGTGCTATAACAAAGGCGAGAAGAGCAACGATCAATGATGCTGGGGTAAGCAAGACTGATGCAGATCTCAGGCTGTGTTGGATAAACGAGGAAAGAGAATGTGATGGTTGTAGCAAGGTGGATCGGTATTGGAGGAAGAATTTAAAAACTGAGATGCTCCTTCTGTCTATCTCCCCAAATCATGAGCTTTGATCTCTTTTTATAGCCACAAATTTGTTAGAGTCATAATACAACTATACTTATACTAATAATTATCTCTTATTTTTAATATTTTATCTATTTAATTCTTATATTAATCCTAATCTAACTCTATCAAATTTAATATTAATCCAAATAATTATCCTAAAAAATCTAATTATCCTATCTTAAAATTAATTTTATTATTTTTTTTCTTATCTTTTTTTATATATATTATTATTCCTAAATCCTAATTTTAGTGTTAATTCTAATCTTAAAAAAAATCCTAATTTAATTCTAGCCTAATTCTAAATTGTTAAATTAAATTAAAATACAATGTCACCCAACCCAATTAATTATTTTTACAAATTAAAAACTCGGACAAAATAAGGTGTCTACACATGAAAATTAATCTAACTTAACCTACACTTAAATCACTACGTAAATGAACCTAAAATGACTTAAAATTAATTGAACATGACTTAAATGACACCAAAAACAGCAAATATAAAATTATGGACAGTGACGTAGACTAAGGACGCCTAATGCTATATGAAAATTAAAAATGCTATGCAAAATGCAAGAAAATTACACTAACGCTTCCTAAAAATGCTAATATGAATTCTTAACAATTGCATGCATTAAAACTACTGAAATGAACCTAAATTAATGACCAAACAGCAGCCAAATGCTAAGACAGTAAATAAAAAAAAACTGATCAGGAAAATGTAATTTGAATGATTGAAATGGCTATGTAAATGCTAATAAGACTAATCAAATGTAACTCGTAAATTTTCCTAATTAATATATAGACCTAATATGAACTTAAGACACTTAAATGACATTTAAAATGAGACAAAAACAGAACCTAAAAGACCCTATAATTCACGCCTAAACAGAATTTACATAAAACAACTAATTAAATGCTACACGTAATTTAATCAAACACCTAATAAACTCTAACTTTAAATGCATGAAACTTTAATGTACCTAAAGACTCACTAAATGACATTAAGAAGGACTTAAAACAGAACCTAAAGACCCCTAAAACTAACGCCTAATGCTGACCTAAAATAAAAGCAGTAAAATGCTAAAGAAATTTAGGAAAAATGCTATCTAATGCTATCTAAACAATCCCCCAAAATTATCCCTAATTTATATGACCTAAACCTAACTTAACCTAAATATATGTAGCCTAATCTAGTCTGAAACAGCAATGGAAACTGACCAACCAGATTTCACAAAACTGATCAGGAAATTTCAAATAACATGAATACATGTGAAGCAATGACTAAGTATACTATGCCAATTAAATTCTAAAAATTTCCTAAAAATAATATGACCCTAATATGACAAAAAGCTACTGGAAATTCACTGAAAACAACTTAGAAACCGACCCTAAAATATCCTACTAGTTACGCCAAACACTGAGCAGAAAAACCAATTACAGGACATTAAATATCCTAACCTGCGACATTCAACAAATACTTAATAAACATGATCCCTAAACTAATGACATGATTGCTAAACTACTGGACACTTAAAAGACCATGAACATGCTCCAAAACTGTAGCCAAAACTCACTCAAAATCGAAACAAAAGGAGCTGACAAAGGTGAAAACCGAAAATGAACCAAGAGAGGCATTTGACGCCAACCTCACTGCACTACTCCATTGTCAGATTTTTTTGTATTTTCTTTTAAAAGAAACACTTAAAACCAAAAATATAACATTAAAATAGACATACAAAAAAGTAAAGAAAAATTTATAACTACAAAAAAAAATGCTGGAAAACAGTAAATAAAATATCACTAAAGAAAAGTGTAGACAAAGTTCAAGAACAAGAACTATGGAGGTATTGTTTCAACCTTTTAAATTCTCATTCTCATAGAATCTCATCAATAACCAAAATAAAATAAAATGAAAGAGTAGAAGAAGATATCATTGCAAGAAATATAAATGAACACTAAGATTAAAAGAGAACTTGAAAGAAACTTTACTAAACTTAAAGGAAATGTGAACAAAGTAAGTAACTTGCATAAAAAAGGAAAGAACATGAAAAACGTGAAAGATGGTGGCTGCTTCTAAACTTCTCAAGACATAAAAGAAATGCTGGAAAGTAAATTAAATTAAACCCTAGGCAGCCCCCCTAGGTTAGGTCTCATAAAGTTGCTTATATGGTCACTTAACCTAGGGATACAATGGTAATTCCTGAAGGAAACCGAAACAACACGCAGCGGAATTTAAATCATTCGGCCTCCACCAAGATCGATTCGGAGAGTTGCCTGATTAGGGTTTCGAGATATTACCTAACGTTTTCTCTGAATTTTTGTCGTTGGTCGAGTCACAAGCAGCAACTTTTCGTTCCTGCCTCTATGGTATCCACACGAACGGATCTCACGACTCTTGAACGTCTCACGATCAGAAGCCTTGAAGAGCGTTTTGATTCCTTATAACCGAACTGCTAGCTTCGATTAAAAGGAACGTTTTTTTTTTCTGTTTTAAAAAGTGCGGCTATGTTTTAGAAAAACATCCTTTTTATAGGCAGTAAATTTTACCCTAAAATTTACTGCCAAACAGAACTCTAATCCTACTTAGAATAGGATTAGATATATCCTTAATCCAATTCAGAATAGGATTAGATATATCCTTAATCCAATTCAGAATAGGATTAATTAAGCTCCTTATTGATCCGTTCTAAGTGTGCGACCCAATAGGTTCTCAAAACAATGGCAATGACAAAATTGTCATAGGCAATGAGCGGTATCTAGCAACACATCATTGCTACCCATGTAACGAGAATGTCAATGACTCGACATAACCTTACTCGTGATAGATGTTACCGTGTAGTCTAATCCCTTTATCCTTTGATGTCTCGATTAGACACAAGTCATGGAATGTGTCACACTTGTATAGTCTAATCAACGTTTCTTGATTCCTGAGTGGACTAATTAAACAAATAAAATCAATATCTCATATTGACTTATTCGAGCACGGCCATGCATTTCTTAGTCTCACTCTATCAAAGGGCCCAAGACATCACTCTTGTTATATAAGAGGGATAAATCCTATCTTGATCACTCAACATCCCTCTACATAGATCAAGGCATACCCAATTACTACCTTTATAGTCCATCCTGTTACGAATGACATCTAGCAGCATTAAAGTATGCAATTCTCTATGTTGGGATCTATGATGATCTCAAGTCAAAGGATCACATACACCATCATCACTATGAGAATCGCTTATGACACTCATATATCAATCCATGTAGCGTTCTCATGGAGGGTCGATCCAGTACATGGTTCTCTAACATGTACCTATGTGATGACTTGATATCCTATATCCATGACAATGGTCATCAGTCAACCACATACTAGTCTTATCGTATCATTGTTATCCTTGTTCACAATAATACTTGACTAGGGATATTTTAAGAATAGTGTGTTATTACTATTCTAAGGACATTATCATATAAGATTATATTACGCAGTTATAAGACAAATATAATAATGAACTATGATAAATAAAATGTCATGATACATAAAAAATGCCAAAGTCAATCATCTAATGAATGGTTCTAAGGGCATAATCCAACAATCTCCCACTTGCACTAAGACCATTCACTCATGTATCTAATACCTAGTGACCTAGTGTGACGATCATGTCTCTGCTGCGTCAAAGGCTTCGTCAGTGGGTCGGCGATGTTATCGTCAGTTGGTACTTTGCATATCTTCACATCTCCTCTCTCGATGATATCTCGAATGAGATGGAAGCGCCGTAGTATATGTTTGGATCGTTGGTGAGATCTAGGTTCCTTAGCTTGTGCGATGGCTCCATTGTTGTCACAATAGAGCTCAATCGGATCTACAATGCTAGGAACAACTTCAAGCTCAGTAATGAACTTCCTGATCCAAACAGCCTCCTTAGCAGCTTCAGAGGCAGCTATATACTCAGCCTCTGTTGTAGAATCGGCCACTGTCGCCTGCTTTGAACTCTTCCAGCTCACAGCACCACCATTAAGGCAAAACACATAACCAGACTGCGATCTATAGTCATCTTTATCAGTTTGGAAGCTAGCATCAGTGTAACCTGTTACAATGAGCTCTTCCTCACCTCCATATATCAAGAATGTATCCTTAGTCTTTCTCAAGTACTTAAGAATATTCTTGACAGTGATCCAGTGACGTTCACCAGGATCAACTTGATATCTACTCGTCATGCTCAAGGCATACGAGACATCGGGACGTGTGCATAACATGGCATACATAATGGATCCAATAGCAGATGCATATGGAACTTTACTCATACGTTCTCTCTCTTCTTGTGTTGTAGGACACTGTTCTTTTGAGAGAGTAATGCCATGTGTCATAGGCAAGAATCCTTTCTTGGAATCCTGCATGCTAAACCTCTTTAGCACTTTATCTATGTATGCACTTTGACTTAGGCCAATTAATTTCCTTGATCTATCTCTATAGATCCTTATACCCAGTACATAGGTAGCTTCGCCCAAGTCCTTCATTGAAAAGCAATTCCCTAACCAAGTCTTTACAGACTGAAGGGTAGGGATGTCATTCCCAACGAGTAGTATGTCATCTACATACAACACCAGGAAGACAATAGAGCTCCCACTGACCTTCTTGTAGACACAAGGTTCATCTTCATTCTTGATGAAACCAAACTCTTTGATTGCATCATCAAAACGAAGATTCCAACTTCGAGAAGCTTGCTTTAGTCCATAAATAGAACGTTGTAGCTTACAAACCTTTCCAGCATTTTTTGGATCAACAAAACCCTCAGGTTGTGTCATGTACACATCCTCGAGTAGCTTTCCATTAAGAAAAGCAGTCTTGACGTCCATTTGCCAGATTTCATAATCATGGTATGCAGCTATCGCAAGCAAGATCCTAATGGATTTGATCATCGCGACTGGTGAAAAAGTTTCATCATAGTCAATACCATGAATTTGTTTAAAACCTTTAGCAACCAATCGCCCTTTATAGGTATGAACATTTCCTTCCATGTCGGTTTTCTTCTTAAAAACCCATTTACACCCTATAGGTTTTACCCTTTCGGGTAAGTCAACCAAGGTCCAAACTTGGTTGACATACATGGATTCCATCTCAGATCTCATGGCTTCAACCCATTTCTCAGAGTCTGGCCCTGTAATAGCCTCTTGATAGGTAGTAGGCTCATCTTGGTCCATGAGCAATACATCACCGTTCTGAGTCATTAGAAATCCATATCTCTGTGTCTCACGATGTGTTCTAACTGATCTACGCAAGGCTTGTGTCTCTTGAGCAGGCGGTTGCTCCACAACAGCTTGTGGTTCTGGTTCCACAACAACTTGTGGTGCTTGCTCAGGCTCCATCTCAACATCGGGTGCGCTATCTTGTAGCTCTTGAATTTCTTCAAGTTCTACTTTTCTCCCACTAGTTCTTCTAGACATGAATTCTCTTTCTAGAAAGACACCTGTTCGAGCTACAAACACTTTGCGCTCAGTGGGATTGTAAAAATAATATCCTTTTGTTAGTTTAGGATATCCCACAAAATAGCACTTATCAGATTTAGGTGCAAGTTTGTTAGAGACTTGACGTCTCACATAAGCCTCACAACCCCAAATCTTCATAAAAGACATACTGGGACGTTTACCAGTCCATATCTCATATGGTGTCTTTGGAACCGATTTAGATGGAACACGGTTCAGTGTAAAAGCAGCTGTTTCTAATGCATGTCCCCAAAAGGATTCTGGAAGATCTGTATGACTCATCATTGATCGAACCATATCTAATAAAGTTCGGTTTCTCCTTTCAGATACACCATTCCATTGTGGTGTACCTGGAGGAGTGAGTTGTGAGACAATCCCACACTCTTTAAGATAGTCAAGCAATTCTTGGCTTAAGTATTCACCACCTCGATCTGATCGAAGTGCCTTAATGCTCTTGCCAAGTTGGTTTTGTACTTCATTCTTGAATTCTTTGAACTTTTCAAAAGATTCTGACTTGTGTTTCATAAGATACACATAGCCATATCTACTGAAATCATCAGTAAATGTAATAAAGTACATAAACCCACCTCTGGCCTGTGTATTTAAAGGTCCACATACATCTGTATGTATTAAGCCCAATAAATCACTTGCCCTTTCACTATGTCCTTTGAAAGGGGCTTTAGTCATCTTACCCATCAAACAAGATTCACATGTCTCATACGATTCAAAATCAAATGAGTCCAAAAGTCCATCTTTATGGAGTTTGGAAATGCGATTCTCATTTATGTGTCCCAAGCGACAATGCCAGAGATATGTTGGATTTTGATCATTAGATTTAATCCTTTTAGCATTTATGTTATAAATGGGCATATCAAGATTTAGAATGTAAAGACCATTAATTAGTTGTGCACTACCATAAAAGATATCATTTAAATAAATGGAGCAACAGTTGTCCTTTATTATAAATGAAAAACCCTTCTTGTCCAAACAAGAAATAGAAATAATGTTTTTAGTGATGGAAGGCACATAATAACAATCATCTAATTCTAAAACAAGTCCTGTGGGCAATGTCAAAATATAAGTTCCTACAGCTAATGCAGCAACCCTTGCTCCATTTCCCACTCGCAGGTCGACCTCGCCCTTAGTCAACGATCTACTCCTTTTGAGTTCCTGCACATTTACACAAATGTGAGAACCACATCCAGTATCTAATACCCATGATGAAGAAGTAGATAGATTAACTTCTATAACATAAATACCTGAAGTGGAAGTCTCACTTCCTTTCTTCTTCTTTAGCTCTTCCAAGTATTTGTTGCAATTCCTCTTCCAATGTCCGGTCTCACCGCAATGGAAGCATTTCCCTTCTTTGGCAACCCCACCTTTAGGCTTCAGTGCAGTATCATTAGGCTTGAACTTGCCATTGGTTTTATTACCCTTTTTCTTGCCCTTTGCATTAGCCCTGCCCTTAGCTTTCTTAACTATTAAGACATCTTTGGGCTTGGCCTTTTTCATGTTGGATTCAGCTGTTTTCAACATGCTAAGTAACTGTGGCAGAGTCTTGTCAATTTCATTCATGTTGTAATTAACAACAAACTGACTGTAGCTGTCTGGCAACGATTGCAGAATCACATCAGTGGCCAACTCTTGGCCCAAAGGAAATCCCAATCTTTCAAGGTTTTCAGTGTACCCAATCATCTTGAGCACATGAGTACCAACGGGAGTCCCCTCTGCCATCCTACACTGAAACAATGCCTTAGAGACATTGTACCTTTCTTGCCTAGCTTCCTCTTCATAGAGTTGCTTGAGATGCTCGATCATATCGAACGCATCCATTTCCTCATGTTGCTTTTGAAGCTCAGGATTCATAGAGGCAAGCATAAGGCAACTAACATCCAATGCATCATCTTGATGCTTCTTATAAGCATCTCTTTCTGCCCTTGGAGCATTAGAGGGTGGTTCCTCAGGTAAGGGAATTTCAAGGACATACAACTTCTTTTCATGCTTGAGGACTATCCTCAAGTTCCTGTACCAATCCAGGAAGTTTGTCCCATTCAACTTGTCCTTCTCAAGGACAGATCGCAGTGAAAGTGTGTTATTTGTGTTTGATGCCATGGTAATCTACAACAAAATTATGCAAAATATAAGTATCATGAATGCATTCATTTAATTAAATATTTATTAAATGATGCTCCCACTATTTTTATCGAATCAACAACCCTCACTATTAATTCGGAAAAATTATCACATAATTTCTCTAGTGGGCCAAGATCCATATTTCACCTTATCTAGAGTTAGCTTTGGCTAATCGCCCAAGATTTGGCTATTTAGGTAGGCAACACTTACCAATTACATCTCATGTAACTCTTGGATAGTTGGGTGAACAACACTTGTTCTAATTCATCTCATGAATGGAAGCCCAACTTTATGCCTCTAAATTCCCAATCCTATTGATGAAATTTAGTTAAGTCAACCCAATTTATAGCCTTTGGATATCACTATTATCCCATCGCGTCTTACTAAGATAGATATGATATTTTGCTTTGGCAAACATAACAAAATCGATTCTAGTCTTGACGAGTGCTATTCATTGGTAGGCATCTATTATTGACTTAATTTAATTTGAGGGATTTTCTTAGTTTATTGAATAAGATCTCACCAATTTTACCTTTTTTTTTTAAATTATCATATGATTTTCATATCATAAACGTACAAAATAAACCATGCATCTCATGCAATTAAGCAATAAAATAAACGTGACATAGTTATAGCCCAAACTAAATGGATTTCCCAAGCCAATGAGAAACCCTAAGGGTTAACCTAAGGGTAATAGCATCTTCTCCAAGTGCCTCTTCGGTCATCCTTTGCATGGTTGTCAGCTCCAATTACATAGTTTAAGAGAAACCTCGAGTTACATTCGAGGGGAGTTAGATGAGAAAAGAATGTACAACAAGAATTTCAAGAACAAGGCTTCTGATCGTGAGACGTTCAAGAGTCGTGAGATCCGTTCGTGTGGATACCATAGAGGCAGGAACGAAAAGTTGCTGCTTGTGACTCGACCAACGACAAAAATTCAGAGAAAACGTTAGGTAATATCTCGAAACCCTAATCAGGCAACTCTCCGAATCGATCTTGGTGGAGGCCGAATGATTTAAATTCCGCTGCGTGTTGTTTCGGTTTCCTTCACTGGTATCCGAGCCAGATTCGGAGTCCCTGATTTGTTTTGATAAAAGCATGATCTCTGGTTACTTTCTGTTTATGATTACATGCAATTGTTTTAATGAGATTAATACGGATTAGAATGTATATGATATATTCAGAGGCTAGAAATCGAATTGTTGAAATTATATATATGATATATATCAATTTCCAATTCAACTTATATGTGAGATATAATCTGTAATGAGAATTTTAATGGCGGTTTCTGTTCTGCATAAACGTTATGGAAGAACAGAAGAATGTCGAAAGATTGAAACACTTTTAGATAAGAGTTCTAATGCGACTAAAATTATAGTCAGTATGAGATACTGGCTGGAACATCCTGATAAGATTAGGACACTTCCGGATAAGGGGCGTTGGCAGTATGAGATACTGTTGACCTTTTTTTTTTTTTTCGGGGGCTCCGCCCCCAAACCCCCGCAAGTCAGGGTTATAATTCGTTTCAAATGTGCCTCATTAATAAAACTAAAAATTAAAAATTGCATTACACTTGTTTGTATAACACGGTGGTTGTTGTTTGAGCATGGTGCATAGTTATAGCCCTAGCCCAATATGATTGTATTTTCGTGGTTGTAAATTTTAATAAATACGACCTGCGTGTCGTGCCTTGTTCTTGAAATTCTTGTTGTACATTCTTTTCTCATCTAACTCCCCTCGAATGTAACTCGAGGTTTCTCTTAAACTATGTAATTGGAGCTGACAACCATGCAAAGGATGACCGAAGAGGCACTTGGAGAAGATGCTATTACCCTTAGGTTAACCCTTAGGGTTTCTCATTGGCTTGGGAAATCCATTTAGTTTGGGCTATAACTATGTCACGTTTATTTTATTGCTTAATTGCATGAGATGCATGGTTTATTTTGTACGTTTATGATATGAAAATCATATGATAATTTAAAAAAAAAAGGTAAAATTGGTGAGATCTTATTCAATAAACTAAGAAAATCCCTCAAATTAAATTAAGTCAATAATAGATGCCTACCAATGAATAGCACTCGTCAAGACTAGAATCGATTTTGTTATGTTTGCCAAAGCAAAATATCATATCTATCTTAGTAAGACGCGATGGGATAATAGTGATATCCAAAGGCTATAAATTGGGTTGACTTAACTAAATTTCATCAATAGGATTGGGAATTTAGAGGCATAAAGTTGGGCTTCCATTCATGAGATGAATTAGAACAAGTGTTGTTCACCCAACTATCCAAGAGTTACATGAGATGTAATTGGTAAGTGTTGCCTACCTAAATAGCCAAATCTTGGGCGATTAGCCAAAGCTAACTCTAGATAAGGTGAAATATGGATCTTGGCCCACTAGAGAAATTATGTGATAATTTTTCCGAATTAATAGTGAGGGTTGTTGATTCGATAAAAATAGTGGGAGCATCATTTAATAAATATTTAATTAAATGAATGCATTCATGATACTTATATTTTGCATAATTTTGTTGTAGATTACCATGGCATCAAACACAAATAACACACTTTCACTGCGATCTGTCCTTGAGAAGGACAAGTTGAATGGGACAAACTTCCTGGATTGGTACAGGAACCTGAGGATAGTCCTCAAGCATGAAAAGAAGTTGTATGTCCTTGAAATTCCCTTACCTGAGGAACCACCCTCTAATGCTCCAAGGGCAGAAAGAGATGCTTATAAGAAGCATCAAGATGATGCATTGGATGTTAGTTGCCTTATGCTTGCCTCCATGAATCCTGAGCTTCAAAAGCAACATGAGGAAATGGATGCGTTCGATATGATCGAGCATCTCAAGCAACTCTATGAAGAGGAAGCTAGGCAAGAAAGGTACAATGTCTCTAAGGCATTGTTTCAGTGTAGGATGGCAGAGGGGACTCCCGTTGGTACTCATGTGCTCAAGATGATTGGGTACACTGAAAACCTTGAAAGATTGGGATTTCCTTTGGGCCAAGAGTTGGCCACTGATGTGATTCTGCAATCGTTGCCAGACAGCTACAGTCAGTTTGTTGTTAATTACAACATGAATGAAATTGACAAGACTCTGCCACAGTTACTTAGCATGTTGAAAACAGCTGAATCCAACATGAAAAAGGCCAAGCCCAAAGATGTCTTAATAGTTAAGAAAGCTAAGGGCAGGGCTAATGCAAAGGGCAAGAAAAAGGGTAATAAAACCAATGGCAAGTTCAAGCCCAATGATACTGCACTGAAGCCTAAAGGTGGGGTTGCCAAAGAAGGGAAATGCTTCCATTGCGGTGAGACCGGACATTGGAAGAGGAATTGCAACAAATACTTGGAAGAGCTAAAGAAGAAGAAAGGAAGTGAGACTTCCACTTCAGGTATTTATGTTATAGAAGTTAATCTATCTACTTCTTCATCATGGGTATTAGATACTGGATGTGGTTCTCACATTTGTGTAAATGTGCAGGAACTCAAAAGGAGTAGATCGTTGACTAAGGGCGAGGTCGACCTGCGAGTGGGAAATGGAGCAAGGGTTGCTGCATTAGCTGTAGGAACTTATATTTTGACATTGCCCACAGGACTTGTTTTAGAATTAGATGATTGTTATTATGTGCCTTCCATCACTAAAAACATTATTTCTATTTCTTGTTTGGACAAGAAGGGTTTTTCATTTATAATAAAGGACAACTGTTGCTCCATTTATTTAAATGATATCTTTTATGGTAGTGCACAACTAATTAATGGTCTTTACATTCTAAATCTTGATATGCCCATTTATAACATAAATGCTAAAAGGATTAAATCTAATGATCAAAATCCAACATATCTCTGGCATTGTCGCTTGGGACACATAAATGAGAATCGCATTTCCAAACTCCATAAAGATGGACTTTTGGACTCATTTGATTTTGAATCGTATGAGACATGTGAATCTTGTTTGATGGGTAAGATGACTAAAGCCCCTTTCAAAGGACATAGTGAAAGGGCAAGTGATTTATTGGGCTTAATACATACAGATGTATGTGGACCTTTAAATACACAGGCCAGAGGTGGGTTTATGTACTTTATTACATTTACTGATGATTTCAGTAGATATGGCTATGTGTATCTTATGAAACACAAGTCAGAATCTTTTGAAAAGTTCAAAGAATTCAAGAATGAAGTACAAAACCAACTTGGCAAGAGCATTAAGGCACTTCGATCAGATCGAGGTGGTGAATACTTAAGCCAAGAATTGCTTGACTATCTTAAAGAGTGTGGGATTGTCTCACAACTCACTCCTCCAGGTACACCACAATGGAATGGTGTATCTGAAAGGAGAAACCGAACTTTATTAGATATGGTTCGATCAATGATGAGTCATACAGATCTTCCAGAATCCTTTTGGGGACATGCATTAGAAACAGCTGCTTTTACACTGAACCGTGTTCCATCTAAATCGGTTCCAAAGACACCATATGAGATATGGACTGGTAAACGTCCCAGTATGTCTTTTATGAAGATTTGGGGTTGTGAGGCTTATGTGAGACGTCAAGTCTCTAACAAACTTGCACCTAAATCTGATAAGTGCTATTTTGTGGGATATCCTAAACTAACAAAAAGATATTATTTTTACAATCCCACTGAGCGCAAAGTGTTTGTAGCTCGAACAGGTGTCTTTCTAGAAAGAGAATTCATGTCTAGAAGAACTAGTGGGAGAAAAGTAGAACTTGAAGAAATTCAAGAGCTACAAGATAGCGCACCCGATGTTGAGATGGAGCCTGAGCAAGCACCACAAGTTGTTGTGGAACCAGAACCACAAGCTGTTGTGGAGCAACCGCCTGCTCAAGAGACACAAGCCTTGCGTAGATCAGTTAGAACACATCGTGAGACACAGAGATATGGATTTCTAATGACTCAGAACGGTGATGTATTGCTCATGGACCAAGATGAGCCTACTACCTATCAAGAGGCTATTACAGGGCCAGACTCTGAGAAATGGGTTGAAGCCATGAGATCTGAGATGGAATCCATGTATGTCAACCAAGTTTGGACCTTGGTTGACTTACCCGAAAGGGTAAAACCTATAGGGTGTAAATGGGTTTTTAAGAAGAAAACCGACATGGAAGGAAATGTTCATACCTATAAAGGGCGATTGGTTGCTTAAGGTTTTAAACAAATTCATGGTATTGACTATGATGAAACTTTTTCACCAGTCGCGATGATCAAATCCATTAGGATCTTGCTTGCGATAGCTGCATACCATGATTATGAAATCTGGCAAATGGACGTCAAGACTGCTTTTCTTAATGGAAAGCTACTCGAGGATGTGTACATGACACAACCTGAGGGTTTTGTTGATCCAAAAAATGCTGGAAAGGTTTGTAAGCTACAACGTTCTATTTATGGACTAAAGCAAGCTTCTCGAAGTTGGAATCTTCGTTTTGATGATGCAATCAAAGAGTTTGGTTTCATCAAGAATGAAGATGAACCTTGTGTCTACAAGAAGGTCAGTGGGAGCTCTATTGTCTTCCTGGTGTTGTATGTAGATGACATACTACTCATTGGGAATGACATCCCTACCCTTCAGTCTGTAAAGACTTGGTTAGGGAATTGCTTTTCAATGAAGGACTTGGGCGAAGCTTCCTATATACTGGGTATAAAGATCTATAGAGATAGATCAAGGAAATTAATTGGCCTAAGTCAAAGTGCATACATAGATAAAGTGCTAAAGAGGTTTAGCATGCAGGATTCCAAGAAAGGATTCTTGCCTATGACACATGGCATTTCTCTCTCAAAAGAACAGTGTCCTACAACACAAGAAGAGAGAGAACGTATGAGTAAAGTTCCATATGCATCTGCTATTGGATCCATTATGTATGCCATGTTATGCACACGTCCCGATGTCTCGTATGCCTTGAGCATGACGAGTAGATATCAAGTTGATCCTGGTGAACGTCACTGGATCACTGTCAAGAATATTCTTAAGTACTTGAGAAAGACTAAGGATACATTCTTGATATATGGAGGTGAGGAAGAGCTCATTGTAACAGGTTACACTGATGCTAGCTTCCAAACTGATAAAGATGACTATAGATCGCAGTCTGGTTATGTGTTTTGCCTTAATGGTGGTGCTGTGAGCTGGAAGAGTTCAAAGCAGGCGACAGTGGCCGATTCTACAACAGAGGCTGAGTATATAGCTGCCTCTGAAGCTGCTAAGGAGGCTGTTTGGATCAGGAAGTTCATTACTGAGCTTGAAGTTGTTCCTAGCATTGTAGATCCGATTGAGCTCTATTGTGACAACAATGGAGCCATCGCACAAGCTAAGGAACCTAGATCTCACCAACGATCCAAACATATACTACGGCGCTTCCATCTCATTCGAGATATCATCGAGAGAGGAGATGTGAGGATATGCAAAGTACCAACTGACGATAACATCGCCGACCCACTGACGAAGCCTTTGACGCAGCAGAGACATGATCGTCACACTAGGTCACTAGGTATTAGATACATGAGTGAATGGTCTTAGTGCAAGTGGGAGATTGTTGGATTATGCCCTTAGAACCATTCATTAGATGATTGACTTTGGCATTTTTTTTATGTATCATGACATTTTATTTATCATAGTTCATTATTATATTTGTCTTATAACTGCGTAATATAATCTTATATAATAATGTCCTTAGAATAGTAATAACACACTATTCTTAAAGTATCCCTAGTCAAGTATTATTGTGAACAAGGATAACAATGATACGATAAGACTAGTATGTGGTTGACTGATGACCATTGTCATAGATATAGGATATCAAGTCATCACATAGGTACATGTTAGAGAACTATGTACTGGATCGACCCTCCATGAGAACGCTACATGGATTGTTATATGAATGTCATAAGCGATTCTCATAGTGATGATGGTGTATGTGATCCTTTGACTTGAGATCATCAGAGATCCCAACATAGAGAATTGCATACTTTAATGCTACTAGATGTCATTCGTAACAGGATGGACTATAAAGGTAGTAATTGGGTATGCATTGATCTATGTAGAGGGATGTTGAGTGATCAAGATTGGATTTATCCCTCTTATATAACAAGAGTGATGTCTTGGGCCCTTTGATAGAGTGAGACTAAGAAATGCATGGCCGTGCTCGAATAAGTCAATATGAGATATTGATTTTATTTGTTTAATTAGTCTACTCAGGAATCAAGAAACGCTGATTAGACTATACAAGTGTGACACATTCCATGACTTGTGTCTAATCAAGACATCATAGGATAAAGGGATTAAACTACACGGTAACATCTATCACGAGTAAGGTTATGTCGAGTCATTGACATTCTCGTTACATGGGTAGCAATGATGTGTTGCTAGATACCGCTCATTGCCTGTGACAATTTTGTCATTGCCATTGTTTTGAGAACCTATTGGGTCGCACACTTAGAACGGATCAATGAGGAGCTTAATTAATCCTATTCTGAATTGGATTAAGGATATAACTAATCCTATTCTGAATTGGATTAGGGATATAACTAATCCTATTCTAAGTAGGATTAGAGTTCTGTTTGGCAGTAAATTTTAGGGTAAAATTTACTGCCTATAAAAGGGATGTTTTTCTAAAACATAGCCGCACTTTTAAAAAAAAACAGAAAACAAAAACATTCCTTTTAATCGAGGCTAGCAATTCGGTTATAAGGAATTTAAAAGCTCTTTAAGGCTTCTGATCGTGAGACGTTCAAGAGTCGTGAGATCCGTTCGTGTGGATACCGTAGAGGCAGGAACGAAAAGTTGCTGCTTGTGACTCGACCAACGACAGAAAATTCAGAGAAAACGTCAGGTAAAATCTCGAAACCCTAATCAGGCAACTCTCCGAATCGATCTTGGTGGAGGCCGAATGATTTAAATTCCGCTGCATTAATTGCCACTTGTCTTCATGTCCTTGGCTCTTCAAAATAGATATTTCCATGTCACTTAAGTGCACACATCAGCCATGGACACTTCTCTCTTTCTAGCACCTTCCTCTTTGTCTTCTAGTCCATATAAGCATGCAACGTGGCAAGGGCATGTGTCCTCTATGTGTTGGCATGTGTCTTTTATTCTTATCTACTAAGAGTGAGTAGGATGATGACATGTGGCATGCTAGATGTCAAAAGATGAGAGAGAAAATGAAGAGTCATGCTCCCTTGTCTTGTAGTGGTCCAGTCTCCTTTCTTGCTCATTTTCAGTCTATTTTCTACCAAAAAGACTGAAATTTAGCTAGAATTTATTTTCTGCACAATATGAGGAATTTAATAAAATTAGGGAAATAATTAATAAAATCATGGAGGATTTAAAAAATTATTAATTAATAAAATACTAAAATAACTCTATTTTCATAGAGTTAGCAATCTTGCTGCTGAAATTTTCTGTTCTAGGTAAGCTTACAAGTGTTGATGTTTTCTTTTAATTCTAGCCATACTTTTGGATGATCTAATGCATGGGAAACATGTTTATGACCTTAGGTTGAATTAAAATTATGTATAAGAAAAAGTGAGGGTTTCAGCCATGAAGAGGACATAAAGGAATTGTGGTGATTTCAATGCTTATTGGGTTGAATTAGGTAGCAAATGATGAGTAGAACTTGGCCATGGTGATAGTTTTTTTTCAAATTCATGTGTGTGGCATGACAAGGGCCATTTGGCCATGGTGTGAAGTAGATGATAATGATGAATTCTTAATGTATGGAAGGTGTTTGATAAATATGCTAAGTGAATAGAAAATGTTCATAAGGTTAGAGTTGAGGAAAGAAAAGAAACAAAGTGCTAAGTGTAGGCTTCAATTCTACTGAAAAAACTGTCCTGTCCGAGCCCAAGTTGAAAAATTCAGTTTGGGGGTCTTAAGAAAGAAATAAATTCTGGAAAAAATATAACAGATAGCCTCATGAGTTAGGAAAAAGTCAGTTTTGGAATTACCTAATTTGGAGTTGTATAGCCTGAGATATAGGCAGCTGAACACAGGGCACTCAATGCAGTAGGCGAGATGTTCTGTGGAAACTTTGAAAAAATGGTAGAAAATAGCACAGATTGAATTTGGCTGCAAACTTTATGTTTCTAGAAAGGTAAATGAGTCAAAAATAATATAGTTCTGATTTTTCATAATTTGGACAAACCTATCTTGAGATATGGCCCAATTTGTACATAGAGGTCAGTAGACAATCTGCCAGAATGCATATGGAAACAGGGTAAATTTGAGGAATTATTAAAAATAATTCCGAAATGATAAAATTGTGAAACTTGCTATTATGAATAGGTAATTGGATTAAGATTCATATGGTTTTGGGATTCATAATTTTGGATATCCCTATAAATAGTAATATAAATTTTAATGCACAAAGGTCAGAAAACCATCCTGCCATATGAGTCAGAATTGGGCTGAACTTTGGAAAATTATTGGAAATGGCACAGGATGAATTAAGAAGTAAGCCTTATACTTCCGAATAGGGAACTGAGTTAGAAGTAATATAAAATTTACGGCTTGATGATTAGATTCCGAAATTTATACAAAAGGCTAGCACAATGACAAAAGGTCAGAAAATCCTAAAATGCTGAAGTTGAATCAAGTAGATTATGAGAGGCTCAAGGGAGCAAAAAGGAAATGAATAGATAGAACTAGTTCATATTTGAAATAATTTATAATTTCTCCTTGAGGTCATTCTTATTGAATTATATAATTCTTAATCCTAGCATGCCATTGGGGGTAATGAGTAACCCGATCCACCTTGTGTATGTAGAGGGTGATGCTAAGGACTGAAATTGACTAAAAGCTCACATAGCTCGTGTGGAACTTGATAGGCCAGGGAGGATTGAATCTGTAAGATAAGGAAGCACAGTAAGTAACCCTAAGCAACTATCTTACATTCAAATTGTATGATGTTTTAAATTCTGATTTGGTATGGAAACGAAATGAAATGCTGCATATGAAATCGATTTTGACGCATATTGAAAATGCTGCATATTGGGCCTATCCTTGACTGATTGGTTTAGCTTTCTGAAAATGTTTTACAAGCATGCTGTAGGCTCACCAAATCTTTGTTTGGTTTATGTATTATTGCTTTAATATGATGACACTTTTGAGTTTCCCAATTGAACTAAACTTTTGGTTTGATACGGTTTTTTGATTTTGTTTTATAACTTAAAGTGCTTTAAAAGCTTAGCGAGCCCATGTTGGTTAGCTGCATATTTATGCACTATGATTTTGATACGAAGTCTTGGAAGGCTGATTTGATAAGATTGATATTGGATACTGTTTTAAACCCGAGGTATTGAGACCATAGGGCACCGTACCTTGAGAATTGTGTAGGCGTTCTTAATTGACTTAGAGCACTGTGTCTCGATGACTAGCTCTCGGGAACGATCAACTTGTCCTGTATATTACGTTTGGACAAGTCCTGGTGTCATCAAATCAATGAACCAGGGTTGATTGGTCTATGCATAGGCAGCGTTCCTTTTTCGGAGATTGCTACGGTTAGCTACCATAGATAGTTATTGTGTTAGCTCTAAGAATCTTGATGATGCTATGCCTTATCTCTTGGTACTACGATCTGTTTTATCGATCGGACATTATGATTTATGATGATGTTTTGACGATTGATGATTGGCTTTTACCTTATGATTTGAGAACATGTTTTACAATGCAACATATCGGATCTGATTTATCAATGTTTGAAATACTACTATTCTTTATGTTTTAAAATGTAGTCATGTTTTATACTGCACCATATCGGATTTGATTTATCAGATGTATATGATTTATGAGTTTGAAAACTGAGAGATGCAGGTTATGATTTTTAAGTTGCTTCTGTAGTTACATACTGAGTTTATGACTCACTCCCCTTTTCCTTCCCTCCCTTTCAGATTGAGGATCACTATCGTGATGCTTTTGACTCGGGAAGCTCCTCGAGAGTGATTCCCACGTGTAGTTTCAGGTATATGGTTTCAGCACACTAGATAGACACAGATTGAGTAAGGCACAATGTATTTACTTATATTTTGATTGGTTGTATAAACAAAGTCCGGGATATAGGCTAGGTTATTTTACTATCAGGATGAAATGATTTGATGGTTGTTCAAGATGGTGATTGTGTTGATATGTGCAATAATAAAGTATATATAAATCACTAGTGCTTGATGGTTTAAGACGAATATCATAATTGAATCAATTAAAGAGAAATAGAAATGGGAGCTTAGTGATCAAGGATTGCTTAAAACTGAATTGTGACCTATACAATCACCTACAAACGAATATGTGAAGTAAAGGAATAAAAAAAATTTTAGCTTGCAAATTAGGCTTCTATAAGGATTAAGTGAAAATCAGGATGTAACAGGGCTCCACTTAGTTTTCAATGCTTGGATGATTATATGATAGGGAAAAATATTTTTGGAAGGTTAAATAATGATATTATGGTAATTTGGAAGTTAAAATACCCAAGTTGCATTGTTTTATGAATTATAAGAAACAAATTAGAATGTGAAGGATACGTCCCGAAGGTATTTTTGTAAATTTTTCTCAAACTAAAAATGGGACAAAGTAAAAATATCATGTTATTCTGCATGAAAAGTACTTTAACATGGTGTCAACGGATTTGTCGAAATGGTCACAAAATCAGAAAATTTCGTTGTCAGGTCACGGGAGTAAAATTATAATTTCTCATTATCCGTGCACTGCACATCAACGATACCACTTCCAATCATCTAGATATGATTAATATGACCATTTGGAACTGGAATCAGAATTTTTGAAGCCTGTTTACATGGTTTTTACGCTAGCGGATCGGTAAGGGCAAAATTATTCGAAAAAGTTATAATAAGGGCATTATGGTAATTTAGTAAAATTCTGGAAAATTCCCCATATTTCTTCAGCAACCAGCCGGCACTATTGAATTTTCTTCAACCTTCATCCACGCCACCATAACCAAGAAGGAAGAGAAAGAAAATTTTCCAACAAAAATAACTAACAATCTAATTAAAATTTCAACAAGGTTTTTATACCAAAATTGTTTTTCTCCTTCTCCTCTATCATCCTATACCCATATCTCATCCTATCAAGCAACATACAAAGAGAAATCAAGCCTCAAAGTTTCGGCCAAGCATTGGTAAGTTGCCATTCATGGTGTTTTTCTTAAGTTTAATGGCATGAATCATTTCTTTCAAGTGTAGTAAGCATGATTATAAGCATAGATTTGTTTAAATCATGAAAAATAAAAATGAGCCATTAATATACCATTCGGCCAAGCATGGATCTAGAGGGTTTCATGGTGTTGCAAGCATTTAAACGGTGCCAATTAAACCATTAAGCATAGGAAAATAATATGGTAACATTAGAATGGTGAAAATCATGCAAAAATGGCCATGGTGCATTTCGGCCAAGGTGAAGGGGAGGGGAATGGTGGCTGATCTTGATGGTTTGAGGATTGATTTAGACTATAGAATTTACGAGGAGTCTGCCAGTATGCTTGGATTTAAAATCCGATGCAAAACGGACAAGTTATGTTATGTAATCGGTAGAATTTATACTGCAAAAATAATTGCAGTATTCACTATGGCTGCATTTTAGTATAAATTAGAGGTTAAAAATAAGAATTAAATAAGCTAATAATTTTTGTGAAATTAAATCGTAGCCCGGGAATTTCGGTGATCGTGTGGTGCATTTGCTAGCGTGAACTCGATAGACAGGTAAAAGACACATGTGTAAATTTTTAGGGATATTCGAATGCATGTCTTTCATGCTATGAATTTTATAGGATTTGTGGAGTATTGAATTGCCTTGAAATGCTATGAGATTGGGGTTTTTGGGCTGGTTATATTTGGCTAAAAAGTGCAGGGAGACTAGGACTCAAGCAGCTATTATGCTGCCAAAATTTATTAAAAATATTTTAAAAAATGTCATAAAATATGAGCAATATTGAATTTTCTCCTAGCCTTAAAAGTGATAAATTAATTATTTTCATAAATGGTGAATTTATCAAAAAGTATTTATTAGATATTCATGATACTGATTTCGGTTAAGGTTAAACTACCGAAAATTCATCCCACTTGTTTTATAATGAAATGTATGTTTGGTGAAATAAAACGATGAATAGTGAATATTTTATAAATTATTGTCACTATAATATTCACTATTTTAATAAAATTTTCCTTTATGGATTAAATAAATTTTATTCATGTGTAATAAAATCCATAAAGGTTTTATCACTGTGTAAATATTGTTTTGAGACTGTTAGGCCCCATATCATGCTCACGTGTTCATGTGTTACTATCATGTGTGAATGCTGTTGACATTGAGCCGTCTTCAGCATCCCAGTTAACACCCGCTCAGTGTACGACCGAGGACATTTATAGACTATGGCCATAGATCGCACGTTTTAATTATTACTGCTCCCTATGGGGATTGTTATAGCATGATATTATTAGGGTGTTACCTAGTCTCCACTATGACTTCATGTGTTATTAATGATTTTGGTGATATTTATTGAAATATATTGTTTACCATTTGTTTTATCATTAATTTGATATCATAATTAAACAGTTTATTTTACTGTTACATATGTTTAAAGTGGTGATTTCAATGGTGAAAATCAAATTATTTTCAAGTGTTGTTTACATGATTAAATGAGTTATTTTACTCAAATTTATCGAATATTTGTATGCAGTGGATATTTAAATGAAATCGAGATTTAAAATTATTTTTACTCTCTATAGTCACTCTGGGTTTCCGAGACAAGACAAGTATTTCAAAATACCTTCCATGCTCCATCTAGATTTTCCAACCGACTATAGTATCCTTCCCGTTGTAGTGTGCCTAGCATACAAATAGGAAATCAAGGATTTTACTGCATATAGTCTTCGAGGTATCAAAATTTGCATACTAATCTCTTACTGAGCCGTGGTTTGCTCACGCCAATATTTTATCTTTCCAGATTATTTTCATTGACCGCTGCGTATATCATCCAAAGATTAGTGGCTGCATATTAAGCACCCTGAGGCAGTTGTTGTTTATCCCATAGGTATATTTATTTTATTTATATGTTCAGACTTTTTTTTGCAGTACTATAGTGTTATATTAGACAGGGGATGTATATGAATGATTTAAGTACTGTTTGTGATTAATTTTGTTTAGGTAAATTTAAAAGGAAATGCAGTAATTACTGTTCACCAGTGTTATAAAAGTGAGAAATAAAGGCATCGACGACAACCCAACCAATTCACATGAATGGAAATGTGTGCAAAAATGTAAAATACTGTGTACTTGGACTATGGCAACTAATTTTCAATACATATTTATGCTCTATTTCATAAATACAACTGCTGTGCAAATACATGTCTGAATATAAATAAACATTTAACAAATACCTGATCACTTGGTACTTCTAACTTCTAGCAATTTCTTCGACTAACTAAAGATAGCGGACTTTTTGTATACCGATAAGCTATCTGGGATGGTGAGAAAGGGGTGAGCTTCGAGGAAAGCTTAGTAAGAAACACATATAAAAGTGTGCACTATATGTAATTAAATAAATAATTTATTTTACTAATCATGAAAAAGATATAGTTTAAATATAAGTATTAAAATGCAATAAAACTATTTATTTCCTAAAAGCTCACTAGGGCACGTTATGGAAAGGATACTATAGTCGGCTAGGAAACCGGGTACAGTATGAGAGGTATTTTGGAGTACCTGTCGTGTTTCGGTCCCTAGATTTGACTATAAGGAATAAGCGATGGATGGTGAAATCATTTGTCAATAAAAACAATTTAATAATTTATGCAATGCAATTTCAAATCATTAAACAATATAAAAACAATTTTATTTAAAATAATGCTACAAAAACCATCTCATGAAATATTTTAGTATATAAATAGTTTATAAGCAATTAATTGAAAACACTACAGTAAACAATTAGTATTGGTATACAACTCAATATGAATTAAACAGTTCAGTAAATAGTGCAGTAAATAGTTCAGTATCGGTAAACAATTCAGTACCAGTAAATCATTCAATAGCAATAAACAATTCAGTATTAATAAACAATTTAGTTCGGTAAAATAGTATAGTATAGTGGAGACAGTCACATCCAATAGAATCATGCTCGATACAATAAGTAGTAACGAATGGCCATCGTCAATAGTCACAGTTCGCACTGGTCAGGTGCTCACTGTGGAAACCTTTGGGTTTGACAATAATTCCCACAGTCATATCAATAAACCTGCGGATTGGACCAGGTCCGCAGTCATATAACAATAAACCTAGTCATATAACAATAAACCTACGGACTGGGTTAAAGTCTCGTAGTCATATAACAATATGCATGATCACAAGGCATGGCTATCTCAAAACATTTTCATTTAACAGTAAAAATCATTTTCAAATAGTGATTAACAGTAGAAATCATTTCAGATAGCAATTTGCAGTAGAAATCATCTCAAATAGCAATTAGCAGTAGAAATTATTTCAAATAGCAATTTACAGTATAAATCATTTTAAATAGCATTTATCTTCAGTCAATCAGAAAACATGTTAAGTAATAATAAAATTTCATGTTGTGCAATTGAATCGTTTCATATAATTATTCTCATGGAAAACATTTCATATAACTCATTTCATGTAAAGTAATGCATATAATTTGTCTCATGTAGATCAATTCATGTAATGCATTTCATGTGGGTCAATACATGTAAATCATTTCATGTGAATTAAACTCATGTAAACCATTTCATGTATAACAATAAAAACATATTTCATGCAATTAAAATCATATTTTGATTTATACGAACATAAAATAAATTTCTATTTTCTTGTGGAGGAAGATTTGGGTGCAAAATGATTACGATTTGGTTACGGAAAATTTATTGAAGTAAATAAAATAAATCTTGTGCAACTCCTATACATGTTCTTACCTCTACTTTCGTGCATTATGAAATCTGGTGGCCTCTTTTACGCTTCTTTATTTCTCGTATTTCACACTGCACAATAATACTAAGTTATTTTTAAAATTCTATATTGTAATTATAATAAATATTTCATAATTTTCTATTTTCTACTAAATACCAAAAATATACCAAAATATAATTTTTACTAAATCCCATTCTTTCTTAAACTTTCATGTCACTAATAGTTTCAATTACACTTAACATCCCATATGTAATTATATTAAATGTTCTATAAATTCCTATCTTTCATTTTGTAAATTTCAATAATTTATTTATTTAATTTCTTACTAAATACCAAAATATAATTACAGTTAAATGACAACCTTATCCCAATTCTAATTTCATTCATAATTTATATTTTTAACTCTACTAATTGTTTTATCGACCTTTGTTTTCTATTTTATTACTTTCATGGTATATTATCTTATTAAATACCAAAATCTCACTATAATTATAGTGACTTATTATCCTAATTCTAATTTAATTAGAATTCTATTATTTTTAATTATTCATTATAATCCAATATTTCATTTTTACATTATATTCATTATTTTTCAATTTCCAATTTCACTAATAATCTCTTTATTAATATTGTTATATTGTTTTCTTAGTCATTAACCTTAAAATTCAATATTTAATGTTATAAAATAGGATTAACCAATTTCCTATTTACCCAACAATTTCTTCTTTTCCTAAATTCAATTTCATTAATACTTTAATTAACCTTTATAAATATATATATATATATTATCCATTAACTATTAAATTACAAATTTTACATAATTAGCTCATACATTAGGCCTTGTCAAATTTCACATTTGTCAAAATATTATTTTTTTCCCCAATTTTAACTTTACAATAAATCTCAATTTATCATTAAATAAATTTTATATTTACCTAGTATTAAAAATAATCACATTACATTTTTCTTTTCTTTTCTTCTATGTTTTATTTTCTTTTCTTTCTTGGTTTCCTTGTCACTGCCGGCTGCTTCACCTCTTTCACACTTTCATGGCCGGCAGCTCCCAATAAATCATCCCTTTGTTTTTCACTTATTCCTTTCTCACTTCTTGTCTTATAATTACTTACTCTTTTAGTATTTTCATCGAACATCTACAATTCATAAATTAGTATTTTCATCGAACATCTACAATTCATAAAAACATCATCACTAGAAACCCATGCTATACAATCGGCAATACACCATTCACGCCACTTCCATAGTTCCACAAATTACCATTAAATCAAAGTTTTAACCATGTTTTATTCATCATTTACAACAAGTTCCCATTCAACCAACATCAAAATCATAACAATTTCCTTGCTTCTACTTCATGACCGGACACACCAAAATTTTCTGTTCATGAATTAAATTCAATCCAAGGCTGTAAATAGACCTTATCAACCTCATAAAATCACAAATACAAGTTAAAATTGAATGAAAATATTTCATTCTTTACCTTTCCCATGCAGCCGAATAGAGCAAGACCCAAAATCAGTCCTCTAATCACTGATTCTACTCTTGAATTTCTGGGTTTATGCATTCTTTAAGGTGAGGATTAATATTGGTGAAGAAAGCTTAGGGAGTTAATTAAAGAAATTTGATGAATTTTCTAGGTACTGGGGTGAGACGTGGGAAGAAAGAGGAGAATTGTAGCAGCAGAAAACGGCAACACAAACAGGAGAGGGAGTCGGTTTTGGCAGCCAAAAATATCAGGCTGTAAGTAGATGGCTGAATTGGCTAAATTTTTAGTCCTCTTTTATTAATATTCATCTAATAAAATTATGCCATGTGTTCTACTCATTTAATTTCCCTCTCTTTTCTCTCCTTTTTATTTAGTTTTTCTGTCTTAATTGAGTCTGCTATACAGACCTCAATTCATGCAGCAAGCTTCCACGTGAAGCTTGCTGCGTTTTCCTCTTTTTTATTTATTTATTTATTTATAAATACATAATATCAATATATCATAATTATATTTTCTATTAACAACAATATCTATAAATATACACACTTATATTAACACTTATATATATAATTATATTCTTAACATATACTATATATATATATATATATACACATATATATATTTCTATATATTAAGATTTTATATTTTACAATATAATTATTTTATATTAAAAACATATTTATATATAATTTATATATTATATAAAATCTTTAAAACATATATTTATCCATTCTATTATTTATTAATATGTACATATTTATTGCTCAAAAAAATATTTATTGCTCATATATGTATATATATATTTGTACATACACAAATATATAATAATAATAATAATATATATACACATTTTATTATTATTTCATTTAATTTTAATTTTTTACCCAGATTAAATTCTCACATATTAAATCTACAGTTCATCAATTAATATTGGAAGTTCAATTTGTAGAACCCTAATTCCAAAATAGGAGAATTCACGGTTATCACATGAAATTTCTTTATGCGAGGATCATTCTATAACAGTCTATGGGTTCAAAGTCAATTTGGTTTGATCGATATTCAAAAAAATCATTCCAAGGTATGGACACGATCGTCATTTTCGAATTTGTTCCTCGCTTTTCGAAATACATTCAAACGAGGTGATTTTTGAGATACGGATTCTTACTATATTCATATTTCACCTTGAGTATCATCATTCTAGGGTCTCACATCGATCTGGACAGAGAAAGTCTAGGTGGAGCCCTCACCGAGTACCACTATAAACCTTATCGAATAGACCCTTATTTGATTATTTTAACAATTAATATTTTCTTTTTAAATTCCTACACGCTGTAGATTTTATCGAATATAAAATAATTGGGGTCCTCACAACTTTTCGCCTTAGGCCTTTTTCTTTTTGTGCATGGATTACCTTGCGCACTTTTCGCTTCAAGCCCTTGCACTTTTTGTTTTCATGCATGACTTACATCGTGCACTTTTCGCTTCAAGTCCACGCATAGCTTATTTCGTGCACTTTTCACTCAAGCCTTTTTTTTGTGCATGGCTTACCTTTCACATTTTTCGCTTCAAGTCCTTGCATTTTTTTGTATTCATGCATGACTTACATCGTACACTTTTTGCTTCAAGTGTCACGTCCGACAACGTGAAATTTCAAACTAATTTTTTCTTTTCAATACTATTTTTCTCATTTAAATATTTGTTACCATTCGATTTGCATTTGGTGTCAGTGTAAGCTCACTCTATAACTTCCAATTACATATCAATCAATTTACCATTAGATCATTAACCAATAAATAACAATACGAAAAGTCAGAATATAAATTACGGTATCCCAATCCTTATTTTCATTTACATCAATTGGATTCAAGTACATCCCACTAGTTTTTTTAACATTCTTTGGCACTATACCATACGATTTACATCCCAAACTATAATTACATTAGTTGTGCATACACCGTCTGAATATAAAAAATAACACTCACATATACTTGCTCACTTAAGACTTTAACTTCTAGTAGTCTTTTTCGGTTAATTTGTAGCAGCGGTTGCCACATATATCGGTGAAATATATGAGATGGCAAGCAAGGGGGTGAGTTATGAAGCCTAGTAAGAAACATATATAAAAGAATGAATATCATATTAACTATATGCAAAAATCCTATATATATTGTGAGAGACCAAATTTATCTATTCTCCCAATACCTATTGAAGGTGAAGAATTAGAATAATAAGTAAAGTTACGAAAACTAATTCCTCTGCATTATGGAATTATCGAGGAAAGCTGTTAACAAATTCGAAAATGACAATCATGTCCATACCTAAGATGAACTTTTCTGAATAACGGTCAAACCAAATTGACTTTGGACCCACAGACTGTCATAGAAAAATCCTCGCGTAAAGAAGTTTCAAATGGATCTAACCCGTGAATCGAATTACGCGAAAATGCAAAAAAAAAAACAATGCGAACAAAACTAAAAACATTTGTTAAGGGGTAGTTTGGTAATTTCACAACCCATGATGGGTCAAACCACCTTGATAGTCAATAATTGACCATGTTTGACCTAAATATATGAAAAATAATGAAAACAAAATATTAAATATGAATTTAGAAGTATTAAATAAATGATAGGACATAAAAGGAAATAATGAAATTGTACAAGGGTATTATGGTCATTTAGCACGGGACTGGTCAAATTGGTCAAAGATTGATCAGAATTGACCCAAATTAATTAAATTTAATTTAAATGAAATTAAAAGTCTGAAATTAGAAAATAATAAAATAATTTAATGGCATAGGTGTAAATAATTGAGTTTTAGAAAGGCAATTTAGTATTTTTGCTCATACCAAATTTTTTTATGAATATAATAATATTAAAAGTGATGACATAAAATAGAAAAGTCTTCTTCAACCCAGCAAAAACTGACCTCCCCTGCAGTTTTACGTTTTTCTTCATTCTTCTTCAAGCTTCCTCATGTTTGCATGGTAAAACCCCATCTTCTCTTCATCAAATCATCCAACCTTCTTCACAAGACCTGTTCCTCACATCAAGATCATCCTAAACGCAGAATTGGAGAGGCTAACGTGAAGAAAATCAACACTAGTTTGGGGTTGTATGGTTCAGTTGATCAAGGTAAAGTGGTTTGTTGGTGTTTTGCATAATCTTAGCTATGGTTTTCATTTGTTTTAAGCTTGGATGATATGATTGAGCCTTAAATTGAATCAAATGAGAGTGTAGAAGAAAAAGGATAGGTTTGGCCATGAGAGGGGAATTATTAATTTCATCATGATTTTAATGTGTTTTTGGGTAGGAACTAGTTGTAGATGATGAATAAAACTTGGTTGGAACTTGGGTTGGATGATAATTTGTAAAACCATAGAAGTGGCGTGAATGATAAGTACCTCCTGCCATAGTGTGGCTGAATGATGGTGATTAGACTTTAATGAATTTGAGGTGCCTGATGAAATTTTTGAATGAGTAAAGAATGGTTATGAAGTTAGAGTTGAAATAAAGAATGAAAACAAAACATGAAGATATGGAATTTGGGAGCTTACGGTTGTAGAGAAAATGCAAAAGTGTTGGTGTAATTTTATTAAATAATAATTATAAAATTTAATAAGGAATATTTGGCTAAGGCATAATGCATGGGATTTCCATATGGAATTTCATATATCATAGTTAAGAATAATTTATAAAGGCTAATAAGATTCTTAGTGAAATTGAATTGGCAAAAAGACTGTAAATTTAAATGTACTCATATTGTAGCAATTAATAGAAAATGAAATAAATAAATGGTAGGAATTAATAAAACAGAAAATAGAAATTAAGAAAGAATTTAATTAAGGATTAATGAGACTATTAGTGAAGCTAAATTAGGAAGAGGTTACAACTTAAGTATGATTATATTTTGGTAATTGATAGGAAATTAAATAAATTAAAGATAATAGAATTTTAATGAAACTAAAATTAGGAGAATAAGTCAATTTAATTAAAGCTAACTTTTGGTATTTAATAAGAAATAAAATAAATTATCATGAAAGTGATAAAATAGAAAACAAGGATTAATAAATAATTATTAGAGTTAAAAATATAACTTATGGATGAAATTAGAATTGGGATAAGGGCTTAAGGTTAATGGAATTATTTGGTTGCCATTGGAGTTGGAAAAGGACATGATTTATTTGTAGTTATGTGGTGACATTTAGTAGATAATAAATAAATTAATTGTTGAGAATGATAAATAGAAAATAAAAATTATTGGAATATTTATTAGAATCATAATATAAAATTTTGAATATAATTTAGAATTATTATGTAGTGTGAAGAACGAGAAATAAAGAGGCATAAGTGGCATTATCAGATTTTATACTACATGGAAGTATAGGTAAGGAACATGTATAGGAGTTGCATAGGAAATGCTTTACTTGCATTTGGAAATTTTCGAAAAACGAATTTTAATCGTCTCTTATCCAATATTCCTAAACAAGAAAATATAAATTATTCCAAATTCTTATAAATCAAAATATGTTTTAAATTGCATAAAGTATATTCTATTTATCTTACATGAATGGTTTATTATTTATGTGCAAGTGAGCTATTTACATATTCAAAGTTTTTCAATGAACATTTAATGAAATTTATTTACTGCTAAATATAATAAATATTTCTTTTATATGATTTTAGACTGACTGAAGATAATTGCTATTTCAAATGTTTTCTACTGATTGAAATATATGATTTATGAAATTGATTTTTATTCTGATTTTATAAGGATATGGAAATGATTTTATGAAAGTGATAGCTCCTTGATGATCACGCATATGAGAGTGATATGATTAGGGCTAGGAGACCTAAGCTAAGTCCTTACTACCTTCCCCAGTACTACAGTGCCACTGACAAGTGTACACTATGTACTTACTGATGATAGCCATTGTTACGAGGTAGGATCGTGTAAGGACCCGACCCAGTCCACACAGCAGGGTCACGCCTCCTTGCAATGTGAGATGGCGATCGCCCATTCTCACCAACGTATTGACCGCTTCGGTGATCGCCCACCTTATGGCCTTATTCCCTACTGGGACGCGTCATTTCACGTTCGAACCCAGGACCTCCTGAAGTATCCTGGTTCTACATACACGTTACAAATTGGACAACTTGTCCAAATGTAACGTGTATGCAGAACTCGGATACTTAAAGAGGTCCTGGGTTCGAACATGGAATGATGCGTCCTAGTGGGGAATAAAGCAATGAGGGTAGTGATCGCCCAAAGCGGACAATACGTTGGTAAATGTTGGGCGACCGCCCTTCTCACGATGTAAAGAGGCTCGACCTTGCTACGTGGACTGGGTCTGGTCCTTACAATAAAAACACGCGTTTTTATTGTAAGGACCCGACCCAGTCCACACAGCAGGGTCGCACCTCCTTACAACGTGAGATGGCGATCGCCCATGCTCACCAGTGTATTGTCCGCTTCGGTGGTTGCCCACCTCACGACTTTATTCCCCACTGGGACGCGTTATTCCACTTTCGAACCCAAGACCTCCTGAAGTATCCTAGTTCTACATACACGTTACCAT
Organism: Heritiera fomes; assembly: GCA_032173925.1. Taxonomy (NCBI): domain Eukaryota; kingdom Viridiplantae; phylum Streptophyta; class Magnoliopsida; order Malvales; family Malvaceae; genus Heritiera; species Heritiera fomes. Next base: position 6,621,866 of record JAPDPM010000012.1, on the reverse strand, counting down.
TTGGACAAGTTGAGATTTTATATCCTGGTGCCACTTAAATATCCTAATTTTATATTATTTTAATATTAAAATATCAGCCCTTGTGAAATTACCATTTTACCCCTTACTTTTTCACTTTATTACTAGGCTTTGTTTGTTTTTCACTCAATCTTGTCACTACCAAAAATCTATTTTCCCATCAAGATCCAAACATGGTCTTAGTCACTTTTCCAAAGCTCATTAGTTGTGAGAGCCACTTATACCATTACTATACATGTGTCAGACATTTAATCACTGTTCAATTTCGGTGGATTTTGTGAGTTATAAGTGAAACAGTGATGTGGGCCCCACTAGCCCTACAGTGCCCAGATGGACATGAAACTGTCCAAACAGTGTTCGAAGGCTACAATAAGCCTATGGTAAGAATTTTGAGTCTAAAATCCTTTATTCGGATTATGTTTGGGAAGCGTGCCAACAATTTAAAAAATGACAATTAAGGACATAACCTGGTGATATTTTCGTAAATTGAGCCCACACTAAAAGAAATTTGGACCAAGTAAATATAGCATGATATTCTACATGAAAATAAGTTTTAGGCTATGTCAACAGATAGATCAAATCAGTGGTTAAATATGAAATTTACACAATTGATCAAGTAAGGGTATTTTTGTAATTTCACCTTCACGATAGGTCAAACCCAAACCAATCGACCTTTATTCATTAAAATATGTTTAATGATAATTTTTGGTGATGGAATCTGAATTTTTGGAGTGTAATTACATAGTTATAAAAATTATGGAATCTTAAGGCCATTTTTATCCAAAAATTTCATAATAAAGAGCATTTTGGTCATTTTGCTCTGAAAGAACCTTCTAAATTATTCTTCATAAGCTGCAGCCAGTCACTATTTACCCATCTTCTACCTCCCATTCACGTTCACCATAGCCAAAAGCTTAGAAAAAGAAAACCACCATTAAAACCTCATTAAATTAAGAAAATTTCTTCTATAACTCCCTCTAATTTTCAATTCTCTACAAGTCTATACCAAAATCTTAGTGTAAAAGTGCCAAAATTAAGAGGAAAAGGAGTCCAAGGATTTTGGTCAAGGTAAGCTCTTCTTATACATGAGGATTTATTTGATTCCAAGGTTTAAAAATGATGTATTTGAGCTTATTAAACATGAATCTAGCATTGGTTTTGATTAAATCTCATTGAATCTTTCCTTGGAGCATTCAGCCATGATGGGATCTTCATGTTTCCATATAGTTTCATGCATGTTGATGAAGCCAAGATGATGAGTAAACATGGCTAAGCATGAATGCACATGAAAGAAAGGCCAAAATGTTGAAAGACCAAGAATTCCACCATAAATATCATTCGGTCATGGCTAAGGGGAGATGAATTCATGGCTGCACTTGATGAATTTACGATGCCATGTGAATGTAGACATTATGAGGAATCCACTGGTACAGTCAAATTTAAAATCGAACTTAAAACGGTGAAGTTTTTTAACACCGGTAGAATTTATACTAATTTAATATTTTCAGTGTAAAATGTGGCTGCAATTATTGAAGGAAAATAGTTTAAAAATTTAATTGAGGTTAATAAATATTGTTAATGCATTTCTTTGCAACCTGGGAGATGTGAATCATGTGTGGTGCAATCGAGAAAGTCGATAACGCTGACAGGTAAGGGATGAGTGTGTGATGCGTAGGGATACTATGAATGCATGGTTTCCCTTAAATAAATTTTATGAAGTATTTTGGAAATTATTTGCATTGAAATTGGTGAATTTGTGGATATTGGCTGGTTTATAAACTGTCTTTTACATGCAGGAAGGTTAGTTTAGAGACAACCGTTGTTCTATCGAAATTTATAGAAAATTTTAATAAATAAATTTTAATATTTTTAAATGATAGAATTAAATAGAATTCTATGTGATTTCCATGGAATTTAATTAAATTGCATTATTTTATTAATTACTGAAAAACTTTATTTAAATATTCATTTTAATGAATTTAATCACGTGAAAGTACTAGCATATGTTATTTACTGTTTTATAGACAAATAGAGCATTTTCGGTGAATAATACTGAAACATGAATATTTTATGAATTTTATTCATAAAACTGAATATATTTTAAATACATTTATTTATGGACTGACTAAAGATAATTACAGTTAAACTGATTTTATAAATGTTGTTTCTACTATTTATCTACTGTTTTGAGACTGTTAGGCCCCGTATCATGCTCACATGTCATGTGTATTGTTACTGTTATTATTGTTATTGTGCTGATAGACCTATCAAGTCTTCAGCCTCCATTAATGGCACCTGGCAAGTGCACACTGTGGACCTTATAGACTATGGCCATATGTCTCACATGTTTACTGTTATTCCCTCTTCAAGATTTTATTATAACATGATATATTTAGGTGTTGCCTGGTCTCCACTTACTGCTACTGTTTACTGTACAGTTTTTACTAAACTGTTGCTAGTATTAAACTGTTTACTGTTACTAAACTGTTTACTAATAACTGGATTGCTTATCGTGCTGTTTATAAACGAACTGCTTATTGATAGTGAACTGTGTCATATTGCAAAACTGTTTACTGCAGTGTCTTCAAATATTGTTTATAAACTGGTTATTTATCGTTTATTTAACTGTTTACTGTACTGTGTTTTCTATTATTAAACTGAATATTTTTGTTGAAAGAAATATTCATTTATCCATTAAATCATTTTGCTATAAAGATTTTAATAGCATACCATATTGTTTTAATATCAAATTCAATTTATTACTCCCTATAATCGCTTCTAGGGGTCGGGACACAAAAAGTATTTCAAAATACCTTCCATACTCCATCCGGTTTCCTAGCCGACTATAGTATCCTTCCTGATTTGGTGCCTTAGTGAACTAATAGGAATTTAAATATTTTTAGCATACAGATTTCATAGTATCAGTCTTTACATACGATTATCTTATTGAGCACGTTAGCTCACTCCTTATTTTCCACTCCTCATTAGATGCAGTATCTATTTGAGATACCTTGCGAGGACTCTTGGCTACTTTTATTATTTCAAGGCATTGATTGGTTGATCCTGGAGGTACATTCATTTCCTTTTATATATTCAGACACATTTGTACAGAACTACTTTATTGTAAATAATATTTAAGGGATGCAAATATTGAAGAATAACTGTTCTATAAACATATTTAGTTTGTAAATCGAATAAATTATATTTTTGTAAACTATTTACTGTTTATTGTTTAACAAAGTGTGTAATAAAGACATCGTAGACAGCCCAACCATCACTGTGTATATGAAAATGTGGTGAATACTGTATATTCAGATTGTGACATTAGTACCCTTAAAATATCTGCACTTGAGAAATGATCATTTTGCACCTTTACATTTTCATTATTTACATCTATGTCCTAACTATTATTTTATTATTTAAAAATCTGATTTTCGATTTTATTTTTATCTAAATAATAATACTGGTGAAACATTGATTACTGGTGAGGTTTGACTCGCCTTAGGGTGTAAAATTACCAAAATAGCCTTATAGGAAGGCTTTTTGGCTTGTTCACGTTGTTTTTAGCGTTTTCTCGTGATTCAATTTGCGGGTTGGATCCACGTCAAACTTCTTCACGCAAGGATTTATCTATGGTAGTTTGTGAATCAAAGGTGAAACTGGGTTGACTGTTATTCAAGAAAGTTCTCCCGGTCTATGGACAAAATCGTCATTTTTAAATTTGTTGCATGCAAACCTAGACATGCTCAAACGAAGGAAATTTGCAAAGTGGCTTTCTGTAACATCCCGTTACTTCCTCTTTTAAGACAAATACCAACTACTTTTAGCCAAATAGCAACTAACTTTTTCTTCACATAAGTTTTGGTTAGGCTGGTTGACGGTGCATCCTTCTTCTTTCTTATATCTTATACTCCATTGTTTAACATGTTGATGCTATTTTCAATGACAAGATATCTCTCATGCATATACAAGATCGTCTTATACATAGGTTTAAAACTCTCATATAATTACATACTAATCTCTTTCTCAATTTACATCCCCAACATGTCTAATATACATCACTGTACCATACTATAGTCTGAATTGCATAACAAAATGTATATACCTTCAAGGGAATGAAAGCGTGCCTCGAAGGAAATACCGTATAATCCAAAATATACGCTCCTCTACCAAGAGCAAAAATCACTGCAAATAGTCTGGATGAAAAATAATGTAAAGGAGTGAGTTTACGCTCAGTAAGAAATATATATATAAAAGAGCGTACTATGCCACTATATGCAGTTTTTTTTCCTGCTTGGCTCTATAATGTCATGTAAAATCATTATAAAGCATATATCATATAATTTCTTCAAATATCATATACACATAATATCAAATAAGTTAAATACTTTCAATTTCCTTTAATTCACTTGGAATCACATGTACAAATACAATCAACTTCAATTTCAAATAACTTCAAATACTTTCACATACTTTCATATGAAGTCACTTGCAAATATTCAAATAACTCAAATATTTTCATATACTTCAAATACTTTCATATGTATCAATTCACTTGAAATCGAATATACAAATAATCTTCAAATACTTGTGGAGACAGTTAACACCCAATAGAATCATGCACCAAGTAAGGGATAATCCCATAAGAGATGTCAAATAAATGACATACCCAAGTATGGGCCAGGGATCCTCCCCTAAGCCAAACACATATAAGGGACTAATGGCCATTGTCGATATTCCACAGTGTGCCCTAGTCAGGTGACATCCGTGGTACTGAGGGCTTGACTAGAGTCCCCCAGCCAAGTACAAATAAGTAAATAATATGCATGATCACCAATGGAGTCACCCATCTCAAAACATTGGTAGCAAAACTACTTCTTGGAAAACCGTTGATATTCATAAACCTTTTATATACTTTAATGATAATCCAAATAAATTTATATAAATAAGTTTAAAATTATTATTTTCAAAGGGGACAGTTGACTGCTATAGCATATAAAAATTTAATAATTTAATTTTCTTTTTTACATTTAAAATATTTAAAATTTCGGATGCAAGTAGGGCAGTCGACTGGTCAAATAGGGTAGTTGATTGCTCTGCAAACAGAATGTTTTCCGAGAAAATGCAGTCGATTGGCTCTTTAGCGATCGACTGGTTCGCAAACAAAATGCTTCTGGAAAAATGGTTGTCGACTGCTATATAGGGCAGTCGGCTACTCTATGTCGGTTTCGGAAAAAGTTACGTCACGATTGTCTCTGAGCAGTCGACTGCTATTTAGGGCAGTCGACTGCCCCGAGCCAAATCATACTGGGCGAAAAATCGAGATTTTAACCTTCCTGTACTTAAAACAGCTTTTATTTCAAACCACATATGCAACCAAAACGAACATAGTCTCCTTACGTTCGTTACACATATTCCTTACCTCAAATAGTCAAATAATGCAGTATCTTGCTGCACCAACACTTAGCTTTTCACTTCTTCAAAGCTGCAAATACCATCACAACTCAAACCTTTAAGCAACTTTTATAAACATGTTATACCAACTCAATATGACTCTCAACCACAATTAGAATTGAGAGAATCAACTTATACCATTACCTTTGTTAATCACCAAACTTGATAGAAATCAGATCTCTCCAATTACTTAGATTTAGCTTTCCAAATTCCAGGTATAGCTAAAGCTAGTGATGAGGAACGTTTTTCGTTAAGTGAGCTTAACAATTCGTTAATAGGAAGTGGTGGTTTTTCAAGGTAGCTAAGAGGGAAACTTAGAGGGAACGGGAGGAATGGCTGGGAGGTTGCTGCCGAGTTAGGATGGAGGGAGAAGAAGATGACCAAGCCATTTCATTTAATGCACCTCTATCCCTTCATTATTTCAGCCATTGACTCCTTTTGATCCATTTAATTCTCTTCTTTCCTTTATCATATCAGCCATTAATCTTTTGACTATTTGACCATTCAATCTCATTTATTACTCATATGTCCCATACATCATTTATATATCAAAATCTCATATTTACTTAATCATTTTAGTTTGAAATACTTTACAAATATGGGAAATTACATGAAATTGGGGATTTCACATTCTCCCCACTTTTAAGAATTTGGTCCTCCAAATTTGAAACGGGTTAGGTTTCAAATAACTTCGAGTATTTCTCTTTCATCAAGCTCTCTAGCTCCCATGTAGCTTCTTCCGTAGTATGATATTGCTAGAGAACTTTGACTAGTGGGATGGTCTTAGATCGTAACACTTTCTCTTTCCTATCCAAAATCCGAATCGACTTCTCTACATAGCTCATGTCCTCCCGAATCTCCAAAGGTTCGTATTCTATGACATGAGATGGATCCGGATTATATTTCTGAAGCATTGACACATGAAAAACATTATGTACTCCCAATAGCTTCGGAGGTAGTGCCAACCTATAGGCAACATCTCCTATTCGATCTAAGACTTCAAATGGCCCGATGTAACAAGGACTAAGCTTACCTCTTCAGCCAAATCTCATAATCCCTTTGGATGGAGAAACCTTCAAAAATACCGAGTCCCCAACGGAAAACTCAAGGGGTCTACGTCTAAAATATGCATAATTCTTTTGTCGACTCTGAGCTGTCTTCAATCTTTGACAAATCAGTTTGACATCCTCAGAGGCCTGCTCAACTAAGTCTGGAGCTAACAATTTGTGCTCACCCACTTCTTCCCAACCAATTAGGGATCGACACCTTTTACCATATAAAGCTTCATATGGCGCCATCCCGATGCTTGCATGATAGATATTATTGTAAGCAAACTCAACCAATGGCAGATGGTCATCCGAGGAGCCTTTAAAGTCCAAAGCATAAGCTCTCAACATATCCTCGAGCGTCAGAATAGTACACTCGGACTGACCATCAGTCTGCGGATAAAAAGCTATGCTAAAATTCAACTGAGATCCCATGGCTTCTTGAAAATATTCCCAAAAATGAGAAGTAAACCCGAAATCTCTGTCCGATGTTATGCTCACTGGAACTCCATGTAACCGAACAATTTCTTTCACATTCAAATCTGCTAAAGTACTAAGTGTATCCGTAGACTTCATAGGTAGGAAGTGTGCAGACTTAGTTAGTCTATCCACGATTACCCAAATACAGTCATGATTCCTCCTCATCCGAGGCAATTCCATAACAAAATCCATCGTAATGTGCTCCCACTTCCACATAGGTATAGGTAGAGGTTATAACAAACCTGCCGGTCTTTGGTGCTCTACCATGACCTGCTGGCACATGAGACACTTTGCCACAAACTCTGCAATGTCTCTTTTCATGCCAGACCACCAATATACCTTGCGTAGATTATGATACATCTTCGTATTTCCCAGATGCAACATGTATTTAGTGGCATATGCTTTTGTCAAAATAAGCTTCTTCAACCCCTTATCATTAGGAACACATATACGGTAATTAAATCTTAAAATTCCATCACTACCAATATCAAACTCTAAAGGCATACCTGATTGAATCCGATTCATAGCCTCTATATACTGAGCATCTTCCCTCTGAGCAATCTGAATTCTATCCATCAATTTTGGCTCAATCATTATACTAGCCATCATCCTAAATTTCTCATAAGGCTTAACATTTAAACTGAGGCTTGTAAATTGTTCTAGTAACTCATATTCTCTTACCATCATGTAAGATACCATCCCTACATGCTTCCGGCTCAGAGCATGCGCCACAACATTGGCCTTTCTCGAGTGATATAGGATCTCACAATCATAATCCTTCAGAAGCTCGAGCCATCTCCTCTGTCTCATATTCAATTCTCTTTAAGAGAACAGGTACTTCAGATTTTTATGATCCGTAAAAATCTGAAATTTCTCACCATACAAGTAAGGCCTCCAAATCTTTAGAGCGAATGCCACTGCAGCTAACTCCAAGTCATGAGTTGGGTAGTTCTTCTCATGGTCCTTTAATTGGCGAGAACCATATGCAACTACCTTACCATGCTGCATTAGCATACAACCTAGACCTTGTGCAGAGGCATCACTATACACCAAAAATCCACCAGAACCACTAGGAATGGTGAGAATTGGTGCAATCGTCAACCTGCACTTCAATTCGTGGAACTGCGCTCACAAACATCATTCCATTCAAACTTCACCTCTTTGCACGTTAAGCGCGTCAAAGGAGCAGCTAACCTTGAAAAACCCTCTACAAATCGTCGATAATAATCGGCTAGACCCAAGAAAATCCTAATCTCCGTAACTGTTTTCGGCTTCTCCCATTGCACCACAGCTTCAACCTTAGATGGGTCAACCGAAACCTCGTCTTTACTAACTATATGACCCAAAAAGGAGATTTGATCTAGCCAAAAGTCACACTTATGTAACTTGGCATATAAGCCATGATCTCTGAGAGTCTGCAGGACTATCCGAAGATGCTGCTCATGCTCTTCCAAAGATCTTGAATACACTAATATGTCATCGATAAAAACAATGACAAACTGGTCCAAGTATGGTTTGAACACATCGTTCATCAAGTTCATAAATGCTGCGGGGGCATTGGTTAGACCAAACGGCATCACTGGGAATTCATAGTGACCATACCGTGTCCTAAATGCAGTCTTAGGGATATCTTCACTCTGGATCTTCAATTGATGATATCCCGATCTCAAGTTTATCTTGGAAAAGACTTGTGCACCCCGAAGCTGATCAAAGAGATCATCAATCCTAGGAAGAGGGTATTTATTCTTGATGATAGCTTTATTCAACCATCAGTAATCAATACAAAGTCTCAAGCTGTCATCCTTCTTCCGAACAAATAGCACAGCAGCACCCTACAAGGATACGCTAGGTTGTATGAACCCCTTGTCTAGTAGCTCATGCAGTTGCTTCTTCAACTCCTCAAGCTCAACTAAAGCCATTCGATAGGGAGGTCTAGAGATAGGTTCTGTTCCCGGCACAAACTCAATGGTAAATTCAATCTCCCTATCCGAAGGAAGTCCTGGAAGTTCATCCGAAAATACATCGGGAAAGTCATCAACTACCGAAATTTCATGAAGTTCGGGTCATTTCTTTTCTACGTCCACCACATAGGCTATAAATCCTTCAAATAACAAATATGTTCTATCAAATTTATTTTCAACTAAGTCACTTAACGAATATACTTTTGCATTAAACACTTGCAAAATTTACAACATAGCTAACGGGTGAAGAGAAAGTCACAGTTTTTGCATAATAGTCTAATATCACATGATTCTTAGCCAACCAATCCATTCCTAATATGACATCAAATCCGTACATATTCAATAGGATTAGATCAGCTATTGATTCTCTCTCTCATACCCTTAGCTTACAATTACAATAAACTATATCCGTCATTTGTGATTCCCTAAATAGTGTACTTATTTGTAACAAATGTCCTAAAGGCTAGGTTCAACAGGTAATCTCATAGCAATCATGGGAGAAACAAATGAGTGTGTAAAACCTGGATCAAATAATGCAAGGACATTTATATCAAAAAGATAGATCTTACTCTTAATCACCTTAGATGAAGCATCGGCGGACTCATTATCAATCGCAAATACCCGACCTTGAGTCACAGCTTTCTTTCCTTTCTCAGCATTTGTGGCTTTAGGCTGTGGTTGGGTGGTCTTATCTACCTCTTCGGGAACCCTCTGAGTCATCTTGGGACAATCTTTAATTCGGTGTCCTAGCTCACCACACCAGAAACAAGCCCCAGTAGCCATACGGCATGTCTGTGACCCATGGAATTTTCGCAAGGCTCGCACCTCTGCATCATACTCTTCGGCAAGCTAGCGGTACTACCAGCTGAATATCGGGATTTCTCATCACATATCTTAATCCCGATAGGTTTAGGAGTCCATGTACCGTAATAATCATAAAACTCCAAAATTCAGCATTTTTCCATATAACCATTAAAACTAAGATACAAGTCATTCTCTTATAATTTATTTTCTTACCCGTCGAAGCTCTTTCATATGGTCTATTTCTCTTAGATAGATATCTATCACTAGAGGCTCTCTCATCTGACTTCCTTTTCGTCGGTTCTTTGCCATTACCCTTGGCTCAAAAATCAGCCTGATGGAACTCATAGTCCTGCTCACACAACTGAGCCTTACGGACTGCCTCTCCATAAGTGGTGATATCCATAGGATACAACTTGGATCTAATAGGAGGCTTCAATCCTTCTATAAATCGATAGATCTTATGTCCCTCACTCCTTAGGACCTCTGGGTCAAATCTGCTCAAGGTAATAAACTTTGACTCGTATTGACTAACTGTCATATTCCCCTGAGTCAAGTTCAAAAATTCTACTTGCAACCTCCACTAAGCAATGCGTGGGACGTATTGTTCATTAAATGCTTCTAAAAATATATCCCATGTTACTTCTGAATGTCTAACCTCCAACACTGTCTGAGTGGCCTACCACCAGGGTTTTGTATCATCCACTAATAAATAGGCAGCCAATCTCACCTTTTCTCTCTCGGTACAAGTCATATATCCAAATGATTTAGTGACCACCTTTACCCAATTCTCTCCAGCCAATGGGTCATGCCACTCTTAAACTTAGGGGGATCCAACTTCTTAAATTCCTTGATCAAAGCAACGCTACAATAAGCACTTGGATCCTGCCTTTTTGTAATCTGAACGGATAGAGGAAACTCAGGCTGTACCGGTGGTGGCTACACAGGAGGATTAGAAGAAGTAGGAGGTGCAGTCCCTGAGGGAGTGGGAGGCACTGTAGGTGGAGCTATTGGTGCATTTGTGGCCACGTTTGGGAGATTAGACATGAACTGATTAAAAAGAGTGGCCATAGTGTCAATACTTCATTCCACCCTTGACAGTCGAGTGTTAGGGCTACTCAATGGTGATGGAGGAGAAGACTAGGTTGGGGGTGGTTCTACTCTACCCCGTCCTCTTCCTCTACCAGTACGCCTTTTACGAGTACTCATTCTGCCAATATCACCAGAAAATCAAACGTCTAGTATAACTTTTAGTGGTTATGCTACATATATGTATTCAGACAAATACAATACATGGGGATGTACACTATTTCTAACCTAATGACACCGTCAAACGTCAGACTAACCTCGCTCTGATACCAATCTTGTAACATCCCGTTACTTCCTCTTTTAAGACAAATACCAACTTCTTTTAGCCAAATAACAACTAACTTTTTCTTCACATAAGTTTTGGTTAGGCTGTTTGATGGTGCATCCTTCTTTTTTCTTATATCTTATACTCCATTGTTTAACATGACGATGCTATTTTCGATGACAAGATATCTCGCATGCATATACAGGATAATCTTACACATAGGTTTAAAACTCTCATATAATTATATACTAATCTCTTTCTCAATTTACATCCCCAACATGTCTAATATACATCACTGTACCATACTATAGTCTGAATTGCATAACAAAATGTATATACCTTCAAGGGAATGAAAGCGTGCCTCGAAGGAAATACCGTATAATCCAAAATATACGCTCCTCTACCAAGAGCGAAAATCACTGCAAATAGTCTGGATGAAAAATAATGTAAAGGAGTGAGTTTACGCTCAGTAAGAAATATATATAAAAGAGCGTACTATGCCACTATATGCAGTTTTTTCCTGCTTGGCTCTATAATGTCATGTAAAATCATTATAAAGCATATATCATATAATTTCTTCAAATATCATATACACATAATATCAAATAAGTTAAATACTTTCAATTTCCTTTAATTCACTTGAAATCACATGTACAAATACAATTAACTTCAATTTCAAATAACTTCAAATACTTTCACATACTTTCATATGAAGTCACTTGCAAATATTCAAAAACTCAAATATTTTCATATACTTCAAATACTTTCATATGTATCAATTCACTTGAAATCGAATATACAAATAATCTTCAAATACTTGTGGAGACGGTTAACACCCAATAGAATCATGCACCAAGTAATTCTCATAAGGGATAATCCCATAAAAGATGTCAAATAAATGGCGTACCCAAGTATGGGCCAGGGATCCTCCCCTAAGTCAAACACATATAAGGGACTAATGGCCATTGTCGATATTCCACAATGTGCACTAGTCAGGTGACATCTGTGGTACTAAGGGCTTGACTAGAGTCCCCCACCCAAGTACAAATAAGCAAATAATATGCATGATCACCAATGTGATCACCAATGGAGTCACCAATCTCAAAACATTAGTAGCAAAACTACTTCTTGGAAAACCATTGATATTCATAAACCTTCTTTTATACTTTAATGATAATCCAAATAAATTTATATAAATAAGTTTAAAATTATTATTTTCAAATGGGGCAGTTGACTGCTCTTTTAGGGCAGTCGACTGTTATAGCATATAAAATTTAATAATTTTATTTTCTTTTTTACATTTAAAATATTTAAAATTCTGGATGCAAGTAAGGCAGTTGACTGGTCAAATAGGGCAGTTGATTGGTCCGCAAACAGAATGTTTTTCAAGAAAATGCAGTCGACTGGCTCTTTAGCGGTTGACTGGTTCACAAACAGAATACTTCTAGAAAAATGGCAGTCGATTGCTATATAGGGCAATTGGCTACTCTATGTCGTTTTCGAAAAAAGTTATGTCATGACTGTCTCTGAGCAGTCGACCGCTATTTAGGGTAGTCGGCCGCTATTTAGGGCAATCGGCTGCCCTGAGTCAAATCGTACTGGGCGAAAAGTCGAGATTTTAACCTTCCTAGACTTAAAACAACTTTTATTTCAAACCACATATGCAACCAAAACGAACATAGTCTCCTTACATTCGTTACACATATTGCTTACCTCAAATAGCCAAATAATGCAGTAGCTTGCTGCACCAACACTTAACTTTTCACTTCTTCAAAGCTGCAAATACCATCACAACTCAAACCTTTAATATAAACATGTTATAACAACTCAATATGACTTTCAACCACAATTAGAATTGAGAGAATCAACTTATACCATTACCTTTGTTAATCACCAAACTTGACAGATATTAGATCTCTCTAATTACTTAGATTCAGCTTTCCAAATTCCAAGTATAGCTAAAGCTAGTGATGAGGAACGTTTTTCATTAAGTGAGCTTAACGATTCGATAATAGGAAGTGGTGGTTTGTCAAGGTAGCTAAGAGTGAAACTTAGAGGGAACGGGAGGAATGGTCGGGAGGTTACTGTCGACTTGGGATGCAGGGAGAAGAAGATGACTAAGCCATTTCATTTAATGCACCTCTATCCCTTCATTATTTCAGCCATTGACTCCTTTTGACCCATTTAATTCTCTTCTTTCCTTTATCATATCAGCCATTAATCCTTTGACTATTTGACCATTCAATCTCATTTATTCCTCATATGTCTCATACATCATTTATATATCAAAATCTCATATTTACTGAATCATTTTAGTTTGAAATACTTCGCAAATATGGGAAATTACATTAAATTGGGGGATTTCACACCTTCTTACTGGTTATGTATTTTGAGCTCAAATTTAACATTTTGCCACTTTCGTCCTCATTCGGATTAAAGATAATTCTGTAGGGCCCACTGTACGGTTTTCTACTATACTTATAAAGCATAGCTTTAACTGTAGCTTCTTTCAATATTTCAAATTAAACTCCAATTAGGACTTATTGTGTAATATTGTAACGTTCGGAATTAGAAAACTCCGAACCAATTTTTTTCCTTTAACTTTCTACTTTCTTATTTAAATTATTCGGTATCAGTTGGTTTGCGTTCGTTGTCGATGTAAGTTCAATATATAATTTTTGTTTTCAATAATATCTTTTTACCATTAAATAAATTAAACCATAAATAATAATTAAGAAATCAGAATAAAATCTATTAATAACATTTATAAATCTGTTTACAATAATTTAAAGTAAGTTACGTCCCACTATTCAAGTACTTTTCTAAATTTCACAATTACAGTATTTACATCCCATCACAAATACATCTACTGTGCATTTATAAGTCTGAATATTGTCATAATGTTTAGGTCCGTGAACCTAACCGCTAGACTTTAAAATTCAAGGAGTCGCCACCAACCATTCAAACCTAAGGTGTGATTGGTCACCTACTCTTGTCTAAGGATAAGACATGGTCTATGTTCAAAGAATCTAGGGTTCGGGAGTACGGTTACGTGTGGGGAAGGATTAGCACCCCCACGACGCCCATTCTAAAATGGTACCACTTAGTTCTAAGTTTAGTCTAAATTTGCCTTTATGCTTGTATTAGTTTAGATAATTAAATATTGGGAAAGTTTCTAAGACTATTCCATCAATCTGGCTCAAATCTTAGAAACTCCCCTCACCTCAAGATGTTCAAGGAGTACCAATCGACTTTCTTGAACTTCATCGTCGGATTGATTGAGTATATTATGGAATTCTTATCTTTGAATATTATTTAATCTTATTCTTCTTATTGTATTGTTTGAATTCTATTATTTTATATTTTTAAAAATAAACATGACATATGGGTTGTTGACAATTCTTCTTAAGTATCCCATCCATATGGCTCAACTGAAGAAGAATCCTCTCACCTAGAAATTCCAAGGAGTACCAATTGACTTTCTTAGAATTTCATCATCGGCATATGTCACATTTACTTCTTTTATTATCATCCCATTACTTTATTATGGTATTGTTTTATATTTCTTTATTCTCGATTCGTTATTTTATTTTTTTTCATTATATCTTTAAAGTGAACATGAATTATGTTTTCTTGAAAATTCTCCTCAAGTATTCCATCAATCTGGTTCAACTCAAGAAGAATCTTCTCACCTAGAAAATCCAAGGAGTACCAATTGACTTTCTTGGAATTTCATCCTCGGCATAATCCATATTCATCTTTCATAACTAATTTTGTTATCTCCTTATTCAATCTTTATTCCATTTATTCTTATTTGCATTTTTTCTAATTTAATTTATTTTATTATTTTATTTATCTAATATCTATCATACTAAACATACAAAATATAAAATATATCATACAAATTAAACTAAACAAATCATATCAATATACAAATTATTTATTCAATATGTATTAATCAAATATTATCAAAGTAATTAAATAATGCAACATTAGTATTTTAATATACAAATTATTAATCCGATATTAATTAACTATCAAACTCTCCTATTAAATTATTGACCAATTAATATAATAAAACAAAAACTTACCTGGGCAATAACCTCACCTCTTGTTGCTTTTTTTCTTTTCCTTTATATTCCCTTTTCCACGTGTTCTCTTGTTATAGCTCTTCTTTAATATTTCCAAAGTAGTGTGCCTGAAGCATTTTCACAAAGCTTTCCTATTTTCTTGCAACAATCATCAAGAGCAACACAAACGGAGGCTCTGCAAACATCCACGTGATGGGTCGGCAACCTGCAGTAGCTGTGCGGTGACTGGGCTCGCAACAGTGGTGCGAGAGGCAGGCAGAAAAATGAGTTGACAGAACAGCAGCGGCGGTGATCGGGTTCAGTCCTTGATTTCCCCCAGAGTCCACTTTTTATAATAAAAAATTTATTTGAGTCCTAATACAACTCTACCTATTCTATTAATTATCTTCTATTTTTAACATTTTATCTATTTCTTATGTTAATCCTAATCTAACTCTATCAAATTTAATATTAATCCAAATAATTATCCTAAAAACCTAATTATCCTAATTATCTAATCCTAAAATTAATTTTATTTTTTTTCTTTTTATCTTTTCTCTCTCTTTTTTTTTATTCCTAAATCCTATTTTAATTTTAATTTCCTAATTAATGTTAATTCTAAATCTAAAAATTCTAATTTAATTCTAGCCTAATTCTAAATTGTTAAATTAAAATACAAATGTCACCTAACCCAATTAATTATTTATACAAATTAAGACCCCGGACAAAATAGGGTGTCTACAGCTGCCCCTCTTTGTGCATTTGCTGTGAAACAGTAATTGCACAAAGACATAGACACCTATTTTGTCTGACTTCTCTTTTTTTTAATTTTTTTATTTTTTCAAAAAGCTCCCTCTAAACAGAAAGGCAGTCAAACTTTAAAATCTTGTCTAAAAAGCTCCCCCTAAACAAGCAGGCAGTCAAACTTTAAAATCTTGTCCAAAATGCTCCCCCTAAACAGGCAGGCAGTCAAACTTTAAAATCTTGTCCCAAAAGCTCCTCCTGAACAGGCAGGCAGTCAAACTTTAAAATCTTGTCCAAAAAACTCCTCCTAAACAGGCAGGCAGTCAAACTTTAAAATCTTGCCCAAAAGCTCCTCCTAAACAGGCAGGCAATCAAACTTTAAAATCTTGTCTAAAAAGCTCCCCCTAAACAGGCAGGCAGTCAAACTTTAAAATATTGTCGAAAAGCTTTGATTTTTTTTTTAAATTTTAGGAAACTCCTCTAAAACTTTTCTTGTCAAAATTTGAAATCTTAGGAAAGTCCTCTAAAATTCCTTTTCTTATCCAATTTTGAAATTTTGAGAAACCCCTCCAAAAAAAATTTTTTTTATCTAATTTGAAATTTTAGGAAAACCCTCTAAAATTTCTTTACTTGTCAAATTTTGAATTTTAGGAAACCCCTCTAAAATTCTTTTCCTCGTCAAATTTTAAAATTTTGGGAAACCCCTCCAAAAAATTTTTTTGTCAAATTTTGAATTTTAGGAAACCCCTCTAAAACTCGTTTTCTTGTCAAAATATGAAATCTTGGGAAACCCCTCCAAGACTTCTTTCCTTGTCTAATTTTGAAATTTTAGGAAACCCCTCTAAAATTTCTTTACTTGTCAAATTTTGAATTTTAGGAAACCCCTCTAAAATTCTTTTCCTTGTCAAATTTTAAAATTTTGGGAAACCCCTCAAAAACTTTTTTTCTTGTCAAATTTTGAATTTTAGGAAACTCTTCTAAAACTCCTTTTCTTGTCAAAATATGAAATCTTGGGAAACCCCTCCAAAACTTCTGTTTTGTCCAATTTCAGAGATTTTATGCAATTTATCCTACTCAAGCAATTGCAATTTATCCTCTGCATGTAATGCCATTCATACAATTTATCCTATTCATGTAATATCATTCATGCAATCTATTCTATTCATGTTATGTCATTCGTGCAATTTATCCTATTCATGAATATCATTCATGCAATCTATTCTATTCAGGTAATGTCATTCATGCCATTTATTCTATCTATGCAATTTATTCTATATATGTAATGTCATTCATCCATTTTATTCATGCAATGTTTTCTTTGAAAATCATTTCATCCTTAATTGTAGCAACAACAAGGTTCTTATTCATCAATCTATCTCATGCATTCTTCTCTTTTCAATTGTCATCCTATCTTTATTTTTCCTTTTCTTTTCTCATTTTCCTTCTACCAATTTTCTTTTCCAACGAAGCTCTTGACTTCGTGCCCTCTATACCTTATCTTATCCCTTGTTTCTTCTTTTTATTATCTTCTCTATCTGGTCATTCATTTGTTCATTAAAATTTTTACTGAGACCTCATCATTCATTC
The DNA here is from genome assembly GCA_032173925.1 of Heritiera fomes. Taxonomy (NCBI): domain Eukaryota; kingdom Viridiplantae; phylum Streptophyta; class Magnoliopsida; order Malvales; family Malvaceae; genus Heritiera; species Heritiera fomes. The sequence goes on along the minus strand of JAPDPM010000012.1, from coordinate 6,604,351 downwards.
ATTCTTTCTTATTCATTGGTTTTTCTTGATTTCCAATTTCCATTCATCCATAAGTTTCCTTTTATTTCATTTTCCTAAATAATATATGAGTCTTTCACATATTTTGCCAAGTAAACATTCATTACCATTCTAATTTCAAGATCAATGCAACACAATTTCTCAATCCCTCAAGGTAAGGATATAGCAAAGAAATGATAGGTGAAATGAAAAGAGTGGTATCATTCAACATTTGAAAAGATTTAACAAGAAATTGTCAGGCTTAAAAGGAAAGTATGCTTGAATGAAAGGTGAGAATTTTTTAGGATTAGGTAATAGTATCCAAATAATAACAATTCAAACAATTCTGATCAATGAATACAAAATTCCCTTCAAAGGTCCACCTTATCTGATCATGTTGAGTTCATTAAAATATCCTCTTGCCCCTGTATCATTGACATCCAGTTTTTCTGGTATCTAAGCTGCCTTTTCAGGTTTTCAACTTAGACGCACTCTATTGATCCAAACCGCCCTTTTTGGGTTTTCGATTTGAATCCTCCTTTCATTTTTTTCTCTTTTTTTCTTTTCTTTTCTTCTTTTTTTCTTCTTTTTCTCTTCTTTTTCATTTTCTTTTCTTTCTTTCTTTTTTTATTCATTTCTCTTCATTTTCAACTTCATTGTCCTTGATGAGGCTTCACTTGTCTGTTCTCCATTCTGATTCATGCCCCAACATCAGATACTTCTTCACCCAATTTAATGCTCACATGGATCCAAGAGAGTCTTTGGAATCCTATTTCTTCCATCTAGACGAAATCTTTTTGCTTATCTTGATCTGCTTGTCCTAATTCCATCCAAAGGATCATCATCTCATAGTGTAAGTATGCTTTTATTCAACACATGATTCTTCAATAGGAGTACTCATATTTGATCAAAATGGACTTTTAAGGCACGTAATGTAGGCTCAGGTGAGGGTTCAAGAAAGAAAGGATAATATAGGCCCAAAATAAGTGTTTCAGGGTTCATCAAACCAAGAATCATTTTTCATGAATCATTTAGGCATTTTGACTTTTGCCTCATTCTAATTTGCTTTCTCTCTCCTTTTTTTATTCAAATGTGACTAGGGTTTTCACTTTCTTGATTCAAACCCTCTTTCCTTCTTCATTCTCTTTTTATTTTTTTGTTCTCTTTTTTTTTTCACAAAAGGGTTTTTTCTTTGCCCCATCGATCTTTCATCTTCTATTCTCTTTGCCCCCCCCCCCCCCCCCCCCAGTGTGGAGGGTGATTCTTGGTAGGTTATATCAAAAAGAATATAATAGGCTCAAAAGGGGTAATCAATGGATAATTTTACTCACGCTTGAAAGGTAATGAAAGAAGGCCATTTCTCATCTCAATACAAGTACTCACATTAAAGGTCATCTATTAAACAAAGACAAACTCATTAGAATTTCATGTAAAGATTCACCTTTAATCGTAACATTCTATAGGTGAAGATTTTAGACAAATATCTTCTATTCTCTTCTTGCTTGAACAATCTTGGCAAACTGGAAATCCATCCAACCAAACAAAGTGGTTCTTTCAGAATTGAATTTTACACTCATTTCCATTATCATTATCATGTTCATTATTTGATACTTTTAAGCTTGGTAACAAAGTAGAGAATATGGGTAGTGGTGTTTTACATAAAATAACAAGATTGGAATGAGGAATTGAGAAAAGTGAATTGTACTAATCCTTTATTGAAATGAAAATGAATGAAAGCTGGCCCAATACATAAAAGAATTCTTAATGCCTTTGGGCTTAGGCACTCCTATATTACCTAAGAAATGTTCTAAGATGAATGAAATTAGACACAAAGAAACAACCATTATCTTCAAATTCAGTGAATCAATCAATATCATCCACTTTCTTCCATAGCATCAATCACTACCCTTTGTGTGATCTGGTAGAGGATTATCATTCACATTTGGATCATTCTTTGCCCCAAAACTCAAAATTCCAGCATTGACAAGTGCTTAGACTTTCCTCTTCAAGCCCATACAATTCTCAATAGAGTGTCCAACATTGTCATTATGATAGGCACACTTTGCATTAGGATCATACCACTTTGGGTAAGGAGGTTTCAAGGGTTCTATATAAATAGGGGCAATGAGATGACCCTCCACCAACTTTGGGAATAGCTCAACATATGTCATGGGTATAGGGTCTATGGTAACATTTCGGCTAAGTCGGGTGTTCCTTTGGTCATTAGGTGGGAAAGTGGGGTTTGTTAAGGCTGTAGGAGTTTGTCGAGGGAAAACAGGTTGATGTGCCCTCTTTCCTTCTTCATTCTCTTTTTATTTTTTTGTTCTCTTTTTTTTTTCACAAAAGGGTTTTTTCTTTGCCCCATCGATCTTTCATCTTCTATTCTCTTTGCCCCCGCCCCCCCCCAGTGTGGAGGGTGATTCTTGGTAGGTTATATCAAAAAGAATATAATAGGCTCAAAAGGGGTAATCAATGGATAATTTTACTCACGCTTGAAAGGTAATGAAAGAAGGCCATTTCTCATCTCAATACAAGTACTCACATTAAAGGTCATCTATTAAACAAAGACAAACTCATTAGAATTTCATGTAAAGATTCACCTTTAATCGTAACATTCTATAGGTGAAGATTTTAGACAAATATCTTCTATTCTCTTCTTGCTTGAACAATCTTGGCAAACTGGAAATCCATCCAACCAAACAAAGTGGTTCTTTCAGAATTGAATTTTACACTCATTTCCATTATCATTATCATGTTCATTATTTGATACTTTTAAGCTTGGTAACAAAGTAGAGAATATGGGTAGTGGTGTTTTACATAAAATAACAAGATTGGAATGAGGAATTGAGAAAAGTGAATTGTACTAATCCTTTATTGAAATGAAAATGAATGAAAGCTGGCCCAATACATAAAAGAATTCTTAATGCCTTTGGGCTTAGGCACTCCTATATTACCTAAGAAATGTTCTAAGATGAATGAAATTAGACACAAAGAAACAACCATTATCTTCAAATTCAGTGAATCAATCAATATCATCCACTTTCTTCCATAGCATCAATCACTACCCTTTGTGTGATCTGGTAGAGGATTATCATTCACATTTGGATCATTCTTTGCCCCAAAACTCAAAATTCCAGCATTGACAAGTGCTTAGACTTTCCTCTTCAAGCCCATACAATTCTCAATAGAGTGTCCAACATTGTCATTATGATAGGCACACTTTGCATTAGGATCATACCACTTTGGGTAAGGAGGTTTCAAGGGTTCTATATAAATAGGGGCAATGAGATGACCCTCCACCAACTTTGGGAATAGCTCAACATATGTCATGGGTATAGGGTCTATGGTAACATTTCGGCTAAGTCGGGTGTTCCTTTGGTCATTAGGTGGGAAAGTGGGGTTTGTTAAGGCTGTAGGAGTTTGTCGAGGGAAAACAGGTTGATGTGCCCTCTTTCCTTCTTCATTCTCTTTTTATTTTTTTGTTCTCTTTTTTTTTTCACAAAAGGGTTTTTTCTTTGCCCCATCGATCTTTCATCTTCTATTCTCTTTGCCCCCGCCCCCCCCCCAGTGTGGAGGGTGATTCTTGGTAGGTTATATCAAAAAGAATATAATAGGCTCAAAAGGGGTAATCAATGGATAATTTTACTCACGCTTGAAAGGTAATGAAAGAAGGCCATTTCTCATCTCAATACAAGTACTCACATTAAAGGTCATCTATTAAACAAAGACAAACTCATTAGAATTTCATGTAAAGATTCACCTTTAATCGTAACATTCTATAGGTGAAGATTTTAGACAAATATCTTCTATTCTCTTCTTGCTTGAACAATCTTGGCAAACTGGAAATCCATCCAACCAAACAAAGTGGTTCTTTCAGAATTGAATTTTACACTCATTTCCATTATCATTATCATGTTCATTATTTGATACTTTTAAGCTTGGTAACAAAGTAGAGAATATGGGTAGTGGTGTTTTACATAAAATAACAAGATTGGAATGAGGAATTGAGAAAAGTGAATTGTACTAATCCTTTATTGAAATGAAAATGAATGAAAGCTGGCCCAATACATAAAAGAATTCTTAATGCCTTTGGGCTTAGGCACTCCTATATTACCTAAGAAATGTTCTAAGATGAATGAAATTAGACACAAAGAAACAACCATTATCTTCAAATTCAGTGAATCAATCAATATCATCCACTTTCTTCCATAGCATCAATCACTACCCTTTGTGTGATCTGGTAGAGGATTATCATTCACATTTGGATCATTCTTTGCCCCAAAACTCAAAATTCCAGCATTGACAAGTGCTTAGACTTTCCTCTTCAAGCCCATACAATTCTCAATAGAGTGTCCAACATTGTCATTATCATAGGCACACTTTGCATTAGGATCATACCACTTTGGGTAAGGAGGTTTCAAGGGTTCTATATAAATAGGGGCAATGAGATGACCCTCCACCAACTTTGGGAATAGCTCAACATATGTCATGGGTATAGGGTCTATGGTAACATTTCGGCTAAGTCGGGTGTTCCTTTGGTCATTAGGTGGGAAAGTGGGGTTTGTTAAGGCTGTAGGAGTTTGTCGAGGGAAAACAGGTTGATGTGCCCTCTTTCCTTCTTCATTCTCTTTTTATTTTTTTGTTCTCTTTTTTTTTTCACAAAAGGGTTTTTTCTTTGCCCCATCGATCTTTCATCTTCTATTCTCTTTGCCCCCGCCCCCCCCCAGTGTGGAGGGTGATTCTTGGTAGGTTATATCAAAAAGAATATAATAGGCTCAAAAGGGGTAATCAATGGATAATTTTACTCACGCTTGAAAGGTAATGAAAGAAGGCCATTTCTCATCTCAATACAAGTATTCACATTAAAGGTCATCTATTAAACAAAGACAAACTCATTAGAATTTCATGTAAAGATTCACCTTTAATCGTAACATTCTATAGGTGAAGATTTTAGACAAATATCTTCTATTCTCTTCTTGCTTGAACAATCTTGGCAAACTGGAAATCCATCCAACCAAACAAAGTGGTTCTTTCAGAATTGAATTTTACACTCATTTCCATTATCATTATCATGTTCATTATTTGATACTTTTAAGCTTGGTAACAAAGTAGAGAATATGGGTAGTGGTGTTTTACATAAAATAACAAGATTGGAATGAGGAATTGAGAAAAGTGAATTGTACTAATCCTTTATTGAAATGAAAATGAATGAAAGCTGGCCCAATACATAAAAGAATTCTTAATGCCTTTGGGCTTAGGCACTCCTATATTACCTAAGAAATGTTCTAAGATGAATGAAATTAGACACAAAGAAACAACCATTATCTTCAAATTCAGTGAATCAATCAATATCATCCACTTTCTTCCATAGCATCAATCACTACCCTTTGTGTGATCTGGTAGAGGATTATCATTCACATTTGGATCATTCTTTGCCCCAAAACTCAAAATTCCAGCATTGACAAGTGCTTAGACTTTCCTCTTCAAGCCCATACAATTCTCAATAGAGTGTCCAACATTGTCATTATCATAGGCACACTTTGCATTAGGATCATACCACTTTGGGTAAGGAGGTTTCAAGGGTTCTATATAAATAGGGGCAATGAGATGACCCTCCACCAACTTTGGGAATAGCTCAACATATGTCATGGGTATAGGGTCTATGGTAACATTTCGGCTAAGTCGGGTGTTCCTTTGGTCATTAGGTGGGAAAGTGGGGTTTGTTAAGGCTGTAGGAGTTTGTCGAGGGAAAACAGGTTGATGTGCCCTCTTTCCTTCTTCATTCTCTTTTTATTTTTTTGTTCTCTTTTTTTTTTCACAAAAGGGTTTTTTCTTTGCCCCATCGATCTTTCATCTTCTATTCTCTTTGCCCCCCCCCCCCAGTGTGGAGGGTGATTCTTGGTAGGTTATATCAAAAAGAATATAATAGGCTCAAAAGGGGTAATCAATGGATAATTTTACTCACGCTTGAAAGGTAATGAAAGAAGGCCATTTCTCATCTCAATACAAGTACTCACATTAAAGGTCATCTATTAAACAAAGACAAACTCATTAGAATTTCATGTAAAGATTCACCTTTAATCGTAACATTCTATAGGTGAAGATTTTAGACAAATATCTTCTATTCTCTTCTTGCTTGAACAATCTTGGCAAACTGGAAATCCATCCAACCAAACAAAGTGGTTCTTTCAGAATTGAATTTTACACTCATTTCCATTATCATTATCATGTTCATTATTTGATACTTTTAAGCTTGGTAACAAAGTAGAGAATATGGGTAGTGGTGTTTTACATAAAATAACAAGATTGGAATGAGGAATTGAGAAAAGTGAATTGTACTAATCCTTTATTGAAATGAAAATGAATGAAAGCTGGCCCAATACATAAAAGAATTCTTAATGCCTTTGGGCTTAGGCACTCCTATATTACCTAAGAAATGTTCTAAGATGAATGAAATTAGACACAAAGAAACAACCATTATCTTCAAATTCAGTGAATCAATCAATATCATCCACTTTCTTCCATAGCATCAATCACTACCCTTTGTGTGATCTGGTAGAGGATTATCATTCACATTTGGATCATTCTTTGCCCCAAAACTCAAAATTCCAGCATTGACAAGTGCTTAGACTTTCCTCTTCAAGCCCATACAATTCTCAATAGAGTGTCCAACATTGTCATTATGATAGGCACACTTTGCATTAGGATCATACCACTTTGGGTAAGGAGGTTTCAAGGGTTCTATATAAATAGGGGCAATGAGATGACCCTCCACCAACTTTGGGAATAGCTCAGCATATGTCATGGGTATAGGGTCTATGGTAACATTTCGGCTAAGTCGGGTGTTCTTTTGGTCATTAGGTGGGAAAGTGGGGTTTGTTAAGGCTGTAGGAGTTTGTCGAGGGAAAACAGGTTGATGTGTGTTTTGGGGATGAGTTTGTGGGTAAGATGGGGAATAGGCATAATTCATTGAAGGTGGGTAAGGGGTATAGGAGTGACGTGAGTTATTGGAGACAGCTTGTGCATCTTCTTCCTTCTTCTTTGAAAACCCATTCTCTTGCTATCATTCATAGACGCTTCAATCTTATCACTTTTGAGGGCATTTTCAATAGCTTCACCTGTTAACACCATGTTTGATGCAATTTTGATACCTTAAGTGCCACAATTAAGTTGAAATTATATTTCATGTGGTGATATGTTTATGCACAAAAAATGAATGCAGATGGAATGCACTTAGGTCTACTAATCACTCTTCACAATCAAAAGTATGTTCATGCTCATGATAAGACAAGTGCAAAGTTATGTGAATGAGCTGTTATGCAATGCAAAATCAAACACAACTATGTATGACTTAATGATATAAACAAACTCTTTTTTTGTTTTTTTTTATTTTAAAAATGAAAAAAAACTATATTTTTTATTTTTTTTTTGTAAAAACAATGTAAAAAAGAGGAAGTAAAACTTATTCCTTCATGTGTCCTATCTTAGGTTTACGTCTACACTCCAATCTAATATGGTTCCACCCTAAGGCTAAGCCTTATGTTTCATTACGTGCTGGGTTTGGATAATTCAAGGTCTAAAGGTTCCCAAATTTTTCCTCACTATCATCCATACAGGACTATTAAGGCACCCAATCCTCACCCATTATAGGTTACAAACGGAAAGGTTTAATCTGAGTGGGAGTGTTTCGCTAGCCTATGTGGAGGTTATCACCTCACGAAAGCGTAGTTACTTTACTCCCTCCTAAAAAAGGAAGAGCCCGGGTTGAGGGCTTATGCAAATGCAAGTGTTGTGTGTGTTGAAGGAATGAATTAACATTTTATTATACATTTTCCAAATACTTCTAGGCAAACTTAGACTAATCTTCAAACTAATCTTTGGCCTGACTCTCTAAAGTCCCCAGTGGAGTCGCCAAACTGTCATAACGTCTAGGTCCGTGAACCTAACCGCTAGACTTTAAAATTCAAGGAGTCGCCACCAACCATTCAAACCTAAGGTGTGATTGGTCACCTACTCTTGTCTAAGGATAAGACATGGTCTATGTTCAAAGAATCTAGGGTTCGGGAGTATGGTTACGTGTGGGGAAGGATTAGCACCCCCACGACGCCCGTTCTAAAATGGTACCACTTAGTTCTAAGTTTAGTCTAAATTTGCCTTTATGTTTGTATTAGTTTAGATAATTAAATATTGGGAAAGTTTCTAAGACTATTCCATCAATCTGGCTCAAATCTTAGAAACTCCCCTCACCTCAAGATGTTCAAAGAGTACCAATTGACTTTCTTGAACTCCATCGTCGGATTGATTGAGTATATTATGGAATTCTTATCTTTGAATATTATTTAATCTTATTCTTCTTATTGTATTGTTTTAATTCTATTATTTTATATTTTTAAAAATAAACATGACATATGGGTTATTGACAATTCTTCTTAAGTATCCCATTCATCTGGCTCAACCGAAGAAGAATCCTCTCACCTAGAAATTCCAAGGAGTACCAATTGACTTTCTTAGAATTTCATCATCGGCATATGTCACATTTACTTCTTTTATTATCATCCCATTACCTTATTATGGTATTGTTTTATATTTCTTTATTCTCGATTCGTTATTTTATTTTTTTTCATTATATCTTTAAAGTGAACATGAATTATGTTTTCTTGAAAATTCTCCTCAAGTATTCCATCAATCTGGTTCAACTCAAGAAGAATCTTCTCACCTAGAAAATCCAAGGAGTACCAATTGACTTTCTTGGAGTTTCATCCTCAGCATAATCCATATTCATCTTTGATAACTAATTTTGTTATCTCCTTATTCAATCTTTATTCCATTTATTCTTATTTGCATTTTTTCTAATTTAATTTATTTTATTATTTTATTTATCTAATATCTATCATACTAAACATATAAAATATAAAATATATCATACAAATTAAACTAAACAAATCATATCAATATACAAATTATTTATTCAATTTGTATTAATCAAATATTATCAAAGTAATTAAATCATGCAACATTAGTATTTTAATATACAAATTATTAATCCGATATTAATTAACTATCAAACTCTCCTATTAAATTATTGACCAATTAATACAATAAAACAAAAACTTACCTGGGCAATAACCTCACCTCTTGTTGCTTTTTTTCTTTTCCTTTATATTCCCTTTTCCACGTGTTCTCTTGTTATAGCTCTTCTTTAATATTTCCAAAGTGGCGTGCCTGAAGCATTTTCACAAAGCTTTCCTATTTTCTTGCAACAATCATCAAGAGCAACACAAACGGAGGCTGTGCAAACATCCACGTGATGGGTCGGCAACCTGCAGTAGCTGTGCGGTGACTGAGCTCGCAACGGTGGTGCGAGAGGCAGGCAGAAAAATGAGCTGACAGAACAGCAGCGGCGGTGATCGGGTTCTGTCCTTGATTTCCCCTAGAGTCCCTTTTTTATAATAAAAAATTTATTTGAGTCCTAATACAACTCTACCTATTCTATTAATTATCTCCTATTTTTAACATTTTATCTATTTCTTATATTAATCCTAATCTAACTCTATCAAATTTAATATTAATCCAAATAATTATCCTAAAAATCTAATTATCCTAATTATTTAATCTTAAAATTAATTTTATTTTTTTTCTTTTTATCTTTTCTCTCTCTTTTTTTAATTCCTAAATCCTATTTTAATTTTAATTTCCTAATTAATGTTAATTCTAAATCTAAAAATTCTAATTTAATTCTAGCCTAATTCTAAATTGTTAATTTAAAATACAAATGTCACCCAACCCAATTAATTATTTATACAAATTAAGACTCCGGATAAAATAGGGTGTCTACAAATATAAATATAAAACTTTTACATGTACCTGGCCATTGAGCACTTTAAACTTCTAGTAAGTTCTCTTCAACTATCCTATCGCAGCAGATGATACGTACACTGGTGAGTTATCTGGGATGGTGAGTAAGAGGGTGAGCTTTGGGCAAAGCCTAGTAAGAAACATATATAAAAGCATAGACTATATACGATTAAATAAAAATGTTCATTTTACTAGATACAAAAAAGCAAGTAAATGTAAGCATTAAAATGAATAAAATCTTTAATTCCTAATAGCTCACTAAGGGCGATATAGGAAGCATACGATAGTCGGTGAGGAAACCGGATGCAGTATGGGAGGTATTTTAGAATACCTTTCGTGTCCCGATTCCTAGTAGTGACCATAGAGCGTAAAAAGTTGTTGATGAATGAATAAACAGTTTTACTTATAAATCACATTAAAATCATTTTATGCAGTAATGTAATATATAAATAATTTACATCAATCAGTTCAGTAAAACATTTAATGTAAAACGCAATAACAATTCAGTAGACAGCTCAATGTGAGGTCTAGTAACAGTTCAGTATGAAATCCATTAATAGTTCAGTAAAAAAAATCGATATCAATAAATAGTTAAATATCAATAATCAATAAACAATTCAATTCGGTAAAACAGTACAATATAGTGGAGATAGTCACATCCAATAGAATCATGCATAAGGAATATCCCATAAGGGATGCACATAAAGGTAGCGTTCCTAATACTTGGGCCAAGGATCCTCCCCTAAGCCAAGCACATAAAGCATATAAGGAGACAAATGGCCATCATCGATAGTCACAGTTCGCACTGGTCAGGTGCTTACTGTGGAAACCTGTAGGTTTGACCATAATCCCACAATCATATACAAGTAAACCTACAGACTGATCATGTCTCGCAGTCATATACAAGTAAATCACATAAGCACATAAGTATGCATGATCACTAATGAGCAACTACCTCAAAATCCTTTTCATATATCATTTCATTCAACAGTAGAAATTATTTCAAATAAATCAATTTATGTAAATCGTTTCATGTAATTCAGTTCATGTAAATCGTTACATGTAATTAAATTCATATAAATCATTCCTTGTAATTCATTTAATGTAAATCAATGCATATAGATTATCACATGTGAATCATTTCATGTAATTCAAATTATATAAATCATATCATGTACATGTCATGTAAAAATAATGATAACGATAATAAAAATAAAAATATATTTCATGCAATAAAAATCATATTTAGATTTGTATGAAAATAAAATAAATTTATAATATCTTGTTTAGGAAGATTGGATGAGAAACGATTAAAATGGATTCCTATGCAACTTCCATAAATATATATATATATATATATATATCTTATCTCAATTTTCGTGCAATGTAAGAATCTGATAGTACCTTTATGTCTCTTTGTTTTCCGAATTGAACACTACATAATCATTCCAAATATATTTAAAATTTCATTTTCCAAACATCGTAATTATTCTATAAATTTCAATCTTCTAATTTAAAATTTCCCATATGTAATTTATTTCATTTTCTACCAATTGTCAAAACAAAATTTCTATTAAATCCTATTCTTTTTCTAAATTCTCTATCACCAATAATTCTAATTTTTATTTAACATCCCATGTGAACTATAATAAATATTCTATAATTTCCTACTTTCCATTTTATAAATTTCAATAATTTAATTATTTAATTTATTACTAAATGTCTTAACATAACTATACTTAATTTAAAATCTTCTCCAATTCCAATTATTTATCAAATATTTGTATTTTGATTCTGATAATTATTTCATTAATCTCTAATTTCTATTTGATCACTTTTCAAGGTGAAATTATTTTATTTCTTATTAAATACCCAATATAGATACAATTAAATTGATTTCTTTTCCTACATCAATTTCTATCATAAATAAATATTAATTTCTTGCATTATATTTATTATTTTCCAATTTAAAATTTATCTTTGTTCACTATTAATATTTGTTCCATTTATTTACTTATATCAAAATTGCTTCTATTTTATTAATTTCCAATAATCAATTTATTTTTTTATTATTAAACAATACCATATAATCACAATTAGATCATTTTCTTTTCTACCTCTAATTTCTTCAATAATCCTATTAAACTTAGTTTATGTTCTTTTAATCTTTAGATTATAAATTTCACTTGAAACCTCTATCAATTTCCATTTGACCGAATATATATATTATTGCTCAAACTTATTCTTTTCTTGTTTTAATTTTATTAATAATCTTTGTTCACTTAGTATATTAATTATATCCTCTTTTATACTTATAAAATTACTTCAATCTCATACAAATTATCCTTGGCCAAATGTTTCCTTTTTTTCTAAATTAGTCATTTCCCAAATTTAATTCCATACATAATCTTTATTTATCTTATAAAATTTTTCTACAATCACCATGTGTTAAAATTATACCTACACTAATTTTCTTTCTTCTTAACTAAATTTACATCTTAATGCCAATTATTTATTTTAGCAAATTATGGTCATAATTACATTCAACAAATTATAATTTCTGGTTTCTATCTAAGATTGTTTCAAAATCACTATTATTTCTTTTAATCCCTCTTGTGCCCAAACCCTTCCTATAATGTTATCCTTAATATTTTCCATTCATTTCCTTCCTAATTTAACTTAGGAAGTATTTCCTACTTACATAATAGATTTATTATATATCCATTTTACATTTAAAACTACATTAATTTCCTTCTTAAGCAGCCATGGGCGGCAGCTTCTATTTATTCTTTTCTCATGGTTTTTCACTCTTCCTCTTTCCCACTTCTGGTTTTGAAATCATTTCTACTCTCATAGGATTTTCATCTAACACCTCGTCTACCTTAAAACTTTACCATCACCATTTCATTTCCTCCAACCCGTAGGCTCCCCTGCATAAAAAAACTCCTGGTCACTACCTCATCTTCTTCATGGCCGAATGGCCTTTAGACAACTATACCCATTATCTCATTTATTTATGAATTCAGCTCTTAACAGTCATCATTTTCCACCATAAATCCTTAAAACCAGCATCATCTCTTCATAATTTCCACTATAATCGAAACCCCCATATTCAGCTACACATATTTTTTCTTCAAACCCTAATCATAGATGTATTTTACTAGTTCAATAACATCATAAACCATAAAAGATATCGATTGAGATCACATTTTTCTGCTCACCTGTATAGCATCGGTTCTGTCAGCTCCCAAAACAGTCCACTTAAGTGGTTTTTTGGCTGAGCTTTTGGAGGATTAGTAAACTCTTGGGCTAAGGATTAATTCCTATAAAAGGACTGAAGTGAATTAGTGATGAAAGGTGGTACTTTCCATGGCTGAAACGTGTTGAACGACAGGGGAAGGAAGAAGAAAATCGTGGGCTTCAGCAGAAATTCATGAGGCGGTGGAAAATGGCTGAATTTGAGTCATATCTGTCTTCTTTTATTTACATTGCATCCGATAAAATTTTGCCACCTTGATAGCTAATTAAATCTCCTCTTTTTTTCTTTTCTTTTTCTGCTTCAATCGGATACCTCAAATTGTGCAGCAAGCTTCCACGAGATTGCTGCGATTTCTCACTTTATTTATTTATTTATTTATTTATTTATAAATACATAATATCAATATATCATGAATATATTTTTTTTCTATTAAAAACTATAAATATATATACATACTTATATTAACACTTTTGAATATATAAATATATTCTTAACATATATTACATATATTTCTATATATTTAAAATTTATATTTTACAATATAATTATTTTATATTAAAAACATATTTATATTTATATTTATAATTTATATATTATATATAATCCTTAAGACATATACTTATCCATTTTATTATTTGTTAGTGTCACAGTCCAAGTACACAGTATTGTATACTTTTTCACCCATTTTCATATACGTGAATCGGTTGGGCTGTTTGTGATGTCTTTAAACACTGCTCATCTACAACAGTAAAACAATTTAGACAATATTTATTTATCAACAATTAATATTCACAACTGTAGGAGTGAGTTTACAACCCCTGAAATTAAATTTACAACAAGTAGTACTGTATAAATATGTCTGAACATACATATGTAACCATGATACCTCAGGAATCCACTTTACGATACTTAGAGCTACTCAAAGTGCAGCTAACCCATGGTTTGGTACATAAAATCTATGATGATGAAAGTAAAGGAGTGAACAAACCATGGCTTAGTAAGAGAGTTGTATGCAATTTTGATATCACGAAAACTATATACAGTAAAAGCCTTTAGTTTCCCATCGGTATGCTAGGCACACTAAAAGGAAAGGATACTATAGTCAGTCGGGTAATCCAGATAGAGTATGGAAGGTATTTTTGAATACCTGTCTTGTTTCAGAAACCTAGAGCGATTATAGGGAGCAAAAGTTTAATTTCATGTAAAACTTATTTAAAACTTACTGCATATAAATATTTCACACATTCGAGTAAAACAACTTATCAAATCATTTAATTCAACATTTAAAAATCGCTGGATTTCCACCACTAAAATTATCACTTTTACACGTGTAGCAGTAAAAATACATTGTTCAAATATAATAACAATTTAGTAGTAAAACACTTTAGAATCATCACGTTTTTATAAAATATCACCATATTCGATAATAACACATGAAATCATAGTGGAGACTAGGCAACACCCAAATGATATAATGCTATAAGTCTCGTAGGGAATAATAATGAACACGTGAGATCCCTGTAGCGACAGTATAATAAACACGTGAGATCTATGGTCATAGTCTATAGGTGTCCTCGGTTGTACACTGAATAGGTGTAAACCGGGATACTGAAAACAAGATTAGTGTCAACAACTTCACATATCACATATTACATGTCACATATCAACATGATTTGGGGCCTATTAGTCTTAAAACAGTATATATGAAATCTCGTTACCTTTATGGAATTAAGTAAAATCAATAATATCTTTTCAGAAAATCCATAAAGGTATAAATCATAGTATCTCGCATGGTGAAAACAATGTTATAAAATGATTACACTATAGTAATAAATCTCATAATATTTCATTTCACCGTAACCATATAGATTCGTATTTCTACGTTTTCTTTCCAAAACTTTCAATTTCAAGGTTACTGGAAATCAATTTCGATAGTTTCATTCTTTATGGAAAATAGAAATATTTATTTTCCAAAATTAATAGTAATTCCACCAAACACATTTCTCACTATAGAACACGTGGAAATATTTTTGTCTCAAAACAATATTTACACAATGATAAAGCCTTTATGAAAATCATTACACGTGATAAAACTTCAGTCAATCCATAAAGGAAAATCATAATAAAATAATGAATATTATACTGAAAATAATTTATAAAATATTCAGTATTCACCATTTCACTTTACACATCACATATTTCACTATAAAACATGTGGGAGGAATTTTCGATAATTTAACTTTTACTGAAATCAGTAACATGAATATTTAAGAAATGATTTTCGGTAAATTCACCATTTATGGAAAACAATCAATTCCTCACTTTTAAGGCTAGGATAGAAATCAATAATGCATCAAAATATTTTATGTTATTTTTAGAAATATTTTTAATAAATTTTGGCAGCATAACGGCTACCAGTGTCCTAGCCTCCCTGCACTTTCGAACACAGTTCAACCAGCCGTATAACTACAATTCACAGCAAATTCGAGGGAATTCACTTTCCAAATAATTTTATAAAATTCATAGCATGAAAAGCATACATTCGGATATCCCAACAAATCACACACGCTTCCCTTACCTGTTTATTGAGATCGCGCTTCTCGACTACACCACAAGATTACCATAACTCCTTGGCTGCAATTAATTTCACCAAAATTTTTAGCTTATTTAATCCTTATTTTTAAGCTAAAGTTCATATTAAAATGTAGCCACATTGGATACTGCAAATATTTTTGCAGTATAATTTCTATCGATAGTATAACGTAACTTCTTTTTTTTTGCGTCAGATTTTAAATCCGAGCATACCGACAAACTCCTCATAATTTCTACAGTCTAAATCTACCCTCAAAACATCAAGAACAGTCATGAATCTATTCCCCTTCACCTTGACTGAAATTGGTGGATGGTGATTTTGGTTGATTTTCATCATTCTAACTTTGCTAAATGATTCTACTATGCTCAACAATTCATTTGGCATCATTTTTGAGCTTGGAACACAATGAAACCCCATGATCCCATGCTTGGCCGAATGCCTCATCCATGGTGAGTTTTTATTTTTCAAGATTTAAACAAAACCATGGCTAGAAAACATGATCACTAGACTTAGATGAATTGATTCATGCCATTGGATTCAAGAAACAGATAAGGAATGGTGACTTACCAAGCTTGGCTGAATGGTATCCCTCTCCTTTTCTCTTTATTTTGTTGGTTTTTCAATGAAATATTGGTGTAGGATTGTAGAGGAGAAAGAGAGGATCAATTTTGGTATATAAATTGTATTGAAATTCTAAGTGTAGTGTAAGTTAGAAAGCTTGAAAGTTTTCTTTCTTTCTTTTTGGTTTAAAGATGGCGTGAGGCTTGATAGAGCAGAAGGTGAATAGTGGCTCTCAGCAGATGACTGAAAAATAAAGAAAATTCTGGAACCTTACCAAATGACCAAAATGCCCCTGTTTATGAAATTTTAGACGATTTGCCCTTATGGTCCCGCTGGCGTAAAAACCATGTAAACGTGCTCCAAATTTTCAGATTCTAGGTCCAAATGGTCATATTAAGCATATCTTGATGACTGGAAGTGGTTTTATTGACGCGCGGTGCACAGATAGTGAGAAATTACAATTTTACCCCTGTGACCTGCCAGCGAGTTGCTCTCACTTCACCACCTTTTCGATAAATCTCTTGACACTATCTTATTCTCCTTTTTATGTAGAATATCATGGTATTTTTATTTTGTCCCAACTCATTTTAGTTTGGGCGTAATTTACGAAAATGCCCTCGGGACGTATTCATTATTTTCCAATTTGTTTTCCAACTTCACAAAATAATTCAGAAAAATTCATAATAATATAATTCAATGATTTTAAAAATCAAAATCATCATATTATATTTTATTACATCACTGTACATGACATTTTTAGTCTCGATCCCATCCGAATACATTAAAAGTAAGTGGGGCCCACATCACTCTTTCACTTATAATCACTTAGCACTAGATTTTTACTCAAAAATTAATTACATATTACAGGTACAGTACAGTAGAATTAGATTTCACAGTTAGTATATATATTTATTACTTAAAGTAATATTTATTGCTCATATATGTATATAATATATATTTGTACATACATAAATATATAATAATATATTTATATATATATATATACCCACATTTTATTATTATTTTATTTAAATTTTTAAATTTCTTAATACCCAATTTAAATTCCTACTTATTAAATCTACAGTTCGTCAATTAATCAAGTACCATACTCCAAAATCTTCCAATCTCACAATAAATTTATTTGTTTATTATTATTTTATCTATTAACATTGGAAGTAGAGGTGGCAAAAATTGACTCGAGCCTGAAAACTCACCCGAGATCAAATTGGGACAAGCCCGAGTTGACCAAAAAAGTCAAAGGCTCGTAACCAAAAAAGTCCGAAACCGAAAAAACCCGAAACCAAAAAACCCGAACTCGACACAACCCGAACCCGACATAACTCGAGCTTGATACGATCCGAAACCGAGATCGATCTGATCCGAAACCTGTAAAAAACTGAATTTATAACTCGAGAAAACCTGAATTATAATTATATAATTGTTATTTAAAAATAAATAAATAATTGATACACTATTTTTAATTAAAAAGTTTAAAATTTTGAAAATAATTATTATTTATTATACAATTTTATCAATTATGAATTACTAGCAAAATAAATATTGAATCTTTTTAATTAATTAAATTAAATTAATTTAAAACACCATAATATATGATATCAAATCATTTTTAATATTATACTTATTGCATTTATAATAATAAATATATTATTAATTTAACATTTGATTTTATTATAAAAATCATTTTAACATTTTATTATTTTTATTTTATAATAAAATTTTAATTTTAATTTTAATACAATAATAAATCAAATATATAAAAAATTATATAATTTCAATATTTGTTTGAAACTTTAAATTTGATATTTTGTGCAACACATTAAAAATATTTTTAAAAAAATTAAATTTAAACTATATTTTCTTAAAGTTTCAAGTATAGAAAGATATTAAATTTAGATTAAAAAAACCTAATCTTAAAATTAAAATTCAAGTTTTTAAGATTAGAAAAAGTTAAGTAATTAAATTAAACAATACAAGTACAATTTTATTATAAGCTTAGACATCATTGAAAGAGAAAATTATAAATCAAGCTAGTGGTAATTTTATTTTTAGCCCTAAAACAAAAGACATTAATAAATCAAGCTAGTGGTAATTAATTATTTATTATATTATAATAATCTTATACATGAATAAACAAATTTAGTATCTTATAATAATAATTTGTATATTATATTATAATAATCTTTTAAGAATAAATTATGTAATCTCTTAGTGTGTAAGTATTATTTTGATAGAGTTAAGTATTTATTAAAAATAATTTATTTATTATCTATTAAATGTAAAATTAAAGTGTGGATAAAAATAATAATTCTAATAGTAAATTAAAGTGTAATTTAATAATATATTATAGTAATATTATTGTGTAAGTGGTAATTTTAATAAAATTTGTTTTTTTATACTTTATTAATATTATTATTAATTATATTTAAATAACTAGAATTATATTAATTAATTTAGTAATATCTACTATTTAACATTTTAATTAGATATTCGATCAATAGGTGTATATTTAATATTATTATGTTAATGTGAACATGAAAAAAATTAGTACTCAATTAGTGTATAACTATATATGATATGATTATATTAAATGTTATTATTTATAATATAATGTCAATTGATATATATAACTTGTTTAATTTAACGTTCTAAATTTTTAATAAAAAATTTGATTAATTAATGTGCACAAGTACGATTATATTTAATATAATAATGTTATATTATGTAAGGACCCTGTCTGGACACCCTTACTCATCTGTACTGTTCGCTTTGGGTTCTAGAGGTGGCCCCCGTCACACAGACGTGGCACTTAGCCCCTCACGGATTTATAGGGAAACTTATCCCAATTCGTGTCCGTCGCTACTCGAACCCCTTACCACTTGTAAGTGTCGAGTAACGACTAACCATTGAACTAGGTCCAATGGTTAGTCGTGTCTCGACACTTAGCACCTAGGTCCAATGGTTAGTCGTGTCTCAACACTTACAAGTGGTAAGGGGTTCGAGTCACGACGGACACGAAAGAAATCCGTGAGGGGTTAAGTGCCACGTCTACGTGACGGGGGTCACCTCTAGAACTCAGAGCGGACAGTACGGATGAGTGAGGTGATGAATGACCCGTAAGGCACTTCAAGCCCTCACATATTATGATTTATGTACAAACCGAAAACAAAATAAATATAAAATTGAAGTAATTATTTGACCAATTATTCATAATATTAAGTATTTTTTAAATGTATACTATAATTTTATTCAACATTATAATTGAACAATTAGTTAACTAGTTATGCGGTTAGATTTAATTTAATTACTAATTATGTTGGTATTAAAAGACAAAATAAATGTAAAAAAATTCTTAAAAATTTAAAATTTTATTAAATATATAATATTATTATTAAAAAAGCTAATAAAACAAAGTAAAAAAAAGAAATTTATTGAACTAAGAGTGTCTAAATTCCAATGGCCCAATGTTGACAAAAAAAATACAATAACCAAATAAGTTATTGTTAAGAGTATAAAGCCATTTATATAAATGTTTAATTGTTTAGTGTGATTTATTTATAATTTGTTAGTTATTTATTTGTATAGCTAATACTTTTGGATTTTCATTTTTTTTAGTTTTATTATATATATATATATATATATATATATATTTGGCTCACTTAAAAAATAAATTTTTATATAATTATTAATATATAATTATATATTTATAACAAAAATGAATGTCACATGAAATTAAAAAAATAAATAATAATTGTCAAGTAATAAAAACATTAAAATGTAAAAATTTATATTTATATAAATTTTTATTAAATTTTAACTTTAATTTAGCATTTCTATTATATTTTTATTTAACTATATAAAATTAAATTAATTATTACATTCCAAATTATAAAAATATTTATAATTTATAAAATTTTAAAATAATTTGTTTAAGCCCGCCCGATTAAAACCGAACTGAACCCAAAATTGGACTGAAACTGAAAATAACTGAACCCAAAAATACCTGAAACCGAAAGTACCTAAAATCGAAAAAACCCGAGACCAAAAAAACCCAAAATAGGAAAAAAACCAAAACCGGGAAAACTCGAAACTGAAAAAGCCCGGAACCGAAATAACCTGAACCCGAATATAACCCGGACCGAACCTGCCCGTTTGCCACCTCTAATTGGAAGTTCAATTTACAGAACCCTAAATCCCAAAATGGAAGAATTCACTGTTATTACATTCTCCCCACTTTTAAAGAATTTGGTCCTCCAAATTCAATACACGCACTTTAGCAATTTAGTGCCTGGAGACTTATCATTTTGGTATCTACCTTATTCATTTGTACTCATACTTCCATATAACATCTATATCATTCACTAGAAATCCTCATTTCTATTTATCTCCTCTATAATCACTCCATCGTCTCCAATTAAACAGAACTCATCAATCACTTTCTATCATTTTTACTCAATCTAATTCCATTAATCATTACCAATTATCTCTGATAATTTAGTATCTATTTCCACAATATTTCCCTACTATATCCATAACTATCCTTCTTGTTCTTTCCATCAACTACCAATATTCATCTATAAATCGACATCTTGTTCCATTTTCTAACTATTCTTCACAATTTATATTTAGATTATGCACAGCAATATGGGATGTAAATCAATTTTAACCTATTTACATCGACACGTACTATGCAAACCTTGCTCTAATACCACTTTTGTAATCTCCGGAATTAGAAAATTTTGAACCAATTTTTTTCCTTTAACTTCCGTCTTTCTTATTCAAATTATTCGATATCAGTTGGTTTGCGTTCGGTGTTGATGTAAGTTCAATATACAATTTTCGTTTTCAGTTATATCTTTTTACCATTAAATAAATTAAACCATAAATAATAATTAAGAAATCAAAATAAAATATATTAATAATATTTATAAATCTGTTTACAATAATTCAAAGTAACTTACGTCCCACTATGTGATAACCGTAAATTTTTCCATTTATTGGAAATTAGAAATATTGAAAATAAATATTAGAGAAATTAAATAAGGGGAAATAAATAAAATTTGCGAGAAACGGGATATTGGTGAAAATCCTGAGAAATGAGGAAGTGATGAATAAGGAAATTCGTGTGAAGGAAATTAAATGAAAATAAAAATAAAATCGTTGAAATTCCCGAAATTAAGGAAAGTGAGGAATTTAAAATTGGATAAATTGGAAATAAGGGAAGGATAAAATTATGGGAAATAATGAAGAGAAAAATTTAATTTAGAGAATGAAAATCCAAAATTTAATAAGAGAATAAGAAAATAAATGAAATATATTTATATAATTATATATTATATAAATGTATTTTTTTTATACCAATACATATGTATTCAAAATATTATATAGTATATTAAAATACGTTGTTATATATATAGAAATATATATATACTATTTCGTAAATTCAAATAATACATATGTATATAAATATAATGTTTTATGTGTATATATAATTATGTAAATACATATAGAAGAAAAGTAAGTATGGTTTTATATTAAAGTTTATATGTATAAATATTTTATTATAGCATTTATATAATTTATATATATAAATGTTACTTAATTTTAAGTATATATATAAATATACACATATATACTAGACATGTATTTTGTAATGTACAATATGTATTTTGTATATAATATATATTGTATTATATTATATATGAAATAATATATGTATAATATATAGTATATATTATATGTATAAAATATGTTATATAATATAAAGTATATAGTATGATATATACTAAAAAGGGAAATAGAAATAACCCAAAAATAGAAACAAAACAAAAAAAAAAGAGAAAGGCAGGATCGGGAAGCAAACCCGATACCCCCCCCCCACGTGAGGCCGACAGTGGCGGAGCTGCCACCGCCGGCGAGGGAAAAGGAAGGGGATGCGTCGCCGGCCAAAAAAGAAGGCATGGAAACCACCGGCGGTGGAAGGAAGAAGGAAAACAGAAGTGAAATCACGGCGGAAGCCGAGAAGAGGAGAAACCAGATCTGGCGGTTGCCGGCCAAACCGACCGCCGCCATCACAGCCGAAGCATCGACGGAAGAAGAGGGAACTGATGGAGGCCATCGGAGGTGCAATGGACGGCAGAGGAACGCCGGCGAAGAGGAAGAAGAAACCGAGGCAAAACCGCCTCGATCTGCCACCGTGCCGCCGATCCAGGGCAAACGGAGGGCACCGGCAAGTTCGTCGTGCAGCCGGCCAGCTGAGGGACGCCTGAACCGCCGGAGAACCGGCCGCCGACGTGGAACCGGCGAGGAAAGGAGCTGGACCGGTCTGACCGGGAAAGGAAGAAGAAAAAAGAAAAGAAAAAGAAAAGAAAAAGGAAAAGGAAAAAGAAAAAAAAAGAAAAGAAAGAAAGAAAAGAAAAAGAGGAAAAAGGAAGAAAAAGAGGAAAAGGAGAATTTCGGGAATTTGGAAAATTCCCGGAAATTCGACAACCCGGGATTTACGAAAATTCGGTAAGAAATTTTTCGAAGAATTAATTTTTAGAAAAATTAAATAAATTATGAAAAAATTCTAAAAATTAGAATTTTAATTCCAGAAATTATTTTCAGCAATCGGGATAAGGAATCGGGAGAAATGGAGTGCGGGCGCGATCGATAAGTGAAAGTCGCCGACCCGGAAAAAGGTAAGGGATGCATGTGCAGCACTGTAAGGATACTCAGTCTGCATAATTTAATTGAAATATTTTATGCAATTATTTTATGAAAATTATTATGATGCATGATTTGCTGAAAATAATTTGGGAAGAAGTACTGGCTGAAAGATTTTAAACTGTATTTTCCGTGCAGGAGGATAGTAAATCGGCAGCCGTTATGCTGTCGAAAATTTTAGAAAAACTTTATACAATCATATTAAATGATTTTATTTCCGAATTTCGATAGTAAATCACGAAACATGAGGAAATTTCTAAATTTCATAAAATATGAATATAATGAGATGGAACTTTAGAATATTCATGTATTCGAGGATGGTGAAAATGAAATCACCGAAAATTCTCGGAATAGATAAATTACACGAATTACGAGACGAAAGATGAAGTGAAATATAGTGAATATTTTTATGAATATTTTTATAAATATTCACTAAAGGATTATAACCCTTATGGTTTTAAATCATGGAATTATATATTTATATAAATTCCATAAAGGTGTATTTTATGATGAAAAATACGGTTTTGAGACTGGTTGGTATTCTTATCATGCTGATGCATGATATGTGACATGTTTAGCCCCGGTCGACGCCCAATCAGTGATCCACCGAGGACAATATAGGTTATGGTCATAGATTTGACCGGTGTATTTCCTTACCCTCCGAGGTTTATAGTATGATGAGATTAATGCCTATCTTAGACTCCATAAATGATAGGTGACATGTAAAAAGGAAAGTGTTTTACATGACATGGAATATGTCAAACGGAAAATGTGATACATGATGGGTGACATGTGAAAAGAACATGTTTTATATAATATGATAAGAGAATCAATTGAATTATAGCATTTTTACAAAATGCTCATTTAGGTATTGATTATAGTACCGTGAGATTATTCTCATAAGACATGAGATACAAACATGTTATATGTTTTCAAAAAGGAAGAAATGATAATTCTAATATTCTTTCTATGGTCTTAAATGGAATATTAGATCATAAGTACTACATGAGATCTGATAAGACAGTGGAAAGTACATATGGCATAAAGGCCAAACCGAGCAGAGACTCGATGATTGTACCGTGTGAGCCACCTCTACAATCCTTCGGGAACTAAGTGCTACACGTGTTCTGATGTGTTAGTAAAGGCCAAACCGAGCAGAGACTCGATGATTGTACTGTGTGAGCCACCTCTAGAATCCTTCGGGAACTAAGTGCTGCACGTGTTCTGATGTGTTAGTAAAGGCCAAACCGAGCAGAGACTCGATGATTGTACCGTGTGAGCCACCTCTAGAATCCTTCGGGAACTAAGTGCTGCACGTGTTCTGATGTGTTAGTAAAGGCCAAACCGAGCAGAGACTCGATGATTGTACCGTGTGAGCCACCTCTAGAATCCTTCGGGAACTAAGTGCTGCACGTGTTCTGATGTGTTAGTAAAGGCCAAACCGAGCAGAGACTCGATGATTGTACCGTGTGAGCCACCTCTAGAATCCTTCGGGAACTAAGTGCTGCACGAGCTCTGATGTGTTAGTAATCAGTCTAAGTTCTGATGGGGATGCGACAAATGTCGAAGGATGAAATAGATCTTGTGCACATGACAAATGATGTGTGTGATATATCTGATTATGTTTATATATGCCACTCAAACATGTGCTACTTGAATGTTCGTCTCTTTCACACTTAATCATACTGATAAAAAGAATGATGCATTGTGAACTTAAGACTGGAATAGATTTTAATAGCTTATTTTGCTTTTTAAAGGACGATACTAATTAAGAGAGTACATTAAAACATGAAATGAGTTTTAAAGAAATAAGATGATGATTTAACTAATATTCTTTTCAAGGAATATATGAATATTAATTATTCTATTTAAATGCTTTATTTCGTAGAAGTATTATTCTGAAAAGAATATGAAAAAGGTTATGAAAGTTTAAAAAGGAAAAGGATTTATTAATTCAAAACAAAAAGAAAAAAATTTCTCTCTACAGTTGCTTCTAGGTTCCGTAACAAGTATGGTATTCTAAAATACCTACCTTACTCCATTCGGATTCCTAGCTGACTGTAGTATCTTTCCTACATGCGAGCCTAGAGCCCATAGGAAAAATGAAAAAGATTTTTAGCATATAGGAAGTTGAGTATCAAGTGAGGCATATAATTCTCTTACTGAGCCGTGGTTTTGCTCACCCCTTAATTTTCAACATTTCAGGTTTTGATGAATGTGAGTTCAGTGGATTGTGGATCCTAGCTGTACACGAAGACAATGTGTCAGACCGATTGATTATTTGAGGTATGATCATTTATTCTCTGTATTTAGACACGTCAACAGTACTACTTATCTCATTAATTACGATAGGGGATGTGTATAATATAAACAATATTATGTAAAATTGTTTAGCAGTCAGTACAAGTGAAGTATCGCAGACAACCCAACCGGTTAAGTTGTGTATAAGAAGATGAAAAATGTGGTCACGGGTCGTGACACACTATTCAAGTACTTTCCTAAATTTCACAATTATAGTATTTACATCTCATCACAAATACATATGCCGTGTATTTTAAGTTTGAATATAAATATAAAACTTTTACATGTACCTGGCCACTGAACACTTTAAACTTCTGGTAAGTTCTCTTCAACTATCCTATCACAACGGATGATACGTACACTGGTGAGCTATCTAGGATGGTGAGTAAGGGGGTAAGCTTTGGGGAAAGCCTAGTAAGAAACATATATAAAAGCATAGACTATATACAATTAAATAAAAATGTTTATTTTACTAAATACAAAAAAGCACGTAAATGTAAGCATTATAATGCATAAAATCTTTAATTCCTAATAGCTTAGTAAGGGCGTTATAGGAAGGATACTATAGTCGGCCAGGAAACCGAATCGAGCATGGGAGGTATTTTAGAATACTTTTTGTGTCCCGATTCCTAGTAGTGACTATAGGGAGTAAAAAGTTGATGATGAATGAATAAACAGTTTTATTTCTAAATCACTTTAAAATCATTTTATGCAGTAATGTTATATATAAATAATTTTCATCAATTAGTTCGGTAAGACATTTAATGTAAAGCTCAATAATAGTTCAGTAGACAATTTAGTGTGAGGTCTAGTAACAGTTCAGTATGAAATCCATTAACAGTTTAGTAAAAAAGATCAATATCAATAAACAATTAAATATCAATAATTAGTAAACAGATCAATTCGGTAAAATAGTACAATACAGTAAAGACAATCACATCCAATAGTATCATGCATAAGGAATATCCTGTAAGGGATGCACATAAAGGTGGCATACCCAACACGTGGGCCAAGGATCCTCCCCTAAGCCAAGCACATAAAGCATATAAGGAGATAAATGACCATCGTCGACAATCATAGTTCGCACTGCTCAGGTGCTTACTGTGGAAACATGTGGGTTTGACCATATACCCACAGTCATATACAAGTAAACCTGTGAACTGATCAGGTCTCGTTGTCATATACACGTAAATCACATAAGCACATAAGTATGCATGATCACTAATGAGCAACTGTCTCAAAATCCTTTTCATAAATCATTTCATTCAACAATAGAAATCATTTCAAATAAATTAATTTATTTAAATCATTTGATGTAATTAAATTCATATAAATCATTCCTTGTAATTCATTTCATGTAAATCAATGCATATAGATCATCTAATGTAAATCATTTCATGTAAGTCATTTTATGTAATTCAAATCATATAAATCATATCATGTACATGTCATGTAAAAATAATGATAACGATAATAATAATAAAAATATATTTCATGCAATAAAAATCATATTTAGACTTGTATGAAAATAAAATAAACTTATAATTTCTTGTTTAGGAAGATTGGATAAGAAACGATTACAATGGATTCCTTTGCAACTTCTATATGTCTCGTACCTCTATTTCAGCGCAATGTAAGAATCTGGTATCACCTTTATGTCTCTTTAGTTTCCGAATTGAACACTGCATAATCATTCCAAATATATTTAAAATTCCATTTTCCAAACATAGTAATTATTCTACAAATTTCAATCTTCTAATTTAAAATTTCCCATATGTAATTTATTTCATTTTCTACCAATTGTCAAAACAAAATTTCTATTAAATCCTATTCTTTTTCTAAATTCTCTGTCACCAATAATTCTAATTTTTATTTAACATCCTATGTGAACTATAATAAATACTCTATAATTTCCTACTTTCCATTTTATAAATTTCAATAAATTTAATTATTTAATTTATTATTAAATGTCTTAACATAACTATACTTAATTTACAATCTTCTCCAATTCCAATTTTTTTTCAAATATTCATATTTTGATTCTAATAATTATTTCATTAATCTCTAATTTCTATTTTATCACTTTTCAAGGTGAATTTATTTTATTTCTTATTAAATACCCAATCTAGATATAATTAAATTGATTTCCTTTCCTACTTCAATTTCTATCGTAAATAATATTAATTTCTTGCATTATATTAATTATTTTCCAATTCAAAATTTATTATTTATCTTTGTGAAGACCGAGAATTTTCTAAATAAATATACGGTATCAGGAAAACTTAAATTGGACAAATTGAAATCCAAATTAAATAAGAATGAAAATGGAGAAAATAAAATTGGATATTAAAATGTCCAAAACTCAATAAGAGAAAAAATATGTATTTTGATATATTTATATAATGATATTATATAAATATACTTTTAATAAACATATATATATTTATACATGAAATATATGTATATATCATATATTTTTATAAAAGCACATATGAATATGTTTATGTATTTTATATATATACATATATATAAATATTATTTTATTGTAAAGTCTAAAAAGTATATACACATATATATTTATACAAAATATGTGCTTAAATACATATTACAATAGTGTATTTATATATATAATTATGATTATATATATAATAATTATATATTATAGTTATTATTATTAAATATATTTATAAATATAAATATAATTATTTTAAAAAAAACTGAAAGGAGGGAATCGGGATGTTTAAACCGATTCCCCCCTTTTCTTTACTTCCTTTGTTTTACATAAAGGAGTGGAAAAAGAAAAAAGACACCGGTCGACGTTGGCGGTGAGAAGGGAAAAGAGATCGAAAAGGAACCACTGCCGACGAGAGAGGAAAGCGACCGACAACGAACGGGAAAAGAGAGAAGAGAAGATAAGTGAAAATAGGAAAGGAAACCGAAAGGAAGAGAACCGAAGAAAAAGGAAAGGAAAGAGTGGCGGTGCCGTCGATCTTGTCATAGCCCGTGACCCAATTTTTCACCTTATTCTATACATCTTATATGGTTGGGCTGTCTGCGATACTTTATTTTTTCTTTTACATATAAACAATTTCATATAAAATTACAATATGAATTACATCCCCTATCTTACTTCATAAGAAAGTAGTACTGTCGATAAGTCTAAATACAGAAAATAAATGATTGTACCTTATTAAATAAATCAAGCTGTCGCATCGTCCCCAAATGCGCAGCCGAAATCCCTTAGGTGTCAGACTCTTAGTCTTCAAAACCTGAAATGTTAAAATTAAGGGGTGAGCAAACCACGGCTCAATAAGGGAATTATATGTATACTTGATATTCAGCTTCCTATATGCTGAAAATCTTTTTCATTTTTCCTATGGGGCTCTAGGCTCACATGTAGGAAGGATACTACAATCGGCTAGGGACCCGGATGGAGTAAGGTAGGTATTTTGAAATACCTATTTTGTCCCGGAACCTAGAAGCAACTGTAAAGAGTAATTTCATTTTTGTTTTGAAATTTAAATCCTTTTTCCTTTTTATTCCATAACCTTTTCATATTTTTTTTCAAAATAATGCTTTTATGAAATAAAGCATTTAAATAAAATAACTAATATTCATATTTTCTTTGAAAAGAATATTAGTTAAATCATCATCATTTTCCTTTAAAACTCATTTCATGTTTTACTGTACAATCATAATTAGTACAGTACTTTAAAATAGCAAAATAAGCTATTAAACCTTTTTTGTATAACATATAAATCATTTAAATCTAATATTCAATTTAAAATTAAAATAAGAATATTAGATTTACTTTCCTCCTTTTTCCTTTTGAATACATATTACATATTCATATTACATATCATATGAAAATCATCTCGTAGTATTAAAAATAGTACTGAAATAAGCATTTTATAAAAATGCTATAAATCATTTCATTTCACGTATCACATATCATGTAAAACATTTACATTTCACATATCACATATCATGTAAAATATTTTCATTTAAAACATATCATATATGGAGACTTAGGCACGCACGCCCAGCCCGTCTACTGGGTCGTTACTCATATCATGCTATAGACTCCGAAGGGTAAAAATCATCATGTCAGATCTATGGCCATAGTCTATAATTGTCCTCGGCGGATCACTGATCAAGTGTCGACCGGGACTACATATCACATATCACATATCACATATTACATATCACATATCACATATCAGCATGATAAGGTTGCTTACTAGTCTCAAAACAGTATTTTTCATCATCAGAAAACCTTTATGGAATTTATAAAAATAATAATTTCATAAATAAAATCATAAAGGTTATATAATAAATCAAGTGAATATTTAAGAAAATATTTATAAAATATTCACTTTATCCTTTTTTTATCTTTCATTTCATATCACGTATAATTCATATATCGAGAGAATATTTAGAAATCCTTTATAAAATATTCTCTTTATCCCTTTTTCATTTTCCATTTCATATCACATATAATTCATATATCGAGAGAATTTTCGGTGATCTCATTATTACCAATTTCAAAAACATGAATATTTTAAAATGAATTTTGTTATATTCATGTTTTATGAAAAATAATCATTTTCTCGATTTTCGTGGTTGAAAATCATTTCTTGTGAAATAAAATCATTTATTATGATTTTATGAAATTTTCGGTAATTTTCGATAATTTTTCGGCTGTATAACAGCTGCCGATTGGCTAGCCTCCTACACGAAAATACAATTTATAATTTCCAGCCAGTACATCATCACAAATTTCCAACCACAGAATCATCACAATATTTTCTTAAAATATTTCATGATGAAAAGCAATGCAGACTGAATATCCTTACAGTGCTGCATATGCATCCCTTACTTGTCTAAGGAATACGCGTTTCTCGTGCGCACCACTTGTAAACCGTAACTCCCGGGCTGCAATTGATTTAACCAAAATATTAGTTCATTGAACTCTTATTTTTAAGCTATTAATCATGTTTCAATGCAACCAAAATGGACACTGCAATTATTTTTGCAATATAAATTCTACCGATAGTATAATATAATTTTTTCGTTTTGCATCATATTTTAAATCCGAGCATACTGACAGACTCCTTATAATTTTTACAGTTTAAATCTATCCTTAAATCATCAAAACCAACCATGGATCCTAGTCCCCTTCATTAGGCCGAATCCTCCCTTAAAATTCATTCTTTTCAAATTTAATTTCTCAAATAATTTCATTAACACTTATGTTTTATTCTTAAATTCCAACCCCTGGAAATTTCTATGATGTTTCCACTTTCAAGCATAAGCTAAATATTCTTCTATGTATCAAATTTACCTTTTTCTTTAATCTAACTTTATCATTAATCCTTGTTCATTACCATATTAGTTTTAGAATCATTAAGTAATAAAATCATCTTCAACGTTACTGCATTTTCTCTTTTCAGCCGTGAGTATCCCTTCACCATATTCTTAAGGTTTCATTCTTTAATAAATTTCCATAACCTTCTTCTATTTACTTAAAATTTATACCAACCACTTCCAATTCACTCTGTCATTATTCCCGTTCAGCATAGGCCCTAACCGAATGGTACCAAGGTTCACGCCTCACCCATGTTTTGACAGATTTTCATTCCATCAAAGTTTCAAACAAATTCACTTATCATTCACTATAATTCTTACTCAAAACACATTGATTTCCCATAAATTTCCCATTTTTTTTTCTAGCCGAGACCTCTTTTTCCTTTAATTTTATTCATGGCTGAACTACCAAGAAGAATCTATTCATAATTCTAATTTACTCCAAAGCTATAAGCAAATCTTCCATGTCTAAAAACTAATAAATACCATAGCCATAACTTAGGAAAACATGAACATACCCCTTTACCCATAACAGCAGAGCAGAACAGCAACCCAGTCCAGCCTTCCACGTTAATATCTGTCCACCATACTTCCAGCTTTGAACAGCTTTCTTGATGGAAAGCAAGGTTAAGGAAGGAGGCTTAGTAAAATAGAGTTTGAAGAGAAGGTTGTGGCATGGCGGAGGCGGTGAGAACTTGAGAAAACGGGAGAGGAAATGAGCTGCAGCAGAGTAAATCAGTTCTGCCCGTGTAGAACAGACCAGAAATTTCTGGTTTAAACAAATATTTTCAGCCCTTTTTGTCTTCTTTTATAAATATTCATCCAATAGAATTATGCCATATGATCTACTTATTAAATCCCTTCTCTTTTCTCTCATTTTCTTTTCTTTTCCCGTCACACCTCCTTCAATTTTATGTGCAGCAAGCTTCCACGTGAAGCTTGCTGCGATTTTTCTCTTCTTTTTTTTTATTTATATATATTTATATTTATAAATATATATAAATAGAAAATATAATCATATTTATGTATATATATAAATATACTATATTTCCATATATATAAATATATATTTTGTATTAATAATTTATATATATCTATATACTTAAATTTTAAAATAATATATATTTCATATATATATTTATATATTTATATATATACATAAATGTATAATAATATCCATATGTATTTTTATAAAAACATATAAAAATATATTTATATAATCTAATTATATAAATATATAATATACACATTCTTATTTTCTTTAATTTGGATTTTTTAATATCCAAATATAATTATACACATTTTCATTTATTATTTAATTTGGATTTCTATTTATCCAAATTAAATTTCCTCTACCTCGTCATTTCATCAACTTTCAAATTTCCAAATATTTCTATCTCTTAAATAAATTCATTTATTTTCTTTAACTTATTTATTTGTTTTAATATTAAATTACAATTATTTAATATAAATTTTAGAAAGTTAGCGGTTATCACATTCTCCCTATTTTAAGAAATTCGGTCCTCCGAATTTAACTTAAATTACAAGGTGGTACCCTTCTGTAAACTTATCATTCTTGTCCTCTCAGTCATCTTTTAAGTACTACTGCCAGTATACCATCAACATCAGAATCCCTTTTGATACTATTGCATATCATCTTTCATCATATACTTACACTTCCTTAAATTTCATATCAATTGGGAGTTATCCATTTTCACTCCTTTTCGTATTACATATGATTCACATTGTTCATCATCCATCTTTCTTATTTGGTGCCAAGTCGATACATTTCGATAATTATCATTTACCGATTTTAATCAATTGTATGTAATTGTCCAGTAGCTTTCATATCTCATGCATCCGCTCTCTCAGCATATCATCGAGCGTTTCCATTCTACGCTCAGATATTTACATCATGTACAGAGCGGTGCTGTCTAAAAATTTGGAATCTTAGAGCCTTTTGCTATTTCCCATATCATATAGCTACTCAGAGATTCCTATAACATATAGTGCTCACTGGAACTTCACATACATTCTCATCCTCTTATAATTATATATGGCACTAAAGAATCTAAGAGTTTGATAATGGAGAAGTAATTTCATTAGACTATCTGTCTATAATCACTTTCATATTATCATATCTCTTTTAGATTCTTCATTATTATCCTCAATACTCTTTAAATATTTATTTCATCCAATTGCTGCAGTTCATTTGCAGACTTTACCATTCACCATCTTTTATCATAATTGAATCAGGAGACAATCATTCTCTCTCCATATTGTCTTTCCATGTAATATCTTATTACCTCTCTTATCCATATAAATCCACTAATTTCATCATTTTGAAGTGGTATATATATTTATCATTTTTCATTTACATGACCGGCAGTAAAATGTAAATTACTTCTCTGTAGGGTCATACCACTATGCTGCTCATTTTTCATTAATGTCTTAGACTGTATCGATATTTAATCATATTATTCATATGTTGTTACCTCATTTCTTGGGCTTATATACCTCACAAGGCAACTCATTAACCTTGTAACCTCAATAGGAACTCATAAAAATTATCTCGAGTTCTAATCATTATCATCTTATGACCATCAATTTTCAACTTTTCATCTAGTGATGCCTTTTACAAAGATTGATCTTATAAACTTCCTATACATCTTTGATTAAATCAATTTAAGGCATCAATTTCATAAAAATGATTATTTGTTCTTCATAAGAACTTTATTTCATAATAGGAATTAAATTCACCCTTTAATTCATCCTCAATCACATCATCTGTATTTCCATCATTTAACTGTATACAAGTGAATTTCATTATTCACTAACTTTTCCAGAGCTATTTCTTAAGCTTTTCGGATTCTTCTATATTCTCCGATATAAGCTTAGAATAAATTTCATATTAATACCCGAGTCAGCGTTAGCTCGATTTCTCCAATCTATATCACTCTGAAAATTTATTGGGAATAACGTCCGATACTTTCTTTAATCATTCCTCTCTTATCATTTCACTATACTTCCTCAAGGAAGAGACATTTAATATTTAAATCATTTTAACATTTACTTCGTCTTGATTCATTTATTTACTTATACTTCACAGCATATTACTCATCTTAATTTATATGCTGTAATGAGTGTAATTATTTCCTTAACACATTTCATAGCTAACCGATTTATTATTGAAATTCATTTTAAAATCATTTTCATTTAATAATTCAGGTTAGCTGTTGTCTTCCTCGTCTCTTATCTTCACTTATTGTCCTTATGTATATTCTCCAATTTCATATACTCCATATAGTACACCATTTTACAAAACATATCTCAAAAATATTCTGGTCCTATAAATATCCATTTAATACTTCAGAAACTGTATAAACGTATAGAACCAGAATTAACCGTACTGTTATGGATTTCATCAACCATACCAATCACCTTCTCGTTCATCTTCAATAATCATATTACTTTTCATCATATCCAATGATCCCGTAATCAACATCTCAGCAATACACTTTTAAATCCGACCTTTAAAATCAGTAACTGAGTCGCTCATCCTGCGACTTCCCTATAACCATTTGGGTCACATCATAACTCTAAGTGTAGTGAAACTTATAATTGGGATCGTTATTCTCATATTATATTCTTTATACCCTCAATAACTCCATTACTACCAATAGAATTCAAGATCGACTTGGTTTATCACTATTCAAACCATAATCCCACATAGGGGCATTTTCATCATTTTCACATTTATTTCTTTCTCCTCACTATACATTTAAATCAAGGATCTTATTATTTATGTGTTGATAGTATCCTTTCTCATACCACTATCAGTAGTTTAAGATCTTTTTCGATTTTGACAGAGAAATCCAATAAGATCCATAATTGGATTATTTGCTTGTAATACAGCCTTACACCATCATTTACTCTGTCAAATCAGTCAATTCCAACTTCTGTTAGTCTATTTTGACTCTCCGGTAAAATTTTGAGGGTAGGGGTATTTTGATCATTTTTGACTAAAAATTTTCTCTCTCTTTGAAATACCTTTAATCGGTGATCTTAAGGTCTATTTAATGATGATATCTCATTCCCCTCCTTTATATCATCACTTTCAGCTCTCAGTTGATCCGGACAGAAAAGTACTGGTGGGGCCCTCACCTAGTCCATTTCTGTTCCTTACCGAACCAACCTTTATTTAGATCATAAGATCACCATTTCAGGTAACATTCCTGAGCCATTTTCCCTTTTTAGCATTTCTTATTCCAAAATTGCTCACTCCCTTCTAAACACTTAATTTCAATTGCAATCATTTATTTTCTCTATGTATTCAAACTACACAGTACTACAAGGGATGTTAACCTTTTCAACACATTTTCTTTCCAAAGTATTGACAGACATCAGGCCAACCGTGCTCTGATACCATTAAAGATCTAGCCACCGCCATGCCACCCGCGCCACCAGCGGAGGAAAAGGAGAGAAGAGATGATCGTCGGTGAGGAAGAATGACGGCGGAAGAAGGAGAAACGTGGAGGAAGAGAAGGCCGAAACCCACTACCAGATCTGCCACCGCTGGCGCTGCCGCTCGGGAAGAGGAGACCAGATCCGTCTTCGTGGTGATCACAGGGTGCTGAGGAGTGGCCGAATCGCCGGAATGGGTGGCCGTCGGTGATCGAACCGGCCAGCAAAAGCTGAACCGCCAGAACCGGCCTGACCAATCCGACCCGACCCAGTTCGGCAAAAAAAAAATAGAACAAAAAAATAAGAAGAAAAAGAAGGAAAGGAAAAAGAAAAAAAAAGAAGGAAGAAGAAAGAGAAGAAAAGGGAGGAAAGAAAAGAAAAGAATGCTAAGGAATTTAAAGATTTTGCTATATTCTGTAGAAATTATGGAATTTATTAAATTTCTTTCTAAGCGATTATATGTGTATTAAATTGTGGCAGCATGGAAATGAGGCTAGTGGTGGAGTTCGGCTAGGCTCGAAAACACGCTAAGCTTTGGCGAATAGGTAAGATACTTTAATAAAGCATTAGTAGCTTTATATTGTATGATTTAGAATTATGATTTTTACATGATGCATTGATGAATTGATGTTAAAAGGCTAAGAAGACCCACAACTGATGGTGGGGGTCTTAGTAAAAGATAAATAAATTGTGAGAATCAACGGCTGGATTATAAATTGTGTTTTCCTTGGAGGAGGTTTACTGAAAAATTAAGCCATTATGCTGCTGAAATTCTTTTGAAAACGTTGAGGAAAAAGATTAAGTTTCTCACGTAAATGAAATCTTAGAAATAGTTATTGAAAAATGAACATTGAAAGGACTTTATGGTATTACCGAAAAAGTTGATATTGAACTCGATGAGAAGATAGATCATTGAGCACGATAACTTGATAAATTATATAGTTTAAACCTTATAGAATCGATAAATCAAGTAATCTTAATATCACAAAATGGTTATCAAGTTGAGATTAAGGTGGAATATCGATTGGTCGGAGTATTGATGAAAGTAATGATGATTATATGATATAGCTTGAAAGAGAAGATCTCAGTTGAAATTTTGATGGTCGAGCGATTGAATTGTGGAACTATTAATGGAGTAATGATTTTAGAATTTATCGAATTGATATCTTGATCTTGAAGTAGTTCCGAATGTGATGATGCAAATAATTTAAGAGGTCGGTGTTGAAAGGATTTCACAGTATTACATCATATTGTCGGATATACGTCAGATAATTAGGGAACCTACACTAATGGTATGGGTCTTAGTGTAACGCCCTCGGAAGCCGGATTTTCGGGCTAACTTTTTCTTTCACTTCCTATGTTTGTCTCTCGTTCAGTGTAGCTTAAAACCTAATGAGTAGTCCTACTCTTACATTTGTTTAAGACTAGTTGTCTAAGGTCCCATTATAGTCTTCTCGTAAGACACGTCGAAAACGACACTGAAAATTTCCGCCCCTATTTTAGCCGATTATCTATCCCCATACTAAGTACATCATCATTTTCAACCTGTAGCAATTCCAAATCTCAAGATAACTACTGAAATACTTAACATCCATTGATTCAGTATATAAACATATCGAGAGTACAACTTAACTACGAATCATAGTATGATTACAAACTCGATATCTCCTAGTACTTACATCCCGACTCCTATACACTGTGTACACAAAAGAATTTAGTCTGGGATATAAACAAAACAATAAAGGATTATACCTTGGCTCAAAATACAACTTTCTGCAGCTCAACAAAATGACTCTCGATGCACCACGCTCGTGCCAAGTCTACCTGAAATAATCTGAGGTGGAAGGGGGTGAGCTTTGGGGAAAGCCCAGTAAGAAAACATACGCTAAGTGATATTAGATGTTCTGCTATGTGCGTGCATGTGTATGCGTGAATAAGTATGTCAAAACTCATGCTTAAGTGTGTCTTACGGAAAATGCAAGTTGACAATTCATTGTTCTATAAGCTATAAAAACACCTGCACCCACGCATTTATAAAATCGAAATACACAATCAAAATATTTTCAAGAGACAGGATTTCTCTGATAAGGTATCGCAATATAATCGGGATCTTTGGAAATAACCAAAAGCTTTCTATGAAAGCGTCCACTGTAGCTAGCAGTGGTTACCGTTCCGAACCAAGATTCTATCCATGATCATGAATCATCCCAGCACCAGTGATCATCTAGTAGCTGAGGTACAAGTCACGACTATTTGTCGGACACCTGGAAGATCACAAAGCAATCCAGGACCTGGAAGATCACAAAGCAATCCAGGATATTTTACGTTAATTGCCACACAGGCTTACTAAATGCCACATAGGCATAATTTAAACGCCACACAGGCGGGTGCCACACAGGCTCATCTACGCCACACAGGCGAGTTAAGTGCCACACAGGCAACTTCCAAGCATCCCTCGTCTCTTATGCCAACATTCATGCAAAAATACTTTTATACGTATCTAGAGTATAGGAGGCATGAATTGTAGTAAACACTCTAGTTTTGATAACCTCATAGTACAAAACACATTTTAGAAAGACAATATATCGGTGACAAGAAATAGTGCTTAAGATATATGAGATTTTTAAATACATTGTAGGATTTAAATTTAACACCAAAATCCATTGAATAATTTCTAACGAAATTTCGGCATTATGACGGCATAGGTAGGACACTACCCAGCATCATAATCCACAACCAAATAACCTGCATAAAATGCCAACCAACAGCATTTTTATCCACAAATCCAACACAGTTCAAATTCAAGACCATTTGTACTTCAATTCAGTTCAATACATATGAAATTCAACCAAGAATGCAATTCGAATCAATAAGTATTAAATAACAGAAATTTGGACATACACAACATAGCAAACTAATAAACATTTACCGTATATTCCCTTACCTCGTTATGCCAGGCTTAACGTTTAGCAATACCGTTCTTGCGCATTTTCAGCCAATTGTTAAATTTTAGCTCCTTGAAAGTTTTCCCCCCTTCAAAAGTCTTCAACTCAAACTCTTTGCCAATGTTACTCAAGGCTCAAATCGAACCTTAGGAATCCTCTCCTTTTTCTTCTGAAATTCCATTTTTCTTGATGTCTTTTCTCACTAAAATCACCACATCAAGATAGCATTTATCATACTTTAACAAACATAGGTACATAACCTTTATATCATATACATTAATTTTAAACCAAAACATAGATTCTTACCCTTACTTCCACTTTAGTCATAACCAAGACACAAATTTTCTAGCATATTTCCAACCACTCATAAAATATATTATTTCCATTACATGTATATTGATCTCACCAATAAGATAAATCTTACTCTTATTTCCTTCTCAAACAACTCATATAATTGTTCAATATATTCAAACAACTTCCAATACATCCCAATATATACCATCAATACTCTTTTAATGTTCTAGCAATAATAATAATAATAATCATAACATTTTACCAACATATATCACCTTTCAACAATGATCAAATAACATTATACATAATCACATCATTCCAATAATTTCTCAATACCCCCAATCAATACTCCAATTTTATATCCCAAACATTATATCAATCTTTCCAATTCAATTCAAATATATTCCAAACACTCTCCTATGTATTTTCTAAACATATTATAATAACCTTCAACAAAACCCGAATAATGCCATAATCCCCTTTCCATATCATATCATAATTCTCTCATATACTTCCATATATATATATATATATATTTATCAAGCCCAAAACAATATAGTTCTAATTCAACATTATATAAAAATCTTACCAATTCAAAACTCAACCACCATCTTTTGTTGCCATCTCTAAACAATGTCCAATTAGCCTTTACAATAGCCACCCGAAATAGCCCTTAGACACCCCTATTTCGCCTCTGCATTTTCAGCATTATTTTGCCCACTTCTTTGCCCAAAACACAGCCCTATTTTCTGTCCTGTTCAGGCCAACAAATCAGCCTCCATTTTGGCGCTCAAACCAGCACCCGAACAGCCTTGTACCGCTGCCTCAATCTGCCCTGTTTACACCCGAAACCATTGCTCCAGGTAGTATCTAAACGCTCGGCTTCAGCTCCTCTCCGTTACTTTCTCTTCAGTTCCTTAAAGTCCCATTACCAGTTACAATTGCTGGTCGCACCACTGGATCACGCCTCCTTATTTTGAATCAGCTCACGGGAATGAAGTATTCATCGTTTCTGTCTTCTTCCGCCAAAAAGGGGTTGTTGCTCCATATTCCAGCTTCAGTTCTTCATCCTTTCTTCTCCCCTATTTTTTTTGCTCCATCTTCACCATACAAACTGCCTTGATATACCTTAAATGAACCCCTAATCAGTCCATCAAAATCACCTCATCGATGTTCCATTTTGTGCCAAAATAAAGCTTCCTTCTCTGCGTTAAGCCTCTTCTATTTCTGTCCAGCAAACCCGAGTTAACAGCCCTTACTTCTTTCCTTGTTTGCTTGCCTTCACATTCCCCTTGCCTCCAGCCGAGATATCCCTTACTACAACTCACATTTTCTGGCGAAGAGGAACAAGGTTTGTAGCCCTGTTTACTGTTTTACCTTGGGCCAAAATGGGGTTTCAAACTGCAGCTATGTAGTTGCTTCAACTCTGCTCCGAGAGGGAAACTCTTGGTCAACACCATTTCTACCTTCTCTCATAATGCCTCTCGATCCTTCTCTTTCTTCCTGCTGCTGCCGACTACTTCAGCCCTCACTCTCGCTCTTTCTTCCTTTCAATTCTCTCCGTTTGGTGTTACCAACAAAACCAGGACTTCCTTTTCTGGTTTTGGCAAAGGACTCCCACGTTAGTGGGAGTAGTTGGTAGCCTAGGTTGGCTTCTTCAAGAAGCCAATAATAATAAAAATATTATTGTCTTATCTTCTTTCTATTATATAATATATATATATATATATATATATAAAATTTAAAATATCCAATATATAATAAATGCAGTAGACATGTGCTTATATATGTCATAGGTTTAGTCTATTTATATTATTTCTCACTTAGTTAAATAAGGTACTTAGGTGATTTAAATTTTTTTTTTTAATTATTAATTTATTTATCATATATATGTTTAAATCCTTTATTTCTCATAACTTACTAAATTTCTAGTATAATTAAATTTCTACAACTCCATATCAAATAAATTAAATTAGTTTCTCCCAATAATTCATT
This sequence comes from Heritiera fomes, assembly GCA_032173925.1. Lineage (NCBI taxonomy): Eukaryota > Viridiplantae > Streptophyta > Magnoliopsida > Malvales > Malvaceae > Heritiera > Heritiera fomes. The sequence continues at coordinate 6,563,997 of JAPDPM010000012.1, read as the reverse complement.
AATTGAATCCTTTATTTCACTTCTCTTGTATGAAATTTGCAGTTATGACATTCTCCCCACCTTAAAGAATTTGGCCCTCCAAATTCGATTGAAGTACTTTTTAAAATTGGTGGGGATACTTCCTCTCTTGATCTCATTCATGTACTTGCTCTTCACTATGACTTTATTCAATTTTCTATAATTATTATATACCTTAAACCGCTATCTTTCTTTTTAATAAAAAGCACCACAATGTCCGATAGAGACATGGGTTCGTATAAGTCCCTTGTCCAACAACTCATTTTGTTGTTTCTTTCACTTCTGATATTCCAGCAATATCATTTTATACGAAGTCTTGGAGATCAACTGAGTACAAAGAATATCAATAGTGAACTTAGTCTCTCTCACTAGTAGTAATCCTTTTCTTTTTTTTTTTTTCCCAGAAGATGTTAGAGAAACCTCCATTAGTTGAGATTCAAGATGACTTCAAACATTCCTTATTCGTATCTTCAGTGAGTGCTTGATAGCTTTCATAAAGAAATATTACTTATACTTCATTCCTCGTCAAACTGTGTCATGATATTTTCTAGTAAGGAAAAGGTTACACTCTCTTATAGTAGTCAACACTAGCACAACTAGTTGCTAACCAATCCATGCACGAAATGATGTCAAAGTCATTCATATTTAATAACATAAAATCTGCCACTAGGTTCCTATCTCCCACCTTTGCATTACAGTCCTTGTACACAATGTCAATCATCTATGATTCTTTCACAAAGTAGTAACATGCAGCAAATATCCTAGATGCTCATGATTGATACTTAGTGTCCTTTAATCACTTTGGTGGAAGCATAAGCTGCTTCTTGATCCAATGCAAAGACCTGCCCCGATGCCAATGGTTTCTTGCTCTTATCAATGGTCTTTTTCTACTTACTGCTTTATCCCTCTGTCTCTTTCTTTAAAGCTCTAAATTCTGGAGCAATCTCTTACCATCTATCCTTGCTTCCAAATTTAAATCAAACTTGTGTCGCCCCTTAGCAATGTTTAAACCATGGAATGTATCGCATCTGTTACAAGATCGTAGGGTTGGTGTGTTAAAAGGATAAGTGGGTCTAGTCATCTGCTGTTGAGGTTCTGTAAACCTTTGTCTCTTAAAAGAAGTATCACTCTGCTTAGACTTCCCAATCTCAAGCCTCTTCCCTTTACTCTTTCCCTTGGATTCATATTCAGCTTATGAGAGTTCAAAATCTTGCTTTACCAGTTAAGCTCGCCTAATAGTCCTTGGATATGTGGAGATAATAAAGGCCGCAAGTCTACTACGAATAGCCATAAACTAACAAAGCCGATAATAGTACCGTTTACTGAATCATCATTTATGTAAAGATCAAAGTTACTTCATATTAACCTCAAGACTCAATATTTGAAAAGTTCACAAATTGGACCTATCTCATTAGTTTGCACATTTCGATCATACATCATCTTATAGATTAGAACCCATCAACTAGCATAAGATCATTGTCGTGATAGGACTTTCCAAATCATATCCCATTAATTCTAATTTCCACATCGATAGTCCTTTTACACAATGTGTCCTAATAACCCTCAATTTTCATTCAAAATTTCCTATTCTACAATGTGTTGTATTCCACTTCGACTCTACTCATGGGGAGTTTGAAAAGCTTTGTGGTTTTTGAATTTACATAATTCAAAATCATAGGGTTCAAATTATAGAACTTCCAAAGTCCATTTAGTTTAAAATAGTTTATTTCAAAAGTCACATAATTTCCAAAATCCTTGTGGTTTCAAAGTCATATTCCTTCTATTCATGTGGTTTTGTAAAGTCCATACACTTTTCAAGATATACAAGATCCAATACATCTTCAAATCTTACCTTCCATAACTGAAATAAAAGTACCACTAATTGTGACTTTCTCCATCAAGCAATTCTTGGCTTTATGGCTTACTTTGCCACCAATTACCACAATTACATTTAATCAATACTTCAATTCACTATTCACCAAGTTCCAACAAAATCCAATTAAATTTAATCTATATTCTAAGTGTATCTTAACAATATGGTAAGAATATCTCCCACAATATTTCTCATCATCCTACCGATGTTTCACGATATCCCAACACATTACAACAACCATCAAAATATTTTAACGACCGTTGAAACTTATTCCCACAACCTTTTGACCATACTCCGAGATTGTTTCATCATTATTCCCACAACATTTCGTTGCCACCAATATTTTTCATTCATAACATTTTAAAACTTTCCAATAAAATGCCATAATATCATAAGCCAATCCAGTATATTACAATATCATACTAATGCAATCTTGCAAAAGTATCTTACATGGTCTCCACCTCAAACTTTCAATTTCCAACCATTTTCAATAGCATTTCACACTATTCAAATAATTTTCCAATGATAACTCCAAAAACATTCAAATCAATATTACACCAAATTCCAATAATATTTCAATGATGTTATATCAAGCTTCTAATAATATTATAGCAACATCGAAGTAATGCTTTAGTAGCGTTCCACACACCACAACAATTTCCAATTAAGATCACAATATTTCAAATAAACCCTATCTATAACAATATAATCCTAGCTTCCACCTTATATAAGTATTTTACCATGCCATTTTTTTTTTTAACTTTTACATCTTTTTGTCATGTCCACAGAGTCTCCAAAATTATTTTTCAAGATTCACTTTCTATATTGTGTCATATTGAATTTCAACTTTATTAAAGGGAAGTTAGGAGAGTCCTTATTTCCTACCTTTTTCTTTACAAGCACGTAACACCGAATTTATCATCTATAATTCTGTTAAGGGAGTGTTAACTTGCCCGAGATAATTTAAAGGTTCAGACTCTAAGTTTAATCCTTCTAGCATTTAGAGATGATGGGGGCAGATACATAGAACAAGAATTTAATTAGTGTAAGGCATCATTATAAAAAAAAAATCAGGAGTTCATCTTTCCAAATAAGTGCCTGCCTTCCAATAGTAGGGCTTAGTCCCATGGTATTTAACGCAACATGGGCGGGGTTTAAATCCCGATGAGGTAAAAGGCTCAAAACTCTTAAGTTGTAGCATTCCAACTTTCTTCCTCCTCCTTAGGCCTTATCCTAAATAAGCTTTCTTTTCTTAACTCCTTATCCTTCACTTTGCCTTTGGTTAGCCGTGGCCTTGGCTCGTGGCTAGGATACAGCTTGCAGCTGTTAGAAAGCTTAAGGCTGAGGAGCATTCAAAAGAAAAAGGTTGTGGCAATCAAAGTGGTCGTAGTTGGAAGTTGTGACCAACATGCAAATTAAATAAGGCATTAAAAGCGTTTATTTCACGCTTTAGGTTGATCAAGCGGTATTGGAAATTATCCTATCTTGTAAATGAGTTTGGAGGTGCAGACAACGGTCCATTAGTGCCGCTTATCTTAGCTCAAGTTTTCCAATACCAATACAAGCATCTCATTATGCTTCCAAATGTTATTCGCAGTTTATATCCAGACAATACACAGTGATTTGGGATGTAAGTCCAATTCTAATCGACCTACATTGATACGAGACTAGACAAACTATGCTCTGATACCATTCTGTAACGCCCTCGGAAGCCGGATTTTCGGGCTAACTTTTTCTTTCACTTCCTATGTTTGTCTCTCGTTCAGTGTAGCTTAAAACCTAATGAGTAGTCCTACTCTTACATTTGTTTAAGACTAGTTGTCTAAGGTCCCATTATAGTCTTCTCGTAAGACACGTCGAAAACGACACTGAAAATTTCCGCCCCTATTTTAGCCGATTATCTATCCCCATACTAAGTACATCATCATTTTCAACCTGTAGCAATTCCAAATCTCAAGATAACTACTGAAATACTTAACATCCATTGATTCAGTATATAAACATATCGAGAGTACAACTTAACTACGAATCATAGTATGATTACAAACTCGATATCTCCTAGTACTTACATCCCGACTCCTATACACTGTGTACACAAAAGAATTTAGTCTGGGATATAAACAAAACAATAAAGGATTATACCTTGGCTCAAAATACAACTTTCTGCAGCTCAACAAAATGACTCTCGATGCACCACGCTCGTGCCAAGTCTACCTGAAATAATCTGAGGTGGAAGGGGGTGAGCTTTGGGGAAAGCCCAGTAAGAAAACATACGCTAAGTGATATTAGATGTTCTGCTATGTGCGTGCATGTGTATGCGTGAATAAGTATGTCAAAACTCATGCTTAAGTGTGTCTTACGGAAAATGCAAGTTGACAATTCATTGTTCTATAAGCTATAAAAACACCTGCACCCACGCATTTATAAAATCGAAATACACAATCAAAATATTTTCAAGAGACAGGATTTCTCTGATAAGGTATCGCAATATAATCGGGATCTTTGGAAATAACCAAAAGCTTTCTATGAAAGCGTCCACTGTAGCTAGCAGTGGTTACCGTTCCGAACCAAGATTCTATCCATGATCATGAATCATCCCAGCACCAGTGATCATCTAGTAGCTGAGGTACAAGTCACGACTATTTGTCGGACACCTGGAAGATCACAAAGCAATCCAGGACCTGGAAGATCACAAAGCAATCCAGGATATTTTACGTTAATTGCCACACAGGCTTACTAAATGCCACATAGGCATAATTTAAACGCCACACAGGCGGGTGCCACACAGGCTCATCTACGCCACACAGGCGAGTTAAGTGCCACACAGGCAACTTCCAAGCATCCCTCGTCTCTTATGCCAACATTCATGCAAAAATACTTTTATACGTATCTAGAGTATAGGAGGCATGAATTGTAGTAAACACTCTAGTTTTGATAACCTCATAGTACAAAACACATTTTAGAAAGACAATATATCGGTGACAAGAAATAGTGCTTAAGATATATGAGATTTTTAAATACATTGTAGGATTTAAATTTAACACCAAAATCCATTGAATAATTTCTAACGAAATTTCGGCATTATGACGGCATAGGTAGGACACTACCCAGCATCATAATCCACAACCAAATAACCTGCATAAAATGCCAACCAACAGCATTTTTATCCACAAATCCAACACAGTTCAAATTCAAGACCATTTGTACTTCAATTCAGTTCAATACATATGAAATTCAACCAAGAATGCAATTCGAATCAATAAGTATTAAATAACAGAAATTTGGACATACACAACATAGCAAACTAATAAACATTTACCGTATATTCCCTTACCTCGTTATGCCAGGCTTAACGTTTAGCAATACCGTTCTTGCGCATTTTCAGCCAATTGTTAAATTTTAGCTCCTTGAAAGTTTTCCCCCCTTCAAAAGTCTTCAACTCAAACTCTTTGCCAATGTTACTCAAGGCTCAAATCGAACCTTAGGAATCCTCTCCTTTTTCTTCTGAAATTCCATTTTTCTTGATGTCTTTTCTCACTAAAATCACCACATCAAGATAGCATTTATCATACTTTAACAAACATAGGTACATAACCTTTATATCATATACATTAATTTTAAACCAAAACATAGATTCTTACCCTTACTTCCACTTTAGTCATAACCAAGACACAAATTTTCTAGCATATTTCCAACCACTCATAAAATATATTATTTCCATTACATGTATATTGATCTCACCAATAAGATAAATCTTACTCTTATTTCCTTCTCAAACAACTCATATAATTGTTCAATATATTCAAACAACTTCCAATACATCCCAATATATACCATCAATACTCTTTTAATGTTCTAGCAATAATAATAATAATAATCATAACATTTTACCAACATATATCACCTTTCAACAATGATCAAATAACATTATACATAATCACATCATTCCAATAATTTCTCAATACCCCCAATCAATACTCCAATTTTATATCCCAAACATTATATCAATCTTTCCAATTCAATTCAAATATATTCCAAACACTCTCCTATGTATTTTCTAAACATATTATAATAACCTTCAACAAAACCCGAATAATGCCATAATCCCCTTTCCATATCATATCATAATTCTCTCATATACTTCCATATATATATATATATTTATCAAGCCCAAAACAATATAGTTCTAATTCAACATTATATAAAAATCTTACCAATTCAAAACTCAACCACCATCTTTTGTTGCCATCTCTAAACAATGTCCAATTAGCCTTTACAATAGCCACCCGAAATAGCCCTTAGACACCCCTATTTCGCCTCTGCATTTTCAGCATTATTTTGCCCACTTCTTTGCCCAAAACACAGCCCTATTTTCTGTCCTGTTCAGGCCAACAAATCAGCCTCCATTTTGGCGCTCAAACCAGCACCCGAACAGCCTTGTACCGCTGCCTCAATCTGCCCTGTTTACACCCGAAACCATTGCTCCAGGTAGTATCTAAACGCTCGGCTTCAGCTCCTCTCCGTTACTTTCTCTTCAGTTCCTTAAAGTCCCATTACCAGTTACAATTGCTGGTCGCACCACTGGATCACGCCTCCTTATTTTGAATCAGCTCACGGGAATGAAGTATTCATCGTTTCTGTCTTCTTCCGCCAAAAAGGGGTTGTTGCTCCATATTCCAGCTTCAGTTCTTCATCCTTTCTTCTCCCCTATTTTTTTTGCTCCATCTTCACCATACAAACTGCCTTGATATACCTTAAATGAACCCCTAATCAGTCCATCAAAATCACCTCATCGATGTTCCATTTTGTGCCAAAATAAAGCTTCCTTCTCTGCGTTAAGCCTCTTCTATTTCTGTCCAGCAAACCCGAGTTAACAGCCCTTACTTCTTTCCTTGTTTGCTTGCCTTCACATTCCCCTTGCCTCCAGCCGAGATATCCCTTACTACAACTCACATTTTCTGGCGAAGAGGAACAAGGTTTGTAGCCCTGTTTACTGTTTTACCTTGGGCCAAAATGGGGTTTCAAACTGCAGCTATGTAGTTGCTTCAACTCTGCTCCGAGAGGGAAACTCTTGGTCAACACCATTTCTACCTTCTCTCATAATGCCTCTCGATCCTTCTCTTTCTTCCTGCTGCTGCCGACTACTTCAGCCCTCACTCTCGCTCTTTCTTCCTTTCAATTCTCTCCGTTTGGTGTTACCAACAAAACCAGGACTTCCTTTTCTGGTTTTGGCAAAGGACTCCCACGTTAGTGGGAGTAGTTGGTAGCCTAGGTTGGCTTCTTCAAGAAGCCAATAATAATAAAAATATTATTGTCTTATCTTCTTTCTATTATATAATATATATATATATATATATATAAAATTTAAAATATCCAATATATAATAAATGCAGTAGACATGTGCTTATATATGTCATAGGTTTAGTCTATTTATATTATTTCTCACTTAGTTAAATAAGGTACTTAGGTGATTTAAATTTTTTTTTTTAATTATTAATTTATTTATCATATATATGTTTAAATCCTTTATTTCTCATAACTTACTAAATTTCTAGTATAATTAAATTTCTACAACTCCATATCAAATAAATTAAATTAGTTTCTCCCAATAATTCATTAATTGAATCCTTTATTTCACTTCTCTTGTATGAAATTTGCAGTTATGACACTTAGTATCAATATTATGGTACATAATGGATAGTTATGATACTGAGTCATAACGAATGTATGATTTGTGCATACATAACTCTATTGAAATTGAGGTTAAATTACGACACAATCCGATCATTTATAGATTTAAATTAATGAGTGATGAAATATGTGAATATATGGTTTTGCTTATAACCATAGAATAGGCCTTGAATAATAAGATTGACAATTGCATAATTTCAATATTAAATTATACAGGCCATATGAAGAATTGATTTGAGGATTGTGATCTGGTTTTGCAGTAGTGAATGAAATTGAACCTTAAGTCGAAAATCATGAACGTGTGTCAATAGGTCAAATCATAATTGGATTTGATAAGTGATCATTGATCTGGTGGTTTTGTTATCTTCAATATCGACTCTAGAGTAGATATTGGATGACGACATTGGTAATTACATAATTTTCGTAACTTGATGGTTACGTTGAAAACATGATATCTAAATGCTCATAGAAACTTAGAGGATTCATACTAATGATGCGATCCTAATATTGATGATGAGATGTATAAATGATTATTATAGTTGATGACGATTGAGAAAAGATATTGAATACCGAATGGTCTGAATACCAAGTGATTTGATTTATGAATGATTTGAGTACTGAGCAAATTGAATACCGAATGAAATGAGTATTGAATAATTTGAATAGTGCTTTATTGATTGGACAGAAAGAAGGCCTTGAAATCGAATAATTGATGGTGATAAAGTTAAATGAATCGCTTCACTGTATTAGATGAACATATTTCCGAAGTTGCATACTAAAATGTTTTATAGCATTGCTTTTAAGTATAACTTATTACAACTTGAGATGTTGTACTAACACTTATATGAATGCTATAAAGTATAGATTAGTTTTAAAAAAAAAGATAGTATATGGTAGATACACATTTTTATATATGAAGCATCTTAAAGAATTTTACCATATGCTTTACATGATTTTGACATGAAAAGATAAAGATTTAAATGTTTTATGAGACTGTAGCGCCCTGGAAGAATTAAATTCAACAAAGCATAGTGGAAACCGCTTAATTGGAGCTTTGCTCATTAGGCAGAGATGCTTGTCTGACAATAGTCGTGGACAGGTCTCAGTCACGCTTGATCAGTGGGGCTGAGAGAGATGAGGTCTATGGCCATAAATAGTGCCCTAGTTGGTTTCCAAGGGACGATGACATGATTTTCACTGCTAGCTACAGTGATTTAAGTCTTTATTGATAGAGTGATAGGGATCTAGCCTAGTCTCTAATCGATATGATATGAAGTCTAGAGTATGATTTTATTGATATGAACTCTAGACTTGACATGATTTATACAGTACATGAGACATGTTTGAAATGAAATACATTTTGAAACAGTACATGTTTTAAACATGTTTTAAAAGTACATGTGATATGATTTCGACACTTATATGACTTATATATGATTTTGTGTCAAACTTGAAATGATATGCGGTCTAGAGTATAGATTGATTTGATATGAACTCTAGACCTGATATGACTTATAAGTATATGAAAAATGTTTTAAAACCGCACATGTTTTAGACATGCTCTAAAAACGAATACATGAATTGAAATTGAACATGTTTCTATCATGCCTTAAAGGTAAATATGAAATGAATTGAAAATTCATATGTTTAGCATGTTTTAAAGTATATATGATATGATTTGAAATGATAGCGGTTCATACAGTGAAATTACATTAGTTGCCTACTAAATCATGACATAATAGTATGCTTTTTACATAAGATATGTCATGATCTTATATGGTACAAAAACATGAAGAGTATATGAGGAGTATCACGACTTGGTGGTAACGATATTTCATCTACATGATGTCATGATATGATATGATACATGAATATAGGATATACACAAAGAGAATTATGACTTCGTACCACCGTGATTATGATTCTCCATATGGAAAGTGATATGAGATGATAGAATACAGGAGTATGATTATGAAACGTAAAGTGACTTGATATGATATCTCAATTGGACATGATGTGCTATGAGATTGATGTGAGTATGGACTAATAGTATATGATATTCAAATTATACACGATGCATTGTTGTGTGATGCAATGTAATATAATGATAAGAAGATCAAAAGTGATTAAGTCGATCTATTTAGAGGTCTGAATGATAGACAAATGACAGGAATTGAGATAACGAGATGTTATCGATGAAAAAGGTGAACTGTAATTGCAAACTTGCAGGTTTTAAGCATTATGGTTTAAGACAGTATAATACTACTCCTGCATTTATATTAGCATCTTACTGAGCCGTGGTTTTGCTCACCCCACTAAATTTCATCTCTTTTCAGACTATTGAAGTTACAATCTGCTATGAGAGCTTTTAAGTGGACCTTCGATGACGGTTTGCAAGTTTGGTACTGGCCATCATCCTACGAATCCACTTCACTACTTTTGAGGTATATATCCTTGTAAATCTTTTGTTTACATGTACAGACTTTAATGAATACACAGTACATATGTTGTTCAATGAGTTGGGATGTAACTTAGAGATGTGATTAAACATTGTATAGAGGATCAGTGAAATTAGAGTAGTAACTACACTGACACTGAATACAAACCTTAAAATAAAAAAGAAAAATTTAGTCCATAAATTTGTAGACTAAGAAAAGTATGAGTATTAAGTGAATGTCGCGGTCTTCGGGTCGTGACAATCTTTGTTCACTATTAATATTTGTTCCATTTATTTACTTATATCAAAATTGCTTCTATTTTATTAATTTCCAATAATCAATTTATTTTATTTATTATTAAACAATGCCATATAATCACAATTAGATCATTTTCTTTTCTACCTCTAATTTCTTCAATAATCCTATTAAACTTAGTTTATGTTCTTTTAATCTTTAGATTATAAATTTCACTTGAAACCTCTACCAATTTCCATTTGATTGAATATATATATATATATATATATATATTATTGCTTAAACTTATTCTTTTCTAGTTTTAATTTTATTAATAATCTTTGTTCACTTAGTATGTTCATTATATCCCTTTTTATACTTATAAAATTAGTTCAATCTCATACAAATTATCCTTGGCCAAATGTTTCCTTTTTATCTAAATTAGTCATTTCCCAAATTTAATTCCATACATAATCTTTCTTTATCTTATAAAATCTTTCTACAATCACCATGTGTTAAAATTATACCTACACTAATTTTCTTTCTTCTTAACTAAATTTACATCTTAATGCAAATTATTTATTTTAGCAAATTATGGTCATAATTACATTCAACAAATTATAATTTCTGGTTTCTATCAAAGATTGTATCAAAATCACTATGATTTCTTTTAATCCCTCTTGTGACCAAACCCTTCCTATAATGTTATCCTTATTATTTTCCATTCATTTCCTTCCTAATTTAACTTAGGAAATATTTCTTACTTACATAATAGATTTATTATATATCCATTTTACATTCAAAACTGCATTAATTTCCTTCTCAAGCAGCCATAGGCGGCAGCTTCTATTTATTCTTTTCTCATGATTTTTCATTCTTCCTCTTTTCCCACTTCTGGTTTTGAAATCATTTCTTCTCCCATAGGATTTTCATATAACACCTTGTCTACCTTAAAACTTTACCGTCACCATTTCGTTTCCTCTAACCCGTAGGCTCCCCCGCATAAAAAAACTCGTCACCACCTCATCTTCTACATGGCCGAATGGCCTTTAGACAACTATAGCCATTATCTCATTTATTTATGAATTCAGCTCTTATTACTACAGTAACAGTCATCATTTTCCACTATAAATCCTTAAAATCAGCATCATCTCTTCATAATTTCCACTATAGCGAAACCCCATATTCAGCTACACATATTTTTTCTTCAAACCACAATCATAGATGTATTCTAATAGTTCACTAACGTCATAAACCATAAAAGATATCGATTGAGATCACATTTTTCTGCTCACCTGTACAGCATTGGTTCTGTCAGCTCCCAAAACAGTCCCCTTAAGTGGTTTTTTGGCTGAGCTTTTTGGAGGATTAGTAAACTATTGGGCTGAGGATTAATTCCTATAAAAGGACCCAAGTGAATTAGTGATGAAAGATGGTATTTCCATGGCTGAAACGTGATGAACGACAGGGGAAGGAAGAAGAAAATCGTGGGCTTCGGCAGAAATTCTTGAGGCGGTGGAGAATGGCTGAATTTGAGTCATATCTGTCTTCTTCTATTTATATTTCATCCAATGAAATCTTGCCACTTGGATATCTAATTAAGTCTTCTCTTTTTTTCTCTCCTTTTCTTTTCTTTTTTTGTGTCAATCGGATACCTCAAATTGTGCAACAAGCTTCCACGAGCTTGCTGCGATTTCTCTCTTTTTATTTATTTATAAATACATAATATCAATATATCATGAATTTATATTTTATTTATTAACAACTATAAATATATATACACACACTTAAATTAACACTTTTGTATATATAAATATATTCTTAACATATACTACATACATATATACATATATTTCTATATATTTAAAATTTATATTTTACAATATAATTATTTTATATTAAAAACATATTTATATTTATAATTTATATATAACATATAATCCTTAAAACATATACTTATCCATTCTATTATTTGTTAATATATATTTATTGCTCATATATGTATATAATATATATTTGTACATACATAAATATATAATAATATATTTATATATATACACATTTTATTATAATTTTATTTAAATTTTAAAATTTTTAATGCCTAATTTAAATTCCTACATATTAAATCTACAGTTCGTCATGTAAGTTCCCCACATAAGTTAACTACTTAGTCAGTAGTGTTTTATAGGAAATAAAAGACTTGAGGTTAGTTTCACAACCTCTTAAAACTTCCTATTGTGGTCTTATATTTTATTATCGTTATCTAATAAATTTTAAATTATTTATCCATATCTATAAGTGATAACTGCCCACACAAATTGAATTACGTTTTTAATGGGAAGACGTATATAAAGAAAAATATAGGGTATTGGGTCCCTAATCTGAGCATTCTGAAAAACACACCATTAGTGAGTTTGCTTAAGATTAGAAGATCAAATACGAAAGGCACACAATTTTATCGCAGCTCAATATTTTCGGTATCAATGGCTGGAGGTTAGTATCCTGTTCCGCATTTATAATTAATGATCTGTTATTTTCGGTGTCGACACATTAGATACATCGATTCAAAATTTCTTACAATTGGTATCCGAGCCATTAAAACCTCTGTCTTGATTTTGTTTGAACAAATTAATTGTATTGTAGTATAGAAGTTGGCATTTAAAACGTAAGATCTTGTTTTTGTGCAGTAGTTTGTTTCTTTGATCGGAAAAAGCGACTTCTGTGCATTGAAAAAGCTAGTTAAATTAGTATATTATTAAGGCATAAAAGTTTTGAGAAATCTGACTTCTCAACGTACAGACCACAAAAGAAATAAAAAAAAGAATGGAAAACGCGTTGTATGTGATCTGTGAAACCTAAAAAGATATTAATTATAATTATAACGAAATATGGCAACGGTGATGAAAATTAACTTGGGAAACAAAAAGGCTGATATCCCTTGTTTAATTGTTTATTACTTTTATTTATTTATTATTATTATTATTATTTTCTTGGTTGGAGAAAGTGAGCCTTTGAAATTTCATAGCTATTTTGAATCTACCATTCATTACACAATTGGAATTGCAAATTCATTCTTTTCATTAGCTTTTATTTTCATGGGGCATTCGATTTAGATTGTTCCTGTTGTTTCAAACAGTACAATAAATCTTGCATTGTGGTTATGGGCAAGAATTTGACAGTGTTAATTATTAAATTAATCATAAAAAAAAGAGGCTTATATCATTATTTGATTCATGGTATTTTTTGTATGCTTGAATTTTATGTGTAAGTAATGAATGTCTGTATACAATATTTTCTGTTTATAATATGTTGATTGTGTACATGATTGAAAATTATTATTTATGCATAAAATTTGATGTCATGTGATCCATATAATTTTTCTTGATCAAGGAATAGCCACAGCATCTTTGATTAAGTTAAATTATATATCATGTATATTCGGTCACATATAGAAAAATGACATTAATTGTAATTAATCATATTTAATATAATAAATTTTATCCTACAGGAATTTTTGTTATATTTGTGTGATTAATTAGGATGAAGTAACAAATTATTTTTCTTAGTTTACCCACAGGAGTTAAGAAAAGGAATATAATTTGTTAGTTTCATTATAAAGTTTATATATGAATCTGTTTAAATTAAAACTTCGCCCACAGGCAGTTTTATATGTTATTTGATTCATATTTTAATGCATGATTTACATTGGTAAAGCATGATATTTGTTTATTTGCCTCAAATTTGTAACATAAGTGTGAATGTTTGATTTATTTGCAGTTATACAACCTCTGAATTTTTCTGATGATAAATTTGATGTTCCCTATTTAAGTGGTGATAACTACAAGATATGGAAGGAGAGAGTTCTTCTTCAATTAGGGTGCATGGACATTGATTATGCTATTAGGAATGATGAACCACCTGTACCTACTGAAACTAGCCCTCAGGGTGCGATTGCCCTATATGAACGATGGGAGCGATCTAATCGCTTAAGTATGGTGTTCATAAGGACACGTATATCGGCTAGTATTCGTGGTTCAATCCCTGAGTGTAAAAATGTTAAGGAATTGCTGAAGGCTATTGATGAACAGTTTGAGTCTTCGGATAAGGCACTAGCTAGCACCCTAATGACAAAGTTATCATCTATGAAGCTCACTAGTGTTAGAGGCGTGCGTGAGCACATCATGCAGATGAGGGACATAGCGGCTCAGTTGAAGTCTCTTGAGGTTGAGATGTCTGAATCCTTCCTTGTGCACTTTATTTTGAATTCCCTTCCACAACAATATGGACCTTTCAAAATTTCTTACAACACACATAAGCAAAAATGGTCAATAAATGAACTCCTGACCATGTGTGTTCAAGAGGAAGGGAGGTTGCTAATGGAAATGGGTGAAAGTGCACATATAGTAACACAAGGAAAGAACAAAGCGCAAGCCAAACAAAAGGGAAAGGGTAAAATACCTATCCAGACTGAAAAGAAAGAGTCAAAGTGTTTTTTCTGTAAAAAGAAGGGACACATGAAGAAGGACTGCAACAAATATAAGGCTTGGCTTGAAAAGAAAGGTAATCCAATCTCACTTGTTTGTTATGAATCTAATATGGTCGATGTTTGTCATAACACTTGGTGGATTGATTCTGGTTCTACAATCCATGTTTCAAATACCTTGCAGGGTTTTCTAAACCAAAGGAAACCAATGGCCAGTGAGCAATGCATCTATTCAGGAAACTAGATGCGTTCTCAAGTGGAAGTAGTAGGGACGTGCAGATTAGTTTTAGATACTGGTTTTGTTTTGAATTTGGAAAGAACCTTTTATATTCCATGTTACTCTAGAAATTTAATTTCAGTTTCAAGACTTGTACCACTTGGATTTTCTTTTGAATTTTATGAAAATGCTTTCCGCTTGCTTTATAAATCTAGTGTTGTTGGAAATGAGATGTTGATTGATGGTTTATTTCGAATTCATTTACAAAATAATATTTCAAATAGTATAATGCACGTCCAAGACAATGTAGGTATTAAACGATGTGTTATGAATGAAAAGTCCTCTATATTGTGGCATCGAAGATTAGGACATATCTCCATAGAGAGAATTAAAAGGTTAGTGAATGATGGAGTACTTAGTATTTTGGATTTTACTGACTTTGATACTTGTGTGGACTGCATAAAGGGAAAGCAGACCAACAAGACAAAGAAAAGTGCCAAGAGGAGTTCAGACATATTAGAGATCATACATAAGGACATTTGTAGTCCGGATATGGACTCATATGGTCAGAAATATTTCATCTCATTCATAGATGATTATTCACGATACATGTATCTCTACTTGCTTCATAATAAGAACGAAGCATTAGATGCTTTTAAAGTTTTCAAAGCAGAAGTAGAGAAACCATGTGGAAAACAAATTAAGATCGTGAGATCAGATAGAGGTGGAGAATACTATGGTAGATACACTGAGGATGGATAAGCACCTGGTCCATTTGCGAGGTTTCTTGAAGAGCATGGGATTCAAGCCCAATACACTATGCCTGGATCTCCAGACCAGAATGGTGTAGCAGAAAGAAGAAACCGAACCTTGATGAACATGGTACGGAGTATGCTTAGCAACTCCAAGCTTCCTAAATCCTTGTGGACCGAAGCTCTTAAAACGACAGTGTATATATTAAACCGGGTTCCAACTAAAGCCGTTCCAAAAACACCTTTTGAATTATGAAAAGGTTGGAAACCGAGTTTGCGACATATACGCGTTTGGGGATGCCCGTCTGAAGTAAGAGTTTATAATCCACAAGAAAAGAAATTGGACCCAAGGACTATAAGTGGGTATTTCATTGGATATGCTGAAAAGTCTAAGGGTTACAGATTTTATTGTCCATCACATGTCACTAGAATTGTGGAATCAAGAAATGCAAAGTTTCTTGAAAATGACTTGATTAGTGGGAGTGATCAATCTCGGAACGTAGTTTCTAAGAAGGATCATTCAGATATTCAAGCTCCCATTTCAAGTGACAAATTGGTTGTTGTTCATAAATTCCCTCAAGTTCAAATGGATGTTGAACAACCAATCATTGAAGCTCCACAAGTTGCTGATGACAATCTAGTAGATCCAGTTGTTCAACAATTACCAGAGACTGTTGAGCAACCAGTTGTGCAACATACTCCGCAGGAGGATGCTGACACAACATTAAGAAGATCAACTAGAATGAAGAAATCATCAATACCTAGTGATTACGTTGTGTATCTACAAGAGTCTGACTATAATTTTGGAGCCGAAGATGACCCTGAAACATTTTCACAAGCCATGAGTTGCAGTAAATCTGAATTATGGTACAATGCCATGAAAGATGAGTTGAATTCTATGGCATCTAATGGAGTCTGGGATCTTGTTGAGTTGCCTAATGGTGCAAAGGCCATTGGAAGTAAATGGGTCTTTAAAACAAAGAAGGATTCATTAGGCAACATTGATAGATATAAGGCAAGACTCGTAGCTAAAGGATTCACTCAAAAGGAAGGAATCGATTACACAGAGATTTTTTCCCCTGTATCAAAGAAAGATTCTCTTCGTGTTGTTATGGCATTGGTTGCTCATTTTGACTTGGAACTGCATCAAATGGATGTGAAAACTGCATTCTTGAATGGAGACCTAGATGAGGAGGTTTATATGAAACAACCGGAAGGATTCTCCTCTAGTAATGGTGAGCATTTGGTATGCAAGCTTAAGAAATCCATATATGGATTGAAACAAGCCTCCCGTCAATGGTATTTAAAATTCCATGATGTCATCTCTTCATTCGATTTTGTAGAGAACATCATGGATCAATGCATATATCACAAGGTTAGTGGGAGTAAAATTTGTTTCCTTGTCCTATATGTGGATGATATCTTACTTGCAACCAATGATAAAGGGTTGCTGCATGAGGTGAAGCAATTTCTCTCTAAGAAATTTGATATGAAGGATTTGGGTGAGGCATCTTATGTCATTGGCATTAAGATCCATAGAGACAGACCTCAAGGTATCCTAGGACTGTCTCAAGAGACCTATATCAATAAGGTTCTTGAGAGATTTCGGATGAAAGATTGCTCACCAGGTGTAGCACCAATAGTAAAGGGTGACAAGTTCAATTTAAACCAGTGCCCGAAAAATGAACTTGAAAGGGAACAAATGCAAAACATTCCATATGCTTCAACTGTTGGAAGCCTAATGTATGCTCAGGTTTGCACAAGACCTGACATTGCATTTGTAGTCGAAATGTTAGGAAGATATCAGAGTAATCCGGGTATGGACCACTGGAGAGCTGCAAAGAAAGTAATGAGGTACCTTCAAGGGACCAAAGATTACATGCTTATGTATAGACGAATTGACAACCTGGAGGTAGTTGGTTATTCAAATTCAGACTTCGCTGGATGTATTGATTCACGAAAATCAACATCTGGATATGTTTTCATGCTTGTTGGCGGAGCCATATCTTGGAGGAGTGCAAAGCAGTCTTTAGTTGCTACTTCTACCATGGAGGCTGAGTTCGTTTCTTGTTTTGAGGCTACCTCACATGGTGTATGGTTGAAGAGTTTCATATCTGGGCTTAGAATTGTGGATTCCATTTCAAAGCCATTAAGAATATATTGTGACAATTCAGCTGCGGTTTTCTTGGCTAAAAACAACAAAAGTGGTAGTCGAAGTAAACATATCGACATTAAGTATTTAGCCATAAGAGAACGTGTTAAAGAGGACATAGTGGTCATTGAGCACATTAGCACTGAATTGATGATAGCAGATCCTTTAACAAAAGGCATGCCACCAAAAAGTTTTAAGGATCATGTAATGCGAATGGGACTTGGTTCCATCTTGTGAATTGGTTGTATGGACAACTTTTATTTGTAATGAAACTCTTATTCATTTGTTTTGTTTTCTCAATATTTGGTGCACGTATTGGTTATTGAGAATAACAATAAATTTTGGACCTAGAATAAACATAAGGTTTATTCATTAAGTTATGTTATCACATATAGGCTGATATTGAAGAGATAAAATATATTGTAATACATGGAAGATATTACTTATTCTTAGAGGACTTATCGCCATGATTCATGTATTTTGTTTCTTTAATTTAAGCATAAGGATTCATAGATTATGGATGGAATAGCAAGTATAATAAAATATACAGACCAAGTGGGAGAATGTAAGTTCCCCACATAAGTTAACTACTTAGTCAGTAGTGTTTTATAGGAAATAAAAGACTTGAGGTTAGTTTCACAACCTCTTAAAACTTCCTATTGTGGTCTTATATTTTATTATCATTATCTAATAAATTTTAAATTATTTATCCATATCTACAAGTGATAACTGCCCACACAAATTGAATTATGTTTTTAATGGGAAGACGTATATAAAGAAAAATATAGGGTATTGGGTCCCTAATCTGAGCATTCTGAAAAACACACCATTAGTGAGTTTGCTTAAGATTAGAAGATCAAATACGAAAGGCACACAATTTTATCGCAGCTCAATATTTTCGGTATCAATGGCTGGAGGTTAGTATCCTGTTCCGCATTTATAATTAATGATGTGTTATTTTCGGTGTCGACACATTAGATACATCGATTCAAAATTTCTTACACGTCAATTAATCAAGTACTATATTCCAAAATCTTCCAATCTCATAATAAATTTATTTGTTTATTATTATTTTATCTATTAACATTGGAAGTTCAATTTACAGAATCCTAATTCCCAAAATGGGAGAATTCACGGTTATTACAAATATGAATAAATCACACTTCAAATATATTCTAATCCGCTCTTTCAGAACCATTTCAAATCATAGCAATTCTGGTGTGGGTCTCACATCCCTTTTCTTCAACACTCTTACCATTTGAAACTCTTAGCTAATAACCTTCACCCATATTTTGCCTAGATCCTTAGTAGTAGGGGTTATATGACAACTTAGGTTCTCACATGAACTCCATGCATAATCTATTTTGCGCACTTTTTGATTTAGACCTCTTTCTTCTTGCGCGTGGCTTACTTGCGCATTTTTCGCGTTAAGCTCTTGCACTTTTTTTCTTCAAGCATAACTTACATCACTCATTTGCACTTTAAGTCCATGCATAGCTTATTTCGCGCACCTTTCATTTCAGGTCTTTTTTTTCTTATGTTGAGTTACTCATTCCTGTCATAATACATTCAAATAACGTTAGTCAAATTTATGAATTGACAATTGTTTTACCAAATGCATGACAACATAAATTTGTTTAATAAATAGTAGAATTATCATGTAAAAAACATAAGCATTTTGGCCCAATCAATTTCCGGCTCAATATGGCCTTTCCATATTTTCAATGGGCTGCAACTAAAACCTCATTAAAATGTAAACAAAAAGTAGATTAAAATGTTTTAAGAGTAAAAAAAAAATGTAAATATAATAAAATTAAAATATCATTTTAAGAATTTTAATGAGGCTTTGAAATAAGTGTAAATTCAACGAATTCTCGAATTTTGTGAACGTGCAATTTTTGATAAAGTTTTAGGTAAGAAATGATTATTCTAAGTCCAATCAGGTGTTGGGAGATCTAGAAAAATAATTTCAATATTAAAAGAAGTTTAATTTATTTTCAATTATTTTAATATTAAATAATAAAAGGATCCTTAAAATAGGAATATGAATAATAAAAATAACGATAATAGTAAACAAATATTGGGAATAACTGGAGATATCAATGATGATAAAATTCTTGAATTTTGCAAGTGTGCAATTTTTGAAAAATTTTTATGTGAGAAAGAACCTTTTTTTTTAATTCAATCAGAGTGCTCGGGATTCGAAAAAATAATTTTAATATAAAAATTTTTCAATTTATTTCAAAAATAAAAACAAATATTATAAAATAGATATAAAAATTATTAAATAAAAATGAATGTGTCCTTGTGAATACTCTTGAGGTGAGAACACTTATTTACAAATTCAATTAGACTGTAGGAAGATTCCTAAATAAATCTTTAACAACAACAATAACAACAATAATAATAATAGAAACCAATTAAATTAAGGATAACTAGGATAATTTTTGATAATTTGGTCCTGTCTTAAGACGGGCGTCTTGAGAGTTTTAGTCTTTTTTCACACGTAAGTAAATTCTCGAACCCAAAACTCATAAACGTAAATCAATCCTTTGAGTCAATTAAGTGATAAAGCACACATAAAAAGAAGATTGGTAACTACTCCTCATTTAATTCTAGTGGTTAGTTCTAGGACTAAAATGGGTTATGACATTAATTATACTTTTATCAAAGAAAGGTCAAAGGGAGACTTTGTTATTATTATTTAGTCTACAATTAGATAGTAAACATTTATATTTCTTTTAACTATTAATTACTACTTCAAGTACATTTTTGAACTTGAAAGGAAAACTGTGATTCAAAAAATAATAATTAATTAGAAAAAACATATTGAATACGAAAAAAATTTCTTATGCTTAAAACATAATATATATATATATATAATATATAAAAGAGTAAACTTAACAAAATGGACAACTTTCTATATTTTATGTTCTTAGACGAAGGCTGAGGAAAATGGGCCAAGTGTTATGATTGTGAATAACGTTAAGCAGCTGCATAGGGATCGAGAATAAAGAGTGAATTACAAGACAAATAAATACGAAGTAATTAAGCAGGAGCTGGTTCCCAAGAAGCTTATGCATGGACTGTCACGACTCTCTAAACACTAGGATGACGTTTGATCTGTTAGTGCAAAATGAGTTGAGCATGCAATGAATTTGCTGTAGAAAATGGATGAGCTCCAAGTCCGATTGCAGCTAGCATTGGGGGAGTGTTCTGCCAGCTTCAACATGGAGAAGGCGGTGTGCAATCATGGTTTATTCATGATGTCTCCCAACGTTTGGAGCCCTTCCGCCAAATCCCTTCGCCGCCCCCTTCGACTGGCGGACTCTTCTGCCTCCCTCCCCGTCACCATCTCACACCCTCCCGACCACCCTTTTCTTGTAATACAAGTCCATGGCGTTCACACTCTCTCGTCCGCTGATGAAGCTGCTATATTGGTATATTAGTACATGGCCTGCGTGCATGTCCTCTCTTCATTTACATATGTAATAATATTTATATATATCCATTGACAATGGCAGCAACAAGTTGCAAGAATGCTAAGAATATCACACAAGGATGAGAGAGACGTGAGAGAGTTCCAAGCATTACATTGCTCGGCAAAGGAGAAAGGCTTGGGTCGAATTTTCCGCTCCCCTTCCTTCTTCGAAGATGCTGTCAAGTCCATCCTTCTCTGCAACTGCGGGTATATACATGTTTCTCTCATGTTTTTTATTCTTATTTTTATTTATACATCACCCTAGTTTACTTATTATTATAAATAAAACAAAACTGCAATATTTTATGTATAAAAGTATCAATTCCGAAATTATAAGTAATAAAATACTTTGCTTTTAAATAATAATTTGTTAATCAAATTAAAATAATGATTCCCTTTAATTGTTTTTTCTTATTCTATTGCAGATTTTATTGAAGTAATTAAAACTTTCCTTAAGTGATAATTTTCTTATTGCATTTAATTTTGAATATTTTTTATTTAACTCTTTCTTTATTAATAATATGTGTTTTGTTTTTAATATATAGCAATTGAGGGCGCCTCTCTCGCATTTTGAAAAATAATAACAATATTTAACAAAAGAAGCTTTGAAAAAAAAATATATGTTAAGCACCAAAAAAAATATTTGTTCTGAAACAAAATGACAATGGAAATAACAGAAAAGACAAATGGTAAAAAAAAGAAAGAAAGAAAGAGAGGAATATTGTAAATTTTGGGTTCATATCCAAATACTTTCATTTCCAATTATTTAATATTTTCTTTGTAACAAAAAAAAAGAAATGGTCAGTAAAATAATATTGCAACACTTGGAATTAATTAATTAATTATGCTTAAATATGTAATTAATAATCAAACTAAAGAGTAAGCACTGGGATCGTTTGCTTTTTCTTTTTTTGTTTACTGAAGGTGGAAGAGGACATTGACCATGGCTCGCACTCTCTGCGCTCTTCAGCCAGAACTGGCTAATGCTCATTTGAAGCGCAAAAGATTAAAGCATGGGAAACACTCCAAATCCAGCTCAAACTCAGACTCAGAGCTGTCATCCACAGCAAATTTTCCAACCTCGAAAGAACTAGCTTGCCTTGATGACAAGTATCTAAATCAACGCTGCAATCTTGGGTACAGAGCTGGCTGCATTCTTCAACTTGCTAGGAAGATTGAGAATGGGGAACTTGAGGTTGAAGAATCATCTGACACAACAGCTTATGAAAACTTTTATCACAAGTTGATGAAAATCAAAGGCTTTGGTCCATTTGTCTGTTCCAATATAATGATGTGTGTTGGATATTATAAGAGGGTTCCATCAGATAGTGAAACTATCAGACACTTGAGAGAGGTCAATTAATTTCGACACTATACATTGGTATTTAGTGCGTGTGCGTGCTCACACACATACATACATACATATATATATATATATGTATATATATTGATTATTTGTTTTCATAGTGGCAGGTGCATGGCAAAGCAAAATGCTCTCTAAGAAGTATTGCAAAAGACGTGGAAGAAATTTATGGCAAATACAATCCATTTCAATGTCTGGCGTACTGGTGAGGAAATTAAGTATAAATTTCCCATGGAATTTTAATTTCAATTCAATTGGCATAATTCCGGTAGATCAACTCTCTGAATTCTTTGGTGTAGGGTGGAACTGGTGGACGAATATGAAAACAGATTGGGGAAACTGGGTGAGTTGGATGCTGCCAGTTATCATCTTGTTACTGGCAGGCTGCCGCGAGGGATCAGTGATCAATAATTAATGGGATTGGAGGAAAGCAACTAGCTTCGATGGACTTTTTTGGAAACAATTGAGCAAAATTTATAATTTAATCAAATTAAGCATGTACTTGTTTCTTAATTTGCAATCAAATAGTGGTATATATACACATTAATATAGGGGAATTCTACTGTGAGGTCATACATTTTGATCTTATTGTAAGGTCAACGTAAAAACACATGATTAAGCATAAATTTAAAGTCATTAGACATAAAGTATGTTAGAAATATCATAAACACTTGATAATCAACATAAGGTTAATATAAACAATACATGATTAAACATAAATTTAAAGTTATTAGCTGTAAATATGTTAGAAGTATATAAGCACATGATAATGAATATAAACATACATTATAGCAAAATTATCATGTGTTAAAATTTATTGACTTTAATGTTTACGTTAATAATTATATTTTTTTGATACTTCTAACATATTTTTTGCTTAATGACTTTAAATTTATGATTAATTATGTTGTTATCTATTCACAACAATGATTTTTGATGACGGACGAATCTCGATCTACTTCTTAATCTATCTCCAAAAATTCCACAAGAAAGAAAACCATCAAAGGGCATGAATGTGACATACAAATTTATTGAAATATGAACTAACTTTTTCCTTTTCTTACAGATGGTTAGGCTGTTTGTTGTGTTATTTTTCTTTCTTACTTATCATCACAACAATCCATTTTACATTAAAATGTTATATATATATATATATATATATATATATTAATATTCATTCATCATTCATATACATAAACTTACACATGAGTAAGTTCTAACATTCAAACTACTATACATGTTGACATTCCTAAAGTTTACATCCCCATTAAAATTTAGAAAATATATTGGTACTGTACAAAGTCTGAGATATATAATAGAAATATAATATACCTCCAATGGTCTATAGGCGTGCCCCAAAGGAATACTGTGTCTCAAAAGTATAGGCTCCTCTGTAAGCGAGCGGAAAATCACTCCGAGAGGAAAAATAGGGGAGTGAGTTTACGCTCAGTAAGAAAACATATATAAAAGTGCAATACTATGCGACTACTATGCATGTTTTCCTATTTGGCTCTATGGAAGTATGCATAAATAACTAATGATACAGACATTTCAGAAAAGAGAATTTCTATACCCGACTAGGATTACCAGGCTGAATATGGAAGATGCTTTAAAGCATCTCACTTGTCTCGGGTCCTATGTTCGACTATAGGAAGGCTATTTGATATTCTCAAGCTATTGATGCATTGTAGACAAATCAAAACAACCTTTCAACTATAAATACGAAAATAGTTATAAAGAATACGAACATATTAAATACGATTCAAACACAGGATCGAACACTTCTTTTAATCATAAATTATTCAAATCGATCAAACATTTCTTTCAAATACAAATCATTCAAATCTGTAATCCATCAAACTATAAACATTTGGTGGAGACGGTCAACATCCCAGTAGAATCATGCACAATAAAATCCCATAAGGGATATAATGTAAGAAATGGCGTACCCATTGTATGGGCCAGGGATCCACCCCTAGTAAGTCAGTCTTACTTACATAATAAGACTAATGGCCATTGTCAAAAGATCCATATTGTACACTAGTCAGGTGACAGTTATGGGCACTGATGATTTGACTAAAGTCACACAGTAAACAAACTGATTGACTGGATGCATGATCACCATTGGCAACTATGGGAGCTAACAATCTCAAAATAGTTCGTATAACATTTGAAATTAAAGATAGGAATCATTTCAAGAAAGTTTATCCTCAGTCAATCCATAAACATTCAAAATCATATAACTTGTTCTTCAAAGCAGAAAATTCAATAAATATTCTCAGTACAAAGGTAAGTGTTCAAAATATTTTATTTATGCATAAACATGTTTCTACTATATGCAGGTAATTCAAAATGATAAAAAATGCATAAAAACTCAAACAAAAATTGAGTTACAAAACTGCAGACATAAGAGCCCCATTCCTCATTTGGTTAGATTTTGGCTATTTTGTTTGGATTAGCTATTCTATCTTGTTATGGCATATTGGTATGTTAACTTTAGGTTCGTTTTACAAAATTTCGGTAGCGTAACGGCTATAACTATCCCAACCCCTGCAGTAAAAACACAATTTATATATCTCAAATCCAACCACAATACCCAATGCAAGCATAGCATTCCTGTGCTCTTTCACATATGTTCCTTACCACTTACGCTACAAAGCAGTGTAGTGGCCTATAGCACTACTTAGGCTCTTTATACACCCAAATCAAACCTGTAAAACAATATCAAAACATGGTTAAAACTCAACACTTCAGTTATAAAGATTACTCTACTCAGCAAAACTTTTCATTTTGCCTAATACAGCAGCAAATTCAATCTACTTCCTACCAGATGGTAAAACACAATTACAGTCAAAACGCGTCCTTTTTCTAATCCGACTTCACCAATGATCTTGCTAACATTTATATATTATTCTGTAGCCATAAAAATATAAAAATCAACATGGTAACCCATTCATTATGGCTTGGTTGAATGTTAGCCTTAATACCAAACTCATGATTTTGTAAATCTATCACCATGGCTATATTTGTTTCATCCTAAGCTATCATTCTATACCCATCATGCATTGAAAACACCATGATATCCCTTTACTCCTCTCATGTCCAAACCTACATGGAAGCTCTATAGATGGTTTTTGTGATAACCGTAAATTTTTCCCTTTATTGGAAATTAGAAATATTGAAAATAAATATTGGAGAAATTAAATCAGAGAAAATAAATAAAATTTTGCGAGAATGGGATATGGGTGAAAATCCTGAGAAGTGAGGAAGTGAAAGAATTGGGAAATTCGTATAAAGGAAATTAAATTGGAAGTGAAGATAAAAATAATAGAGAGAGGAAAAGAATTAAATTAGATAAATTAAAATCCAAATCTAATTAAGAAAATAAGAGAATAAAATGAAATATATTTATATAATTACAAATTATATAAATGTATTTTATATAAATACATATGTATTTAAAAATACTATATAGTATGTTTTAATATACGTTGATATATATATATATATATATATATATATAGAAATATATACTATTTCATGAATTTAAATAATACATATGTATATAAACATAATATTTCATGTATATATAAATATATACATATATATACATACATATATAGAAAATGTAAATGTTATTTTATATTAAAGTTTATAGGTATATATGTTGTATTATAACATTTATATAATTCTATATATACATGTCATTTATTTTAAAGTATATAAATATACATATGTATACTAAATATATGTTTTGTAATATACAAGATATATAATTTATATATAATATATAATGTATTACAATATATATGAGATAATATATGAATAATATGTAGTATATATTATATGTATAAAATATAAATTATAGTGTATAATATATAGTATATAGTATACTAAAAAGGGAAAGCTAATAAAACTAAAAAAGGGAAACAAAAGACCAGAATCGGGTTTCTCGATTCTGGCTCCGGAAGAAGCCGCCCCGTCAGCGGCCGCCGGAGAAGGAAAGGAGAAAGGGGAAGAGAAACGTCGACGCCGGCAAAGGAAGAGGAAGCCGACGCCAACGCCGGCGAAGTGAAACGGAGAAAAATCGAAGGGAAAATAGAAGCAAAAGCCGGAAGAGAAAAGAAAATGGCCGACAGTGGTGCCAGCCGAATCAGTGGCCGACAGTGGTGCCAGCCGAATCAGTGGCCGCCACTGCCACCGAAGCACCGTCGGAGGGAGAGGAAGCTAATGGAGGCCACCGGAGACGCAATGAACGGCGGAGGAGGGCCAGCGAAGAGGAAGAAGAAACCGAGGCAAAACCGCCTCAATCCGCCGCCGTGCCGCCGATCCAGGGCAAACGGAGGGCACCGGCAAGTTCGTCATGCAGTCGGCCAGTTGAGGGATGCCTGAACCGCCGGAGAATCGACCGCCGGCGAGGAACCGGCGAGGAAGGACACTGACTGGTCCGGCTGGAAGAAAAAGGAAGGAAAAAGAAAAAGAAAAAGAAAAAAAAAGAAAAGAAAGATAAAGAAAAGAAAAAAAAGAAAGAAAGAAAAAGAAAAAAAGGAAAAAGGAAGAAAAAGAGGAAAAGGAGAATTTCGAGAATTCGGAGATTCCCGGAAATTTGACAACCCGGGATTTTACAAAATTCGGTAAGAAATTTTACTGAGATTTAATTTTCAAAAAAATTAAATAAATTATGAAAAATTCTAAAAAATTAGAATTTTAATTCCAGAAATTATTTTCAGCAATCGGGAGAAGGAATCGGGAGAAATGAAGTGCGGGCGCGATCGATAAGCGAAAGTCGCCGACTCGAAAAAAGGTAAGGGATGCATGTGCAGCACTGTAAGGATACTCAGTATGCATATTTTAAATTGAAATATTTTATGTAAATATTTTATGAAAATTATTATGATGCATGATTTGCTGAAAATAATTTGGGAAGAAGTACTGGCTGAAAGATTTAAAACTGTATTTTTCCGTGCAGGAGGTTAGTAAATCGGCAGCCGTTATGCTGCCGAAAATTTTAGAAAAACTTTATACAATCATATTAAATGATTTTATTTCCGAATTTCGATAGTAAATCACGAAACATGAGGAAATTACTAAATTTCATAAAACATGAATATAATGAGATGGAATTTTAAAATATTCATGTATTCGAGAATGGTGACAACGAAATCACCGAAAATTCTCGAAATAGATAAATTACACGAAATGCGAGACGAAAGATGAAGTGAAATATAGTGAATATTTTTATGAATATTTTTATAAATATTCACTAAAGGATTTTAACCCTTGTGGTTTTAAATTATGGAATTTTATATTTATATAAATTCCATATAAGTTTATTTTATGATGAAAACTACGGTTTTGAGATTTGTTGGCATTCCTATCATGTGGATGCATGATATGTGATATGTTTAGTCCCGGTTGACACCTGATCCACGACCCACAGAGGACAATATAGATTATGGTCATAGATTTGACCGGTTTATTTCTGTACCCTTCGAGGTTATAGTATGATAAGATTGATGTCTATCTTAGACTCCATAAATGATAGGTGATGTGTTAGTAAAGGTCAAACCGAGCAAAGACTCGATGATTGTACCGTGTGAGCCACCTTTAGAATCCTTCGGGAACTAAGTGCTACACGTGTTCTGATGTGTTAGTAAAGGCCAAACCGAGCAAAGACTCGATGATTGTACCGTGTGAGCCACCTCTAGAATCCTTCGAGAACTAAGTGCTACACGTGTTCTGATGTGTTAGTAAAGGCCAAACCGAGCAAAGGCTTGATGATTGTACCGTGTGAGCCACCTCTAGAATCCTTCGGGAACTAAGTGCTGCACGTGTTCTGATGTGTTAGTAAAGGCCAAACCGAGCAAAGACTCGATGATTGTACCGTGTGAGCCACCTCTAGAATCCTTCGGGAACTAAGTGCTACACGTGTTCTGATGTGTTAGTAAAGGCCAAACCGAGCAAAGACTCGATGATTGTACCGTGTGAGCCACCTCTAGAATCCTTCAGGAACTAAGTGCTACACGAGTTTCGATGTGTGAATAAGGAGTTTCTGTACCGTGTGAGCCACCTCTAGAAGACTTAAGGGACCTAAGTGCTACATAGATTCTTTGTGAACTATGGGGAGCTACTTCTAGAATCCTTTGAGCACTAAGTGCTACACGAGTTCCTGGATATGACACTTAACTCCATTGCTAGTTAGAATGGACGTCGTAACTGAAGCAGTGGATTGGGGCTTACGCCTAAAGTGATTAAATAATCGGTTATATGGGAATAGACTTTAATAGCTTATTTTGCTTTTTAAAGTACGGTACTAATTAATAGAGTACATTAAAACATGGAATGAGTTTTAAAGAAAAAGATGATGATTTAACTAATATTCTTTTCAAATAATATACGAATATTAATTATTTTATTTAAATGCTTTATTTCGTAGAAGCATTATTTTGAAAAGAATATGAAAAAGGTTATGAAAGTTTTGAAAAAGGAAGAGGATTTATTAATTCAAAAGGAAATGAAAATTTCTCTCTACAGCTGCTTCTAGGTTCCGTAACAAGTATGGTATTCTAAAATACCTACCTTACTCTATTCGGATCCCTAGTCGACTGTAGTATCCTTCCTACATGCGAGCCTAGAGCCCATAGGAAAAATGAAAAGGATTTTTTAGCATATAGGAAGCTGAGTATCAAGTGAGGCATATAATTCTCTTACTGAGTCGTGGTTTTGCTCACCCCTTAATTTTCAACATTTCAGGTTTTGATGAATGTGAGTTCAGTGGATTGTGGATCCTGGCTGTACACGAAGGACAATGTGTCAGACCGACTGATTATTTGAGGTATGATCATTTATTCTCTGTATTTAGACACGTCAACAGTACTACTTATCTCAGTAATTACGATAGGGGATGTGTATAATATAAACAATATTATGTAAAATTGTTTAACAGTCAGTACAAGTGAAGTATCGTAGACAGCCCAACCGGTTAAGTTGTGTACAATAAGGTAAAAAAATGTGGTCACGGGTCGTGACAGTTTTGTTTCAATCCAAGGCTATAAACATGTTATTCTAGCTTAGAGCAATCCCAAACCATAGGTAGAATTGAAAGAAACCACATATTCTCTCACATCTTTATAATGGCCGAATATAGGAAGATGTAATTCACCAAGCTAATAGCCAAACTAGCCTTCCAAATTTTGGGTTTTAGAAAGAGCTAATGATAAGAAACAATTTTTGTGTAGGGAGCTTGTGGATTTGGTGAGGTGAGAGAGGGGTTGTACAAGGTTTCTTTCTCTTAACTTTTTGAAAAAATATAGAAGAAGAGGGCTGCTATGGAGGTGCCAGCCATATGGTGGAAGAAGACTTTAAATATCCTAATTTTATATTACTAAATCATAAAAATATCAACCCTTGCCAATGATTAAATTGCCCTTTTAAAATTCCACTATTTGCACGTATATCCTAGCTATTATTTTAATGTTTTAAAATCAAATTTTTCATTTTTTCTTTTATTAAATTTTATTTATTTAGGTCAAACTAAGTCAAAGGTTGTATATTGATGTGGTTTGACTGACCATATAAGGTGAAATGACAAACTACCCTCAAACGAAGGCTTTTGGACTTGTTCGCGTTATTTTTAGCATTTTTGTGTGATTCAATTCACGGGTTGGATTCACACAAAACTTCTTCATGCGAGGGTTTACTATTATAGTCTGTTGGTCAAAAGTCAAAATAGGATGACTGTTATTCATAAAAGTTCTCATGGCCTATGGACGAAATTGTCAATTTTTAATTTCTTGCACGTAAACCTAAGCATGCCCAAACAAAGGAATTTCGAAAAGTGATCTTCTTATCAGTTATGTATTTCGAGCTCAAATTTCACATGTTGCCACTTTCATTCCCATCCAGATTAATGATAGTCTTGTGGGGCCTAATTGGCAGTTTCTCCAATACCTACAAACTACATAGGAGTTAGTTGTCTTAAGTTGACTTATCATTCTAACTCAAAATATTTAATAAGTGTGGAAGGAATAGATGAAATTAGGAATCTCACATGCTCTCTACCTTTTGAAATTTGGTCCTCCAAATTTGGTTGGGCTACTGTTCAAACAGTTCTGAGTACTTCTTTTTCATTAGGCTCTCCAGTTCCCATGTGGCTTCTTCTGTTCAGCCAAGAATGAAGCTAATCAGTAGCTTCCAACCATGGCAGTAGCATTGTTTCCCCTATTTTGCTTCAGCTTTTTCCCAAGTGAAAGACCTCTGTACATCGTTTCTTATCTAGCCACCAATAGGTATATTGCTAGCACCTTTTCGAGACTAAAAAGTAACCTATACCTTACGCAAATGCTGCTCTTGCTTTGATTCTTTCTCCAACGTAGCAGCTCACATTCCCATCCTTTAACTTTCCTTTCGATTTTCTGTCTCAATTTCCCGAGAGAATGGTTCTTCTGTCGTGACTGCTGCCGTTCTTTCCTTCTCTTCTCTTACCACTGCACCTATTCTCGATTGATCCTCATTAATCTCCAGCCCACTTGTCCCTTAAACTACAACCTAAGCCCTGTTTTTGTTTCAACTCTTCCCAGATGACAGACCCACGTTATTGTCCTTTATCTAGCAGAAATGAGCATCTTGCCAAT
This sequence comes from Heritiera fomes, assembly GCA_032173925.1. Lineage (NCBI taxonomy): Eukaryota > Viridiplantae > Streptophyta > Magnoliopsida > Malvales > Malvaceae > Heritiera > Heritiera fomes. The sequence goes on along the minus strand of JAPDPM010000012.1, from coordinate 6,532,662 downwards.
GCCACTTTTCAGACCAAGAACAGCCTACACCAGCCGCTTATGCCACTGCCAAGATCTGCTTCAGCTCTCTTGATCTTCGCCTGTTCTGCTCATTGCCATGACTTGTGCTCCCTTTTCTTTTCTCTGTTTCCTTCAGCCGAGAGTGATATGTGAGTGGAGGTAGGTGGGCATTTAGCTTCTCCAAGATGCCACTAACAAATACCAATGTTTCACACACTTAGTCACATTATTTATATATATATATATATTTTTGTTTTGTGCACATACATTGTCATGTGCAGTAACTAATATATTTCCCTTATATATATATAATCTATCTCATCTTTTATATATATATATATATATATATATATTTCTTGTCATGCAAATATATATACAAAATAGTAAGTCTTATATGTCATATATGTTTTTATATATATATATTCTTAATATACTCTTGTATATTACATTTAATTTAATGTATTTGTATTCTTTATTTGTTTAAGTGAATATATGTATATATTTAAATATATTTATTTATTCTTTTAATTATCTATGTACTTAGGTTTCATAAGCACATTTATATAATTTATTAGATTTTTTCACAATGTGCAAAATATTACTTATTTTCCTTATTAAATCAATATATATATTTAATATCTTGAATTTATTTATTTAAATCCAAAATATATATTAATCATTTATTATTAAATACGCTACACCCACATCATTGATTTCATTCCTCAATAATAGTATTTATTATTATTTTTTTGGTTCAAGTACATGTCACGCTAAGTTCATTTAATTTCTTTATTTATTTATAGACTTAGTACGAAAAATTTACAGTCTTCACACTACTGACCTCCCCTGCCACTCCACGAGCATTCTGTTTGCTGCATATTGTGCTCGGTTTTTACTCAATTCTTCCATGAGTTTCTTAGCAAACCTTCATCCCCTTGCTAGTTAATCACCTAATCTCCCCCATAGACTTTACATCTACCTTAAAACCAACTAAGAACCAAGAAAAGGGCTGACTTGAGGCAGAAAACATTCTGTTTTAGAGTGGTGCAATTCAGTTAAGGTGAATTTCTATAATTCTATAGTTTTTTGATATTAAATGGTGAATTTCTATGTTCTTTAACATGAGAAGCATGGTTCTAGTATTATTTTTAGTTAAGCCTCGTTAGAACATGAAATTATAATAAGATGGGGTTTTGATATAGGTGAGAACAAGCAAGAAACTTTGTTGGAAATTTTATAAAAATGATGAGAAATAGTTTAAGGAACATGAATAGAAAGCTTGGAATCATGAAAGGGTTGCGAATCAAAAGTTGGCGATTGAATGAGGGGTTTCAGTTTGGCATGAGAAGATGGGAAATTTTTATGTCCATGCAAGAAAAATATATGAAATGCTCACGTGGACAAGAAATAACAAATTGGAAACAAGAAATTAAAGAAAAGATTGAAAGTCGCCATAAAAAGGGTTTCGGCCATGACTTTTTAAGCATGAAAATATGCTGAATTTTTATGATTAATAGTAGAAAATGATTATAGAAATTGAAGGAAAAGGATTGGTGGAAATAGAACCGAAAAAGAAGCTAAAATGAGAAAGTTTGGTTTTAGCACCAGTATAATTTATATTGGTTGTACATATGTTATGACATTAGTGGCTGCATTTTATGAAAGTTGGTGGCTTAAAATTAAGAGGAAGAATATTAATAATTTTTAATAAAATTATTTTGCAGCCGGGAGTTCCAAATTTCAGTAAACGTAATCGGGAAGCTCGGCTTCGTAAGACAGGTAAGGGGGGAGTGTGTGAGTTGTAGAGATATAATGAATTGAATGTTTTAGTAAGCTTGATTTTATGAAAATATTGGAAGCATGATTGGGTGTGAAAATCATGCAAATTATGGTTGAAAGCTGGTTTATATACTGTAATTTTCATGTAGAAGGCTAGAAATTCGAAGCCGTTATGCTACCGAAAAATTATCAAAATTATTCTAAAATATAATGAAATATTTTAGATGCATAAATGGAATAAATCATGAATTTTGGAAATCATTTCCATAAATTTTCCATAAAGTGGAAATTGTTGAAAAATACTAAAGTAAATATTCATGTTATGGATTTTTATTTAAAGTGAGAATGAAATATATTCTTTTACTATTAATTATTCAAAAAAGAATATTTATGTGAATTCTCACTAGATATATGAATATTTATCAACTGTTTTCACTGTATTTGGAGATATGAAATAAATACCTTTTTGGAATATTTATTTGATTAAATGACTAAATTCATTATATTTCCTTAAAGGTATTTTTATGGGAAAAGAAATGATTTTATACCTTTATGGAACTAAATACTGATCTTATTTATTTTATAAATTCCATAAAGGAGATGATATATAAAAATGTGAGAGCCTTATGGATAAACATGAAATATTTCAAATTATTTTGAATAAGATCCATAAAGGCTGTGGTACGATTTTTATATTGTTTTGAGACTTAAGCCCCGAGATTCATGCTTACTACTGTTACTATTACTGTCACGTGGCTGATTGATCCGCCAGTCATCAACGGTCCCGGATGTCACCTAGCAAGTGTACATCGAGGACCCCCTATAGATCATGACCATAGATCTCACTGTATATTGTTACTGTGTCCCTTCGAGAATGATTACTGTGTCCCTTCGAGAATGATTACTGTGTGTCCCTTCGGGGATGATTACTGTGTCCCTTAGGGGATGATGATAGCATGATATGATTTAGGGTGATGCCTAAATTCAACCTACTGAAATACTGCTTACTGAACTGGATTTTACTAAGAAATACTGGTTATTGAACTAGATTTTACTGAGAAATAGTGGTTACTGAACTGGATTTTACTGAGAAATATTGTTTACTGAATTGTACTGTGATGAGAAATACTGTTTACTGAACTGTATCGTACTGATTACTGTCTACTGAATCGTACTGAGAACTACTGTTTGGTGGAAGAGAATATTATGAAAAATTATTTCTAATATAGAAATAATTACTGAACTGTTTATCCAATGATTTTGGATATTTACAAACTACTGTATTGAAAGTGACTGATTACTGTTTCTACAGTTTTATATCTACTGGTCACTATACTATTTTATCACTGAACTGTCACGTGTTTTGAAACTGTTACTGAAGTGATGGAAATTAAATGATTTATTCCATTTATATTTATGGAAAAATAAATATTTTCCAACATATAGATTTCATTGTATCAAGCAGCATACGACTCCTTTACTGAGCACGTGGTTCGCTGTTACCGAATTCCTGATGAGTGTACCGCAAGTATACGGACCGTAGCAAGTAATAAAGTGATGAGTAGAGTATCGTTCTCACGAGGATTGAATTTGTGAATTGCTTACTAAGTACTAAAATTTCACACCCTAATTTTATTCAAATGATCGAAAAAGAATTTTTTTAATCAATAGCAGGAAAGTGAAAATAAAAAAATATTTATTTAAATAAAACTTCTAAAATATTCCAAAATAAAAACCAAAAGAAATTTAGATGAAAACTTGAAGACTAAAACAAAGAGAATAAAACTAAACTACTCTATATCCCTTAGTAGGATTGAATTCTCTTCATGGTGCTGAAGCTGGCTATTTATAGAGGCAGTGGGGATGATGATTAGCTCAAAATCTTGGCTGATAGGGCTCGATCTTTATCTTCAAAGAAAATTTATATTTTATCAGGGCCCTTGTTTATCTCTATCCTTAGCAAAAAGTCCATCTTGATAATTTATCTTCATAAAAGATAAATGCAAGAATTTATCTTTCTTGATAGCAAGTAGAGATAGCCATGCATGAAGCTTTATCAACAAAGTCTTGTGTTTGAATGGAATTTGGAACTAAAGCCCTTCACATCTTTGACTTCTTTATGAATTGGAGTTCCTACATCATTGAGAGAAATTTAACAGATAAATGAGGGATTTGAATCTAATAGTAATGATTTAGAGATAAATTATATCATTAAATTCATTATAATTCTATAAATTATAGAATTATCACACCCCCAAACTTGAATTTTTGCTTGTCCTCGAGCAAAATAAAATTCACAAAGAAATATACCTAGAGGTCAAATACACTTGCAAGAATGATTTCCCTTTAATTTCCCCAAAGATTTTGAAAACATTACAACTCCATGAAAATTCATAAACATTAGCTAAATATATATAAACTCATTCAAAAGAGAGTATCAATTCAATTGAATTTTTCCATGTGTGTGTGTGTAAATGTTTCTTCATTTTAGTGCATGCAATCCGGATGAATTTATACAAATATGAACATAACAAAAGATCTCAAAGAATAGTTATCTTCCATAAGTTTGCTTTTCTCATCTTCTCTCCACTAATGTAGACACACATAGCCAAAGATCAATAGGACTTTATAAGCTTGTAATGTATGGCTAGGGTAAAGGTAGGAGAAAAAGGATTTTTAAGCTTAAACCCTAATCATGCATTTTTTTTCTTGGACTTTTTAAGAGCTTTCAAATAATTCCCCCAACTTGATTTCTTTTTTTTTCTTTTTTTTGAATTTCTTTTTCTTTTTTTTTTCAACTTTTTTTTTCACCCTTTCTTCCATATATGCGTAGCTCTAAATATATCTTGACATAGTCCTCAAGCATATAATGGGGTATAGGAATTTTTTTTATAGGCTAGGCTAATTATTAATGTAGGTAAAACAAGAAAGAAGGTCTACTTTAAGCTCAAATTGGGTGACTAAGGATAAAATATATCATGGTAGTCTTGAAAGGCTCAAACGGTCCAAAGATTTTGTATTTTTACATCACATTAGTAGAGCAACTATTCTCATCACTCTTTTACAGATTGGCATTAGTATCTAGCTAGACTCATTATTTTCGTATCTCGATCATTTTCTTTACTATAGACAGATTCACTGTCACTCTGTCATTTCGAGATCATATATCCCTCATAAGGAGACACTGTCTAGCCAAACATCTTAGTTGCCAATCTTAGCACAATTCCACAGTCTTTAAGAGTTTAAGGGTTATACTACAATGCTGCTCATGTTTCATTTGTACTTTAAACTGTATCAGCATTTCATCAATTTACTCATGTATGAGTGCCTCATTCTTTAGGCTTATATACTTCACAAGGCAACTCATTAACCCTGTAACCTCAATAGGAACTCGTAAAAATTCACTCTGAGTTCTAATCATCATCTTATGGACATCACTCTCCAATCTTTTATCACATGACGCTTTATACTGAGGCTAGTCTTATTAACTCCTCATGCATATCAAATCAGGTCCATAAAGCATCTATTTCATCATGTAGATGAATATTTGTTCTTCACAAAACTTTATTACATAGTAACCATTTACTATATCACTTTCATTCATCTACATATCGAGGTCATCTGTATTTTTCTCATTTAAACATACAGACAACTTCATTATTCTCAATTTCACTATCTGTGTTTTCATCATTCAGACCTTTACACATGAATTCATTATTCTCACATTTTCCAGAGTGGATTTCTTAAGCTTTCGGTGTGAGAACCGAAATTTTCCTACCTAAATACGTACTTCTTATGTAATTTAGTGACGTAAAGAGACGATGTACTTATGAGATTTCAAGTATAAGATTATAGTACGTATTCATAGAAGTCAATTATCCGAGATTAAATGTGAATAATAAAATGAAAAAAAAAATATATATATATATACATATGCGTATACATATTCGGGAATATACGAATATAGGTACTAAACATATTTATAAGAACAAGAATATATATATATATATATATATGTATATAAATATATATATATACATGAGACATGTATACATATACATGTATGAAATATGTGTATAAGATACAAAGAAATGAATAAATAAAACACAAAGTGTAAATATATAATAAAGAAACACATGAATAAATAAATAAATCATATAATATAATAAAACAAAAGTAAAATGAAATGAAAATATATATTATAGAAAAAAAAAAAGAATCAATGGCCGGATTGGGTGGGAAAAATCCCACCCAAAATCCAAAAAGTGCTCTGCCTGGCAGAGCACTCAAATCCAATAGCCACTATACCTAAACTTGTAATAAAATAAACTAAAAGCAAAAGAAAGAAAACCAAATAAAAAAATTGCTCAGCCATTTCTTTCTCATGTTTTTCCTTCTCCCGTTTCTGCTCATCGTCTAAAACTTCTCTGCCTCCCATCGTCTAAGCTGGGATTCCGACCAAAGGCAGGTTGAAGCTAGGTTATTGGTGTTTCAAAAGCTGAATCGGGACTGATTTAAAGGAGTGAAAAATAGAGATTTCTAATGATTTTGGTACAAGAAAACAGAGGTGTTGAGAGCTAAATCGAGGGTTCCATTTGAGACTGGTTCGAACAAGAAAGAGAAGGGCTGAAACGTGGCCAGCTTATGGGGGCTGTGTTTGAACTGGAAAACATGGGTTCTTGAAGGAAGGAATAGGCTACCACGAGAAGGAAAACAGAGGTATAAGCTGGGATTTTTGGAGCTACATTTAAGAAGGAGAATAAGGAAGGAGAGAGGGCTGGAAAACCAAGGTTTATTTCCTGAAGGTTCAAGGCTGTTTTAGGGTTGAATGAAAGCTTCAGATGGCTGTGATTTGGTGACTGGAGGAGAAGCAGAAAACCGAGGATCATGGAGGCTGCTTGGGACGTGCTTGGTGACTAAGAGAAGGAGGAGAAGGCGTGGAAAGAGAGCACAAGGAGGGAGCTGCTTCACGTGGTGGTTGTAGTTGACAAACAAGGGCTGCCGTGGGGGGAGCATCTCCACACCAAGCTGCCGTGAGTCACTAAGGTAAAAGAAATAGGAAAGAAAAAGAAATAAAAGAAGGAAAAGGAATTAGAAGAAAAGAAATATATATATATATATTTTTATATATGAAAATGAAAAAAAAATAGATTTAAGAATTTATTATGTTAGTGTTAAAAAAATATGTGTATATATATATAGATATATACATATATAAGTTAATTGCTTGAAAACAAGGAAATAGATAAATATATGTATGTATAGTACATATATAAAGATATACATCAGATTTTTAGAAAGTATGTATTATATTAGTGTGTTATATATGTATACTACTTGATGACAAGATAAGAAACAAGAAGAGAAAGGAAATAGAAGAAAAGAAAGGAATTTCAAAGAAAGGAATATATATATATATATACACATACATTTCTCATTTGAAAAACATGGAATTAGATATATATATATATATATATATGTAGGTATAACACATATATATAAAGATGTAGAAAAAAATGAGAGAATGTGATGTAAGGACTTGAAGTATATGGTGTTAAGAGTATATATATATACATGTATATATGTATATATATAGATATTATGTTGGAGTGTAAATAAGCGTATTGAAAACTTGAGCTAGATTTTATTAAGTCGAAATTCCTTGTGAATGTGTAGTGTGCCCAGAGGACAACGGACACGGTCTAGCTAACCACGGGACAAGATCAAGCTAAGCTCGCACTAGGTAAGATGTTTATATAAGGTAGAAGTAGGATTATCCTGTATAGGATTGAATCTTACAATAGAATGAATTGAATACCTAGAGATTGAATATAACGAAATGAAATGTAGGTATGATATTCGACTTGATAAAGTACCAAGGTGAGAGACATTGATCGGAAGTGAATCGATATGGTATAGGTTCATAGATATTATGAGATGAAATGATAAACATTCATGCAATTCATGAGCATGTCATTTTATGGTCTTATTTCACTTCCTTGAATTTTATTGCCATCAAGCATGACTTATTACCATACATGAAAAACTGAAATGATTTATTCTTATCATGTTTACAAGAATATTTTGGATGCTTGAATGGCTTTGAAAAGAATGAAATGATAGTTTTCACATATGTACGTTTATACATGTAAATGATCTTCAGAAAAGCATTACGTACATTGAACTATTTTGATATGAAAGATTGAATTGCTTTATGAGACTATAGGCACCCTAAGAGAATTAAATTCAATAAAGCATAGTGGAAGCCGCCTAATTGGAGATTACTCATTAGGCATAGAAGCTTGTCCGACAATAGTCGTGGACAGGTCTCAGTCTTGCCTGATCAGTGGGACTGAGAGATATGAGGTCTATGGCCATAGATAGCGCCCTAGTGGTTTCCAGGGGACGATGATATGATTCTTCACTGCTAGCTACAGTGAACTAAGTCTTTATTGATAGAGAGATAGGGATCTAGCCTAGTCTCAAATGATATGAAATGAAGTTTAGAGTATGCCTTTAAAATGAAAATGAACTCTAAACTCGATATTGATTTACAGTATATGAAATGCATTTTGATGCTATATGTGATATGAAATATACTTTCAAAGTATATATGATATGAAATGTGCTTCAAAGAAATATATGCGATATGAAATGTATTTCAAAAAGTATATATGATATAAAATGTACTTCAAAGAAATATATGCGATATGAAATGTATTTCAAAAAAGTATATGTGATATGAAATATGTTTAAAAAAGCATACTTGACATGAAATGAAAAAGTTTGCATATTTCAAGCACATCTTAAAAGAATACATGAAATGTATTGATATTCTACGTGTCTTAAACTTGTTTAAAAGAATATGTATTACATGTTTTATGACTGTAACTACTTCGTTCATAATTACATGTCAAAGGTTATATCATGGTTTCATAACTTAGACATTTCATGACATGTTGAAGCAAAGATGAACTGAATCTAAGAATACGACAGGTATATAATCGCATGATGAATAAGAGAATAACTGATAGTAAATTTTCCTCAGATGACATCATGCATGGCATATAGAACAGTATAATTCTAACTCTGCACTTATATAAATGACTTACTGAGCCTTGCTCATTAAACGCTATTTAAATTTTTCAGATTGAGCACGGAGTTGGGGGAGTATTTCGGAGCTTTCCGAATTAGTCCCAAGCCTAAAATATAGTCCCAACTCTCCAAGAAGACTTTTGGTGAATATTTTGGGTATACATACTCTTCTTTTGCATTTAATATCGATTCAGGCTGTTTTTGATTCAGTACTTAGATGGGATGTAATCTAATATAGAGAATAGCATCTAGACTAGTAATGATGAAGTATGGAATATTGATTTTTGCATGAGTATGGATTGTGGATTGAATAGCATGAACAAGTGACCAAGTAGGAAAAATGTGAACCATAAGATGAAATGCTATGATATGGAAATGAACTTGGTCATAGGAATGCTAGAATATGATTAACTGTCATTCTGGGAAGCATGAGCTGGATTATTACTTGTAATTTTTATGCAGGAAAATAACCTGGGTAAAGTCATAAAAATAGGCGAGGGAGTTAACGTCTAGAAACAAAAATTCACTACATTGCACTTAGACAAAGCAAATATAGGAAATCGAAAAATTAGCCCTAATTTCTACGCATCCGTACAAGTAAGAGGCACCGTCGCAGCCTTCGGGTCGTGACAGATTTAGTGATATCAGAGCCGAGATTGTCTAGTGCATGTCAGTGTAGATGAGTTAGAATGATTTACATCCCATAGTACTGTAATTGCCTGATTGTTAAGTGCCCAGTAAGTGCAGAATACTGTTCTAAATGCATGTGTTTTTATATAGAAATTAAATGATAACAAAGTAAAGAAGACTACTAAGTGGTGGATGATTTGAAACCTCGATAAGTAACACAATGACCTGTAAGGTATTGTGATGTACAAAAAAAAATAAGGGGGAAACTCTTCAAACCTGTCATTGGTAGAATTAAGATTGAATACGACATGCTATATACTGTGAATCTTTTGTAAATGTTAGAGATTGTAAGGTATGTCGTGCAAGATAACAACTTGATGTGGAAGTTAAGATTACGTGAAATAAGACACGCAAGACCATAATGTCTTGCTATCGATCTTGACCTAGTTTGATAGTTTCTAAAGTATAAAAGGATGAATGGTCACAAGATATGAACTTACTAGATACATCAAATTTGACAAAGTTATTGAGTATTGAACTTTGAAATTAAAAAGGGATTGTAATCCGAGAATTTTATCTAAAATAGGTGATCTTATAATCTTAATGTTAGGTCTGTTCGGTAAGGCACTGAGAGGAACTCGGTGAGGGCCCCACCAAGACTTCTCTATCCGAATCAAACTAAGACCTTGAAATGATGATATTGGAATGAAAGGGGATATCATCAGTCAATAGATTTTAAGATCACCTGTTTAAAAGGTATCTTGAAGAGACAGAAATAAACTGAGAAATGACGAATATACCCTTATATTGAAATAATTCTCCTGAATCATAGATGAATAAATTGATTTGGAACCGATTGATGGTAATAAAGTAATGAATGGTGTAAAGAATGTATTTCAGGTATAATGGTCCCTACTATTAGCCCTACCTATACTCTGATGAGTAATGCGACCAGAGTGTATATTGTGGGAGGTCGTGAGATAGTTGGCTTTGTTATGGATTCTTAGGACTTGAATTAAATGTGAAAAGACGAGGCATTTGGTTAGGGATTATTTGATATTATGAAAAGTAATACACTTACTAAGTGTGACTAAATAAGTGAATCGATGTGAAATATATGTTAAATGATTTGAAAGTTACATGTATGTGTTTTGAGGATACATAGTAGAATTGTAGAATGTAAATAACGAAACATCCAAGATGGTATGAGGTTATGATTTAGAAGTTACTGGATGAATTTCTAAATAATTTTCGGAGTAATGTGGATTCGATAGATTATTAACTCGATTCACAACATGGAACCTATTTATAAGCTCTTATCAGGGAACATAAAAGAGTCTAAAGAGCTTAAGAAATTACTCCAGAGATTAATGAATAAAGAACCCATCTGTATTAGTGTAATTGGTGGAAACACAGATGATATGGTTCGAAAGAATAAGCATAGCTTATGATTGTGTACCAAATTTCGAGTACTCAATAGTATTATTATTGAGAATGAATAAGTTATTGTTCAAGATTGATGTTTTACTTGATCCACTCAATGGTGTATGTAGAGTTTCAATATCAATCTTTGAACAAGATGTTATCGGATAAAAAGATTACAAATAAGTGTTCATAAGGTGATGTTCAGAACTCGGTATAACTCTTACGAGTCCTTGGTGATACTTAAGAGATTTATGAAATATCTTATGACGTTTGTGGATTTAATGAATGAAATATTTCAATCACATACAGATAAATTATAAAAGCATGAAACCACGAGATGTTGATATGTATATTTATTTGAAGAAAATAAGCAGCATCCTTGAATAATTCCACAAACTTCTGGAAACTGAGAATTTTGTTGTCAAACTCAGTAAATATGAATTTTAATTGAACAGTACCTTTGTAGAGACGTGTGGTCTCGAATGATAAAGTGAATATTGGTTTGTTTAAAAAGAGGTTATTGCTAAGTGAGTAAGAGTAAAATATAGTTATTGGAGTACAAAATTTTCGAAGTTTACCCGAATAATAGAAATGATTTGTTGAGGAGTTATGGAATTGGTTGCTTACTGATATGATACATACATATAAGAAAATTAAGTGGAAGCGAATGAATATGTATGAGTATAGTATTCAAAATTGTTAAAAGATTTTTAACGGAAGAGTACTATACCATTTGGAAAAGCAACGGAAGTAATAAATGTGAAAAGATGAAAATGTATTAAAAAAAACAAATCATATGATGATAAGGGAACACGAATTATGAGGTAGTTCCCAAACCTAAGATTGTATGTGATTTCCTCTGATTATCATATGGTTATGGCTAGATATAAGATCGATCCAAACTTGACAGATAAAAATTAGTTATACTCGGAGGAGTGAACAAATGAAGTATTGTCAGTCATGTAAAGGGATATATATATATATATGTATATATATTGGAACCGTGAAATTACATAAGTAATGTGGAGACGGAATTAGTATTTTGATAAATTCAATTACAGAATTTGATTGTGGAAAAAAAAAATTACATCCTCAGGTACATCCTAAAATTTAGTGATATTACACGTACTATAAGAATAAGGGATGTAATGGTAATATTATATGAAAAGAGATGTCAGGAAAAATTATTACCTAATGTCTCATTCATTGTAAGTGATGATTGACATTAAAGTCTGCAAATAAAGTGCTGTCTTAGCTAAATTGTGAAATGATGATTGTGGGATAGTAAAGAATCCGAAGGAACCATGATGCCATTTGGGTGATTATTGACAGATTGACTAAGTCTGCACACTTTTTGGCTATGAAAGTCACAGATTCACTCAGTGCCCTTACAAATTTGTATGTTAGGGAGATCATAAGATTACATGGGGTCCCAGTGAGCATAGTATCAGATAGAGACTCTAGATTTACTTCTGGTTTTTGGGAACACTTCCAAGATGCTCTGGGAACGAAATTGAGTTTCAGCACTACTTTCTATCCTCAAACTGATGGACAATCCGAGAGAACAATTCAAACCCTTGAGGATATGTTGAGAGTGTGTGTCATGGATTTTCAAGGTTCATGGGATGATCATTTGGCACTGGCTGAATTTGCATATAACAATAGCTTCCACTCCAGCATTGGGATGGCACTGTATGAGGCATTGTATTGACGTAGATGTAGATCCCCTATAGGCTGGGAAGAAATGGGTGAAAGGAAGATATTTGCTCTCGAACTTATAGAAAAGGCTTCCGAAAATGTTAGGTTGATATGTGATCGGTTGCGAACGGCTCAGAGCAGATAGAATAGTTATGTCGATAATTGCATGAGACACTTGGAGTTTCAAGTTGGAGATAAGGTGTTTTTAAAGATCTCTCCATCTAAAGGTATAATGAGGTTTGGTAAAAGAGGAAAGTTGAGTCTTTGGTACATTGGCCCGTTTGAGATACTGGACATAGGGTGATGTAGCATATCGACTAGCGCTACCACCAGAGCTATCGGGTGTGCATAACGTCTTCCACGTATCTATGCTCAGGAAATACCACCCAGATCCCTCCCATGTGATTGAGTATAAGTCTTTGGAGATCAGAGAGGGCTTAAGTTATGTTGAGAGATCGATTCAGATTTTGAATCGAAAGGATAAAAGTATTGCGGTCCAAGACAATTCTTTTAGTAAAGGTGCTTTGGCAACATCACTCCTCAGAAGAAGCTACATGGGATTTGGAAAGTCTCATGAAAGAGAAGTACCCCCACTTATTCTAAGATAACTTGTAGCAATTTGGAGGACCAAATTTTTTAAGGTGGGGAGGATGTGAGAACCGAAATTTTCCTACCTAAATACGTACTTCTTATGTAATTTAGTGACGTAAAGAGACGATGTACTTATGAGATTTCAAGTATAAGATTATAGTACGTATTCATAGAAGTCAATTATCCGAGATTAAATGTGAATAATAAAATGAAAAAAAAAAAATATATATATATATACACATATGCGTATACATATTCGGGAATATACGAATATAGGTACTAAACATATTTATAAGAACAAGAATATATATATATGTATATAAATATATATATATATATACATGAGACATGTATACATATACATGTATGAAATATGTGTATAAGATACAAAGAAATGAATAAATAAAACACAAAGTGTAAATATATAATAAAGAAACACATGAATAAATAAATAAATCATATAATATAATAAAACAAAAGTAAAATGAAATGAAAATATATATTATAGAAAAAATAAGAATTAATGGCCGGATTGGGTGGGAAAAATCCCACCCAAAATCCAAAAAGTGCTCTGCCTGGCAGAGCACTCAAATCCAATAGCCACTATACCTAAACTTGTAATAAAATAAACTAAAAGCAAAAGAAAGAAAACCAAATAAAAAAATTGCTCAGCCATTTCTTTCTCATGTTTTTCCTTCTCCCGTTTCTGCTCATCGTCTAAAACTTCTCTGCCTCCCATCGTGCCTTCCTTTCCTCCTCGTGTAGCACACTTTGGATAGTTAACGAGGGCTAAGCTGGGATTCCGACCAAAGGCAGGTTGAAGCTAGGTTATTGGTGTTTCAAAAGCTGAATCGGGACTGATTTAAAGGAGTGAAAAATAGAGATTTCTAATGATTTTGGTACAAGAAAACAGAGGTGTTGAGAGCTAAACCGAGGGTTCCAATTGAGACTGGTTCGAACAAGAAAGAGAAGGGCTGAAACGTGGCCAGCTTATGGGGGCTGTGTTTGAACTGGAAAACATGGGTTCTTGAAGGAAGGAATAGGCTACCACGAGAAGGAAAACAGAGGTATAAGCTGGGATTTTTGGAGCTACATTTAAGAAGGAGAATAAGGAAGGAGAGAGGGCTGGAAAACCAAGGTTTATTTCCTGAAGGTTCAAGGCTGTTTTAGGGTTGAATGAAAGCTTCAGATGGCTGTGATTTGGTGACTGGAGGAGAAGCAGAAAAACCGAGGATCATGGAGGCTGCTTGGGACGTGCTTGGTGACTAAGAGAAGGAGGAGAAGGCGTGGAAAGAGAGCACAAGGAGGGAGCTGCTTCACGTGGTGGTTGTAGTTGACAAACAAGGGCTGCCGTGGGAGGAGCATCTCCACACCAAGCTGCCGTGAGTCACTAAGGTAAAAGAAATAGGAAAGAAAAAGAAATAAAAGAAGGAAAAGGAATTAGAAGAAAAGAAATATATATATATATATATATTTTTATATATGAAAATGAAAAAAAAATAGATTTAAGAATTTATTATGTTAGTGTTAAAAAAATATGTGTATATATATATAGATATATACATATATAAGTTAATTGCTTGAAAACAAGGAAATAGATAAATATATGTATGTATAGTACATATATAAAGATATACATCAGATTTTTAGAAAGTATGTATTATATTAGTGTGTTATATATGTATACTACTTGATGACAAGATAAGAAACAAGAAGAGAAAGGAAATAGAAGAAAAGAAAGGAATTTCAAAGAAAGGAATATATATATATATATATACACATACATTTCTCATTTGAAAAACATGGAATTAGATATATATATATATATATATGTAGGTATAATACATATATATAAAGATGTAGAAAAAAATGAGAGAATGTGATGTAAGGACTTGAAGTATATGGTGTTAAGAGTATATATATATATACATGTATATATGTATATATATAGATATTATGTTGGAGTGTAAATAAGCGTATTGAAAACTTGAGCTAGATTTTATTAAGTCGAAATTCCTTGTGAATGTGTAGTGTGCCCAGAGGACAACGGACACGGTCTAGCTAACCACGGGACAAGATCAAGCTAAGCTCGCACTAGGTAAGATGTTTATATAAGGTAGAAGTAGGATTATCCTGTATAGGATTGAATCTTACAATAGAATGAATTGAATACCTAGAGATTGAATATAACGAAATGAAATGTAGGTATGATATTCGACTTGATAAAGTACCAAGGTGAGAGACATTGATCGGAAGTGAATCGATATGGTATAGGTTCATAGATATTATGAGATGAAATGATAAACATTCATGCAATTCATGAGCATGTCATTTTATGGTCTTATTTCACTTCCTTGAATTTTATTGCCATCAAGCATGACTTATTACCATACATGAAAAACTGAAATGATTTATTCTTATCATGTTTACAAGAATATTTTGGATGCTTGAATGGCTTTGAAAAGAATGAAATGATAGTTTTCACATATGTACGTTTATACATGTAAATGATCTTCAGAAAAGTATTACGTACATTGAACTATTTTGATATGAAAGATTGAATTGCTTTATGAGACTATAGGCACCCTAAGAGAATTAAATTCAATAAAGCATAGTGGAAGCCGCCTAATTGGAGATTACTCATTAGGCATAGAAGCTTGTCCGACAATAGTCGTGGACAGGTCTCAGTCTTGCCTGATCAGTGGGACTGAGAGATATGAGGTCTATGGCCATAGATAGCGCCCTAGTGGTTTCCAGGGGACGATGATATGATTCTTCACTGCTAGCTACAGTGAACTAAGTCTTTATTGATAGAGAGATAGGGATCTAGCCTAGTCTCAAATGATATGAAATGAAATTTAGAGTATGCCTTTAAAATGAAAATGAACTCTAAACTCGATATTGATTTACAGTATATGAAATGCATTTTGATGCTATATGTGATATGAAATATACTTTCAAAGTATATATGATATGAAATGTGCTTCAAAGAAATATATGCGATATGAAATGTATTTCAAAAAGTATATATGATATAAAATGTACTTCAAAGAAATATATGCGATATGAAATGTATTTCAAAAAAGTATATGTGATATGAAATATGTTTAAAAAAGCATACTTGACATGAAATGAAAAAGCTTGCATATTTCAAGCACATCTTAAAAGAATACATGAAATGTATTGATATTCTACGTGTCTTAAACTTGTTTAAAAGAATATGTATTACATGTTTTATGACTGTAACTACTTCGTTCATAATTACATGTCAAAGGTTATATCATGGTTTCATAACTTAGACATTTCATGACATGTTGAAGCAAAGATGAACTGAATCTAAGAATACGACAGGTATATAATCGCATGATGAATAAGAGAATAACTGATAGTAAATTTTCCTCAGATGACATCATGCATGGCATATAGAACAGTATAATTCTAACTCTGCACTTATATAAATGACTTACTGAGCCTTGCTCATTAAACGCTATTTAAATTTTTCAGATTGAGCACGGAGTTGGGGGAGTATTTCGGAGCTTTCCGAATTAGTCCCAAGCCTAAAATATAGTCCCAACTCTCCAAGAAGACTTTTGGTGAATATTTTGGGTATACATACTCTTCTTTTGCATTTAATATCGATTCAGGCTGTTTTTGATTCAGTACTTAGATGGGATGTAATCTAATATAGAGAATAGCATCTAGACTAGTAATGATGAAGTATGGAATATTGATTTTTGCATGAGTATGGATTGTGGATTGAATAGCATGAACAAGTGACCAAGTAGGAAAAATGTGAACCATAAGATGAAATGCTATGATATGGAAATGAACTTGGTCATAGGAATGCTAGAATATGATTAACTGTCATTCTGGGAAGCATGAGCTGGATTATTACTTGTAATTTTTATGCAGGAAAATAACCTGGGTAAAGTCATAAAAATAGGCGAGGGAGTTAACGTCTAGAAACAAAAATTCACTACATTGCACTTAGACAAAGCAAATATAGGAAATCGAAAAATTAGCCCTAATTTCTACGCATCCGTACAAGTAAGAGGCACCGTCGCAGCCTTCGGGTCGTGACATTCGGATTTTCTTAAGTTCTCCGATATAAGCTTAGAATCAGATTTCATATTCAAAATCGAGTTAATGTTATCTCGATTACTCCAATTTATATAACTCTGGAAGTTCTATCGGAAATCAAATCCGATACTTTCTTTAATCACATATTTCTTATCAACTTGGACATTTCATTCTTATGGCCTTTCATTCACAATGTGTATTCTCAAGGCAGAGACATTTACTATTCGATTCATTTCGACTCATACTCTACCTTGATTTCATTGCTTACTCATACTTTATAGCCTTATGAATCTCATTCCAGTAAGTTGTAGTAAGTACAACAGTTATCAACACATGTTATAGCTAACCAATTTATTACCACTGTAATTTACTTTAGAATCAAGTTCATTTAATACATTCAGGTTTAACTCCCTTGAGCATATTATCCACGAGGTTCGAACCTTGCCACCCTTACGTACCTAGTTCCTTTCACTCGTGTTACCATTAAAACAATTGTAAGAGTCCCACCCGTTCGTATCGGCTGTCGGCGAGCATCCCCTAGGCGATCTTAGCGCCCCAGGTTTACTCTTACAAGTGAGTCAACGACCACATAGTTCGCCCACACCTCACAACACATGATCTACTACGGGTTGACCATCATTGGGTCCCCCATCACAGTTCTGTCTCAAGGGTCCTAAAAACTCTGGTTAGCTGTCATCTTCTTTTTTTTATCACTTTACTATTCTTATATATATTCACCAATTCACAGTACTCCATACAGTACATTAATTTGCAAGGCATATCTCAAATGCTCTGGTTCTATAATTAATTATTCTTTTAATACTTCAAAATTAGTATAAATATATAGAACCTCAGTCAATTCCTGTAATCATTTCACTTTTCATAGCATTCAACGATCCCGTTCAATACACTTTTAATTTCGGCCCTTACAGCCAATATCTTACAACATTCCACTACACTCTTATTGGATCGCATCATATAAGGCCGGCCTCGGCCCGTCCGCCGTCTACCTGTACACATCTGTACTGTCCTATTTGAGAATGCCCAGCCCGTTCACTGGGTCACCTCTCGAGGTTTTGTCATGAGGCCTAGCCCGTTCACTAGGTCACTCGTAATTCGCGTCCGTCATCTAAGTGACAGTGGAATTAGTAATAGGGATCGTTATATTCATATGACATCCTTTATGCTATTAATAACTCCATTTCTATGAATGGATTTAAGATTAATTTGATTTCATCACTATTCAGAACATCGCCCAACATAGGGGCATTTTCGTCATTTCGACATTTATTTATTTCTCCTCAGTATACATTTAGATCAATGATCTGATCATCTATATGCTGATAGTATCCTTTCTAATACTTATATCAGCAATTAAAATCTCATTCGATTTCGACAGAGAAGTTCACTAAAATCCATAATTGGATTATTTTGCATGAAATGCAGTTTTATATCATCAATTTCTCTGTCAAATCACTCAAATCCAACTTCTGTTGGTTTATTCTGACTCCCAGCAAAATTTTAGGGTAAGGGTTATTTTGGTCATTTTTGGCCAAAAATTTTCTCTCTCTTCAAATTACCCTCAATCGATGATCTTAAAGTCTATTTAATGATAATATGTCATTTCCCTCCTTCATGCCATCATTCTCAAGTCTCAGTTCGATTCAGACCGTAAAGTACTGGTGGGGCCCTCACCGAGTCCTTTCGGTTCCTTACCGAACTGGCCTTCATTTAGATTATAAGAATCACCAATTTTCTGGTAGTTTCTGAGCCTATTATTTCTTTAACATTCTCAATTTATACTTTCTCACTCCCTTTAAATCATTTTACTCAATTTACAATCATTTATTTTCTCTATATATTCAGATGACACAGTACTACCGGGGATGTTTAATACTTTTTCTTTCAAAAGTATTCACAAACATCAGGCCAACCATGCTCTGATACCATTAAATCTGTAACGACCCGTTACCACATTTTTCACCTTAATTTTACACAATTTATCCGGTTGGGCTGTCTGTGATACTTCACTTGCACTTAATGTTAAACATATTTAATATAATATTGTTAATATAATACACATCCCCTATCTTATTTACAAAAATGTAGTACTGTATACATGTCTAAATACAGAAAATAAAGGATCGTACCTTATATAAATCAGTCGATCTGTCACATTGTCCATTATGTGCAGCCATAATCCACAAATATTGGATCTCACCATCATCAAAACCTGAAATATTAAAATTGGGGAGTGAGCAAACCACGGCTCAGTAAGAGAGTTATATGCTACACTTGATATTCAGCTATCTATATGCTGAAAATATTTTTCATTTTCTTTAAAATCTTCCTAACTGGCTCTAGGCTCACATGTAGGAAGGATACTACAGTCGGCTAGGGATCCAGATAGAGTAAGGCAGGTATTTTGAAATACCTGACTTGTTCCGGAACCTAGAAGCAACTGTAGAGAGTACTATTTCCGTTGTTTTCAAAACGATATAATTTTCGTTTTCCACAAAGTAAACCACTTATTTCTTTTCACATCAGTATACTTTAAAACACGTGACAGTTCAGTAATAAAAACAGTGGTTTACTTCTCTTCTCTTTGGTATAGTAAAACACGTGACAGTACAGTGATTTGTAAATATCCAATCATTGGATAGTTACTTCTTTGATTATTTCTTTCTTAGAAATAATTCTTATGTTATTCTTTTAGAATAAACATTTATTTCTCTTTTCGAATCAGTAACCGTATCGTACAATTCAGTAAAACAGTATATTCAGTAAAACAGTAATTCGATACGGTTCAATCAGTAACAGTAAATAGTAACTACCAATTCAGTAAATAGTATAAGGTAGCTTTCAGTTCAGTAAACAGTAAATGGTAGCTTTCAGTTCAGTAAAACAGTAATCAATGGCTACCATTTTAGTAAACAGTATAGTTCAGTAAACAGTGTTTTGGTACGGTCTTTCATCAGTGAACAGTAAACAGTGAACAGTGGTTCAGTACAGTAAACAGGATTTCGTAAATCCTTTCAGTAAATAGTAAACAGTAAGTGAGACTAGGCATCACCCTACAATTAAATCATGCTATCATCATCCAATAATGGACCAATAATCATTATCCCCGAAGGGACACGGTAACAGTATAACAGTGAGATCTATGGCCATGATCTATATGGTGTCCTCGGTGTACACTTGCCAGGTGACATCCGGGACGCTGATGACTGGCAGGTCTATCAGCCACGTGACAGTAACAGTATAAGTGTGATGCATGAAACTCGGGGCCTAAGTCTCAAAACAGTATAAACCGTACCATAGCCTTTATGGATTTGAAACACAGTAAATTAAAATATTTCACAAGTATCCATAAGGCTCACAGGTAATAAATCATCACCTTTATGAAATAATTAAATTAAAATAACATTTCTCAAAATATTTCATAAAGGTATAAATCATATTTTTCTATAAAATGAAGACAGTTTGTAAAATCATCACTGTAAAAATAGAAGGGCAAAACTGTCTTTTTCTACTGTAAAACACATATGCACGCTTTCCCGTGCTTTTTATCCAAAACATGGTTTTCAAAGAAATCGGGATTCAATAAAATATTTTCATAATTTATGTAAAAATAAATTATTTACTTTCCAAATTCAGAATCCCTTAACCATGTTTTTCTTCTAGAAACACATGTAGAGACCTCTAGTCTCGAAATCATGGTTTCCTATCATTTTTTTTAACCTTTATGGAATTTTCATAATTATTTGTTTCCATAATTAAAACCATAAAAGTTTTATGTAAAATCAAGTGAATATTTAAGAATATTTATAAAATATTCACATCACTCTTTTTCATTTTCATCTCGTTTCACGTGAAATATCACCTACATGGTGAATTTTCGGTGATTTCCTTTTCACCATTCTCGAAAACATGAATATTTTAAAATTAAATATCAGTATATTCATGTTTTATGAAATTTACTTAATTTCTCGATTTTCGTACCCGAAAATCGATTCACGTGAAATCAAATATTTTATTTTGGTTTTCGGTGATTTTCGGTAAATTTCAGTAATTTTTCTATAATTTTTCGGCAGTATAACGGCTGCTGATTTGGCTAGCCTCCTGCACAGAAAATACAGTTTATATTTTCAACTAGTGTTTCATCACAATTTCGACCGATAAATCATCACACCAAAAACCGATAATTATTGATATCATTTATAAAATTAAATGCAATTTAAAAACATGGCCGAATATCCTTACAGGCGGCACATGTCTCCCTTACCTGTTTCGGGTCGGCGACTGCCTCTCGAAGGTCGCGCCCGTGTTCACCTCTCCTGATTCTATCGTCTCGGTAATCGAGGATGATTTTCTGGAAATTAAATTCTAAAAATTAGAATTTTTCCATAATTATTTAAATAAATAAATTATTTAAATAATTTAATACTTTTCGGGATTTCTTACCGATTCCCTTAATTCTCGGAATTTCCCGTAATTTTTGAATTTCGGGAATTTAGAAATTCTCCGGAATTCTCCAAATTCCTGGAATTCCTTTTCTCTTTCTCTTTCTCTTTCTTCTTTTTCTTCCTTCTTTCTTTTTCTCTTTTCTTTTCTTTTCTTTTTCTTTTTCCTTTTCTTTCCTTTTCCCGCCGGACCGGTCTACCTCCCTCACCGCCGGTTCTTCTTCGGTGGCCGGTTCTCCGGCGGTTCGACGGCTCCACAGCTGGCCGGCACCACGACGAAGCCGGATCTGGCCTCCGTTCGTCACGAATCGACGGCACGGCGGCGGATCTACTAGGTTTTGGTTCGGTTTCTTCTCCTCTTCCGTCGGCCTTCCTCCGCCGTCGTTGGCTTCACCGGTGGCATCCCACGTTTTCCTCTTCCTCTGGTGGAGCTTCGGTAGCACTGGCGGTGGCCAATTTCGCCGGCACCGCCAGATCTGGTTTTCGGTTTCTTCCTCGATTTTTCGCCGTTTCGCGTCGATTCTTTCTCCGTTTCGCTTCGCTGGCGTTGCCGTCGGCTTCCTTTTCCTTTGCCGGCGACGATGCTTCTCCTTTCCTCTCTCTTTTCCCTCGCCGGCGGCAGCTGACGGGGGCGGCTGCGCCTGGGGAGGCAGAATCGGGGTCTTCCCGATTCTGTTTCTTCTGTTTTATTTCTTTTTTCTTTTTTTTTAATTATATACACACATATATATTATATATACAAAATACATATAATAATATTATTATATATATTTTAGTACTATATATATTTTATTTATATATAAATGTGTATATATATTTCATGTATTAACAAAATACATATTTAGTATATACATATATGTTGAATTTAAATTACATAACACATATATATTTATATAAATGAAATAATACAATATATATTGTATGTACAATATACATATATTTTCTTCTCATTTTCTTATTTAATTTGGATTTCCATTTATCCAAATTAAATTTCCTTCACTCGGATTTCCACCATCTGTTTCCTTTCTCAATTCTTGGAATTTTCACAATATTCCGATTCTCACAATTTTATTTATTTATTCCCACTAATTTATTTTCTCCATTATTTATTTTCAATATTTATAATTTTCAATAAATGGAAAATTTACAGTTATCACAGGCTCGATCTTTATCTTCAAAGAAAATTTATCTTTTATCAGCTCCCTTGTTTATCTCTATCCTTAGCAAAAAGTCCATCTTGATAATTTATCTTCATAAAAGATAAATGCAACAATTTATCTTTCTTGATAGCAAGTAGAGATATCCATGCATGAAGCTTTATCAACAAAGTCTTGTGTTTGAATGGAATTTGGAAGTAAAGCCCTTCACATCTTTGACTTCTTTATGAATTGGAGTTCCTACATCATTGAGAGAAATTTAACAGATAAATGAGGGATTTGAATCTAACAGTAATGATTTAGAGATAAATTATATCATTAAATTCATGATAATTCTATAAATTATAGAATTATCATTCGCTCACCCCTTTATCTTTTAAAATTAAATTGCAAAGTGCGTTAAATTTTAAAGGTACCGTCACTTCTCTTATATATTCAGACACATGCATACAGTACTACTTTATCTGATAAAATAGGAACAGGGTATGTAAAGTGTACGGAATATTGAAAAAATTTTATATTCCGAATTTTATTAAATAAATAAATGTTTATTATTTATTACTGTTAATTATCAAGTGTTAAAGGCATCATAGATAGCCCAACCGTAAATTATGCATAAAATATGTTATTTATTTTACTATGGGCTGTTACAATCAAGCCTGCTCAAAGTTGTAAACTTCGAATCTTACTGATATACTGACATGTTGCCTTGAGTCAAATTCAGAAAATCCACCTTCAACTTCTGCTGAGTAGTACGCAAAATGCATTGCTTGTTGAAAGCCTCCAAGAAAATACCCCACGTAATCTCAGGAAGTTTAACCTCCAATAAGGTTTCGGTGGATTCCACCAATGCTCATGTCACAGTGTGTTATATACAAAAATCATCTACATTTATCGCATGTCACACATACACAATAGTTGGTTGGGCTGTCT
Organism: Heritiera fomes; assembly: GCA_032173925.1. Classification (NCBI taxonomy): domain Eukaryota; kingdom Viridiplantae; phylum Streptophyta; class Magnoliopsida; order Malvales; family Malvaceae; genus Heritiera; species Heritiera fomes. Next base: position 6,508,811 of record JAPDPM010000012.1, on the reverse strand, counting down.
GTGATGTCTTTAACATTGTTCATCTACAACAATAAAACACTTTTGACATTATTTGTTTATTACTAAATAACATTCACAACTGTATCAATCAGTTTACATCCCCTGAAATTATATTTTACAATAAGTAGTAATGTATAATAAATGTCAGATCATACAAATGTAAACACAATACCTCTAGGATCCACTGCCACTGCGTAGAGATAACCGAAACGTAGTCAATCCATAGATAAGTAAATCATGCACTCATGGAAATAAATCTGTGAATGGTGAAATTAAAGGAGTGAGCAAACCATGGCTTAGTAAATGAATTGTATGTAATACTTTATACCACGAAATTCTATATGCAGTAAAACCATTATTTCCTATAGATACACTAGGGACTGAAATAGGAAGAATACTACAGTCAGCTAGGGATTCGGATGGAGTAAGGAAGGTATTTTGAAAAACCTATCTTGTCCCGGAACCTATAAGCGACTATATAGAGTAGGTATTCATTTTTAAAATAAACCACTTTTTCATAACATTTCATATTCCTTTCAAATCAAAAATTTCATCATGTAAAACATTTAATCAAATAATCTAATATTTAAATTTAAATTATAAAAAGAATATTTGATTAATAAATCTCCATTTCCATTTGAAAACATGTCACATAACATATATCATTGAAATCGTAAACAATATCGTACTCAATGTAGTATAATAAACCGTTTAGAACTCATCATTCGTCTCAGTTAAAACATATAAATAATCATTTATCATTTAATCCCATCATCCATTTAAAATCATCATTCCATATCATAAAAATGGTGGAAACTAAGGCAACACCCTCAATATATCATGCTATAATCCATATAGGAAACAGTAACAGTATCATATGAGATCTATGGCCATAGTCTATAACTATCCTCGGTTGTACACTGATCAGGCGTCAACCGGGACGCTGAAGGTAGGATCAATACCAACAGCTTCACACAGCATATTACATGTCACATATCACATATCACATATCAGCATGATACAGGGCCTATCAATCTCAAAACAGTGTATATAAAATCTCATCACCTTTATGGTATTTAATAAAATAGATAGGATCTTCAAAAGATCTATAAAGGTAGAAATCACAATATCTAGTACAGTGAAAATAGTGTTATAAAATATCTACACTGTAGTAATAACTTCAATAATATTCCATTTCATCGTAAAACACATATACTCACATTTCTATGCTTTCCTTTCAAGAAATTCAATTTCAAGATTACTGAAATATTAGTTTTCGAAAATTTCACACTTTATGGAAAATAGTAATATTTATTTTCCAAAACTAATAGTAGTTTCATAAACATACTGTTTCACTGTAAAAACACATTTAGGAACATTTCGATCTCAAAACAATACTTACATAGTAATATCACCTTTATGGAAATCAATGAAATGAGTAAAATCTTCAGTCAGTCCACAAAGATTTTTATTAAATCATATAGTGAATATTTATGGAAAACAATTTATAAAATATCCACTTTTTGACTTTTTACTTTATAAACCACTTCATATACTGTAAAACATGTAGGAGGAATTTTCAGTAACCTCACTTTCCTTAGATTCGGTAACTTAAATATTTAAATAATATTTTTTGGTATATTCATGTTTTATGAAAAATATTAATTCCATCAATTCCGAGGCTAGGGAATTATTCAAATATGCATTAAGATATTTCATGGCATTTTTAAAGAATTTTTAAAGAAATTTCAGCAACATAACGGCTGCAAATACCCTAGCCTTCCTGCAATTTCAAACAAAGTGTAAAAATAGCCAACAGCTACAATTTCACAGTTTCCAAGGCATTTCATTTCATAAATATTCTTGTAAAACTCATTTCATAGAAAATCATGCATTCGAGATATCCTTAAAGAACTACACATGCATCCCTTACCTGTCTGTCTTATCCGATCTCTTCGAGTGCACCCCTCGTAAACCAATACTCCTGGGCTGGAGATAATTTCACCAAAAATATTAGCTTATTTTATACTTATTTTTAAGCTATTATTCATGTCTAAGTGCAGCCACATTGGACACTGCAAATATTTTTGCAATATAATTTTTACTGGTAATGTAACATAGCTTCTTCGTTTTAAGTCAGATTTTAAATCCGAGCATATCGGTAGACTCCTTGTAATTTCTACAGTCTAATGGCACTCTAAAATCACCAAAACCAGCCATGCACAATGGTCCCCTTGTAGACGCCTAATTTTGTCCGAGCGAATTTAAAATAAAAAATAAAAATAAAAAAAAAACATTTTTTGAAAACAAGTCAACCTTATACCAAGCCTATTAAAAGAGTTGACTTGAAAGATTTGGAAAGAAATAAATATTAAAAAGAAACAAATAAATAAGAAATACAAATGCTTGTAATAATAAATGAAAAGGGTCAAACAAAAAATGATTGAATAAAAAAAATCCCACAACCATGATCATGGATCGGAATTGAGGGAAAAAGAATTAATATTTTTGTCCTTTCCTTAAAAGATCAAAATCAAATAAAAGAGAAGGGAGAAGAAATGAAAATATAAAGAGAGGGAGGAGCCTACATGGTTCGGGGAGAAAAACCCTAGAAAGAAAAAAAAAGGAGTAGCTTTCGGCATTTTTTCGGGCTTCATCAAACCGCACTGTTGCAGTTACCATCAGGCTGCTTCACTGTAGTTGTATCCTTTCTCCTCGTTGACACCTCATCACCGCCTCTTCCTTCACATCCCTGCTGCACTTTCATACTCACGGCTGCTCTTTGTCAAACCCAGCATCATCACACTGCTTCACCGTAAGCCACCATCATCATCATCATCATCTTCTTCAAGCCCTGCCTCGTCACCTTGCTTCACGTTTTTTTTACCTTGCTTGGAGTCGTCCCTGTCCGGCATTGCCCAAGCCTGCTGCTGTCACGTCCTTGTGAAGAAGAGTCCTTTGCTTTAGTGCGTCATCTTCTTGTCCAGATCCTCTGCTGCTGCGTTGGTTTCTACTGCTTGAGTCATCATCTCCAAGATCCTTGTTCGACACCATCTGTATCGCCGTTCCTGCTCCAGCCCTCGCTACCTCCCTGCCAGTTTATCACCAACGCCGCTTCTGCTAAGCCAAGGAGAGTGCAATCTGCGTGAAGAAGAAAGACCAAGAATTAAGAATTGAGTCTTCTTGTTGAGGTATATTCTCTACCTTATCCTCTGCAAGTTTTGTCTTCATACTTCATAAAATAATGTATAATAATGAAAAGTAAAAAAACAAAACAATGACTGCCTTTGTTTGTACGTGACTATGCATATCTCAACAAGAAGAGTTCATATATATTTTATTTATATAGATATCATTGCCTTCTGTTAAGTACCATCATCTTGTACGTGTCCATGTGCTTTTGTTTAAGGTTGGAAAAGAACTTATATTAATATATATTTAAAAAAAAGGGATTGTAAAAAGATTTTTTCTTGTATTTTTTTAAGATGTTGAAAGAATTCATATACATAATTTTTAATGTTATTAGGAGAAAATTTTTTAAAAAAAAAATAAAAAACAATAACAAACAAATTAATAACAAATAATAAAACAAATAAATAAAAAGATAAATGCAAATAATAAATTTTAAATTTCCGATGATAAGATTTCGAAGAAATCACAAGTAGTGATTCTTCGATAATCTTTAGGATCGAGAAAATTCATTAGATGTTACCAGCGTATTGGAATATCTAATTTGTTTTATCTCGATATCAAAGTTTCTTATAAATATACAAAAAAATAAAATAAATAAAAAGGGTAGAAAGTAAATAAATATAAATATAAACTTAAAATAAATAAATTTAAATATAAATTTTAATAACAAATTTTAAATTTCCGATGATAGGATTCCTTAGAAATTGCAAGTAGCGATTCTTTGACAATCCTTAGGATCGAAATAAAATCTTTAATGTCAACAGCGTATTGGGACATTCAAATGATTTTATTTCGATATAAAGAAAATATTAATAAGATGTCTTAGTATAAAAAAATAAATAAATATAAAATGGTAATAAAAATAATAATATAAAAAATAGGTAAATACAAGAAAATAGTAAGTGAATAGAAATAAAAACTTTTGAATAAGTAAAAATTTAGGAATTAAAATAAATAAATAAATAAATGTAAATACACATCTTAAATATAAAAGGTCCCCGATGATAGGATTCCTTAGAAATCACAAGTAGTGATTCTTTGATTATCCTTAGGGTCGGAATAAAATATTTGAATATTACCAGCGTATTGGGGTATTCAAATAATTTTAGTTCGATATTAAGATTTCTAATATAATCAACTTATATGAAATAAATTAACAATAATGAATAAATAAATCTTTTAAACAAACAAATAAACAAAGCTTCAAAATAAAGAGTAAAACAAATTAAAAATAAATAAGATATAAATAATGTTCGATGATGAGATGTTACGGAATTCACAAGTAGTGATTCCTAACTGATCTCTAGATGAGAGAAATATGCTAAATGTTACCAGCGTATTGAATATTTAGTATGATTTTTCAATAAAAACAAGATTTTATAAATATAAATAAATTACAAAATAATAATATAAATGAATAATGGATTTCTCATGTGCATCATCTGTATTTTGATTGCATCATTTGCATCCATGAAATTTCATAATAAGTGTGAATCTCCCGAGGATGGGATTCTATAAAAATCGCAAGTAGCGATTCTTAAGAAATCTCTAGGTGAGGAAATTATCCAAAATGCTATTAAAAGTATTGGGGTACTTCAGAATAATTTTCAATACAAAAGATTTTCACTTATTACAAATAAAATGTAAATATTTCAAAATAAAGTAAATAACAAAAATGATTTCGAAATAAATGAAGTTGTTTTAAATATTTAATTAAGATCCTTTTTATTAAGATTAAAAGATAATATATGATTAAGTGGTACCATTTTTTTTAACAGCGTTGTGGGGGTGCTAATCCTTCCCCACGCGTAACCGAACTCCCGAACCCAAACTTTGTTTTCGCAAACCAAAAATTATATTTTTTATTAAACTTAATTAATTTTAAGATTTTATTAAAAAGATAAATAATTTTAGGTGACCAATCACGTGGACAAAAAAGATTGGTGGCGACTCCTCTTTGTGCTTTTTTCCAAAATCGTCTAGCGATCGAGTCCCCGGACGAAAATCGTTACGATAGCTTGGCGACTCCGCTGGGGAAATTAGAGAGTCGAACCATGATTAATCATGTTTTATCCAAAATCTTAGTTAATGGTCTTAATAAATATTTAATAAAACTTTTCATAAAAAAATAATTAAAAAAACCAAAAAATACAAGCAAAAAATGTGTGAATCATCTTTATCATTTGCATTTTGTTGGGATGCACTTTAAATTTTGTTCCTTTGCATACATGACATATTCATTGCATACATCAACCCTACACTTGGGTTTGTCCCTTTTAGGAGAGAGTATAGTACCTTTTCTCTCGTGAGGTGATAACCTCCGCAATGGCAAGCGAAATACTCTCACTCAAGTTGAACTCTTTCCATTTGCAGCCTATCATGGGTGAGGATTGGGGTGCCTTACTAGTCTAGTGTGGATGTCAGTAAGGAACAATTTGAGAATATTTTACCCTTTAGAGACTTAAAGCAAGCATGTACTGAGCCATAGAGAAACTAACCTTAGCTAGAGCCATACCAGCCTTTTGTGGGGGTTACCTTAAATTATGGCACATGAATGAATACTTTTATGTGACACCTTTATGGGAAATATAATAAAGTGAATATTGAAATTTTGAAAAAAATAAAAATAAAAACCTTCTCATTCAATTTTATTTGTGATTTTAATAGTATGCATATTCTAAAAAAAAGGATGTTTTTTTTAAGATTTTAAACTTGATATATGCATCTCATCACATGTACAATAGCTATTGAAATTCATGCACATACATACATTTAGCATGCATACATACATTTCGTCTTGTGCCCACTTATGAAAATTTTTGGTGATCATAAGTAATGACATCAAATCTTGAAGTAAAAAGTTAAGATTTTTAAAATCCTCACCAGCGTATTGGGATGATTTTAATAGTCTTTTCTTTTATGGCACAATTTCAAATAATAATATGCTCTAAATTGTGGTAAACAAAATGTCAGAGGTGCCAAAATAAAGAAGCCACCGCATTCTGAACCACTTATTCGACATCGTTATAGTACTCAATCAAAGGCCAAAGCCATGGAAAATGAACATGTTGAACGAATGGAAAAGATGGAAAGAATTCAACAAGAGCTAGCTAAATCTCAAGAAGAATCTTAGAAGCAAATGTCAAAGATGATGGAGATGATGATGACTTTGATGAAAGGCAAAGAGGTCACGGAAGGATCAGGAAATGAGCCTCAACCTATGAGAGAGAATCTACTGTACCCATCGGAGTTTGTAGCCCCTCAAACTCAAACTTTCCAAAGAGCTTATCCCCCAGCTCATGTTTTTATGAATCAACAACCAGACCGAGGACAGCACTCGAGATCTAGCCTTGTTGATCCTATTTTTGTTCCAAATTTACATGATCCCATGGAGCAAGAAAAGTTGAGGAAAGAAAGTGGCGAGTCGCAACAAAAACATAAATTGTTGGATGAAAGGCTAAGGGCAATCGAAGGAATGGATTTCTTTGGAAATATAGATGTTAATGAGCTTAGTTTGGTCCCAAATCTAGTAATTCCATCGAAATTTAAAGTACCTGAATTTGAGAGATACGATGGGACCACATGCCCAGTAGCTCACATCACTATGTTTTGTCGAAAAATGTCTGGGTATACGAATAATGATAAGTTGCTCATTCATTGCTTCCAAGATAGCTTAACTGGAACAGTAACAAAGTGGTACAATCAGCTAGATCAAAGCCATGTTCGCAAGTGGAATGACCGGGCAAAAGCCTTCTTATCCCAGTATAAGCATATGATTGACATGGCACCAGATAGATTGTCTTTGCAGAATATGGAAATGAAGCCTTCTGAAAGTTTCAAGGAGTATGCCAATAGGTGGAGGGGCATCGCATCTCAAGTGCAACTTCCCCTTACTGAGAAGGAAACCACGGTGTTTTTTGTTAATACTTTGCCATCACTGTATTATGATAGGCTTGTGGGGAATGCTACAAAAAATTTTGCTGACTTGGTAATTTCTGGAGAAATGATAGAGAATGCTATTAAGAGTGGTAAAATTGAGGATGCTTCTACTTCAAATAGAGTTGGGGCAAATAAGAGGAAGGAGGGAGAAACACAAGCTGTTTCCATTGAAAATCAACCACCAAGGAGTTTCGTTCCTTTTGAACCCTGTATTACACATCACTCATATCCTTATTATCCAACTATAGACAGCACTACCCATAGTCCTTTTGTTTATCGCCCAAGTTGGAAATCAAACTTTCAAGTCCTAACTCAATCAAACAAACCAGTGGGTAGTAAAAAAGGGTGATGAACAATCAAGGGAGAATTTTTGTAGACTCGATTCCTATAACTTATACAGAGTTATTTCCACATTTGGTGAGAGATAATCTTGTTGCACCTATTTATCTAGAACCATTAAAACCTCTATATCCTAAATGGTATGATGCCTCTGCTCAATGTGACTATCATTGTGGGAATGTAGGCCACTCCATAGAGACTTGCCTTGCTTTTAAATACAAGGTGCAAAGTTTGATCAATGTTGGCTTGTTAAATTTTGATAAGAAGGAAAAGTAAAATGTTGGTGGGAACCTTTTGCTGCAAAAAGGCATAAATTTTGGAGGATAAGTGTTCTATGAGGGAAGGCCAAAGTTTTTGTCACTTTTGAGTTCTTATTCTAAAGTAATGAAATTCCTTAAATGCTTGCGCTTATAAGCTTTGGGGAAATTTTTACGCATGAGTTAGTTTATCTATTATCATTTGAATAAAATGACAGATGCATTTACACTACATATCCTCTTCCATACAAATCTTTGTTTTCATCTCTTTGTATTTCAACCACACTTAATTTCCAAAAAATGAATGAGCAGTCAATTATGACGATAGTCTGGGATTGTATTTTGAAAATTCTATTTCTATTGGCAAAGTCAGTGATCATTCTTGTCCCTTAAGTTGCTAAAATTGTTGAAGCAATAAAGAGATAGCTCCTATCAAGAGAAGTTAAAATCGCATGAAATGAGAAAGAAGTGAAGCTCTTGTATCCATTATGTTGTTCTTGTTCAATAAATGTTCTTCAATAAGAGTATTTACATTTGAGACGAGAAATGGTCGTCTTTGATCTATCCTTCGTGCATGAGTAAAATTATCCATTTGCCACCCCTATTGAGCCTATCATTTTTTCTTTCAAAACAAACCCACCAAGGATCACCCTTTACATTGAGGGGCAAATTTTGCAAAAATAAACCTGTTGACAAATGAAGAAATTCAGGTCATGAGTCATGAAAATAAAAGAGAAAATATCCTTTGATGTTTGAGTCCTCTTGTAAAAACAAAAAGGAGAGGTGAAATTGAAAAATTGAAAAAAAAAGAAAATGATGAAAATAAAAATCAATTAAAGCAAAGTGGCAAGCATGCTTTGCATGATGATAAATGATCCTTTGGTTTTTGACCCTTAAATAAACAAATTTTGAGCTTGATTATATCCATTTTTTTCATAACCCATCACCAGAGCCTACATTACGTGCCTTAAAGGTCCATTTTGATCAAATGTGAATACTTGAAATTGGAGAATCATGTATTGAACTTGGACATACTTATGATGACATCAAGAAACAACAAGATTGCGATTAGTTTGTTGAGAATATTAGTGATGTTGAAAAAAAAAGAGAATGAATGAGAAAATGAAAAAAAAAGAAAGAAAAGACAAAAAAGAAGAAAAGAAAGAAAAGAAGGATAAAAGAGGGAGGCTCAAATTGAAAACCCGAAAGGGCGGTTTGAGTTAAAGGAATGATAGTCTTGTTGAAGATTTGGGAAGATGGTTTGACATAAGGAGAACCAGCATCATTTGAGAATCTCATAGTGTAGGGGGCAACTCAATTTGATCAAGAATCTCAATTGAATAGATTTTTCAAAGAATCCTGACTAGTTTGTCAAAATTGTCTGGTTTTTCATTGAGAATCTAACATTGTCATTTGCTTTGAATTATCCAATTTCTTAATTGAGAACCTATCATTGTTATTCACCCCAAATTGTCCAATTTCTTGTTATACTTTGACAAGTTTGTTCCTACATTTCTTTTATTCTCGCCAAACCTTCTAGTGTCTTTACTTTCCCAAAATGGATTGAGGAAATTGGTGACTAAACTGCATTTGTCATGGAATTGGAATGATAATGAATAAATGACGATTATACATAAAAATCTTTGGCATTACTTTGGAAAAGATTCTAAAGATGACAAAGGGCCATATACAAAAAGAGAGCAAGAATGTTGAATGTAGCTGACATATGTGCTTCTACGAACGAGATCGAAAATAAAGAAGAGAATCTTTGTGAGAAGAAGAAACGATCCTAATGAAGAAAGCCATGGATTTTCGGCATCGAAAAAAAAGAGACAAATTTTGAGAAAAAGGAGACTTCTTTCATTTAGGCATTCGCATCATTCTAAAAGACACATGCATCATGGTTTTTAACTATTACATTGGGGCATATCTCAAGAAAGCATTTGCATTATCATCATTGTGATAAACTTTTTTTTAGGGGCATGCATTTTGCATTTGTATCATTGAAAAAATAAAAGAAAAAAAAAAGAAAAATGAATGAATAAAGAATGCAATGGGGTTAGTTGTTCCTTAAAGAGTAAGAAAATCTTTCTTTAAAGAAAAATGGTGCAGTCATGACAAGAGTTTAAGTCTAATGTCGTTGGCATTGTTAGGTGGTTTCAAGCCCAGTGAAATTAGCTTATGAGTAAATGAGATTTAGTTGGCTTCATTGTAAAATTGATGCATGATAAGACTTAGATCTTCTAGATTCAACTTACAAAGCCAATGAGCGCTTAGAATGAGAAACTCTAAGTCAAGATGTGAAATCCTAAAGATGAGAAATTCTTGGGATGTGAATCTCTAAGTCAAGATGAGAAACTCTTAGGATGAGAAACTCCAAGTTATGATGTGAAACTCTTGGGATGTGAATCTCCAAGTCAAGATGAGAAACTCTTAAGATGTGAATCTCTTAGTGCAAACATTCAAATCAAGTTGTGAAACTCTTGAGATATGAATCTCCGAGTCAAGATGGGAGACTCTTAGGATGTGAATCTCCAAGTCAAGATGAGAAACTCTTGGAATGTGAATTTTCAAATCAAGATGTGAAACTCCTAGAACGTGAATCTTCAAGTTTAGATGCGAATCTCTTATGATGTAAATCTTCAAGTTTTTTAGATGCGAATCTCAAAAATTTTGAGGATCATGGAATCTTTTCTTTCTCCAAATATGTGAATTTATGTAAAAAATTTTTTTTTCTTTTATTGAATTCACTTTTTTAAGTGAATCGAGCCTTGGTAGGGAGTCAAGGTATTATGTGTCAAAATTGAATTCACTTTTTCAAAGTGGATCGAGCCTTGATAGGGAGTCAAGTTATTTTGTGTTAAAATGGAATTCACTTTTTCAAAGTGGATCGAGCCTTGGTAGGGAGTCAAGGTATCATGTGTTTCAAAATCGAATTCACTTTTTTGAATTGGATCGAGCCTTGGTAGGGAGTCAAGGTATTATGTTTTAAAATCGAACTCACTTTTTCATAGTGGATCGAGCCTTGGTATGGAGTCAAGGTATTGTGCTTCAAAATCGAATTCATTTTTCTAAAATGGATCGAGCCTTGGTAGGGAGTCAAGGTATTATGTTTTAAAGTTGAATTCACTTTTTCGAAGTGGATTGAGCCTTGGTAGGGAGTCACGGTATCATGTTTCAAAATTGAATTCACTTTTTCACAGTGGATCAAGCCTCGGTAGGGAGTCAAGGTATCATGTTTCAAAATCGAATTCACTTTTTCGAAGTGGATCGAGCCTTGGTAGGGAGTCAAGGTATCATGTTTCAAAATTGAATTCACTTTTTCACAGTGGATCAAGCCTTGGTAAGGAGTCAAGGTATTATGTTTTAAAGTAAAATTCACTTTTTCATAGTGGATCGAGCCTTGGTAGGGAGTCAAGGTATCATGTGTTTCAAAATCGAATTTACTTTTTCGAAGTGAATCGAGCCTTGGTAGGGAGTCAAGGTATCGTGTTTCAAAATTAAATTCATTTCTCTAAAATGGATTGAGCCTTGGTAGGGAGTCAAGGTATTATTTAAAAAAAAAGTCGAATTCACTTTTTCACAGTGGATCGAGCCTTGGTAGGGAGTCAAGGTATCATATGCTTCAAAATCGAATTTACTTTTCCAAAGTGAATCGAGTCTTGATAGGGAGTCAAGATGTTATGTGTTTCAAATTGAATCCATTGTTCTCATTGGTCGAGCCTTGATATGGAGTCAAGGTATTATTTTCGGGAACCAAAATTAAATTTTTCAAAAAAATAAAAAAAAAAGTTTGGACAAAATTGTTGTCTAAGGTCTTTGCCCAATTCCTGATTCTCAGCAATGTGCAAAGAGGGGCAGCTGTAGACGCCTAATTTTGTCCGAGCGAATTTAAAATAAAAAATAAAAATAAAAAAACATTTTTTGAAAGCAAGTCAACCTTATACCAAGCCTATTAAAAGAGTTGACTTGAAAGATTTGGAAAGAAATAAATATTAAAAAGAAACAAATAAATAAGAAATACAAATGCTTGTAATAATAAATGAAAAGGGTCAAACAAAAAATGATTGAATAAAAAAAATCCCATAGCCATGATCATGGATTGGAATTGAGGAAAAAAGAATTAATATTTTTGTCCCTTCCTTAAAAGATCAAAATCAAATAAAAGAGAAGGGAGAAGAAATGAAAATATAAAGAGAGGGAGGAGCCTACATGGTTCGGGGAGAAAAACCCTAGAAAGAAAAAAAAGGAGTAGCTTTTGGCATTTTTCCAGGCTTCAACAAACTGCACTGTTGTCGTTACCATCAGGCTGCTTCACTGTGGTTGTATCCTTTCTCCTCGTTGAAACCTCATCACCGCCTCTTCCTTCACATCCCTGCTGCACTTTCATACTCGCGACTGCTCTTTGTCAAACCCAGCATCATCACACTGCTTCACCGTAAGCCACCATCATCATCATCATCTTCTTCTTCAAGCCCTGCCTCGTCACCTTGCTTCACGTTTTTTTTTGCCTTGCTTGGAGTCGCCCCTGTCCGGCATTGCCTAAGCCTGCTGCTGTCATGTCCTTGTGAAGAAGAGTCCTTTGCTTTAGGGCGTCATCTTCTTGTCCAGGTCCTCTACTGCTGCGTTGGTTTCTACTGCTCGAGTCATCATCTCCAAGATCCTTGTTCGACACCATCTGTATCGCCGTTCTTGCTCCAGTCCTCGCTACCTCCCTGGCGATTTATCACCAACACCACTTTTGCTAAGCCAAGGAGAGTGCAATCTGCGTGAAGAAGAAAGACCAAGAATTAAGAATTAAGTCTTCTTGTTGAGGTATATTCTCTACCTTATACTCTGCAAGTTTTGTCTTCATACTTCACAAAATAATGTATAATAATGAAAAGTAAAAAAACAAAACAATGTCTGCCTTTGTTTGTACGTGACTATGCATATCTCAACAAGAAGAGTTCATATATATTTTATTTATATAGATATCATTGCCTCCTGTTAAGTACCATCATCTTGTACGTGTCCATGTGCTTTTGTTTAAGGTTGGAAAAGAACTTATATTAATATATATTTTAAAAAAAAGGGATTGTAAAAAGATTTTTTCTTGTATTTTTTTAAGATGGTGAAAGAATTCATATACATAATTTTTAATGTTATTAGGAAAATTTTTTTTTAAAAAAAATAAAAAAAATAACAAACAAATTAATAACAAATAATAAAACAAATAAATAAAAAGATAAATGCAAATAATAAATTTTAAATTTCCGATGATAAGATTTCAAAGAAATCACAAGTAGTGATTCTTCGATAATCTTTAGGATCGAGAAAATTCATTAGATGTTACCTGCGTATTGGAATATCTAATTTGTTTTATCTCGATATCAAAGTTTCTTATAAATATACAAAAAAATAAAATAAATAAAAAGGGTAGAAAGTAAATAAATATAAATATAAACTTAAAATAAATAAATTTAATTATAAATTTTAATAACAAATTTTAAATTTCCGATGATAGGATTCCTTAGAAATCGCAAGTAGCGATTCTTTGACAATCCTTAGGATCGAAATAAAATCTTTAATGTCACCAGCGTATTGGGACATTCAAATGATTTTATTTCGATATAAAGAAAATATTAATAAGATGTCTTAGTATAAAAAATAAATATAAAATGGTAATAAAAATAATAATATAAAAAATAGGTAAATACAAGAAAATAGTAAGTGAATAGAAATAAAAACTTTTGAATAAGTAAAAATTTAGGAATTAAAATAAATAAATAAATAAATGTAAATACACATCTTAAATATAAAAGGTCCCCGATGATAGGATTCCTTAGAAATCACAAGTAGTGATTCTTTGATTATCCTTAGGGTCGGAATAAAATATTTGAATATTACCAGCGTATTGGGGTATTCAAATAATTTTAGTTCGATATTAAGATTTCTAATATAATCAACTTATATGAAATAAATTAACAATAATGAATAAATAAATCTTTTAAACAAACAAATAAACAAAACTTCAAAATAATGAGTAAAACAAATTAAAAATAAATAAGATATAAATAATGTCCGATGATGAGATGTTACGGAATTCACAAGTAGTGATTCGTAACTGATCTCTAGGTGAGAGAAATAAGCTAAATGTTACCAGCGTATTGGAATATTTAGTATGATTTTTCAATAAAAACAAGATTTTATATATATAAATAAATTACAAAATAATAATATAAATGAATAATGGATTTCTCATGTGCATCATCTGTATTTTGATTGCATCATTTGCATCCATGAAATTTCATAATAAGTGTGAATCTCCCGAGGTTGGGATTCTATAGAAATCGCAAGTAGCGATTCTTAAGAAATCTCTAGGTGAGGAAATTATCCAAAATGTTATCAAAAGTTTTGGGGTATTTCAGAATAATTTTCAATACAAAAGATTTTCATTTATTACAAATAAAATTTAAATATTTCAAAATAAAATAAATAACAAAAATGATTTCAAAATAAATGAAGTTCTTTTAAATATTTAATTAAGATCATTTTTATTAAGATTAAAAGATAATATATGATTAAGTGGTACCGTTTTTTTTAACGGGTATTGTGGGGGTGCTAATCCTTCCCCACGCGTAACCGAACTCCCGAATCCAAACTTTGTTTTCGCAAAACAAAAATTATTTTTTTGATAAAACTTAATTAATTTTAAGATTTTATTAAAAAGATAAATAATTTTAGGTGACCAATCACACCTGGACAAAAAAGATTGGTGGCGACTCCTCTTTGTGTTTTTTTCCAAAATCGTCTAGCGATTGGGTCTCCGGACGAAAATTGTTACGACACCCCTTATGTTGACTGAAATTCCCTTCTTAAAATTTCTGAGGAATTTCAACAATCCAACATCCAAATCTTGTTTAGCCATTCTCATTACATCATTTAGCACCAATTTCATGCATAAAAGACCACATTTCCCTTAGTTTCCAAGCTTGGCCTAATACCCTTTTAATGGCACAAATTTATTTAGCTAAATTTAATCAAAACTAAAGCTATAAACATGTTTAGCATACCTCACTTAATCTTCCTACACCATTAGATTTCAAAGAATCAATTGGCATAGTGAGATCCATACCTTGACCCAATCTTTGAAGTTTCCTTTCTCCTTTTATTGTGGCTTATTTTATGACCTATGGGTATGGTTTGATAGAGGAGAGAGAGATGAACAAGTTTGTAGTTATAACTTTGTTGAGATTTTGGCTAGTTTAGGATTTATAGAAGTTTTTCTTTTATTTTCCTTTTCTTCTTCCTAAGATGGAATGGGGAGCTTTGGAGGGGATGATGAATAGTGCAGGTCAACAGCTGATGGAGTTTTAAAGAGGTTTCTAGAAGTGGGAAAATAACCAAAATGCCCTCAGTTATGTAAATTTCGGATAATTTTGCTCTTAAGGTTCCGTAGTCGTAAAAGCCACGTAATCACACTCGAAAATTTTGGATTCTGGCACCAAATAGTCTTATTAAATGTATTTTTATGATTAGAAGTGGTTTTGTCGACGTGCGGTACATCAATTGGGTGAAATTATGATTTTACCCCTTACGACCTGCTGGTGAAATTCTTCAATTTAACCATTGATTCAATAAATCTCTTGATACTGTCTTAACGTCCTTTTCATGTAGAATAACATGATATTTTTACTTCATCCCAATTCATTTTAGTTTGGGTACAATTTACAAAAATACCCTTAGGACGTAATCGTCATTTTTGAATTTGTTTGCCATACTTCACAAAATGATGCAAATAAAGTATTTTAGCATCAAAATGTCCATAATATCATTATTACACTATCCATACACTATTTCTTCAGTCATATATACATCTGGGCTCGAAATTCCAAGTGGGGCCCACATTACTATTTACTTATAATTTACGAAATATTCCAAAAATTAAATTAATAAATAATTCTTTTTACATGTACAGTACTTATATAATCTGTTCTCACATTTCCTCCCCACCATTAGGAAATTTTGTCCTCCAAATTTCGTCCGGATTAATCATTGAAATAGCTTTTGTACTTTAAATTCTCTAACTCTTACATAGATTTCTTCCTTGAGTATTACTATCACAACACTTTTAAAATGCAGGATTTCTAATGAGGAACTCTCAAGGTCGACATTTAATATTGGTATAACTTTACTACCAACTTATATGTAGTTCCTGATTCCTTAAACCAAATCTGTACATTATAGGGAGCTTGCTTTACTAAATTGGGAGTTAACAGTTTCAAATTTCCCATTTCTTTCTATATCATTAGAAGTCTACATTATACACCATTTTATATCTCATATAGTGCCATGCCGATGTTAATTTGAAATAAATTTATTGTAATCCCAAGAGCTTTTGAAATTCATAGCACTTGCTCTCAATGTATTCTTGAGCACCTGAATAGTACGCTCAATCTATCCATCAATTTACACGTACGAAGCGATACTAAAACTATATTAGAATTCCCATAATCTCTGGAATTCTCTCTCAAGTTAGAATGTGACATGGGAATCCATATCATAACTAATGCTTATTGGAACTCAACATACTGTCTTACTATTTCAGAATATATATCGGCTAAGGCACTACGAAGAGTAATAAATCTGGTCACTGAGAATTTAGTCATTTTAATCATTCTATCTCTATAATTACTTCTATAGCATTATAGTTCTTCCAGTTCTTTAGTAACCCTAAAACAAAATCTCTCCCAATTGGCTCCCTTTTTCACATTGATTTGGTAGAGGCTGCAATAAACTTGCAGGCTTTAATGTTTAACTTTCATTTACTGTCGATGAAACATTCAGTGTCGATCTCCATTATATCTCTTTTCATCTTGAATTATCAGTACACTACTCATTCTTATGGTACTTTTAATATTGTTTAAAAGTAGAATATATTTGGAAATGTGATCTCTTTCAAAAATCAAATTTCTTTAACTGTTAATTTTCAAAAATATCCGTCCTGCCTTTAACTATCTATGCAAATCCATTTATATAATCGACGATAAATTTATTTATTTATTCCTCTGGGTATGACCAATTTTATCTATTAAGTTTGACTCAATTACAACTCTAGACATATACACATGATCATCAAAGGAAATCAATTTCAATATGAATTTGAGAATTACTCCAACAATCCACATTCTCTAGTCATCCTATAAAATACCTTCTTAATACATATTCCAATTTCAACACACTTATCACTTCAATTGCTTCTCCCGAATAGTATAACACTTCACAATTTAATTCTTTTGATCCTTTTAAGTACTCCACTCACACATTTAATATTCTCACATATGATTTATATAAGTGGAGCAGCTGATCTAGCAAGCTCTTTCATAAACCAGCTAAGTTATTCAATTAAACTCAGTAAATTCCATATCTCCATTACTATCTTGGGTCTCTCTCCCATTTAGTATTAAATCACAATTTTAAGTGAATCCATTGTCACTCCATCATTTGAGATTACATGTCTCAGAAGAAATATGTTTAGTCATAACTCATATTTACTAAACCTTAATTATTCATCTTCCAGTCTCTAAGAGTTTGTAAGGCTATATATATATATATATATATTACTGTTCATATCCTTATGGGCCTTAGAATATATTGTCATGTCATCGTTAAACACCATCACAATTTATCCAGTTATGATTTAAATACCTCATTCATTTGGCTCATAAACACCGAAAGGATATTCATTCGCCCAAACGCATTACAAAGAACTTATAATAACTTTATCGAGTCCTAATTATTGTCTTAAGGACATCAGTCTCTCAAATTTTACCCGATACTACCCAGACTAGTAATTGATCTTAAAAAACATTTATGCACCCCTGAACGGATTAATTACACCATCAATCCTTTGATAGGTGCATATTTATACTTGGTGATAACACTGTCATTAAATCAATAATTGATGTATACTCATAAACTATCATTACTCTCCCAAACAAATAATATTGTTTTCTCGCACCAGAATACATTAGGAGAGATATATTCTTTACTCAATAATTTCTGAAGCTACTTCTTAAGTTTCTTCAACTCTGTTTAAGCCATTTGATAAGAGTTTAAAAATAAACTCCGTACCGAAAATTGAATCAGTGAAAACACGATTTCTCGAGTCAGTGATAAACTGCGAAATTTATCTAAAATTAAATCCTGTAACTTTTAAATTACAATCTCATTCAACTTTGGACGTTTCGTCTCTACATCCTTCACATATTTCATATATCCTCGAAACATATGCACATAACATTTAAACAATTTCAATACACATTCCACTTTGATTCATTTATTAATTTACAATTTCACCATATAGCATTCTAGATGAGAAGAGGCAATATACTGGATATGACAGTTTAAGTTAATATAATTCATAGCTAATTGTCATAACGTATTAAGTTTCGAAAAACCAAATAGCTAGACACTAAAATTACAGGAGTCGCCACCAACCATTCAAACTTAGGTGTGATTGGTCAACTATTCAAACTAAAGATAAGGCTTCGTCTACATTCAAAGACATCAAGGTTCAGGAGTACGGTTACGTGTAGGGAAGGATTAGCACTCCCACAACGCCAATTCTAAAATGGTACCAACTAGTTTAAGGTTATCTTTACAATTTGCCTTGTATTTATATTAAATTCGATATATTTATATATTGGGAATATTTCTAAGATTCTTCCATCAATTTGGCTCAAATCTTAAAAATCCCCCTCACCTCAAGATTTTCAAGGAGTCTTAATTGACTTTCTTGAACTCCATCGTCGGATCAATGAGATACTTTATGAAACTCTTATTGTATACTTAAATTTGGTTCTAATATTGACTCCATATTCATTTTATAAATTTCATAGATTTTCTAATTTAATTTTGTTTATATTCTTATTTATCTTATTTTTAAGAAATAAACATGAATTATGTTTTATTGAAAATTCACTCTTAAGCGTCCCATCAATTTGGCTCAGCTCAAAAGGAACCTCTTCACCTAGAAATTTCCAAGGAGTCTCAATTGACTTTCTTGAAATTTTATCATCGGCATAACTCATATTTACTGCTTTATTTATTTTATTTCTTATAATTTTATCTATTCTTTATATACTTTATTTTATCTTATTCATTTACGTAATTTCTTTATATCTAATTTATTTTTATTTTATTTATTAAAAATAAACATGAATTATAATTTATTGAAAATTCTTTCAAACGTATTCCATCAATTTGACTCAACTTAAGAAAGATTTTCTTACCTAGAAATTTTCAAGGAGTCTCGATTGACTTTCTTAAAATTTCATCCTCGGTATAATTCACATTTATTTTTGATAATTAATTAATATTTCTTATGGACATCTAATTTTTATATTTTTCTAATTTCTCTCTAATAAATAAAATATTTTCATAACAAATCATAAATCATTCACTATAAAATCATTTAACGTACCAATTAAATGATACCAGTTATATCATGCATATCCATTAAGTTACACAAATCAAGTTAACATACAAATTATTTAGCCATATCATTAATCATACAAATCATATCCTATTCGAACCATGCAAACCATTCCAACATATTATTAATCATACAAACTAAATTATAATAAAATATCAATTTAGCTAAATCATGTTATAATTATTCACAAATTAAATTAATTATTGTTGCATACAATTATCCTCAAACAATATATCAATACTCAACTACATTTTAAGATCTTTTTCCATTATATTATTCTATCATATCAAACTACTATGCCCATAGTTAATGTGGAATAAAAAAAATCATTTGAACAAATCAGCACGTGGATCCATTATTAAGTAAGAAAAATGGAAAACAAAAGGAAAGAAAAATAGATACCTTACAGGTTTTATGAACACTTTCCTTTTTTCTTTTTATTTACTCTCTTACATGTCGTCTCTTTCTTCACAATGCAGGGGAAACAAAATTGCAGCAATAACTTTAATTTGCAACTCGGGCAAAAATCGGTGCAAGGTTGACCAGGCAGCCATGGATCCAGCAAGCGAAGGCGGAGTGACAGCAGCACACAAGCAATTGGTGATGGTGATGCAGAGAATTAGGATCGGCGGTAAGGAACAGAATGGTGAAAGATACTGCAGCAGCTTGAGACAAAATGCAATCAAGTAGAACTAGTACGCTGTAGTACAAGCGGTGGTACGGCAATGGAGGAGCAGTAACGGGCCAGGGTAAAAGGTGAGGAAGCTTGGATTTGCTGCGTTGGATGATGCAGACCAAAAACAGAATGGCAGTGCAAAAAAGTGGCCTGGACAATCTTGGGTTGGTGAGGAAACAAGAAGGCTTTCTGTTAGGTTTTTTTTTTCCACCAATCATGAGCTTTAATCTCTTTTTTATAGTCCAAAAATTTGTTAGAGTCCTAATACAACTAAACTTATTCTAATAATTATCTCCTATTTTTAATATTTTATTTATCTAATTCTTATATTAATCCTCATCTAACTCTAATAATCTAAATAATTATCCTAAAAATTTTAATTATCTTATCTTAAAATTAATTTTATTTTTCTTATTTTCCCATCATTTTTAATTATTCCTAAATCCTATTTTAATTCTAAATGTAAAAATTCTGATTAATTCTAGCCTAATTCTAAATTGCTAAATACAATGTCACCCAGCCCAATTAATTAATTTTTTACAAATTAAGACTCCGAACAAAAAAGGTGTCTACAACTGCCCCTCTTTGCACATTTTCTGAAAATCAGGAATTGTGCAAAGATAATTAGACAACTATTTTGTCCGGATATTTTTTATTTATTATTTTTTTTGTTTTTTCTATTTTTACAAAATATTTACAATTTTTAAGAAACATTTAGTCCCTCTCACCAGAGGCTGTACAACTTTGAAAAATAACCATTTGCTCCTTTCACCAGAGGCATTGGAACTTTGAAAACTAACCTTATGCTCCTCTCACCAGATGCATTGGAACTTTGAAAAATAACCTTGTGCTCCTCTTGCCAGAGGCATTCAAACTTTGGAAACTAACCTCGTGCTCCTCTCACCAGAGGCATAGGAACTTTGAAAACATAACCTTGTACTCCTCTCACCTGAGGCATTGGAACTTTGAAAAATAACCTTGTGCTTCTCTCGCAAGAGGCATTAGAACTTTGAAACATAATCTTGTGCTCCTCTCACCAGAGGCATTGGAACTTTGAAAAATAATCTTGTGCTCCTCTCACTAGAGGCATTGGAACTTTGAAAAATAATCTTGTGCTCCTCTCACCAGAGGCAGTGAAACTTTGAAAACAAAGAACTCCTCTCAACAAAGGCAATGAAACTTTGAAACATAACCTTATGCTTCTCTCACCAGAGGCATTGAGACTTTTTGAAAATAAAGAACTCCTCTCAACAGAGGCATTGAGACTTTTGAAAATAAAGAGCTCCTATCAACAGAGGCTTTGAAGCTTTTGAAACACAAAGAACTCCTCTCAACAGAGGCATTGAGACTTTTGAAAATAAAGAGCTCCTCTCAACAGAGGCATTGAGACTTTTGAAAATAAAGAGCTCCTCTCAACAGAGGCAATGAGACTTTTTGAAAAATAAAGAGCTCCTCTCAGCAGAGGCAATGAAACTTTGAACACAAAAATTTCATTTCAGAATGCTAGTTAACATGGGTTTGACTGGGCTTAACTTTCATTTTGATGCCAACAATATTGGGCTTCATCCTCCTTCAAGGTGCCAGCTAAACTGGGCTTTGCTTTCATCTAAGGTTTTTCAAAAAAAAATATTTTTCTCATCATCTTCTCATACCTCATTATTTTTCAAATTACCAACTCTTATATTTTCAACCTATACATTGTATTCTTATTCTTTCTCTTTTCTGCAAAATTTTCATCATTCAGAACTTTTTATCCTAATGTCTTAACAAATAGTTCAATGTCAAATTGCAGTAATGAAATGTCATTCATGTCATGAATACCATGGATGCTATGGATGTTATGCATATGTTAATGTCATGCCCCTTGAATTATTCCATGAATGTATGTAAATGCAATCTCAATTGTGGTAACAAGATTCTCAAGCTCATCTCATTTTTCTCAAGTCCACTCAATTTGTTGGATTCTTCTTATTTAAATCTTCTATCTTCACTTCTTATCCCATCTTTTAATGGGTCTTGGTCCAATTATGCTCAAAGACTTGCCATCATGCTTTCAAATTTAAATTTTCATCATTCCTTATTTTTGTCTCTTTCTCTCTCTTAGTAATACAAGATTTCTCAAAAGAAATTTTTTCAAAAATTTACCCAAAAAAAGTTACCAACATTTATTTATTTTCCTTCCAACTCGACCACCAATGTAATGCACTTATGCATATTCTCAATTTGTTACAGGGGTGGAATAAATTTAAAATGATCATGAGAGGTATAGGTATTCATTCTTAGAAAAGGAACATGAAATCAAGAAAAATCAATGGGATAGTCTGTTTGGAATAGGGTTTTCAGTATCCATTTAATAAACATTCTGATAATTTCAATCAAGTCAATTTAGAATTCTTTTCCAAAAGCCCACTCTTATTGACATATTCTTTCATGTAGTGTCTGTCAGTCTTGCCCTCGTATCAAAACTTTTTGATGCCGATATTTTCCTAAGCCACATTTTCCGGTTTTTAACTTAGGTACCCCTTTCATTTGATTCAAACTGCCCCTTTGGGTTTTCAATTTTGAATCCTCCTTTTTCTTTTTCTTTTTCTTTTTCTTTTTCTCTTTTTTTTTTCTTCTTTCTTTTTTTTTCTTTTTTTCATATTTTTTCTTTTTTTCTTTTTTTCCTTTTTTTTTCATTTTCAACTTCGTTGGCTTTGAGAAACTTCAACCTTCAGTGCTCAATCCAAATTGATGCCCCCTAATAAGTGTTCTTGATTTCGATCCAAGATATCTTCTAAAGCTCATGGGATTCAACTTGATCTACTTCCTTCAAAGGATCATTATCTCATTATACAAATATGTCTTCATTCAATACATGATTCTTTAATTTAAGCCTTTACATTTGATCAAAATGGGCTTTTAAAGGCATGTAATGTAGGCTCAGTTGAGAGTTTATGAAAGAAAATGATAAAGCAAGCCCAAAATGTATTTCAGGGTTTATAAACCAAGGGATCACTTTTTTTTAACAAGTAAAACACTCAAGCATTTAGTACCTTTCTAGTTCACTCATTTCTTTTCTTGCTTCTTCTTCTTCTTCTTTTTGGGTTTTCTTTTGAATTTAAACCCTTTTTCTTTTCTTCTTTTTTTGTTTCACAAAACTAGGTTTTTTTTTTTGCCCCTCGATTCATTATGAACACTTTTATTTTTGCCTCCAAAATTTCTTTATTTCATCTTCCTTGAGGGTGATCCTTGGTGGTTATATTACAAAAAATATAATAGGCTCAAAAGGGGTAATCAAAGGATAATTTTACTCATGCTTGAAGGATAGTGAAAGAAGGCCATTTATCATTTCAAATGTAAATATTCTCATTAAATATTGTTTATTGAACAATGACAAACTTGTTAGAAGCTTCTATAAGAGATTCATCTTTCTTGTACTATCTACCAAGTGCGGATGGTGAACAAACTTTCCTTCGTTTTCTTGCTTTCGTAACATTAGCAGACTAGTAATTCATCAACAGTAGTAGTTCTTTCAAAATTGAATCCTAGATTTATTGACATCATCATGTTCATTATTTGGATACTTGTGAATAAAAGGTAAGGTGAGTATATGGGAAATGGCAAATGAACAGAGAAAATGAGAAAATGACAGTGCATCACACTAGTCGTTTTATTGAGAAGGGAATAAATAAAAGTTAGCCCATACATAAAACTTTATCTTGTGCTTATGAGCTTAAGCACTTTCAAAAACTATCTTGCATTACTTAAAGAAGCAAAAACAAAACTAGAATTTATAAATCTTCAAAATCGCATGGCTAGAACCCTTCATGCCCCCATAAGACAAATCTTTTTTTTAACTATAACTTATTATATTACTCCCTTTCCCTTACCCAAAATTTTCAACAACTCAGTGATTTGGGCTAATTGCCCCCTTATATCCTCTTGAGCATTTTCCATCTTCTTCATGTGAATGCTTTGTTCTTCTTCCATAATCCTAGCTTGATATAAAGTGTGATACGAATGGGCTTTTGGTCGAGCTATCTTTGAACCTTTATCACCACAATTAGAGTTCATTATTTTTTGTGAGGTGATGCATGAAAAAGTTTGAAAATGTTTTGTTTAAAAACAATGATTGAAGATGAACAATTGAGATGATGCTACATGTGTATGAATGGATTGGTATGGTAAAAGGTTGCCATGTAACAATAATGTATGAGTGATGCATGGAAATGTTTTGGTAAAGGACTCATGATACCCTCTTAATGTCTCATGTGTAAACCAAAATCAAACAAACTTGATCAAGCATGTGTCCTAGGTAATGGGTATTTTCTAGAGCATGGGTTGATATGGCTCTATCTTACAGTTGGTCTTCTTAATTTCACTATATGCATGGCTTTAGATAAAAGGGCTAAAGGTTCCCAAATTGTTCCTCACTATCGTCCACACAAGACTAGTAAGGCACCCAATCCTCACCCATTACAGGTTACAAATGGAAAGGTTCAATTTGAGTGGGAGTATTTCGCTAGCCATTGTGGAGGTATTACCTCACGAGAGCATAGTTACTTTACTTCCTCCTAAAAGGAT
Organism: Heritiera fomes; assembly: GCA_032173925.1. NCBI lineage: Eukaryota > Viridiplantae > Streptophyta > Magnoliopsida > Malvales > Malvaceae > Heritiera > Heritiera fomes. The sequence goes on along the minus strand of JAPDPM010000012.1, from coordinate 6,484,363 downwards.
AGAGCCCGGGTAGAGGGCTAATGCATGCACATGCACAAGTGTGTGTCAATGAAACATGTAGTTATTAATATCTTATTATTTTATCAAAATTAGCATAACTAAGGCAAACCTAAAATAACCTAAAACCAATTATTGGCTTGACTCTCTAAAGTCTCCAGTGGAGTCGCCAAACTGTCATAACATATTAAGTTTCGGAAAACCTAATAGCTAGACACTAAAATTACAAGAGTCACCACCAATCATTCAAACCTAGGTGTGATTGGTCACTTATTCAAACTAAGGATAAGGCTTGGCCTACGTTCAAAGACATCAGGGTTCGGGAGTATGGTTACGTGTAGGGAAGGATTAGCACCCCCACAACACCCATCCTAAAATGGTACCAACTAGTTTTAGGTTATCTTTACAATTTGCTTTGTATTTATATTAAATTAGATATGTTTATATATTGGGAATATTTCTAAGATTCTTCCATCAATTTGGCTCAAATCTTAAAAATCCCCCTCATCTCAAGATTTTCAAGGAGTCTCAATTGACTTTCTTGAACTCCATCGTCGGATCAATGAGATACTTTATGAAAATCTTATTATATACTTAAATTTGGTTCTAATATTGACTTCATATTCATTTTATAAATTTCTTAGATTTTCTAATTTAATTTTGTTTATATTCTTATTTATCTTATTTTTAAGAAATAAACATGAATTATGTTTTATTGAAAATTCACTCTTAAGCGTCCCATCAATTTGGCTCAATTCAAAAGGAATCTCTTCACCTAGAAATTTCGAAGCAGTCTCAATTGACTTTCTTGAAATTTCATCATCGGCAAACTCATATTTACTTCTTTATTTATTTTATTTCTTATAATTTTATCTCTTCTTTATATACTTTATTTTATCTTATTCATTTACGTAATTTCTTTATATCTAATTTATTTTTATTTTATTTATTAAAAATAAACATGAATTATAATTTATTGAAAATTCTTTCAAAAGTATTCCATCAATTTGGCTCAACTTAAGAAAGATTTTCTTACCTAGAAATTTTCAAGGAGTCTCGATTGACTTTCTTGAAATTTCATCCTCAGTATAATTCATATTTATTTTTAATAATTAATTAATATTTCTTATGGACATCTAATTTTTATATTTTTCTAATTTCTCTCTAATAAATAAAATATTTTCATAACAAATCATAAATCATTTAACGTAAAATCATTTAACGTACCAATTAAATGATACCAGTTATATCATGCATAACCATTAAGTTACACAAATCAAGTTAACATACAAATTATTTAGCCATATCATTAATCATACAAATCATATCCTATTCGAACCATGCAAACCATTCCAACATATTATTAATCATACAAACTAAATTATAATAAAATATCAATTTAGCTAAATCATGTTATAATTATTCACAAATTAAATTAATTATTGTTGCATACAATTATTCTCAAACAATTTATCAATACTCAACTACATTTTAAGATCTTTTTCCATTATATTATTCCATCATATCAAGCTACTATGCCCATAGTTAATGTGGAATAAAAAAATCATTTGCCCAAATCCGCACGTGGATCCATTATTAAGTAAGAAAAATGGGAAAACAAAAGGAAAGAAAAATAGATACCTCACAGGTTTTATGAACACTTTGCTTTTTTCTTTTTATTTACTCTCCTACACGTCGTCTCTTTCTTCACATTGCAGGGGAAACAAAATTGCAGCAATAACTTTAATTTGCAACTCGGGCAAAAATCGGTGCAAGGTTGAACGGGCAGCCACGGATTCAGCAAGCAAAGGCGGAGTGACAGCAACACACAAGCAATCGGTAATGGTGATGCAGAGAATTAGGATCGGCGGTAAGGAACAGAATGGTGAAAGATACTGCAGCAGCTTGAGACAAAATGTAATCAAGTAGAACTGGTACGCTGTAGTACAAGCGGTGGTGCGGCAATGGAGGAGCAGTAACGGGCTAGGGTAAAAGGCGAGGAAGCTTGGATTCGCTGCGTTGGATGATGCAGACTGAAAACAGAATGGCAGTGCAAAAAAGTGGCCTGGACAATCTCGGGTTGGTGAGGAAACAAGAAGGCTCTCCGCTTAGGTTTTTTTTTCCCACCAAATCATGAGCTTTAATTCCTTTTTTATAGTCCAAAAACTTGTTAGAGTCTTAATACAACTAAACCTATTCTAATAATTATCTCCTATTTTTAATATTTTATTTATCTAATTCTTATATTAATCCTAATCTAACTCTAATAATCTAAAAAATTATCCTAAAAATTTTAATTATCCTATCTTAAAATTAATTTTATTTTTCTTATTTTCCCATCATTTTTAATTATTCCTAAATCCTACTTTAATTCTAAATCTAAAAATTCTGATTAATTCTAGCTTAATTCTAAATTGCTAAATACAATGTCACCCAACCCAATTAATTAATTTTTTATAAATTAAGACTCTGGACAAAATAAGGTGTCTATAGCTAACCTATTCATTTCTGGAATTACTTCGAATTCCTACGTATTTATTAACTTAGGTTAGCGATCATTTTACCTTCTCTTTTATAATTAGTTTATAGTTCTTATAAACACTTTTGAAAATTTATAATACTTTAAACTGTATATTATTCTGTAGAGTATGTTCCAGAATTTTTTTGTTCTACAGGTATCTGTTTAATACACATAGGAAACAAAAAAGATGTGTACAATCAGAATTAACAATACTAATATAGAGTTATCACATACACAGATCACATTCTCAGTCATGTTCAATAGATATATCACTTCTCATATCATCAAACAATCCCTAACCAAATACCCCGTTTGTTCAAAATCAGGCCTTAAGGAATGTATAACAGGGCCGACTATCTCGTGACCTCCCATAATGTCCACATTAGGTCTCATCTCTCATCTGAGCAAAGGTAGGGCCAATAGTGGGGACTATTATAGAAGAATTACTCCATCACAGTACCATAAGAAACATTCTTTATACAATCAGTTTCTCTATCACAATCGGTTAGTTCGATGACGATTTCATTTACTATTATTCAAAGGAGTTATTTTGGTGTAGGGACACATTCATCATTTCCAAATTTGTTTCTGTCTCTCTTCGAATACATTTAAACAGGTGATCTTAAGATTTATACACTGATGATATCCACATTTCACCTCAATATCATCATTTTAGGGTCTTATTTCGATTCAGACAAAGAATGTCCTGGTGGGGCCCTCACCGAGTTCCTCCATGTACCTTGTCGAAAAGACCCTTCATGAATATTGTAAGATCACCCATTTTACTTAGAATTCTTGAGTTACTACCCCTTTTGACAACTCTTAATTCACTAGCTTCTGCACAATTCCGACACTTAATTCTAAATTTTCAGTCATTTGATTCATTTATACATTCAGACTACATAGTATTAAAGGGGATGATAACCACTTTCGACATTTTCGATACTAAAAACATAAACAGACATCAAGCCAACCTTGCTTTGATACCAATAAAATTGTCACAGTCTGTTATACAAAAATCATCTCCATTTATCGCATGTCACCAATACACAACAGTTGGTTGGGCTGTCTGTGATGTCTTTAACACCGTTCATCTACAACAATAAAACACTTTAGACATTATTTGTTTATTACTAAATAACATTCACAACTTTATGAATCAGTTTACATCCCCTGAAATTATATTTTACAATAAGTAGTACTATTTAATAAATGTCTGAACATACAAATGTAAATACAATACCTCCAAGATCCACTACCACTACTTAGGGATAACTGAAACATAGCCAATCCACGGATAAGTAAATCATGCACTCATGGAAATAAATCTGTGAATGGTGAAAATAAAAGAGTGAGCAAACCACAACTCAATAAAGAAATTGTATGTGCAGTAAAACTGTTATTTCCTATAGGTACACTAGGGACCGAAATAGGAAGGATACTATAGTCTGCTAGGGATCCGGATGGAGTAAGGAAGGTATTTTAAAATACCTGTCTTGTCCCGGAATCTAGAAGCGACTATATAGAGTAGGTATTCATTTTTGAAATAAACCACTTTTCATAACAGTTCATATTCCTTTCAAATCAAAACTTTCATCATGTAAAACATTTAATCAAATAATCTAATATTAGAATTTAAATTATAAAAAGAATATTAGATTAATAAATCTCCATTTCCATTTGAAAACATGTCACATATCACATATATCATTGAAATCATAAATAGTATCGTACTCAATGTAGTACAGTAAATCGTTTAGAAATCATCATTTGTCTCAGTTAAAACATATAAATACTTATTTATCATTTATTCCCATCATCCATTTAAAATCATCATTTCCATATCATAAAAATTGTGGAGACTAAGGCAACACCCTCAATATATCATGCTATAATCTTCGTAGGGAATAGTAACAGTATCATATGAGATATATGGCCATAGTCTATAATTGTCCTTGGTCGTACATTGATCAGGTATCAACTAGGACGCTAAATGCAGGATCAGTACCAACAGCTTCACACAATATCTTACATGTCACATGTCACATATCACATATCACATATCATATATCAGTATGATACGAGGCCAATCAGTCTCAAAACATTGTATACAAAATCTCATCACCTTTATGGAATTTAATAAAATAGATAATATCTTCAGAAGATCTATAAAGGTATAAATCACAATATCTAGCACGGTGAAAATAGTGTTATAAAATATCTACACTGCAGTAATAAATTTCATAATACTCCATTTCATCGTAAAGCACATATACTCACATTTCCATGCTTTCCTTTCAAGAAATTTAATTTCAAGATTACTGAAATATTATTTTTCAAAAATTTCACACTTTGTGGAAAATAGTAATATTTATTTTCCAAAACTAATAGTAGTTTCATAAACATACCGTTTCACTGTAAAAACACATTTAGGAACATTTTGGTCTCAAAACAATACTTACATAGTAATATCACCTTTATGGAAATCAATGAAATGAGTAAAATCTTCAGTCAGTCCATAAAGGTTTTTATTAAGTCATATAGTGAATATTTATGAAAAATAATTTATAAAATATTCACTTTTCAACTTCTTACTTTATAAACCACTTCATATACTGTAAAACATGTAGGAGGAATTTTCAGTAACCTCACTTTCCTTAGATTCAGTAACATGAATATTTAAATAATATTTTTCGGTATATTCATGTTTTATGAAAAATATTAATTCCATCAATTCCAAGGCTAGGGAATTATTCAAATATGCATTAAGATATTTCATGGCATTTTTAAAGAATTTTCTAAGAAATTTCAGCAGCATAAAGGCTGCGAATACCTTAGCCTTCCTGCAATTTCAAACACAATGTAAAACTAGCTAATAGCCACAATTTCACAGTTTCCAAGGCATTTCATTTCATAAATATTCTTATAAAATTCATTTCATCGAAATCATGCATTCGAGATATCCTTACAGACTACACACATGTCCCTTACCTGTCTGTCTTATCCAATCTCCTCGAGTGCACCCTTCGTAAACCAATACTCCCGGGCTAGAGAGAATTTCACCAAAAATATTAGCTTATTTCATACTTATTTTTAAGCTATTATTCATGTCTAAGTGCAGCCACATTGGACACTGTAAATATTTTTGCAAAATAATTTCTACCGGTAATATAGCATAGCTCTTCGTTTTAAGTCGGATTTAAAATCCGAGCGTACTGGTAGACTCCTTGTAATTTCTATAGTCTAATGGCACCCTACAATCACCAAAACCAGCCATGCACAATGGTCCCCTTATGTTGACCAAAATTCCCTTCTTGAAATTCTTAAGGAATTTCAACAATCCAACATCCAAATCTTCTTTAGCCATTCTGATTACATCATTTAGCACCAATTTCATGCATAAAAGAGCACATTTCCCTTAGGTTCCAAGCTTGGCCTAATACCCTTTTAATGGCACAATTTTATTTAGCTAAATTTAATCAAAACTAAAGCTATTAACATGTTTAGCATACCTCACTTAATCTTCTTACACCATTAGATTTCAAAGAATCAATGTGCATAGTGAGATCCATACCTTGACCCAATCTTTGAAGTTTCCTTTCTCCTTGTATTGTGACTTATTTTATGAGCTATGGGTACGGTTTGATAGAGGCGAGAGAGATGAACAAGTTTGTAGTTATAGCTTTGTTGAGATTTTGGCTAGTTTAGGATTTATAGAAGTTTTTCTTTTATTTGCCTTTTCTTCTTCATAAGATGGCATGGGGAGCTTTGGAGGGGATGATGAATAGTGTAGGTCAGCAGCTGATGGAATTTTAAAGAGGTTTCTAGAAGTGGGCAAAATGACCAAAATGACATTAGTTATGTAAATTTCGGACAATTTTGCCCTTAAGGTTCCATAGTCCTAAAAGCAGTGTAATCGCACTCAAAAATTTTGAATTTCAGCACCAAATAGTCTTATTAAATGTATTTTGATGATTAGAAGTGGTTTCGTCGATGCACGGAACACCGATTGCTTGAAATTACAATTTTACCCCTTGCGACTTGTCGACGAAATTCTCCGATTTAACCATTGATACGATAAATCTCTTGATACTGCCTTAACCTCCTTTTCATGTAGAATAACATGATACTTTTACTTGATCCCAATTCATTTTAGTTTGGGTACAATTTATGAAAATACTATCGGGATGTAACCGTCATTTTTTAATTTGTTTGTCATACTTCACAAAATGATGCAAATATGGTATTTTAGCATCAAAATGTCCATAATATCATTATTACACTATCCGTACACTATTTCTTCAGTCATATATACATTTGAGCTCGAAATTCCAAGTGGAGCCTACATTACCATTTACTTATAATTTACAAAATATTCCAAAAATGAAATTAATAAATAATTATTTTTACATGTACAGTACCATATAATTGGTTCTCATAGCTCAGCTTCTTCTACCAACAAGAAAGTCGCCAAGCCCACTTTCTCAACTTCAAAGCAAGTCATATAGGTGAAAAACTTTGTTACAATGTTGACCTAATTTTCAGCAGCTAAAAGGTCCTTATCTCCCTTAAATTTGGGTGGGTCCAACTTCTTGAATTACCTCAACAAATTCACATCACAGCGAGCTGTGGGACCTTCTCTCTTTGGAGTTGGGGCTGGTTGTGAAGGCTATAGCTGATCTAGTGGGGGCTGTACAAGAAGAGCAGGAGGCGCTGGAGGAGCATTTTCTTATGGTGGAGGAGGAGTCACCACAGGTGGTGCTAGTGATGCTAGTGGTGCATTCATTGCCACATTCAAAAAATTAGCCATAAACTGCGTAAATAGCGTAGCCATCATTTCAATACTCTGCTCGACTTTCAAGAATTTCTATAACTTATTAGGATTACCAGGCTGAGTATGAAAGGATGTTTTAAAACACCTCACCTATCTCGGGTCCTAAGTTCAATTATAGATAGGTTATTTGATATTCTCAAGATATTGATGCATTATAGTCAAATCGAATCAACCTTTCAACTATAAATACTAAATAGTTATAAAGAATACGAACACATTAAATACAATTCAAACACAGGATTGAACACTTCTTTTGATCATAAATTATTCAAATCGATCTAATATTTCTTTCAAATACAAATCATTCAAATATGTAATATGTCAAATTATAAACATTTGGTAGAGACGTTCAACATCTTAATAGAATCATGCACAATAAATTCCTATGAGAGATATAATGTAAGAAATGGCATACCCATTGTATAGGCTAGGGATCCACCCCTAGTAAGCTAGCCTTACTTATATAATAAGACTAATGCCATTGTCAAAAGATCCAGTGTACACTAGTCAGGTGATAGTTGTGGGTGCTGATAACTTGACTAAGGTCACACAGCAAACAATCTGACTGACTGGATGCATGATCTCCATAGGCAACTATGGGAGCTAGCAATCTCAAAACAATGCATATAACATTCGAAATTAAGTATAGGAATCATTTCAAGAAAGTTTATCCTCAGTCAATCCATAAACATTCAAAACCATATAACTTACTCTTCAAAGTAGAAAATTCGGCAAATATTCTTAGTGCAAAGGTAAGTGTTCAAAAAATTTTATTTATGCATAAACATGTTTCTATTATATGCAGGTAATTCAAAAAGATGAAAAACGCATAAAAATTTAAATGAAAACTGAGTTACAAAACTATGCAGACATAGGAACCCCATTTCTCATTTGGTTAGATTTTGGCTATTTTGTTTGGATTAGCTATTCTATCTTATTGTGGCATATTGGTACGTTAACTTTAGGCTCGTTTTATGAAATTTCGATAGTGTAACAACTGTAACTATCATAACCCCTTGCAGTAAAACCATAGTTTATATCTCTCAAATCTAGCCACAATAACCAATGCGATTATAGCATTCCTATGCTATTTCACATATGTTTCTTACCACTCACTCTACAACGCAGGGTAACGGCCTATAACACCACTTATGCTCCTTCTACGCCCAAACTCAATAATGTAAAATAGTATCAAAATGTGGCTAAAACTCAACACTTCGGTTATAAAGATTACTCTACTCATCGAAACCTTTCATTTTGCCTAATACAACAACAAATCCGATCTACTTCCTACCGGATGCCAAAACACAACTACAATCAAGACACATCTTCTTTCGAATCTAACTTCACCAATGATCTTGCTAACATTTATATATTATTCTTTAGCCATTAAACTATAAAAATCAACATGGTAATCCATACATTATACCTTGGTTAATGATTTTGCAAGTCTATAACGATGGCTATATTTGTTTCATCCTAAGCTATCATTTTATACCTATCATGCATTGAAAACACCATGATCTTTTTATCCCCCTCTCATGGCCGAACTTACATGGAAGCTCTACACATGGTTTTGTTTCAATCCAAGGCTATAAACATGTTATTCTAGCATAGAGCAATCCAAAACCATAGGTAGAATTGAAAGAAACCATGCCTTCTCTTACCTTTTTATAATGGCTGAATATAAGAGGGTGTAATTCACCAAGCAAACAACCAAAACAACCTTCCAAATTCTAGGATTAGAGAGAGCTAGTGATAAGGAACAATTTTTGTTTAGCGAGCTTGTGGATTTGATGAGGTGATTGAGGGGTTTTACAAGGTTTCTTTCTCCTAACTTAGTGAAAAAATGGAAAAGAAGGGAGCTGTTATGGAGGTGCTGACCATAAAGTGGAAGAAGACTTAAATATCCTAATTTTATATTATTAAATCATAAAAATATCATATGAGACCTATTTCTACTGTACTATACATTAATTATGTAATTATTTATTTAGTGAAATATAATTTATTTTGTGATTTTAAGTGAATTTGATATGTGGGCCCCACTTTAATTTTTATGGTTTTGATGGATTCAAGACTGATAATATAGTGCACTGTGGGTGAAATAAATATAATATAATGATTTTAAGGTATAAAAATAACTTTTATATTATTTGGAATTATTTCGTGAATTTTTGAAAACAAATTAGAAAATGACAGTTACATCTTGAGGGCATTTTCGTAAATTACGCCCAAACTAAAATGAGTTGGGACAAAGTAAAAATACCATGATATTTTACATGAAAAGGAGAATAATCTAGAGTCAAGAGATTGATTGAAACGGTGGTTAAATCAAAACATTTCGCTGGCAGTCCGCTCATCAATGGAACCACTTTGAATCATCAAGACACATTAAATATGATTATTTTGTGCTCGAATCTGAAATTTTGGAGTCCAATTATATGGGTTTTACGATTATAGAAATTAAAGGTGAAATTGTCCAAATTTTATATAACTAGGGGCAAAATGGTAATTTACAATTCAGCAAAGATGATAGCGGGCCACCTCACTCATCTTCAAGCTTCACCCGTCATCCACCATTAGAGAAAAAGAAAAAGTCAATAAAACACACTAAATCGTGACTTTCTCACCAAAATTACTTTTAGAAAAATTACCTACACACTCTTCTCTCTCCATTGACACCATTAGCTCATTAATTAAAGAAGAAAACAAGGAGAAAAAAGGAGAAGAAGATTTCGGCCAAATGTAAGAATTTCAATGATTTAATTTTTCATTGAATTTCAAAGTTACATTTTGACTAAATTAAAGGTGTAGATTATAAATATATACCATTGGATTTGATTTTTGTTGACTAAATAAAAATCCACCATGAATGTGACTTTCGGCCAAGTTAGGAATTCAAGGAATCTATCTAGATCTTTGCATAATAATGATAGAAAATGAGACAATGAACATGGATATAAAGGTTAGAAAGCATTGATTATTCAAAATAGTTGAAAATCATGAAGCTTAGTACAATGGGGCATTCGGCCAAGGGGTTTTGAGTAGAATAAGATGCTGCATTTTATGGTTTAAATATGCTAAATGATTGTAGAAATTAAGAGAAGAAGACTAGTGAAAACGGATCTGAAATCGAAGCTAAAACGGGAAAGTTAAGTGTTACTACCGATGTAATTTACACTGGTTAGGCATAGACAGTATCCTATGTTGTTGCATTTAGTGGAAGTTAATAGCTTAAAAATAAGAGGAAAATTTTGATGAAATTGTTTTGCAGCCAGAATTATCGGATTTCAATTGGTGCTATCGGAAAAGTCAGTATTACCGGACAGGTAAGGGAGAAGTGTGCAAGCTGTAAAGATATAATGAATTGCATGATTTTATGAATATGATTTTATGAAATTATTTGGGTGATAAATTGCCTTTAAAATCATGCAAATGTGGTATTACGGCTGGTTTATGAACTGTAATTTTAAGTGTAGGAGGTTAAGGAATCGCAGCTGTTATGCTGTCGAAAATTTATCAAAAATATTCTAAAATAGCATGAAATATTTTAGATGCATAAATTGACTAAATTATGGATTTTGGAATTTATTTTCCATAAATTAGAATTTAATGAAAAAATATTAAATAAATATCCATGTTATCAAATTTTATTAAAATGAGAATAAAAATATGTTCTTTAAAATATTTCATAGTGAAATTGAGCATTTATAAATTTTCTCACTAAAACATGAATATTTTATCATTTTTACTGTACTGTTAAGTATGAAATTAATACCTTTTTGGAATTTTATTAAATTTAATGATAATTATTATTTAAATTCCTTAAAGGTATTTTATATTGAAATAAAATGATTTTGAGACTTTAGGCCCCAATTTCATGCTTATTGGTACTGTACTGCCATTGTGGTTGATTGACCTGCCAAGTCATCAGCAGTCCCAAGGTCACCTAGCAAGTGTACTCTATAGACGTCCTATAGACTATTGCCATAGATCTAACTATATATTGTTACTGTTTCCCTTCGGGGATAATTATAGCATGATTGATTTAGGGTGTTGTCTAGTCTCAACCTACTGTTAAATGATTTACTGAACTACATTTTAATGAATACTACTTATTGTATTGTACTGAGAAATACTGTTTATTGAACTGTAATTTACTGATTAATGTTTACTGAACTGTACTGGAATACACTATTTACTGAATTGAAAATATTTATGATATTATTTCTAAATTTGAAATAATTATTGAACTGTTACTATAAAATGAAATTTTAAGTGTTTGCTGTACTAAACTGCTTACTTACTGATGCTGAAGAGTTTTATCGTACTATTACTGAATTGTTTTGTATACTGTTCAAACTCTACTGTTTTACTGTACTGTTTTACTACTGTCACTGTCACTTGTTTAAAAATGCTACTGAAATGATGAAATTAAATGGTTTATCAACATTTATATTTATTGGAAAATATTATTAAATTGTTTTATCACAACTGTCGTAACGTGTCAAGTCCTAAAACCTAACCGGTAGACTTAAATTCAAGAGTCGCCACCAACCAGTCAAAACTAAGGCGTGATTGGTCACATATTCTTGTCTAAAGATAAGGCATGATATACGTTCAAAGATTCTTAAACTCGGGAGTATGGTTACGTGTGGGAAAGGATTAACACCCCCACAGCACCTATCGTAAGATGGTACCAACTAGCTTTATATTATCTTCATAGTTTACCTTGGGTTCATATTAATTTCGATATACTTATATATTGAAAATTTTCTAAGATTTTTCCATCGATTTGGCTCAAACCTTAGAAATCCCCCTCGCCTCAAGATATTAAAGGAGTCTCAATTGACTTTTTTAAACTCCATCGTCGGATAAATTTTAATATTTTATGAGATTCCTATTTTCTCCTAATATTGTCTCTAGTTTTTTACTCCATATTCATTTTATAAATTTCTTAAATTTTCTAATTCACATTTATATTTTTATATTCTTATTTACCTTACTTGTAAGAAACAAGCATGGATTATGTTTTATTAAAAATTCACTTTTAAGCGTCCCATCAATTTGGCTTAACCCAAAAGGAACCTCCTCACTTAGAAATTTCCAAAGAGTCTCAATTGACTTTCTTGAAATTTCATCATCGACATAACTCATATTTACTCTTTTTTATTTATCTTATTTATTATAATTCTATTTATTATTTATATACTTTATCTTATCTTATTTTTTTTATTTATCTTTGTTTGTTTACTTGTCTTTATTTGCTCATTTGTATTTATCTATATCTAATCCATCTATCTTATCTTACTTTTATTTTTATTTATCATAAATAAATATGAATTAATTAAAAAAAATCTTTCAAAAGTATTCCATCAATTTGGCTCAACTTAAGAAAAATTCTTTCACCTAGAAATCTCAAAGGAGTCTCAATTGACTTTCTTGGAGTTTCATCCTCGGTATAATCCATATTCATCTTTAGTATTTTATTTAAATTTATTCTATCTTATCTTTATGTATATTTTATGTTATTCATATTTATTTTATCTATTTTATTTCTATCACGCTAAATTACAGTTTATTTATCATATGTCCTAAACTAAATTCACTAATTACATTCTAAAATAGATTGCACAAATCAAACTAAACAAATCATATTAACACAAATTATTTACTCAATACATATATACATTAATCAAGTATTACCAAATTAATTAAATCATACAAAGTTAATCAAGTCATATTATACAAGTCTTGAAAATAAATTCATGTAAATTAATTCATATTAAATTATTAAATTGTCATGTTATATTAATTATATTATTAAATCATGTTAAGCAAATGAATTAATCCTAGCACAAAAATATCTACTTGCAAATTAAATTCAATTATTAAATTAGGTTAATTTAAATCTTGATTTATTTAATTATATATTGCCAATTAAACATTATCCTAATTTATAAATTATAACCTAATTAATTAACAAACTAAAATACCTTTTCTTTTCTACTTCTTTCTTTCTCTGTTGCCATGTTTCCTTTTCTTCTTTCTTGCTTAACTATTGCTCCTCAACAATACAGCAGCTTCCACGTTCCAACTCCCTGGCTGTAGGTAGAGGCAGCTTTGATGAAGAACTGTGGTTCGTTGCAGCACCGTGGGAGAGCAGCTGGTGCGGCATTGGCGTCAGGCAGCAAATGACAGCAGTAACGGTGTCTCCCAACAGTAGCTGCGGCAATTGAAGATGACGTGATGGTGTCGTTCTTCCTCACGTTTCTATTTGCAGCTTGCTCGATCAGTGGAGGCGCACCAAATAGCAGGGGATGGAATGGCAGCAGCAAGTCTTGGTTGGTACAAGGCTATTCGATTTGTGGAGTTACAGTGAAACAGAGGCGAGCTTGATGAATACCCAGATGAAGATGGCAAGAATGAACCCAAAACATGGATTGCGTGTAGCAGGGGCGAAAAACCGACAATGAAGAAGATGATGGTGATTTTTTGGTGGTGTAAAGATGAAAGGCTGGTCGAGAAGAATAAGAATGATGGTGTTCGGGTACAGCAAAAAAACAAGGGCGATGGTGGTGACAGTCAATGATGATGAGAATGAGGATGAGCTAGAATACTGGTGGACAAGGGTGGCTCAATGGTATAGATAGAAGATGATCTTTTGGTGATGATGGTGAAACAAAGAACAAAGGGCATGAGTTGTAGTGGCTTCCCCCCAAATTATGTGTTTGACCCGTTTTTATAATCACAAATTTGTTAGAGTCCTAATACAACTATACTTATTCTATTAATTATCTCATATTTTTCATATTTTATCTATTTAATTCTTATGTTAATTCTAATCTAACTCTAATTCTAAAAAGTCTAATTTTTATCTAACATTAACTCTAAAATAAATTATCCTAATAAATCAATAAATCCTAATCTAATTATCCTATTTTAAAATGTTAACTTTATTTTATTTTCTTATCTTTATCTTCTTTTTTTTATTTTTCCTAAATCCTATTTTAATTTTAATTTCCTAATGTTAATTCTAATCTATAAAAACCCTACTTTAATTTTAAATTAATTAATTATCCTAGTCTAATGTTAAAAATACTATATTACCTAACTCAATTAATTAATTTTACAAGTTAAGACCCCGGAAAAAAATAAGGCGTCTACAGCTGCCCCTCTTCGTGCATTTGCTGTGAAACAGTAATTGGGGAAAGACATAGACACTTATATTGTCTGACTTCTTCTCTTTTTTTTTGTTTTTTTTGTTTTTACCTTTTTTTATTTTTTTCATTTTTTTTGAAAAAGCTCCCTCTAAACAGAAAGGCAGTCAAACTTTAAAATCTTGTCTAAAAAAGCTCCCACTAAACGAGCAGGCAGTCAAACTTTAAAATCTTGTCTAAACCCTTCTAAATAGGCAGGTAGTCAAACTTTAAAATCTTGTCTAAAAAGCTCCTCCTAAACAGGCAGGCAGTCAAACTTTAAATCTTATCTAAAATGCTCCTCCTAAATAGGTAGGCAATCAAATTTTAAAATCTTGTCCAAAAAGCTCCCCCTAAATAGGTAGGCAGTCAAACTTTAAAAAAATCTTGTCCAAAATGCTCCTTCTAAACAGGTAGGCAGTTAAACTTTAAAATCTTGTTTAAAAATTTTGAGGAATCATGCCCGAAGGTCTTATAGATTGTACTCAAAGAACCTTGTCTATGATTTATCTTTTTCTCATGCAATGTATCATGTATGCAACTATGCATGCATTCTATCCTATCTATGCAGTTTATTCTATCTATGCAATGTCATTCATGCAATATCACTCACACAATCTATTCTGTTCATGCAATGTTTTCTTTGAAAAACATTTCAATTTTAATTGTGGCAATAACAAGGTTTTCCTTTCTCAATGCATTTCCTCTTTCATCTATTTTCTTGTCGTTATATTTCTACCTCCTCTTTCTCATTTTCTTTCTTTCACTTCTCTTATCTTTTGAAAGCTTTATCTTCATCTCTATTGCATCTTGTCTCTTATTTCTCTTTCCACCTTTCCTTCCATTCCTATCATTTATTGAAAATCTTTTTTAGATTTTGCCATTGATTCTGCCTCATCCACTTATATTTCTTAATTTCCATTTTCTATTCATTCATAAATTTCCTTTTCTTTCATTTTCCTAAATAATATAGGAGTCTTTCACACATTTTGCCAAGCAAACATTCATTATCATTCCAATTTTAAGATCAATGCAACACAATTTCTCAATCCCTTGTGGTTAGGATATAACAAAGAAATGATAGGTGAAAAGAAAAGATTGGTATTATTCAACATTTAGAAAGGTTTAAGAAAAAATTGCCAGGCTTAAAAGGAAAGTAGGCTTGAATGTAAAGCAAGAATTTTCAGGATTAAGTTTCAGGTAATAGTATCCAAATAATAACAATTCAAATAATTTTGATCAATGAATACAAAATTCCCTTCAAAAGTCCATTTTATCTGATCATGTTGAGTTCATCAAAATATCCTCTTGCCCCATTATTGTTGTCACATCCGCATTTTCATTTAATCCTTACGGAAGCCTAAACTTGTGAGCTAAATTTTTCCTTTTCTTTTTTCATCGTTCGTAGGTAACTGCATAGGTTACAATTCGGTTTTAAGCGATCCTTGATCACTAAGGTCCCATTTCTATCCTTTAATAGTTGAAGCATAATCATCTAGCATAATTATTATCCATCCAAATTCAAATTATCAGGTTATCATGTTTAGCTATTCTCCAACTTTAATATCATTGGTAAATCAATTCTTGTCATTACCTTCTGTGCAATCAAGAAATTTCATATCTTGCACTCCTGTCTTGCTTAAACACATATATTTGTAATCATATATTACCATATCACTTTTATCTCAAAGAAGCGTAAATCCAGTATCAATTCAACAACAGTAAAACCTAGCCTACATCCCATACTCGATGTATAATATGTATATACAACCAACTGAAACCAAAACACATTGTGCCATTAACCAACTGTGTCTATATAACTTGCTGGGTGCCATATACCTTACAATATACATGAGGATGCATTTCGAAGGAACTCCTCAACGGAGATAATGTGACAGTAATCCTCAATCTGAAAGGGATGGAAAGAAGATGGGAGTGAGTTATAAACTCAGTAAGTAACTACAAAAGCAACTTTAAAATCAGAACCTGCAACTCTAAGTTTTCAAACTCATAAATCATATGCATCCGATAAATCAAACTCAGTATGCTGCGGTATAAAACATGACTGCATTTTAAACATAAAGAATAGCAGTCTCATAAAGGCATTTTGAATCTCATTTCAATAATTGACAAATCAGATTCGACATGCTGCATTGTAAAACATATTCTCAAATCATAAGGCAAAAGCCTATCATTAATTGTTAAATAGTATGGAAACTCAATAACAAATCGTAGTCAAATATAGAGTTCCATCATTAGACTAGAGGTCTCAATCTCAAATCATACATAAAGTATGCAGTGAAATCAATAAAACAAATCATAGAACCAAGAGAGTTCACAAAGTATCAATCGATGCTACTTAGAGCGAACAAACCTACGGTAGCTAACCGTAGCAAACTCCCATAAAAGGCACTGCCTATGCATAGACCAATCAAACCCCGGCTCATTGCGCATATGAAATCGAGACCAGTCCAAACGTAATATACAAGACAAGCCGAACGTCTCTGAGGCTAATGCTCGAGAAACAGTGCTCTAAGTCAATCAAGAGTGTCTACAAAAGTTCTCAAGGTACAGTGCCCTGAGGTCTCAATACCTCGGGTCTAAAACAGAAATCCGGTAGTCTTAAAACAAATTTCATTCTTCCCTGACCTCATAGCAATCATTGTAGTTTATAAGGAAGTAATTCAACGAACAAGGCTCACAAGGCATTTAAAAACATTAACAAGGTTAGAACATAAAGTATAAAATCATATTAAATCAGAATTTAATTTGAACCTTTAAAACATTTAAAATATTTCTTGTGTATATAATACGCGCAAACAGTACATTTCTTGTGAGCCCATCACCTGTTTACAAATCATTTCTAGTAAAGCAAAATCAACAGTCAAGGGAAGACGTCTCATATGCAGCTTTCATTTGGTTTCAATTGCCAAATTCTAAGAATTTATAGCATTAAGAAATTTGGATGCAAGTAGTCACTTAGGGTTACTTACAGTACTTCCTTAGCTTTTGAATCGATTCTCCCTCGCCTACTAGTCTTGCAGTGTTGATCGATTTCGAGTCAAACTTGGTCCATAGGACAACCCTCTACATAATACATAGTAGATGGAAATCAATCTCGATACCTCCATCAATCTTAATACTTCCAATCATAAGCTAACGTTAAGCATTGTATAACTCAATAAGAAACAATACTTGGCAAGGTTTCTAGAATTATTCAAACATTACTAGCACTAATTAATGTCTTTTTATTCACTTGAACTACTTATAACCCACTTGGTCCATTTTTGCTCTTTAAGGTTTTGGACCTTATGGTATTGTGCTAGCTTTAAGTATAATTTCCAGAACCTTACTATCAAACTGTAATTTTTATATTACTTCTTGTTCAGATCCTTATTCGGACATACAAGGCTCATCTGTGCCATTTCCTATCAATTTCTAAACTTGGACCAAATCTGACACATTAGGCAGGATAGTTTCCTGACCTATGTTCATTAAAATATATATTACTATTTATAGGGATATTCAATCTGTGCAAACCCAAAACCATATCATTCATGACTCATTCATCTTTTTGAGAATGTAAAGTTTGCATTCATACTCGATCTGAATCATTTTCCAAGAGTTTTTGAAGTTTACAATAATCTGTCTATGACTGGTAGTGAGCATCCTGCAGTCATGTATACATGGCTTAAGCTACATCATTCCAAATCCAAAATTTTCAAAACTAGATGAAATTTAACTCATTTTCCTATTTAGAAATGTAAGATTCATAATTTAACTCTTCCTATATCAATACCAGAAATTTTCCAAAGTTTCAGTATGTTCAGCAGTTTCCTGACACAGTAAAACACTGACCAATATGCACAAACTCTCTCATATCTGGTTATAGGAATATCCAAGTGATGCAAACTCAGAACCATCATGCTCCTAACTTAATTACCTTTATAGACATGTAAGGCTTGCAAGCTAATTCAATTTGGGCCATTTTCTATGATTTTTCAAAATCAGGACTATGATTTACGTTTCTGGACAGAACACCCTGTACTCATTTGTGCATAACTCAAGCTACAGAAATCCAATTCAAGAAATTCCAAAACTGACTTTCTTGTAACTTAAAGAGCCATAAACAATAATTTTTCCAGAATTTTTCTCCATGTAAAACTATTAAGCTGCTCTTTTTAATTTTCACCCAGGCAGAACAGCAAATTCCAGATTTCACATCAAGTCAGAATTTCAGTTTATCTTTATCTAACAACAGCCATTTAAATTTAGCTCATCACAATATCATTTTCATGCATAATAATCAATCATTATAGGGTTTGAACCTTTCCCCCCCTTAATTTGATGCAAAAACAGAATCTGTTCAAACAATTTCAGTCCACTTCCTCACAGCTTGTTTGCTGTTACACCTAGACACATCAATGCCAAACCAGTAAACATATTACATTCTATTTCCATAGCTTAATTCCAGCAAAACACATCAACTCACCTCAGTTTATTACCCTTTGTTATCTTGCTCTAAAATCCCAATTTAATTTGCTGCAGTTTTGGGTTTCAACCCCTCACTTCTTCAATCACCATTGGACAACTCTTTCTCATTTCTTCTCCATCCACTTCCAATGCCCTAATCTTGTTGAACCAAAGCTCCTATTGCATCCATGGCTCACGATTTCTTTGGCCAGCTTCTAGCATGAAACGTCCTCCATCATTTCGTTGTGGCATCCTTCACAATGTAGATTCTTAAATTAGTTTGGGTGGCTGGATGCAATGGAAGAATGTTTGAAGAAGATTCTTAGATCTTAGCCGGAAATGAGGAGAAAGAGAGAGGGGTTCTTTTTGCTAGGGCTGTCGACATTACCTAAGGGAGTTTTGCTCCTCTTTGTCTCGGCTGGGTGGGGGAAAAACAGAAGAAACGTGGCTGTGCATTTTTTCTCCAGCCCCTTGACTTTATTTGCCAGCCTTTAGTCTTATGTTTCCAGCCCTTGATTTATTGGTCAGCCCCTTACTCTTGTTTCCAGCCCTTGATTTATTTTGGCAGCCCTTTGCTCTTGTTTCCCAGCCCTTTACTTGCATTTCCAGCTCTCATTTCATCAGCTTCTAATAACCCAATTTAACATTAATGGATTAGTAGATAAATAACCATAGTTTCAAGCAATTAATAATGTCTCTTTAACTAGTCTTTTTCTTTGAGAGATAATTTGGACTATGTTTATACATCTCCCACTTCCTATTGTCTTTATAAATTTAATTTCCAAAATTCTTCATCCACCATTTAAATAATTCATATATCATCTATTAGCATTTTACCCCAACTAATAGATTTTTAATTTTTCCTTCATGATCCTCATCTTCAAACCTCCAACCATAATTTCCATAATCTTAATTTTTCATATTTTCTCATAAGTTCAATTTTAATGATTCTTTGTCATGCTCATTATCAATTTACATTCTTAGTCATTATAGCTTCAAGTTAAATTCTCAATATACATATTTGTCTCCAAATTACATTGTTTAGTCTACCAAAATAAATAATTTGCAGTTGTTACATCCTCCCCACCTTAGAAAATTTGGTCCTCCAAATTTGATCAAGATCATGTTGAAAAGGTGAGGTTGTTTTTCTCTTATCACACTTCCTGTATCCCTTTAGCCCATACTTGGTGAATTCAAAGTTGAATTCATAGATTGCCACTTATCTATGAATCAAATTCATTTTACATTAGATCTTAATCTCAATATTCAACCAATCCACAAATTAGATGTATCTCATTAATTTACACATTACAAACATATATCCTTTTATAATTCCAAAACCATCAAGTTGAGCTAAGATCCATGCCATTTTAAGACGATCTTGATTATCTTATCTCACAAAATCTTAGCTTTGAAATCAATTTATCACCTTGCTTCACATTCTTTAAAGGTCTCCACTAGTACTCAAGGATTCATAATTTTTATAATCAGTTGTATTTAATATCAACTCCACTAAAACCTTCTCCATTAGTAGAGTTTGAAGACCAAAGGACTTTTCAAAATATACATGATCTAACACACACTTCAATTTCAAATGAAGATCAGACCTTAACTCTTTTTTTTTTGAGACAAATCCATAAAGTCCATTTTTTTTCAAGCATGGTGAACAAGTTCAATAGCCGTTTCTTGCCACTATTATGGACAAGTCCAAACCTTATTGGTCAAATCCAATAAGCACAATTGATATCACACTTGGGACTCTACTAAAGCTCATCAAGGATGCCCAATCCTCAAAATTCAAGTTTCTTAGTTTAAAATTGCAATTCCAAATTTCATATAGCTCTCAAAGCAAAGCTAGATCATGTATTCGATCAAATCTTATATTCTCTTCATAGGAAAATAAAGTTAGCATAAGGCCTTAGGTTTGAATGGCTCTATAAAATATAAAGCTCAACGCATAGTTCAATTTCTTTTCCTGTCAATCAAAACAGCCCACATATTTAAGATTTCCAAATGTATTAACCCTCAAATCCATGCATGATCAAAATCAAACGATTCTAACAGTTCAAGGCTTATGCTAAGTATGTCCATGTGTTACATCAAGACATATGTTGAAATACTTAAGGTTCGTAGCTATGTCAATGAATTCAATGTGCAATTTAGCATATTCATCACATGCCATCCTTTCATGGCTATCCAAAAATCATGTATAAATATGGCCTAGGTATGATTATTAATCATTCTCATATCACATATGATTCATACTGTTCATCACCCATCTTTCTTATTTGGTGCCAAGTCGATATAGTTTGATAACTATCAGTTACCCAATTTAATCAATAGTACGTAATTGTCCCAGTAGCTTTCACATCTCGTGCACACGCTCTCTCAATATCATACAGCGTTTATATATATCACGCTCATATATTTACATTAGTACGGAGCGGTGCTATCAGTACATTGGGGTCTCAAGCCTTTTGCTATTTTCTATTAGCATATGGCAACTCAAAGATTCCAGTTACATGTAATGCTCACTGGGCTTGTACATATACATTCTCATTGTTTCATACTCATACTCTGACCATGGCACTATAAAATCTAGGAGTTTAATAATGGAATTTGATTCTATTTAGACAATCAGTCTTTAATCACTTTCATATCATCATATCTCTTTTAAGCTCTTTATTGTTCACAACATTCATTTTCACATTTATTCCATCAAGGCTGCATCTCATTGCAGATTTTACTGTTAATCATCTCTTACAGTAATAAATCATGAGACAATCCTTTTCTCTCCATGTCTCTTTTCATGTAGTATGGTTATTACATCTCTTATCCTTATGGTAAATTCAATATCACTTAAATTTTTAGAATATACCCGGTAATATACTCTTTTCATAATTTAGATTCTATGATTGAATTCTCGAATTATCCATTTAAGCACCACATTATCTATACAATTCCACCATTTTTATCATTTCGAAGTGGTATATCTATATAACATTTTTCCATTCACATTACTAGCAGTAAAAATGTAATTCATTTATTTACTTCCTTGAGTATCATTAAATTTCCTCTATCGAATTTGGCTCAATCTCACATCTAACCATAATCATGTGATAACCAAAAGAATCACTTTGTCTTAGTTTGGGAACTGTTTCATACTCATGTTCCCTAATCCTCGTGTAATTTTATCTTCTTATTACATTTTCATCTTTTCACTCTCATCATTTTATCCATGTAGGGTCTAAAAACCTCATTCATTGGGCTTACATACCTCACATGGTATTTCATTAATCTTGTAAACTCCAATAGGATCTCGTAAGAAATTGTCAAGTTCTAAATATTATCTTATGGTTATCAGTCTCCAACTATTAGCTGATGACGCCTTGTACAGAGACTAGTCTTATGAATTCCTTATACATCTCTGATTAGATCAAATAGGCATCAATTCCATACATATGAATATTTGTTCTTAGCAAGAACTCTTTTAAACAATAGGAATTTAATTCACAATTATAAATCCTCAATTCAAGTCATCTGTATTTCCATCATTTACACCTATACAAGTGAATTTCATTATCCACATAACCTATTAGACCTTTGTTAGTATCATTTCAAATCCACTATTATTTCACAATATTCAATATCATTCTTGAGTTATCCATGCGTACTCAAGCTAACAATCAATCAAAGTCCACTATTACTATATTATTTCCATAAGTAATCCTAAGTGCTATAACAATTCCTCATTAAATTTGGCGGATTCGATATATCAATACATTGTCGCTACCACATTTATACTTTGCCACATTCTAGCATCATATCAATATACCACAAGTTATGACATTTAGTATTTACTAGAGAAGTTGAAATCACTAGGCAATCGTATCATCACTCAATTACCATCAATCTTTATTTTCACAAACAATCTCTCTTAATGGGGAATCCTCTTTCTGCCTCTAATGAATCTAATCAATCAGTTCAGGCTTCATCATTTATTACTGCTCAATCCACTCCTTAGCTACCTCTGGATCTTTCACACCCTTAAAGTTAGGCAAGTTCATCTTCTGGAACTGTCGCAATCTATTCAAATTCTTGTCCACATGTTCCCTAGTCTACGGTGGAGGCACTGGAGGTAGCGTTGGTGGCACTGGTGGCTGTGATGGCACAGCCCGTTACTGTAGAGCAGCCTGAAGTTATGGCGTAGGAGGGGTTGGTGCTTGTACTAGAGCTTGAGCCAAAGGTTAATTAGGGTTGCCTCCAATTTGATGAGCCATAAAGGCTGTCAAGTTCTATACGGTCTATTACAATTCTCATACAGTCCTTATTGACTGGCCCATTTTGACATTGAGATTTGGGACCAAAAGGTCATGGAGGAGGTAGAAAGGTTGAAGACCTAGATCACTCTTAAGGAGGAACTCGTTGTAGTCTAACTCTCCTCCTCATTTTCACTTTACTTCCATCAAACATAAACAAACAGTTTAGTACAGTTTATATGGCAACCACAGTTCAACAATAGACACAGGCACAGTGCACTAGGATGTAAGCTCACTCTATCGACCTACACAGACACGAACAAACTCGCTCTGATACCAAACTGTCATATCCGGATTTTCATTTAATCCTTACGGAAGCCTAAACTTGTGAGCTAAATTTTTCTTTTTCTTATTCCATCGTTTGTAGGTAACTGCATAGGTCACAATTCGGTTTTAAGCGATCCTTGATCACTAAGGTCCCATTTCTATCCTTTAATAGTTGAAGCATAATCATCTAGCATAATTATTATCCATCCAAATTCAAAATCAGGTTATCATGTTTAGCTATTCTCCAACTCTAATATCATAGGCAAACCTATTCTTGTCATTACCTTCTGTGCAATCAAGAAATTTCATATCGTGCACTCCTGTCTTGCTTAAACACATATATTTGTAATCATATATTACCATATCACTTTTATCCCAAACAAGCATAAATCCAGTATCAATTCAACAATAGTAAAACCTAGCCTACATCCCAGACTCTATGTATAATATGTATATACAACCAACTGAAACCAAAACACACTGTGCCATTAACCAACTATGTCTATATAACTTGCTGGGTGCCATATACCTTACAATATACATGAGGATGCATTCCGAAGGAACTCTTCAACGGAGATAGTGTGACAGTAATCCTCAATCTGAAAGGGAGGGAAAGAAGAGGGGAGTGAGTTATAAACTCAGTAAGTAACTACAGAAGCAACTTTAAAATTAGAACCTGCATCTCTCAGTTTTCAAACTCATAAATCATCTGCATCCGATAAATCAAACTCAGTATGCTGCGGTATAAAACATGACTGCATTTTAAACATAAAGAATAGCAGTCTCATAAATGGATTTTGAATCTCATTTCAATAATTGACAAATTAGATTCGACATGCTGCATTGTAAAACATATTCTCAAATCATAAGGCAAAAGCCAATCATCAATCGTCAAATAGTATGGAAACTCAATAACAAATCGTAGTCAAATGTAGAGTTCCATCATTAGACTAGAACTCTCAATCTCAAATTATACATAAAGTATGCAGTGAAATCAATAAAACAAATCATAGTACCAAGAGAGTTCACGGAGTATCAATCGATGCTACTTAGAGCGAACAAACCCATAGTAGCTCACCGTAGCAAACTCCCATAAAGGGCGCTGCCTATGCATAGACCAATCAAACCCCGGCTCATTGAGCATATGAAACCGGGACCTGTCCAAACGTAATATACGGGAACGTCTCCGAGGCTAATGCTCAAGAAACAGTGCTCTAAGTCAATCAAGAGTGTCTACAAAGTTCTCAAGGTACTGTGCCTTGAGGTCTCAATACCTCGGCTCTAAAACAGAAATCCGGTAGTCTTAAAACAAATTTCATTCTTCCATGACCTCATAGCAATCATTGTAGTTTATAAGGAAGTAATTCAACAAACAAGGCTCACAAGGCATTTAAAAACATTAACAAGGTTAGAACATAAAGTATAAAATCATATTAAATCATAATTTAATTTGAACCTTTAAAACATTTAAAATATTTCTTGTGTATATAATACGCGTAGACAGTACATTTCTTGCGAGCCTATCACCTGTTTACAAATTATTTCTAGTAAAACAAAATCAATAGTCAAGGGAAAACATCTCATATGCAGCATTCATTTGGTTTCAATTGCCAAATTCCAAGAATTTATAGCATTAAGCAATTTGGATGCAAGTAGTCGCTTAGGGTTACTTACAGTACTTCCTTAGCTTTTGAATCGATTCTCCCTCGCCTACTAGTCTTGCAGTGTTGATCGATTTCGGATCAAACTTGGTCCATAGGACAACCCTCTACATAATACATAGTAGATGGAAATCAATCTCGATACCTCCATCAATCTTAATACTTCCAATCATAAGCTAACATTAAGCATTGTATAACTCAATAAGAAACAATACTTGGCAAGGTTTCCAGAATTATTCAATTACTAGACTAATTAATGTCTTTTTGTTCACTTGAACTACTTATAACCCACTTGGTCCATTTTTGCTCTTTAAGGTTTTGGACCTTATGGTATTGTGCTAGCTTTAAGTATAATTTCCAGAATCTAACTGTCAAACTGTAATTTTTATATTACTTCTTGTTCAGATCCCTATTTGGACATATAAGGCTCATTTCCAAGTTCATTCTGTGTCATTTCCTATCAATTTCTAAACTTGGACCAAATCTGGTACATTAGGCAGGATAGTTTCTTGACCTATGTTCAGTAAAATATATATTACTATTTATAAGGATATTCAATATGTACAAACCCAAAACCATATCATTCATGACTCATTCATCTTTTTGAGAATGTAAAGTTTGCATTCATACTCCATCTGAATCATTTTCCAAGAGTTTTTGAAGTTTACAGTAATCTGTCTATGACTGGCAGTGAGCATCCTGCAGTCATGTATACATGGCTTAAGCTACATCATTCCAAATCCAAAATTTCCAAAACTAGATGAAATTTAACTCATTTCCCTATATAGAAATGTAAGATTCATAATTTAACTCTTCCTATCTCAATACCAGAAATTTTCCAAAGTTTCAGTATGTTCAGCAGTTTCCTGACACAATAAAACACTGACCAATATGGACAAACTGTCTCATATCTGGTTATAGGAATATCCAAATGATGCAAACTCAGAACCATCATGCTCCTAACTTAATTACCTTTCTATACATGTAAGGCTTGCAAGCTAATTCAATTTGGGCCATTTGCTATGATTTTTCAAAGTCAGTGCTATGATTTTTCAAAGTCAGGACTATGATTCACGTTTCTGGACAGAACACCCTGCACTCATTTGTGCATAACTCAAGCTACAGAAATCCAATTCAAGAAATTCAAAAACTGACTTCCTTGTAACTTAAAGGGCCATAAATCATAATTTTTCCAGAATTTTACTGCATGTAGAACTATTAAACTGCTCTTTTTAATTTTCACCCAGGAAGAACAGCAAATTCCAGATTTAACATCAAGTCAGAATTTCAGTTTATCTTTATCTAACAATAGCCATTTAAATTTAGCTCATCACAATATCATTTTCATGCATAATAATCAATCATTATGGGGTTAGAACCTTACCCCCCCTTAATTTGATGCAAAAACAGAATATGCTAAAACAATTTCAGTCCACTTCCTCGCAGCTTGTTTGCTGTTACACCTAGACACATCAATGCCAAACCAGTAAACATATTGCATTCTATTTCCATAGCTTAATTCCAGCAAAACACATCAACTCACCTCAGTTTATTACCCTTTGTTATCTTGCCCTGAAATCCCAATTTAATTTGCTGCAGTTTTGGGTTTCAACTCCTCACTTCTTCAATCACCAATGGACAACTCTTTCTCATTTCTTCTCCATCCACTTTCAATGCCCTAATCTTGTTGAACCAAAGCTCCTATTGCATCCATGGCTCACGATTTCTTTGGCCAGCTTCTAGCTTGAAATGTCCTCCATCATTTCGTTGTGGCCTCTTTCACAATGTAGATTCTTAAATCAGTTTGGGTGGCTGGGTGAAATGGAAAAATGTTTGAAGAAGATTCTTAGATCTTGGCCGGAAATGAGGAGAAAGGGAGAGGGTTCTTTTTGCTAGGGCTGTCGACATTACCTAAGGGAGTTTTGCTCCTCTTTGTCTTGGCTGGGTGAGGGAAAAACAGAAGAAATATGGCTCTGCATTTTTTTTTCCAGCCCCTTGACTTTATTTGCCAGCCCTTAGTCTTATGTTTTCAGCCCTTGATTTATTGGTCAACCCCTTACTCTTGTTTCCAGCCCTTGATTTATTTTGGCAGCCCTTTGCTCTTGTTTCCCAGCCCTTTACTTGCATTTCCAGCCCTCATTTCGTCAGCTTCTAATAACCTAATTTAACATTAATGGATTAGTAGATAAAAAACCATTGTTTCAAGCAATTAATAATGTCTCTTTAACTAATCTTTTTCTTTGAGACATAATTTGGACTACATTTATATATCTCCCACTTCCTATTGTCTTCATAAATTTAATTTCCAAAATTCTTCATCCACCATTTAAATAATTCATGTATCATCTATTAGCATTTTACCCCAACTAATAGATTATTAATTTTTCCTTCATGATCCTCATCTTCAAACCTCCAACCATAATTTCCATAATCTTAATTTTCCATATTTTCTCATAAGTTCAATTTTAATGATTCTTTGTCATGCTTATTATCAATTTACATTCTTAGTCATTATAGCTTCAAGTTAAATTCTCAATATACAAATTTGTCTCCAAATTACATTGTTTAGTCCACCAAAATAAATAATTTGCAGTTGTTACAATTGTTGACATCCTGTTTTTTTGGTATCTAAGCCGCCTTTTCAGGTTTTCAACTTAGATGCACTCTATTGATCCAAACCGCCTTTTTTGGGTTTTCGATCTGAATTCTCCTTTCATTTTTCTTTTTCTCTTTTGTCTTTTCTTCCTTTTTCTTCTTTTTTTTTCTTTTTTTTCTTTTTTATTTTAATTTATTTTTATTCATTTCTCTCCATTTTCAACTTCATTGTCCTTGATTGAAACTTCTTCTATCTGTTCTCCATTCTGATTCATGCCCCAACAGCAGATAATTCTCCACCCAATTCAAGGATCCAAGAGAGTCTTTGGAATCCCACTTCTTCTATCTAGATGAAATCTTTTTCTTATCTTGATCTGCTTGTCCTGATTCCTTCCAAAGGATCATCATCTCATTGTGTAAGTATACCTTCATTCAACACATGATTCTTCCATGCGAGTACTGATATTTGATCAAAATAAACTTTTTAAGGCATGTAATGTAGGCTTAGGTGAAGGTGCATGAAAGAAAGGATAATAAAGGCCCAAAACAAGTGTTTCAGGGTTTATCAAACCAAGAATCATTTTTCATGAATCATTTAGGCATTTTGCCTTTTGCCCCATTCTAATTTGCTTTTTCTCTCCTTTCTATTCAAATGTGACTAGGGTTTTCACTTTCTTGATTCGAACCCTCTTTGCTTCTCTTTTTTCTTTTTCGTTCTTTTTTTTCACAATAGGATATTTTTTTTCTTTGCCCATTTTATATTTTTATTTTGCCCCATTGATCTTTCATTTTCTATTTGCCCCCCAGTGTGGAGGGTGATTCTTGATGGGTCATATCAAAAAGAATAGAATAGGGTCAAGGAGGGTAATCATTGGACAATTTTACTCATGCTTGAAAGGTAGTGAAAGAAGGCCATTTCTCATCTCAATACAAGTACTCTCATTAAAGGTCATCTATTAAACAAAGACAAACTCATTAGAATTTCATGTAGAAATTCACCTTTACTTGTAACATTCTATAGTTGAAGATTTTAAATAAATATCTTCTATTCTCTTCTTGCTTGAACAATCTTGGCTAACTAAAAATGTCACGACCCGTGACCACATTTTTCATCTTCTTATACACAACTTAACCGGTTGGGCTGTCTGCGATACTTCACTTGTACTGACTGTTAAACAATTTTACATAATATTGTTTATATTATACACATCCCCTATCGTAATTAGTCAGATAAGTAGTACTGTTGACCTGTCTAAATATAGAGCATAAATGATCATACCTCAAATAATCAGTCGGTCTGACACATTGTCCTTCATGTACAGCCAGGATCCACAATCCACTGAACTCACATTCATCAAAACCTGAAATGTTGAAAATTAAGGGGTGAGCAAAACCACGGCTCAGTAAGAGAATTATATGCCTCACTTGATACTCAGCTTCCTATATGCTGAAAATCTTTTTCTTTTTTTTTCCTATGGGCTCTAGGCTCGCATGTAGGAAGGATACTATAGTCGGCTAGGGATCCAAATGGAGTAAGGTAGGTATTTTAGAATACCATACTTGTTACGGAACCTAGAAGCAACTGTAGAGAGAAATTTTTTTCTTTTTTTTGTTTTGAATTAATAAATCCTTTTCCTTTTCAATCTTTCATAACCTTTTTCATATTCTTTTCAAAATAATACTTCTACGAAATAAAGCATTTAAATAAAATAATTAATATTCGTATATTCCTTGAAAAGAATATTAGTTAAATCATCATCTTATTTCTTTAAAACTCATTTCATGTTTTAATGTACTCTCTTAATTAGTACCGTCCTTTAAAAAGCAAAATAAGCTATTAAAATCTATTCCATTCTTAAGTTCACAAGGCATCATTCTTTTTATCAGTATGATTAAGTGTGAAAGAGACGAACATTCAAGTAGCACATGTTTGAGTGGCATATATAAACATAATCCGATATATCACACACATCATATGTCATGTGCAC
The DNA here is from genome assembly GCA_032173925.1 of Heritiera fomes. NCBI lineage: Eukaryota > Viridiplantae > Streptophyta > Magnoliopsida > Malvales > Malvaceae > Heritiera > Heritiera fomes. The sequence continues at coordinate 6,454,506 of JAPDPM010000012.1, read as the reverse complement.
AAGATCTATTTCATCCTTCGACATTTGTCGCATCCCTATCAAAACTTAGACTGATTACTAACACATCAGAACTCGTGTAGCATTTAGTTCCCGAAGGATTCTAGAGGTGGCTCACACGGTAGAATCATCGAGTCTTTCCTTGGTTTGGCCTTTACTAACACATCAGAACACGTGCAGCACTTAGTTCCCGAAGGATTCTAGAGGTGGCTCACATGGTAGAATCATCGAGTCTTTGCTCGGTTTGGCCTTTACTAACACATCAGAACACGTGCAGCACTTAGTTCCCGAAGGATTCTAGAGGTGGCTCACACGGTAAAATCATCGAGTCTTTGCTCGGTTTGGCCTTTACTAACACATCAGAACACGTGCAGCACTTAGTTCCCGTAGGATTCTAGAGGTGGCTCACACGGTAAAATCATCGAGTCTTTGCTCGGTTAGGCCTTTAGCACATCGAAGCTCGTGTAGCACTTAGTTCCCGAAGGATTCTAGAGGTGGCTCCCACGGTTCGGAATTCAATTAATTCCTATGCATAATGCATTCCTCAAAATGCAAGCACTAAAAAGTATACAATTGATACCTTCAATAACCACAACCAAACTATAACATATAACATGCAAGTCATAAACAAGATTTCCTATCATGTAAAACACTTTTCTTTTTGACATATCACCTATCATTTATGGAGTCTAAGATAGACATCAATCTTATCGTACTATAAACCTCGAAGGGTACAGAAATAAACCGGTCAAATCTATGACCATAATCTATATTGTCCTCTGTGGGTCGCGGATCAGGTGTCGACCGGGACTAAACATATCACATATCATGCATCAGCATGATAGGAATGCCAACCAATCTCAAAACCGTAGTTTTCATCATAAAATAAACTTTTATGGAATTTATATAAATATAAAATTCCATAATTTAAAACCATAAGGATTAAAATCCTTTAGTGAATATTTATAAAAATATTCATAAAAATATTCACTATATTTCACTTTATCTTTCGTCTCGTATTTCGTGTAATTTATCTATTTCGAGAATTGTTGGTGATTTCGTTGTCACCATTCTCGAATACATGAATATTTTAAAATTCCATCTCATTATATTCATGTTTTATGAAATTTAGTAATTTCCTCATGTTTCGTGATTTACTATCGAAATTCGGAAATAAAATCATTTAATATGATTTTATAAACTTTTTCTAAAATTTTCAGGAGCATAACGGCTGCTGATTTACTAACCTCCTGCACGGAAAAATACAGTTTTAAATCTTTCAGCCAGTACTTCTTCCCAAATTATTTTCAGCAAAACATGCATCATAATAATTTTCATAAAAAATTTGCATAAAATATTTCAATTTAAAATATGCAGACTGAGTATCCTTACAGTGCTGCACATGCATCCCTTACCTTTTTTCGGGTCGGAGACTTCCTCTATCGATCGCGCTCGCACTCCATTTCTCCCGATTCCTTATCCCGATCGCTGAAAATAATTTCTGTAATTAAAATTCTAATTTTTTAGAATTGTTCATAATTTATTTAATTTTTTATGAAAATTAACTCTCAGGAAGATTTCTTACCGAACTTTGTAAAATCCTGAGTTGTCGAATTTTCGGGAATTTTTCGAATTCTCAAAATTCTCCTTTTTCCTCTTTTTCTTCCTTTTTCTTCCTTTTTCCTCTTTTTCTTTTCTTTCTTTCTTTTCTTTTTCTTTTTCTTTTTCTTTTTCTTTTTCTTTTTCTTTTTCTTTTCTTTTTTCTTCTTCCTTTCCCAGTCAGATCGGTCCAGCTCCTTTCCTCGCCGGTTCCTCACCGGCGGCCGGTTCTCCGGCGGTTCAGGCGTCCCTCAGTTGGCCGGCTGCACGACGAACTTGCCGGTGCCATACGTTTGCCCTGGATCGGCGGCACGGCGGCGGATCGAGGCGGTTTTGCCTCGGTTTCTTCTTCCTCTTCGTCAACGTTCCTCCGCCGTCCATTGCGCCTTCGGTGGCCTCCATCGGCTTCCTCTTCTTCCGGTGAAGCTTCGGTGGTAGTGGCAACCACCGATTCGGCCAGCGTCGCCGTCGGCCATTTTCCTTTTCCTCCGGCTATTGCTTCGTTTTCTGTCGATCCCGTTCCGTTTCTTCACGCCGTCAGTAGCTTCCTTCTTTTCTCTGGCCGATGGCGTCCCGCCTTTCTTTTCCCCTCGCCGGCGGTGGCGGCTCCGCCACCGTCGGTTTGGCTGGGAGGGATCGGGCTCTGTCCCGATCCTCTTTTCCCTTTTTCTGTTTTTAGTTTCCTTTTTGGTTTTTTGTCTTCTTTCTATTTTTAGTATACTATATACTATGTATTATACAATATATTTTATACATATAATATATATTATATGTTATACATACATTATTTCATACATAATAGTATACAATATATATTATATACAAAATACATATTGTACATTACAAAATACATGTCTAGTATATATATGTATATTTATATATATATATTTAAAATTAAGTAACATTTATATATATAAATCATATAAATGCTATAATAAAATATTTATACATATAAACTTTAATATAAAACCATACTTACTTTTCTTCTAAATGTATTTACATAATTATATATACACATAAAACATTATATTTATATACATATGTATTACTTGAATTTATGAAATAGTGTATATATATATATATATATATATTTCTATATATATAACAACGTATTTCAAAATATACTATATAATATTTTGAATACATATGTATTGGTATAAAAATACATTTATATAATATATAATTATATAAATATATTTGATTTATTTTCTTATTCTCTTATTAAATTTTGGATTTTCATTCTCTAAATTAAATTTTTCTCTTCATTATTTCCCATAATTTTATCCTTCCCTTATTTCCAATTTATCAAATTTTAAATTCCTCACTTTCCTTAAATTTTGGGAATTTCAACGATATTCCCATCTCATAAATAAATTTTATTTATTTACTTTTATTTATTTATTTATTTCCTCTTATCTATTTTCTTTAATATTTATTTTCAATATTTACTATTTCCAATAATTGGAAAATTTACGGTTATCACAAAAAATCCATTCAACTAACCAAAGTAACTCTTTCAGAATTGAATTTTATACTCATTGCCATCATCATTGTCATGTTCATTATTTGGATACTTTTAAGCTTGGTAACAAAGCAGGAAATATGGGTATTGGTGTTTTGCATTAACGAACTAGATTGGAATGAGGAATTAAGAAATATGCATCGCACTAATCCTTTATTGAAAATGAAAATAAATGAAAGTTGGCCCAATACATAAAAGAAAATCTTAGTGCTTTTGGGCATAAGCACTCCTACATTACCTAAAAATTGAAAGATTTTAAGAAAACCTAAGACAAACGAAAATGAAAAGAAAAATCTATTACTCTTGGGTGGTATAAACAACTGGCATCTCATAAACAGTCCAAATTCCTAGCTCTGCATCCGAAGGGTACACGAACTGATCAATATCAAACCCTTAATTCCTTTCTTCGTCAACCACATTCACCATTGCCCCGGCATGATCAAGCAATGGGTTTACATTGACATCTGGCTCACCTTTCTTCCCGAAACTCAAGAGTCCAGCTTTGATGAGTGATTGGACTTTCACCTTCAAACCCATACAATTTTCAATAGAATGACCAATATTGTCGTTATGATAGGCACATTTTGCATTAGGGTTTACCACTTTGGGTAAGGAGGTTTCAAGGGTTCTATATAAATAGGGGCAATGAGATAACCCTCTACCAACATTGGGAATAGCTCGGTGTATGTCATGGGTATAGGGTCTATGGTAACATTTCAGCTAGGTCGGGTGTACTTTTGGTCATTAGTTGGGAAAGTGTGGTTTGTCAAGGTTGTAGGTGTTTGTCGATGCAAAACAGGTTGATAAGTGTTTTAGGGATAAGTTTGTGGGTAAGATTGAGAATAGGTGTAATTCACTGAAGGTGGGTAAAGGGTATAAGGGTAACGCGAATTGTTTGAGACAGCTTGTGCATTTTCTTCCTTCTTTGAGAATCTACCCTTCCTAGTATCATTCACTGGTGCTTCGATCTTACCGCTCTTGATGGCATTCTCAATGGCTTCACCGGTTAACACCATGTCTGCAAAGTTCTTAGTTACACTACTAAGCATACGTTCATAGTAGGGTGCCTTGAGAGTGTTAAAAAAGAACATGGTGACTTCCTTTTCAGTCAAAGGAGGCTGAACTTGTGATGTCATGAGATAACCGTAAATTTTTCCATTTATTGGAAACTAGAAATATTGAAAATAAATATTAGAGAAATTAAATAAGAGGAAATAAATAAAATTTGCGAGAAACGGGATATTGGTGAAAATCCCGAAAAACGAGGAAGTGAGAGAAATCGAAAAATTCGTATAAAGGAAATTAAATTGGAAGTAAAAATAAAAATAATAGAGAGAGTAAAAGAATTAAATTGGATAAATTAAAATCCAAATTAAATAAGGAAAACGAGAAATAAAAATAAAATATGTTTATATAATTTCAAATTTTATATAAATGTATTTTATACAAATACGTATGTATTTAAAATACTATATAGTATATTTTAAAATACGTTGGTATATATATGGAAATATATACTATTTCATGAATTTAAATAATACATATATATATAAAGATAATATTTTATGTATATATAAATATATACATGCATACATATATAAAGAAAATGTAAATGTTATTTTATATTAAAGTTTATAGGTATATATATTGTATTATAACATTTATGTAATTCTATATATATAAAGGTTATTTACTTTAAAGTATATAAATATACATATATACATATATATATATATATACTAGATATATATTTTGTAATGTACAATATATATATAATTTATATATATTATATTGTATTACAATATATATGAAATAATATTATATGTGTAATATATGGTAAATATTATATGTATAAATTATATGATATAGTATATAGTATATAGTAAAACATATAGTAAATATAGAAAGAGGATAAAAACCAAAAGAGGAAATAAAACAGAAAAGAAAGGAGAGAATCGGGGGGAAATCCCGACCCTCCCCGAGCAGACTGCCGGTGGCGGAGGTGCCACCGCCAGTGAGGGAGAATGAAGAGGATGTCGTCGCCGGCCAAAGGAGAAGTCAAGGAAACCAGCGGCGGCGGAAGAAAGAAAGAAACGGAGGCAGAAAACACGGCGAAAGCCGCGAAAAGAGAAAAAACCAGATCTGGCGGTGCCGGTCGATCCAGGCACCGCCACTGCCACCGAAGCTTCACCGGAGGAAGAGGAAGCCGATGGAGGCCACCGGAGGCGCAATGGACGGCGGAGGAACACCAGCGAAGAGGAAGAAGAAACCGAGGCAAAACCGCCTCGATCCGCCACCGTGCCGCCGATCCAGGGCAAACGGAGGGCACCGGCAAGCTCGTCGTGCAGCCGGCCAACTGAGGGACGCCTGAACTGCCGGAGAACCGGCCGCCGGGGAGGAACCGGCGAGGAAAGGAGCTGGACCAGTCTGAACCGGTCTGACCAGGAAAGGAAGAAGAAAAAAGAAAAGAAAAAGAAAAGAAAAAGGAAAAAGAAAAAGAAAAGAAAGAAAGAAAAGAAAAGGAAGAAAAAGGAAGAAAAAGAGGAAAAAGGAGAATTTTGGGAATTAGGAAAATTCCCGGAAATTCGACAACTCGGGATTTTACAAAGTTTGGTAAGAAATCTTCCTGAGATTTAATTTTCAGAAAAAATTAAATAAATTATGTAAAATTCTAAAAAATTAGAATTTTATTTCCAGAAATTATTTTCAACAATCAAGATAAGGAATCAGGAGAAATGGAGTGCGGGCGCGATCGATAAGCGGAAGTCGTCGACCCGGAAAAAGGTAAGGGATGCATGTGCAGCACTGTAAGGATACTCAGTCTGCATATTTTAAATTGAAATATTTTATGCAAATATTTTATGAAAATTATTATGATGCATGATTTGCTGAAAATAATTTGGCAAGAAGTACTGGCTGAAAGATTTAAAACTGTATTTTTCCGTGCAAGAGGTTAGTAAATCGGCAACCGTTATGCTGCCGAAAATTTTAGAAAAACTTTATAAAATCATATTAAATGATTTTATTTCCGAATTTCGATAGTAAATCACGAAACATGAAGAAATTTCTAAATTTCATAAAACATGAATATAATGAGATGGAACTTTAGAATATTCATGTATTCGAGAATGGTGATAATGAAATCACCGAAAATTCTCGGAATAGATAAATTACATGAATTACGAGACGAAAGATGAAGTGAAATATAGTGAATATTCTTATGAATATTTTTATAAATATTCACTAAAGGATTTTAACCCTTATAGTTTTATATTATGAAATTTTATATTTATATAAATTCCATAAAGGTTTATTTTATGATGAAAATACGGTTTTTAGACTGGTTGGCATTCCTATCATGCTGATGCATGATATGTGATATGTTTAGTCCCAGTCGACGCCTAATCAGTGATCCACCAAGGACAATATAGGTTATGGTCATAGATTTGACCGGTGTATTTCCTTACCCTCCGAGGTTTATAGTATAATGAGATTAATGCCTATCTTAGACTCCATAAATGATAGGTGACATGTAAAAAGGAAAGTGTTTTACATGACATGGAATATGTCAAATGGAGAATGTGATATATGATGCGTGACATGTGAAAAGAACATGTTTCATACAATATGAGAAGGAAAATCAATTGAATTATAGCATTTTTACAAAATGCTCATTTCGGTACTGATTATAATACTGTGAGATGATTCTCATAAGACATGAGATACAAACATGTAAGATGTTTTCAAAAAGGAAGAATTGATAAATCTAACATTCTTACCATGAATTGAAATGGAATATTAGATTATAAGTGTTACACGAGTTCTGATAAGATAGTAGGAAATATATGGCATAAAGGCCAACCCAAACAAATACTCGATTTCTGTACCGTGTGAGCCACCTGTAGAATCCTTTGGGAACTAAGTGCTACACGAGCTTCGATGTGCTAAAGGCCTAACCGAGCAAAGACTCGATGATTGTACCGTGTGAGCCACCTCTAGAATCCTTCGAGAACTAAGTGCTGCACGTGTTCTGATGTGTTAGTAAAGGCCAAATCGAGCAAAGAGTCGATGATTTTACCATGTGATCCAGCTCTAGAATCCTTCGGGAACTAAGTGCTGCACGTGTTCTGATGTGTTAGTAAAGGCCAAACCGAGCAAAGACTCGATGATTTTACCGTCTGAGCCACCTCTAGAATCCTTTAGGAACTAAGTGCTGCACGTGTTCTGATGTGTTAGTAAAGGCCAAACCGAACAAAGACTCGATGATTTTACCGTGTGAGCCACCTCTAGAATCCTTCGAGAACTAAGTGCTACACGAGTTCTGATGTGTTAGTAATTAGTCTAGGTTCTGATGGGGATGCGGCAAATGTCGAAGGATGAAATAGATCTTATGCACATGACATATGATGTGTGTGATATATCGGATTATGTTTATATATGCCACTCAAACATGTGCTACTTGAATGTTCGTCTCTTTCACACTTAATCATACTGATAAAAAGAATGATGCCTTGTGAACTTAAGAATAGAATAGATTTTAATAGCTTATTTTGCTTTTTAAAGGACGGTACTAATTAAGAGAGTACATTAAAACATAAAATGAGTTTTAAAGAAATAAGATGATGATTTAACTAATATTCTTTTCAAGGAATATACGAATATTAATTATTCTATTTAAATGCTTTATTTCGTAGAAGCATTATTTTGAAAAGAATATGAAAAAGGTTATGAAAGTTTAAAAAGGAAAAGGATTTATTAATTCAAAACAAAAAGAAAAAAATTATCTCTACAGTTGCTTCTAGGTTCAGTAACAAGTATGGTATTCTAAAATACCTACCTTACTCCATTCGGATTCCTAGCCGACTGTAGTATCTTTCCTACATGCGAGCCTGGAGCCCATAGGAAAAATGAAAAAGATTTTCAACATATAGGAAGCTGAGTATCAAGTGAGGCATATAATTCTCTTACTGAGCCGTGGTTTTGCTCACCCCTTAATTTTCAACATTTCAGGTTTTGACGAAGGTGAGTTCAGTGGATTGTGGATCCTGGCTGTACACGAAGGACAATGTGTCATACCGACTGATTATTTGAGGTATGATCATTTATTCTCTGTATTTAGACACGTCAGCAGTACTACTTATCTGATTAATTATGATAGGGGATGTGTATAATATAAACAATATTATAAAAAATTGTTTAACAGTCAGTACAAGTGAAGTATCGCAGACAGCCCAACCGGTTAAGTTGTGTACAATAAGGTAAGAAATGTGGTCACGGGTCGTGACAGATTTAATGGTATCAGAGCAATGGTTGGCCTGATGTCTGTGGATACTTTTGGAAGGAAAAGAGTTAAACATCCCCGGTAGTACTGTGTAGTCTGAATACATAGGGAAAATAAATGATTGTAAATGGAGTAAAATGATTTAAAGGGAGTAAGAAAGTATAAATTGAGAATGTTAAAGAAGAAAATAGGCTCAGAAATTCTCGAAAAATTGGTGATTCTTCTAATCTAAATGAAGGTCTGTTCGATAAGGAACAAAAATGGACTCGGTGAGGGCCCCACTAGTACTTTTCTGTCCGAATCGAATTGAGACCCGAAAGTAATGGTATAAAGAAGGGGAATAAAATATCATCATTAGATAGACTCTAAGATCATCGATTGAGGGTAATTTGAAGACAGAGAAAATTTTTAGCCAAAAATGACCAAAATACCCCTACCCCCAAAATTTTACCGAGAGTCAAAATAGATCACCAGAAGTTGGAATTGATCGATTTGATAGAGAAATTAATGATATAAAGCTAAATTACAAGCAAAATAATCCAATTGTGGATTTTAGTGAACTTCTCTGTCGAAAATCAAATGAGATCTAAATTGCTATTATAAGTATCAGAAAGGATACTATCAACATATAGATGATCAGTTCATTGATTTAAATGTATATTGAGGAGATAGAAATAAATTTCGAAATGACAAAAATGTCCCTATATCGGGCGATGTTCGGAATAGTGTTAAAACCGAGCTGAATTGGAATCCATTGATAGTAATGTAATTATTAATGGCATAGAAGATGTCATATGAAACTAACGATCCCTATTACTGATTCCACTAACACTTTGATTATGGACGCGAAAGAAAAACCTCGAGTGGACTGTGGGCCATAGGGGATAACAGTACATTTGAGTGAGGCGGCCAGGGCTCCCCCACGAGTGGACTTTGGGCCATAGTGGTAAATCCTGGGCTTTACAATAAAACAATCCGTGAGGGACTCAGTGCCACGTCTGTGTGATGGGGGCCACCTCTAGAACCCAGAGCGGACAGTACGGATGAGTAAGGCACTGGAGTGGTAAATCCCTGGTTAACGGAGATCCAGGCACTCCCGGTCCTTACAATAAAACGAGTACGGATGAGTGAAGTGGCTTGCTAAATCCCTGAATGAAACGGTAAATCCCGGGCTTCACAATAAAACGGTATGATGCGATCCAAAGAGTGTAGTGGAATGTCATCAGATGTTTGGCCCGGTTATTGACTGAAAGGGTCGAAAAATTAAGAGTGTACTTAACGGGATCGTTGAATACTATGAAAAGTGAAATGATTACAGGAATTGATTGATAAGGTGAATAGTACCAAAAATGAAATACATATTGGTGTGGTTACTTATGGTTCTATACGTTTTCACTACTTTGAGGTGTCAAACAGATAATCTTATATAGAACCGACATATCTTGAAATATGTGCTACAGAATGAGGTACTGTTTTGAGTACTATAAATTAGAGAATAATTATAAGAACAGTGCAGTGATAAAAAGAAGATGACAACGAACCTAAATTATTCAGGACCCTTGAGACAGAATTGTGATGGGCGACCCAATGATGGGCGACCTGTAGTGGATCATGTGTTATGAGATACAGGCGAACTATGTCATCGCCGACTCACTAGTAAGGGTAAACCTGGGGCGAAAGGAATCGCCTAGGGAATGCTCGCCAACGGTCGATATGAACGGGCGAGGCTCTTAGAATTATCTTAATGGTAACACGAGAGTAAAGAACTAGGTATGTAAGAGGTGCCAAGGTTCAAACCTTGTGGAGAATATACTCGAGGGAACAAAGCCTAAATTTAGTAAATGGAAATGGTTTTAAAGTGAATAACTGAATTGAAACAGGTAGTTGTAAAGTGTGTTGAGAACCGTTGTACTTGATACAGCTTACAAGAATGAGACTCGTAATGTTGTAAAGCATGACTAGGTGATGAAATCAAGGTAGAATATGTATCAAAATGAATTAAGTATTGAATGTCTCTGCCTTGAAACTACATTGTGAAATGATAGGACACAATGATAAAGGTCCAACATGATAAAAGAAGTGTGATTAAAGAAACTGTCGGATGAGAATCCCAATAAATTCCAAAGTAACATAGATTGAGAAATCAGGTTAATGTTGACTCGATCGTGGATATGAAATTTATTCTTAAGCTTATATCGAAGAATATGGAAGAAATCCGACAAGTTTAAGAAAAGAATTTTTGTAAAATATTGTGGATGATGAAATTCGCATGTATCGATGTAAAGGATGGAAATACAAATAATAGGATTTGAGGATGAATTAAATGATATATTTAATTTTTTTTTACACACTAAAGTTCTTATGAAGAACGAATAAATATCTATATGGAAGTGATGCCTTAGATATGATTTAATCGGAGATGTATAAGGAGCTTATAAGAGCAATCTTTGTAAAAGGCATTATCAGATGAAAAGTTGAATAACGATGGTCACAAGATGATAAGAAATGAATGATTAAAGAAAGTATCAGATTTGATTTCCGATAAAACTTCCAGAGTTGTATAAATTAGAGGAATCGAGATAACATTGACTCGATGTTGAATATGAAGTTAAATTCTAAGTTTATATCGGAGGATGTAGAAAGAATCCGAAAAGCTTAAGAAAATAACTCTGAAAATTGTGTAAATAATGAAATTTCACGTGTAAAGGTCTGGATGACGAAAATACAGATAATGAAAAAATTGAGAATTATGGAATTATCTGTATAAGTGTAAATGAGAGAAATACAAATGATATTGAGATGTAGATAAAAAAAAGGAGGTATTAATTTCCTATCATTAATAAAGTTCTGGTGAAGAACAAGTATTCATCTACATGAAAATTGACGCTTTCTTGATCTGATTAGAGATATGTGAGGAGCTAATAAGACTAGCCTCAGTATAAAGCCTGATTGAAGATTGGTGTCCATAAGATAATGATTCGAACTCGGAGTGAATTTTACGAGTTCCTATTGAAGTTACAAGGGTAATGAGTTGCCTTGTAAAGTATATAAGCCTAAAGAATGAGGCATCCTTACAAGAGAAAATTGCTGAAATACTGATAGAGTCTAAAGTATAAATGGAACATAAGCAGCATTGTGATATGATCCTTAAACTCTTAAAGGCTGTGGAATTGTGCTAAGATTAACAACTAAGAAATTTGGCTAGACATTATCTCCTCTTGAGATATATGATCTTGAGACGACAGGGTGACAGTGAACCTGTCTATGATATAGAGATAATGATTGAGATACGAAAGTAATGAGTCTAGCTAAATACTACTGCCAGCCTATAAAAGAGTGATGAGACTAGCTGCTCTATAGATGAGATCCAATTAAAGAAATTAAAGTCGGTAGATGGCTAGTGTAAAGAAAAAGATGGTACGCAAGATTTTAAAAGATCTTAACAGTATAGTACCATATCAATTGAGAAAACCGACAAAAAGGGATAAGAGTAAGAATATGAAAACGAAAGTGAAAGTGGAATAAGGAAATAAACTGCATGATGAGAAGGGAACATCAATATGAAACAGTTCCCGAAGTTAAGACTGAGAGTAAAATATTGTGTTGGTTATCACATAAATGTGGCAAGATGTAAAATCAAAGCTAGAATTGATAAGTGAAAGTAATGATACTCCAAGGAGTAAGATAATTGATATGTTTACTGCCAGTATATAAATAAGAAATGTTTGTACATATAACCACCTCGAAACGATAGAGATGGTGGAATTATATAGATAATGTGGTGCTTAAATAGATAATTCGAGGATTCAATCACAGAATCTAAATTATGAAAAGAGATTTAAAGACCATAATACATGAAGAGAATATGATAGTCTCATGAATTATGATCGTAAGAGATGATCTATAGTAAAATCGGCAAATGAGACGCAGCCTTGATGGAATAAATGTGAAAATGAATATTATGGACAATAAAAGTCCAAAAGAGAAATGATGATATGGAAGTGATTAAAGACTGATGATCTAAATAGAATCACTTTCCATTATCAGACTTCTAGATTCTCTAGTGCCTTAGTCGCAGTATAAGTGTTAAACGGTGTGAATGTGTATGTACAGTTCCAGTGAGCCTTACATGTGATGGGAGTCTCTGTGTTGCCATATGCTAATGAGAGATAGCAAAAGGCTTTGAGATCCCAAGTGTATTGATAGCACCGCTCCATACTGATATATATATATATATATATATATTTACATATATGAGCGTGAGATGTAACCGCTCCATGATATTGAGAGAGCGTATGCATGAGATGTGAAAACTACTGGGACACTTACATATAATTGATTGACACGAGTATATGATAGTACCAAATTATGTCGACTTGGCACTAAGTGAGAAGAATGGATAATGAACAGCATAGATTAGCTGTAATATTAAAAATATTGTGTATGGACTCTGATATGAAAAGAGTAAAAGTGAATAACTTCCGATTTGAGAAATGAACTTACGGGAGTATAGATATATATGATGAAAGACAACATGTAGTGGTCTAAAGTATTGTTGATGTTGAAAGTGTGCTGGAAGTATTATTTGGAGTATGAACTAGAGATCAGAAGTCGTAAGTATACGGCATGTACCACCTTTGGACTTAAGTTAAATTCGGAGGACCGAATTTCTTAAGATGGGGAGGATGTGATAACCGTAAATTTTTTCATTTATTGGAAACTAGAAATATTGAAAATAAATATTAGAGAAATTAAATAAGAGGAAATAAATAAAATTTGCGAGAAACGGGATATTGGTGAAAATCTCGAGAAACGAGGAAGTGAGAGAAATCGAAAAATTCGTATAAAGGAAATTAAATTGGAAGTAAAAATAAAAATAATAGAGAGAGTAAAAGAATTAAATTGGATAAATTAAAATCCAAATTAAATAAGGAAAACGAGAAATAAAAATAAAATATGTTTATATAATTTCAAATTTTATATAAATGTATTTTATACAAATACGTATGTATTTAAAATACTATATAGTATATTTTATAATTCGTTGGTATATATATGGAAATATATACTATTTCATGAATTTAAAAAATACATATATATATAAAGATAATATTTTATGTATATATAAATATATACATACATACATATATAAAGAAAATGTAAATGTTATTTTATATTAAAGTTTATAGGTATACATATTGTATTATAACATTTATGTAATTCTATATATATAAAGGTTAATTACTTTAAAGTATATAAATATACACATATACATATGTATATATATACTAGATATATATTTTGTAATGTACAATATATATAATTTATATATATTATATTGTATTACAATATATATGAAATAATATTATATGTGTAATATATGGTAAATATTATATGTATAAATTACATGATATAGTATATAGTATATAGTAAAACATATACTAAATATAGAAAGAGGATAAAAACCAAAAGAGGAAATAAAACAGAAAAGAAAGGAGAGAATCGGGGGGAAATCCCGACACTCCCCGGGCAGACCGCCGGTGGCGGAGGTGCCACCGCCAGTGAGGTAGAATGGAGAGGATGTCATCGCCGGCCAAAGGAGAAGTCAAGGAAACCACCAGCGGCGGAAGAAAGAAAGAAACGGAGGCAGAAAACGCGGCGGAAGCCGCGGAAAGAGAAAAAAACCAGATCTGGGGATGCCGGCCGATCCAAGCACCGCCACTGCCACCGAAGCTTCACCAGAGGAAGAGGAAGCCGATGGAGGCCACCGAAGGCGCAATGGACGGCGGAGGAACGCCGGCGAAGAGGAAGAAGAAACCGAGGCAAAACCGCCTCGATCCACCGCCGTGCCTCCGATCCAAGGCAAACGGAGGGCACCGGCAAGTTCGTCGTGCAGCCGGCCAACTGAGGGACGCCTGAACCGTCGGAGAACCGGCCGTCGGCGAGGAACCGGCGAGGAAAGGAACTAGACCGGTCTGAACCGGTCTGACCGGGAAAGGAAGAAGAAAAAAGAAAAGAAAAAGGAAAAAGAAAAAGAAAAAGAAAAGAAAGAAAGAAAAGAAAAAGAGGAAAAAGGAAGAAAAAGGAAGAAAAAGAGGAAAAAGGAGAATTTCGGGAATTTGAAAAATTCCCGGAAATTCGACAACTCAGGATTTTACAAAGTTTGGTAAGAAATCTTCCTGAGATTTAGTTTTCAGAAAAAATTAAATAAATTATGAAAAATTCTCAAAATTAGAATTTTATTTCCAGAAATTATTTTCAACAATCGGGATAAGGAATCGGGAGAAATGGAGTGTGGGCGCGATCGATAAGCGGAAGTCACCGACCCAGAAAAAGGTAAGGGATGCATGTGCAGCACTGTAAGGATACTCAGTCTGCATATTTTAAATTGAAATATTTTATGCAAATATTTTATGAAAATTATTATGATGCATGATTTGCTGAAAATAATTTGGGAAGAAGTACTGGCTGAAAGATTTAAAACTATATTTTTCCGTGCAGGAGGTTAGTAAATCGGCAGCCGTTATGCTGTCAAAAATTTTAGAAAAACTTTATAAAATCATATTAAATGATTTTATTTTCGAATTTTGATAGTAAATCACGAAACATGAGGAAATTTCTAAATTTCATAAAACATGAATATAATGAGATGGAACTTTAGAATATTCATGTATTCGAGAATGGTGATAATGAAATCACCGAAAATTCTCGTAATAGATAAATTACACGAATTACGAGACGAAAGATGAAGTGAAATATAGTGAATATTCTTATGAATATTTTTATAAATATTCACTAAAGGATTTTAACCCTTATGGTTTTAAATTATGAAATTTTATATTTATATAAATTCCATAAAGGTTTATTTTATGATGAAAATACGGTTTTTAGACTGGTTGGCATTCCTATCATGCTGATGCATGATATGTGATATGTTTAGTCCCGGTCGACGCCTAATCAGTGATCCACCGAGGACAATATAGGTTATGGTCATAGATTTGACCGGTGTATTTCCTTACCCTCCGAGGTTTATAGTATGATGAGATTAATGCCTATCTTAGACTCCATAAATGATAGGTGACATGTAAAAAGGAAAGTGTTTTACATGACATGGAATATATCAAATGGAGAATGTGATATATGATGCGTGACATGTGAAAAGAACATGTTTCATACAATATGAGAAGGAAAATCAATTGAATTATAGCATTTTTACAAAATGCTCATTTTGGTACTGATTATAGTACTGTGAGATGATTCTCATAAGACATGAGATACAAACATGTAAGATGTTTTCAAAAAGGAAGAATTGATAAATCTAACATTCTTACCATGAATTGAAATGGAATATTAAATTATAAGTGTTACACGAGTTCTGATAAGATAGTGGGAAATATATGGCATAAAGGCCAACCCAAATAAATACTCGATTTCTATGCCATGTGAGCCACCTGTAGAATCCTTTGGGAACTAAGTGCTACACGAGCTTCGATGTGCTAAAGGCCTAACCGAGCAAAGACTTGATGATTGTACCATGTGACCCACCTCTAGAATCCTTCGGGAACTAAGTGCTGCACGTGTTCTGATGTGTTAGTAAAGGCCAAACCGAGTAAAGACTCGATGATTTTACCATGTGAGCCACCTCTAGAATCCTTCAAGAACTAAGTGCTGCACGTGTTCTGATGTGTTAGTAAAGGCCAAACCAAGCAAAGACTCGATAATTTTACCGTGTGAGCCACCTCTAGAATCCTTCGGGAACTAAGTGCTGCACGTGTTCTGATGTGTTAGTAAAGGCCAAACCGAGCAAAGACTCGATGATTTTACCGCGTGAGCCACCTCTAGAATCCTTCGGGAACTAAGTGCTACACGAGTTCTGATGTGTTAGTATTCATTCTAAGTTTTGATGGGGATGCGACAAATGTCGAAGGATGAAATAGATCTTGTGCACATGACATATGATGTGTGTGATATATCGGATTATGTTTATATATGCCACTCAAACATGTGCTACTTGATTGTTCGTCTCTTTCACACTTAATTATACTGATAAAAAGAATGATGCCTTGTGAACTTAAGAATGGTATAGATTTTAATAGCTTATTTTGCTTTTTAAAGGATGGTACTAATTAAGAGAGTAAATTAAAACATGAAATGAGTTTTAAAGAAATAAGATGATGATTTAACTAATATTCTTTTCAAGGAATATACGAATATTAATTATTCTATTTAAATGCTTTATTTCGTAGAAGCATTATTTTGAAAAGAATTTGAAAAAGGTTATGAAAATTTAAAAAGGAAAAGGATTTATTAATTCAAAACAAAAAGAAAAAAATTCTCTCTACAGTTGCTTCTAGGTTCCGTAACAAGTATGGTATTCTAAAATACCTACCTTACTCCATTTGGATTCCTAGCCGACTGTAGTATCTTTCCTACATGCGAGCCTAGAGCCCATAGGAAAAATGAAAAAGATTTTCAGCATATAGGAAGCTGAGTATCAAGTGAGGCATATAATTCTCTTACTGAGCCGTGGTTTTGCTCACCCCTTAATTTTCAACATTTCAGGTTTTGACGAATGTGAGTTCAGTGGATTGTGGATCTTGGCTGTACACGAAGGACAATGTGTCATACCGACTCATTATTTAAGGTATGATCATTTATTCTCTGTATTTAAACACGTCAATAGTACTACTTATCCGATTAACTATGATATGGGATGTGTATAATATAAACAATATTATAAAAAATTGTTTAACAGTCAGTATAAGTGAAGTATCGCAGACAGCCTAACCGGTTAAGTTGTGTACAATAAGGTAAGAAATGTGGTCACGGGTCATGACATGCCATATCTCTCCATCGCTGGGCATATTCTTTGAAACTCTCATTTTTCTTCTTTTCCATACCTTGGAGGGATAAGCAATCAGGAGCTACATCAGACACATGTTTGTATTGAGCTATAAAAGCTCTTGCCAACTCAGACCAAGAAGAAACTTTGCTCCTTTCCAATTGATTGAACCACTTAGCAGCTGACCCAGTCAAACTGTCTTGAAAAACATGAATTAATAGCTTGTCATCCCATGCAAATGCCGCCATCTTTCTACAGTACATGGTGAGATGGTCTTTTAGGCACGATGTTCCATTGAACTTTTCAAATTCAGGCACCTTGAATTTTGGTGGAAGGACGACACCAGGTACCAAAAACAACCTTTCAGCATCAACCGGTCCAAAATTGTCTACTCCTTCTACGGCACTTAACCTTTCCTCTATCAAGCTCAGTTGAGCTTTAGTATCATTATCTTTCTCCCTATGTCTTAGCTTTTCCAACTCTTTAGGGTCATCCAAATTTGGTACTTCGACTGGGTTTTGAGCTTGTGTTGATGAATTTCCTTGAAGACTTCCTCCTTGCCCCTGTAAAGGCATTGGGGCTTTGACAGGACTTCCTTCGGGGACAAAAACGGGATTGTCTCGCATGCTTTGTTGAGTCTCTTGGACAGACTCATCTTGATTACCCATCTTTTCCTTTCCTTTAATCATGACTTTTAGCAACTGAGTAATTTCGCTCAATTGCCCCTTTATCTCTGCATTATCCCTTTCCAACTTTTCTATCCTGTTATTTTGATCCTCTTCGATTATGCGTGCTTGATACCTGGTATGATATCTATGGAGGGTGGACTGTCTAGTGGATGTAATTTGATACCTTGAGTGCCACAATTAGGTTGAAATTATTTCATATGATGATATGTTTATGCACAAAAATGAATGCACATGGAATACACTTAGGTCTAGCAACCTTTCCTAACAATCAACAGTATGTTCATTCTCATGATAAGACAAATGCAAACTTATGTGCATGATATGTCATGTGATGCAAAATCAAACACAACTATGCATGACTTAAGGATACAGACAAACTCTTTTTTTTGTTTTTTTTTTCATTTTGAAAAATGGAAGAAAGAAAAACTATATTTTTTTGATTTTTTTTTTGTAAAAACAACGTAAAAAAGAGGAAGTAAAACTTATTCCTTCATGTGTCCTATCTTGGGTTTGAGTCTGCACTTCAATCTAGTATGGTTCCACCCTAAGGCTAAGCCTCATGTTTCATTACAGGCTGGGTTTGGATAATTTAAGGTTCTAAAGGTTCCCAAATTGTCCCTTATTGTCGTCCACTCCAGACTAGTAAAGTACCCAATCCTCAACCATAACAGGCTACAAATGGAAAGGTTCAATTTGAGTGGTAGTATTTCACTAGCCATTGCGGAGGTATTACCTCACGATAGCGTAGTTACTCTACTTCCTCCTAAAAAGGATAAAGCCCGGGTAGAGGGCCAATGCATGCACATGCACATGAAGTGTGTGTTAAAGGAACAAACAATTATTTTATCAAAATTAACATTCCTAAGGAAAACATAGAATAACATAAAACTAATCATTGGCTCGACTTTCTAAAGTCCCCAGTGGAGTCGCTAAGCTGTCGTAACGTGTCAAGTCTTAAAACCTAACCCACTAGACTTAAATTCAAGAGTCGCCACCAACCATTCAAACCTAAGGTGTGATTGGTCACCTATTCTTATCTAAAGATAAGGCATGGTCTACGTTCAAAGATTCTTAGACTCGGGAGTATAGTTACGTGTGGAGAAGGATTAACACCTTCACAACGCCTATCCTAAGATGGTACCAACTAGTTTTATGTTATCTTTATAGTTTGCCTTGGGTTCATATTAATTTCGATATACTTCTATATTGAAAATTTTCTAAGATTTTTCCATCGATTTGGGTCAAACCTTAGAAATCCCCCTCGCCTCAAGATATTCAAGGAGTCTCAATTGACTTTCTTGAAATCCATCATCGGATAAATTTTAATATTTTATGAGATTCCTATTTTCTCCTAATATTGTCTCTAGTTTTTTACTCCATATTCAATTTATAAATTTCTTAAATTTTCTAATTCCCTTTTATATTTTTATATTCTTATTTACCTTACTTGTAAGAAACAAGCATGAATTATGTTTTATTGAAAATTCACTTTTAAGCGTCCCATCAATTTGGCTCAGCCCAAAAGGAACCTCCTAACCTAGAAATTTTCAAGGAGTCTCAATAGACTTTCTTGAAATTTCATCATCAGCATAACTCATATTTACTCTTTTTTATTTATCTTATTTATTATAATTCTATTTATTATTTATATACTTTATCTTATCTTATTTTATTTATTTATCTTTATTTGTTTACTTGTCTTTATTTGCTCATTTGTATTTATCTATATCTAATCCATCTATCTTATCTTACTTTTATTTTTATTTATCATAAATAAATATGAATTAATTAAAAAAAATCTTTCAAAAGTATTCCATCAATTTGGCTCAACTTAAGAAAGATTCTTTCACCTAGAAATCTCCAAGGAGTCTCAATTGACTTTCTTGGAGTTTCATCCTCGGTATAATCCATATTCATCTTTAGTATTTTATTTAAATTTATTCTATCTTATCTTTATGTATATTTTATGTAATTCATATTTATTTTATCTATTTTATTTTTATCACGCTAAATTACAGTTTATTTATCATATGTCCTAAACTAAATTCACTAATTACTTTCTAAAATAGATTGCACAAATCAAACTAAACAAATCATATTAACACAAATTATTTACTCAATACATATATACATTAATCAAATATTACCAAATTAATTAAATCATACAAAGTCAATCAAGTCATATTATACAAGTCATGCAAATAAATTCATGTAAATTAATTCATATTAAATTATTAAATTGTCATGTTATATTAATTATATTATTAAATCATGTTAAGCAAATGAATTAATCCTAACACAAAAATATCTACTTGCAAATTAAATTCAATTATTAAATCAGGTTAATTTAAATCTTGATTTATTTAATTATATATTGCCAATTAAACATTATCCTAATTTATAAATTATAACCTAATTAATTAACAAACTAAAATACCTTTTCTTTTCTACTTCTTTCTTTCTCTGTTGCCACGTTTCTTTTTCTTCTTTCTTGCTTAGCTGCTGCTCCTCAACATTACAACAGCTTCCATGTGCAAACTCCCTGGCAGTAGGTAGAGGCAGCTTTGATGAAGAACTGTGGTTCGTTGCAGCACCGTGGAAGAGCAGCTGGTGCGGCGTCGGCATCAGGCAACAAATGACAACAGTAACAGTGTCTCCCAACAGCAGCAACGGCAATTGAAGATGACGTGATGGTGTCGTTCTTCCTCACGTTTCTGTTTGCGGGTTGCTCGATCAGTGGAGGCACACCAAATAGCAGGGGATGGAATGGCTGCAGCAAGTCTTGGCTGGTACAAGGCTATTCGGTTTGTGGAGTTACAGTGAAACAGAGGCGAGCTTGATGAATACCCAGACGAGGATGGCAAGAATGAAGCCAAAACAGGGATTGCGTGTAGTAGGGGCGAAAAACCAACAACGAAGAAGATGACGGTGATTTTTTGGTGGTGTAAAGATGAAAGGCTGGTCGAGAAGAATAAGAATAATGGTGTTCGGGTACAGCAAAAAAACAAGGGCGATGGTGGTGACAGTCAATGATGATGAGAATGAGGATGAGCTAGAATACTGGTGGACAAGGGTGGCTCAATGGTATAGACAGAAGATGATCTTTTGGTGATGATGGTGAAACAAAGAACAAAGGGCATGAGTTGTAGTGGCTTCCCCCCAAATTATGTGTTCGACCCATTTTTATAATCACAAATTTGTTAGAGTCTTAATACAACTATACTTATTCTATTAATTATCTCATATTTTTCATATTTTATCTATTTAATTCTTATGTTAATTCTAATCTAACTCTAATTCTAAAAAGTCTAATTTTAATCTAACATTAACTCTAAAATAAATTATCCTAATAAATCAATAAATCCTAATCTAATTATCCTATTTTAAAAGGTTAACTTTATTTTATTTTCTTATCTTTATCTTCTTTTTTATTTTTCCTAAATCCTATTTTAATTTTAATTTCCTAATGTTAATTCTAATCTATAAAAACCCTACTTTAATTTTAAATTAATTAATTATCCTAATCTAATGTTAAAAATACTATATTACCTAACTCAATTAATTAATTTTACAAGTTAAGACCCCGGATAAAATAAGGTGTCTACAACAACAATTTATAAATTACTCCCTATAGTTGCTCTGGGTTTTCTGGACAAGATAGGTATTTCAAAATACCTTCATGCTCCATCTGGATTTCCTGGCCGACTATAGTATCCATCCCTTTACTGTGCTTACTGTACAGTTAGGAAAATAAATATTTTCCAGCATATAGTTTTCATTATATCATACTTGCATACGACTTTTTTACTGAGCATGTTGTCGCTCACCCCTTTATTTGCCACTCCACAAGATATTATATTTGGATAAGAGATATACCATCCTAAGAGTATCAGCTATGGTTTTGGTTACCCGAGTCTGCAGATTTTCGATCTTGGAGGTATTTTATTTCCTTTTATATATTCAGAATTTTTGTACAATACTACTTAATTTGTAAGTAGATTACAGGGGATGTAAATGTGTTAAAGAATATTGTAACTTTCATATTCCGAATTCGTAAAGTAAATAAAATTTACTGTTTATAATTGTTATTGTTTAAGTGATTAAAGTATTGCAAACAGCCCAACCATCAAATATGTGTAAAAATGAGTGTTTTGCTGTATACTCAGACTGTTACATATCAGCCTTTGCCAAATGACTAAATTGCTCCTTTAAATTTTCACCATTTGCACGTATATCTTAGCTATTATTTTAATATTTTAAATTCAGATTTTTATCTTTATTTTTATTAAATTTCATTTATTTAGCTCAAACTGTCACGTTCGGAAACGTGAAAATTTCGATCAAATTTTTTTTCGATACCATTTTACTCATTCAAATATTCGGTACCATTCAGCTTGCATTTAGTATCAATGCAAGATCATTCAATAACTTTCCTTGACTACTTGATACTATAACATTAAATCCTTAAATGATAGATCATACACATGAATTTAGAATATAAAACAAAATATTATAATTTGTACTATTATCAACATTAGCTTATTTCAAATATATCCCATTAGTTCTTTTAACGTTCTTTTGCGTTACACTATACGATTTACATCCCAAACTATAATTACATTAGCTGTGCATACACTGTCTGAATATAAAATAAAACACTCAACATATACCTGCTCGCTTAAGACTTTAACTTATAGTAGTCTTCTTTGATTTTTTTTGAAGCAACGGTCGCCACGTATATCGATGAACTATCTAAAATGGTGAGTAAGGGAGTGAGCTTGGAAAACATATATAAAAGAAAAAATATCATGTAACTATATGCAGGAATCCTATACATATATATATCTACATGACGAATAAAAATCAATGTAGTTCTTTTAATTAATATCTTATCGAATATCACCAACATTGACTTGAATTCAGAAGAAGGAAGTACTATATCGATAAGGAATACCGGGCTAAGTATGAAAGGATACTTTGAAATACCTCACTAGTCCTAGTTCCTAGATCCGACTATAGGTGTCCTAATAAGATTGATAAACGATATATTAGGGTTATGAACATGTCAATATACATGTATGCTCTTTCTTTAAAACTATGGCAAATCCTTTTCTTTTAAAAAACCATATCAATGCGATTTAGTTCTTTTAAAACTAAAGGAATGCAAATCATTACTTTTGAAGTCATGATAATGCATCTTACATGCCCTTCATTTCAAATTCTGGGTTTTAAAGCAATAACGGTCAAACTGTATTGTAACGTCTGGAATTAGAAAATTCCGAACTAACTTTTTTTTACTTCTATCTTTCTTATTAAATTATTCAGTATCAATCGGTTTGCATTCAGTGTTGATGTAAGTTCGATTCTATAATTTTCATTACCAGTAAATCTTTATACCACTAAATTTATTAAATCATAAATAAGAAATCATAATAAGTCTATAACATAATATTTATACTTTTATTTATATCAGTTAAATGTAATTACATCTCACTAATTCATATACATTCCTTTAATTTAATATTTCACTATTTACATCCCACAATAAGTACATCTGCTATGCAGACACTGGTCTAAACATAAATATAAAATTTAAGATATACCTATCTACTAGGTATTATAAAACTTCTACGATCTTCAACAATTAACCTGCTGTTGCCACGTACACTAGATAGCTATATGGGATGGTAAGTGAGGGGGGTAAGCTTTGGGAAAAGCCCAGTAAGAACCATATATAAAAGCGCATACTATATGCAGTTAAATAAAATAATTTATTTCACTAATTATGAAAAGGCATATTAAATATAAATATTAAAATGCATGAAAATATTTATTTTCTAACAGTACGCTAGGGGACAATATAAGAAGGATACTATAATTGGTTAGGCAACCGGGTGGAATATGAGAGGTACTTTAAAGTACCTTTCGCGTTTCGGACCCTAGATGCGACTATAGGGAGTAAACAGTTGATGATAAGATAGAAAACTGTTATAAAGCATTTACGATTATCAAGCAATTTCAAATAAGTATGGATATATATATATATATATATATATATAACAATTAATTTAAACAATTCTATGAAACAATTCCTGAGGAAATTTCAATAAACAGTACGATAACATTTTGATTTGTATTTTCATCTAATACAGTAAAATTATTCATTAGAAAATCATTAAAATAAGCAATTGTACTTGTATCATGAAATTATATTCTTTAAAACTCATTCACTTTTCTCATAACTTTTTCAGTGAAGTGATATATTTTTCTTGTAAATCATATCATTCAATCAATCATGGGTTACATATCACATATCAATATAGAAAATAAATCTCTAAGAGATTCATGCACAAATCTCGTATCCCTTTAGGGACCTCATATAGGAATTAGGCATACCTATAAGGGACTGGGATCCATCCCTAAACCGTTCCTACCTCGTAACAATGGCCATTGTCAATAAGTACATAATGTACACCAGTCAGTGGGGCCGTAGTACTAGGGAAGGTACTGGGTAGTTCGCGAAGGTCTCCCGGCCCTAATCATATAAATCTCATATGGATGATCATCAAGGAGCTA